>JAWWTY010000160.1:19799384-19963698 GCA_035222235.1 Margarornis squamiger
GGGGGGCGCGGGGGGGGGGGCTGCGCAGCCGGGGGGGCGGGGGGAGCCGGAGCCGGAGCCCGAGCCCGGCGCGGCCGTAACGGCGTCCCGTCATGGCGGGGGCCGGCGCCGGCAGCCCGGGCAAGCGGGAGACGGCGGCGCGGCTGAAGGCGGCGCTGGGCGGCGAGAGCGGCGCGGTGGCGGCGGCGGCGGCGGAGCTGCGGGAGCTGCTGGAGCGGGCGCTGGCCCCGGCCCCGGCGGGCCCGGGCGGCGGCGAGGCGGCGGGCGAGGCGCTGGAGTGGTGCCGCTGCCTGCTGTCGGGCGGGGAGCCCTGGGACAGCTTCGTGCAAGCCGTGCGGGCCTACGACCCGGCCACGCTGTGCGGCCTGGTGTGGACCGCCAACTTCGTGGCCTACCGGTGCCGGACGTGCGGGATCTCGCCCTGCATGAGCCTGTGCGCCGAGTGCTTCCACCAGGGCGAGCACGCCGGGCACGACTACAACATGTTCCGGAGCCAGGCGGGGGGCGCCTGCGACTGCGGCGACAGCAACGTCATGCGGGAGGCCGGGTGAGCGCCGGGCGGGCGCGGCGGGGCGGGCGGGCTCCTGCGGCGGGGGCGGCGCCGGCACCAGGTGGGGCACCTGCTGCATGCCCCGCCGCCGCGCTCCCTCCCTCCTTCCCTCCCTGCCTGGCTCCTGCCTTCCCTGGCTGCGGGCCGGACCGCGGCGGGCCCGCCCCGCCTTCTCTCTCGGCCGGGTTCGGCCGGGTGGCCTTGTCGGGCTGTGTGTGTATGTGTGTGTGCCGGCTTTGGGACGCGAACGCCGGTCTCGTTGCCCTTGCACCGAGTGCCTTCCCCCGGGAAAGTGGATAAGACGGAGTGCACGGGAGGCAGTACCTGTCAGCTTCCAGCTAGCAGCCTGGGCCTAGCACGGCTAGCCGTGAAGTACTTCGGGACACCATGTGAGCAGATAAGCCAGCCTGAACAGATTCAGTAAGAGGGAGACGTTTTGGTCTGATTGCCCAGTCTACAGTTCATCCTGCCACCTTAGCTTTAAATCGAGGAATTCGGTAGTGCTTGGATAAGTAGAACAAGGGCAGGATTTTGTGGAAGTCAAAGGTCCTTGGTATTCTCTAAGCATGCAGACCTACTGGAGGCAAGACTGAAGTGCCTGGTCAGAAGAGGAATGTGGTACCTCATTAAACCTTCCTTTGTTCCCTTTGTACTCAATGGTAAAAGGAAAGATCAGTCAACCAGTTACTGGGTGAAGGTGATACTTCTCCAGTTAACTTCACATTTCACAACTGAGTGTCCTGGAGCTCTCTGTGTTCCTGTTCATTCACCAGAGAGCTAAAGACTTCACCAGATGACACTTTGGAGACCCTGGCTGAGGCCTCTCTTCTAACTAGCTTTCTAGAATAGTCTCTGGACTGTCTTAGCCAGGGTGAGATGGCACGCTGTTGAGTCCTGAGTTGTGGCGTACCTAGCAGAAAACCTTAGGAACATAGAGAAATATTAAAACACTTTCCTTGGTTGTTTTCTTGGGTTTTTTCAAATTTGGATTGTAGAATCCTGTGTCACTTGCTCAGCATCTTAAGATTCCTTCTCTTTTTGCATTTCTACTTAGAGATTTCATTAATTCTTCTTTTTCCTGTTCCTTGAGTATTGTTGTCTTGGCTCCGATGCTTTGTGTCTGTAGTCACCATTCTCCTGCTCTGGGCCTTGAGGTGGCTTCTTTCTTTGTTCCTCATGTTTTTTCCCCTTTTTTCCCTCATACTATCTGACTTCATCATTTATTCATTATTCCTTTTTGATGTTATCTTTTCTTATTTGATAGATTTCCTCCAATGGAAGAATTTTTCCCCTCCTTTTGGTTTCAATAATCTTCATCATAGGCTGCTGCCTAAATGATGCTTTCTTTATCGGTTCTTTTTCAACTTCTGGTGGTTCTCTCTTCCTTAGTATCACTGAAATAACAGTTCCCCTTGATTTTGAGAAGTAGGAAAAAAATTTAATGTCACTTCTTCCAGGGTTAATTGTGGAATAGACTTAGGGCTCCTCTTAGTGGCAGGACTTTAATAAAGCATGGACAAATTGAACTAGTTTAGGGTGAATATTAAAAATGACTTCTGTTACTGCTTTCATCCCAGAGTTTATAGCTTTCACAGTTGTCTTCTCTTATTTTAAACAGTTTTCTTCTTTATTAAACCATCTTTCTTCAAGAAGAAATTAAAAAATGCTGTTAAATTTGCAGTATAAACAGGTGCAAACCCTGAGGGAGTAAGAGTATTCTTCTCATTTCTGTTTACCCTACTTACTACCTATGATGGTAGAATTTGAAAGTAAATTGTCTTGTGTGTGAGGTAGGTTTCTTCAGGAGTTTTGATCATTAAAAGTAAAGAATTGCATAGTATTTGTTCAGAAGCAACATTTGGCATTGAACAGTAGATTTGCTAGTCCTTGTGGACATATAAGGAGGACAATACAGGACAGCATATGGGGTGTCTGCACTTAACATAAGGTCACTGCTGCTTATGATGATAAGAATTGATGTTAAGCTATTGCAATTAAGTGAACTAGAAACTTTGTTTGCTGTGCATGACAAAGTAAATTAAGCTTAAACCAATGTAAAAACATTGCGTGCAAACACACACAGAGTTTTGCCTATTGACTTGAATTGCTTCAATCCAGCATGTTTAGATAAAGTGATTTAACTTTGTGTATATAAATCAACAGCACAATTACAAAGGTAATGCTTTGCATGTTAAAGTTAGGAGGCCTGCATGGTAGACTCAGGAAACTAGAGTGTGTCTAGCCCGATATAACCTTGGCCACTACAGCCTAGGCTTCTATTAATAGCAAGGGAATCAAATGTGGAGCCTGCTTATGAACTTTATCTACCATCTGTCTGCTCAGATAAAATTTTGTGTAAATACTGTATATGAATATTATAGTAACATTATTTTGTTTCTCTTAGTTCTTGTTATCTGATTTCCATGTTTAGAGTTTATTTATTTGATGCATCTCAAAAAATACTTCTGAGGAAGTCTTAGTTAACTGCTCTGCTATAAAGGAAGACTCTCCAGTTTAGAATCTGGAATGTCTTTTCATTGCCTTTAGGGTGGCTAATGTAAATGTAGAGATGGTTTGCTCTGGAGTATGAGGATGCGCATTTTAATCTTGTACTACTAATTAAATATATAATTTGCTTTTTAGAGAGAACAGTTAGTTTTTTGTTTCTGATGGCTTTATAAAAAGAAGCTGAAATATCACATAATAGCTGGATGTTGATTTGCTTTAGGTACCTTGTCTAATACTCATTTGATTTAGAAAAATAATTTTCACACTTTTGAACCTTCTGATTTTCATGCAGATTTCAGTGTTTTTGATGATAAAGTTAATTGCAGTTGGTTTGATACACTAGAATGTAATGTAGACTTCAGAAAATATCCAAGTTTGTAAATGTGACTGCTTGTTAAAGTACTAAAAACTCTAGCTGTGGCAAGGTTGGATAGATTTTAAGATCCATTGATATGTCAGTAGGTGAAAATAGTTTGTAGTTGTCTCCCATATGGTATCTAGCTACTTTCAAGTACAGGTTCAGAGATAATGAATAATGTTCCAAAGGAGGCAGAATATTCAGTTCTAAAGTGTTCATAGACATATGCTCACAGTTCAGGGGAGTTCATTTGTTGGAGAAAGAAAACCCCATGCAGTTGGACAGGGGAAAATTCAGACTGGAGTGGTTTTGGTTGGTAGATGGTCTTGTGTTATAATGAAACTCAATAGCTTATGAAATAAGCTTGAAGAAAGTAATATGCCATATAATAGGAGCATAACTAGTCAGTAATCTGTCACTGATGAGTACTGTCCTGTTTCTGTGGCTGTCTTGCTCTGATTCCCCTTTAAGTCTGTAGACAATAACCTGATATAGTAGAGAGCCTCTCCACTTGGGCTATTGCATTCCCCCGTGTCCTGTTTCAGAGTATGCCTCGCTGTGTGTTGACTTATTTGTTAAATTAATCATGTGGGAAGCAGATGTTTTAGTGCTGCATTACAGTGCAGCGAGAATAGCATCTCCATCAAGGGTTGCATATCCTGAAAGCCAAAAAGCTAGGTTAAGAATATCATTAAACTGGCTTTTGCATTGATGTTTGCTGTGTATTTCATGGTAGCTACGGCATTCGCTGGCTCCATTGACATAGAGTGTTGCCTTCTCTTATGGCTTTTATCAAAGGGACTAAGGCATTATCTATTTCCACTTGCAACAGTGGGCTGTTTATTGAGTAAAAAGTCCTATAATGGTAAGGAAGGTAATTGTTATAGATTGATGGAGTATGCCATGTAGTCAAAAGCAGCTTGAGGTACCTAGCTCTAAACTTTCTGCAGTCCTGTCTCTGATGATCCCTACTTATCTTTCCATTTAGCGCTATGTCTTAAGTGCAAATCACTACAGGCTTTATGGAGATCCTGTCTGAGCTACACACTAGATCAGACTTCTTTTTTTTTTTTTTCCTTCATGATGTCTCCCTTGGGGACTGATGTATCTGTTGGGTCTACCATGATCCCTTATGAAAAAGCTGAACAATTCCCTTTGCCTCCTCTTGCTGCCAAGAATGAGAAGTATATTCTTGGTTTCTAGCCTGCCTGTTTTCTTTCTGCTTTAATGTATTTAGAATTGGCTGTTTTTTTCAGTGCATTAAAGTGTTTGCACCCAGTAAGTTTTATTGAATGGTTTTAGTTCAATTTAAATTTTGAATGGTAGATACCTAAATTGATGACCTTTGCTACTCTGTCCCCATATAATTCTTTCCCTCCTTCTGACTTGATATCTTATCCCTTTTCAGAGATACTTCCATGCCTTGCTGTGCTGATTGGGAGCTATGGGAGATTATATTCAATTTCTTTTACTTTCTGTTGCTAAGTAAGGGTAAAGGACCATTTTCATATTCTAGATTTGTGAAAACTTTTAACAAATAGAGTGACAATAAATACCAGCTTGTTATTGAGAAAGCTATTACTAATTGCCTTTGGATGCATTCTGTGCATTTTCCTCAGGAAAAGTCTTTTGTCTTTTTGGGTTTTATCAGTGTGATCCACTTAAGATCAAAGAAGTTAGATCTGCTTGTGGCTGGATTCAGGGACATACAGGTAATTACTGTTTTACTGGCATGAAGTGGATTATGTGGTTATTTTATGGAGGGTCTTGCAACAGCGAATCACCTGTTTAGCATACAAATAACATGTTGCTGCTTCAGCTTGTCCCTTCCAGTGTGACTATCAAATTTTGTTGTTTAGCAATAGATGAGGTGCTCTTTTGGAACCTTCTTCGAGAAAGTTGCTTTATCAACAGACCCAGACCACACAGGTAGCCAAGGAGTTTAGCCTCCAAGTTTATGAAATTACATAAAAGTATCTGTGTTCAGGATTGCTGAGTTGGTACAAATGGCATTTAGTAGGATCTCTATCAATTCCATGCAGCTTTTCAGCCTTGAAGTCTTTTGGGCTACCAAGGAGAGACTGAGGAGAAGTCTGAGCTGTACTGGCTGTTAGCTTGGCATGAGAGTCTGGATAAATCTGTGGTCACGTACTTCTGGTGGATGTGATCTTCAGAACCAAAGCTCCACCATGATCGTCCATGTGCAAAGAACAGGGGCTCATACTGGGAATCATACTGACCACAGCATTTCAAGCTACTGTGTGTTTATAAGTAGTTGCTTCCCTCTGTCCTCCTTCGTGCCTCCCCCACACATAAAGCTCAATATTTTGTGTTGCTGCTGAGGATGCCACAGTAGCATTCAGTAGTTTTTGTAGAGCTTCATGTTAGGTCTTATCCTTGGAAAGCAAAAGAGATTTCAGATCAACATGTTGATTAAGTCCATCATGTTATACAGTCAGCTCACAAACCTGCCTGACTTGATTTCTTTTAAGAATGTCTCTAATTAGGACTACATGAGCCTCTAAATTAGTGCTGTATTCCAGATGGTTAACAGCCAAGTGCTAATTTTGTATTACTGCCTTTAGAGCTGTGGCCTGACTAGATGCTATGTACTTTATACATGCCTCTGGAATAATGTGCAGTTGTTTCAAAGTAAAGGTATCAATATACCTAACTATAAATATTTGGAAGTTTAACTATTGCTGTGGCAGTACTGAACAAACTCAAAATAAATGATGATTTTAACCGAAAGGTTTTGTTGATAGGGCCAGTCTGATTTGAAGAACACAACAGTATGTGAGGCTGAGCTCACAAGATGTGACAATTATCTTGCCACACCCAAAATTGGCTTATTTATTGTATGATTTGTTTATTGCTTTATTTGCCTTGGTATATATTCAAGGTAAGAAGAGCTGATGTTTTGGAGGTCTCTGAAACAGTCTTGTTTAGATTTGTGCTGATTAGTGTTGATTTTCAGTTCCTTTGCTTTAATCCCAGCAACTTCTAAAGCTCCTTTTATACTTTTTGTGGACCTATCAGCGAAGTTTGCTTTGTCGGGGTGGAGTGTTATTTGTCTGATACATATCTGACCTACATAGAGCTATCGATGGATCTGTTGGCAATGGAACAAACATGATTTTGAGTGTATGTTTAGGGAATGCATCCCTAAAGAACTATTGTCTCTTAGGTCTTTCTTAATGACAAATGACAATATAGGTTGATTCAGATTTCAGACCATACTTCCTTATCACTTGTAGAATATCAGGAATTTTGTATTTTAAAAAAATCCTGGAATGGTATCTGACAGCCGCACGTGATAACAGTAATTTAGGTTCTTCTGAACCCTGGTCTGTAGAGGGTTCTGGTAGTAAGCTTTGAAAACAATAAGATGAATTTTCTTTACATTGAGTTAATAGCTATTGCAGTAACAAGGACTAAATAATGAACTCAGTTGCCTTCATCAGGATGCATCTCTCTGTTTCTGCACAGTGCCTGCACTGAAAATAGCTTTGGCATGAAACAAGTGGACACTTAACTTTCTAACAAAACTGCATATTGCATGTGTATGCACCTTGTCTGTTGGAGGCCTGACCTTCAGCTCGAGTTGATAGCTTTTATTAAAATTCACACATCTTACTCAAATGCTGAAGAAATGAAGGTTGTTTTTACATTTGTTTGGCACTGTGCAGTCACTTAGAACTCTATCAGATGAAGTATTTGGGTCAAGATACTACAAGCCATATGTTTGACCTGTTTAAATTTTCTTGGGAAAAAATTCTTAGCCAGAAGTATTTTTGTTAGCTCTATTTTGAAAACTTGATTTTTGTTCTTTAAATAGAAGATCTACCGTCCGTGTCCTTTAAGGTGGATAACTGATGGGACTCTGAAAGCAGCTGGTCACGGAGACTGTATGTGAACTTAAAATGGTTTGGGAAGACTGAGGGCCAAGCAAACATGTCTCTAATGAGGGCTCAGGACCAGATATTCTCTTTGCTGATCTGCTTGTCTCTCAGGCCTACTTTTGAAGTCAGCTGGGAATTCTGCTTTGTGAATGCTATGTAAGACTAAGAACTCTGCAAAATCAGATACTAAATATTTTTAAGTTAAGCATCCAGAATTAGAATATAGATTGTATCTTAATTCCTCTGTCTTCTTTGGGGAAGATGATACCTTTATACTCCATGCTGGGAAAGAATGTTGAATGTAAATATTTTTCTTGTGCGTTTTTTTTAATGTTAACCTTTATAAAGATTGCTTTTTAAAGTTGAGTTTGAAGAGTGTGCTTGTCAATGCCTTCCTCAATACAGTGAAATACTAAATTTAACTGGTCCTTTAAGAACTACTGGGTTTTTTCTCAACTGAGAAGGCTCCAGTTCCTGTTGAAGACTGTATTCTTATATGGAAATGGATAAATTAAAATAATTTTAAGAATCCTAATATTGTCGTTAAAAGGATAGCTGAGGCCTTTTTAACTTGTAAGGGCTTCACTTTACAATCACTGTGATGTTTGAAAAACCTGTACCAACTGGTCTGGATATTATATTTGCAAGTTGTCTAACTGTGTTTGTTACTGAACAAATATGTTTCAAATTGTGGGCAAATTGAGGCTTTTCGATCTGGCTGGGTAAATGTAAGATGTACTTAAATGCTATTACAGTGCAGTAATTATATTCCAGAGCACCCACCCTTTCTCTAGAGGTAGTTTTTTTGCAGCAGAAGATTGTGTTGCTCTTGAATTTTTCTGTTGTAAAATGCTCAAATTCAACTACTTTGTGGGTCCATTCAGACACAGGCTCTCAGAAGTGCACTCCTTCTCATTCTTGCTCTATTTTTCCTTAAAAAAGACCTTATGATTGAAACTGTCCAATCTACTCTTTCTGATTGATAGTGGGTGCTTGTATACTAATGAAACTCATTGTAGTTTTATCTACTATACAAGATGTTTACATATGAGGGCTAACAGAGAATAATAGAAATGCTCTTCTGTTGAGCAGTTTTGTCTGCTTTTTCTTTGAACTGGAACACTGGTTTTGCTGAATGTATCGCTGGGCACCAAGGGAGCTTCTGATGATTCACTGCCTTTCTTTCTGCTGTTCTGCAAGGATTGGAATACCTTTTAAGAGCCTAATCTGTGGTTTCTGGACTCCTAACCTGGCTAACCATCCTTGTCATGAAGGCTACAAGCCTGGAAAGATGTCCTTTAAAGGTGTTTTTATTTGGTTTTTTAGAGAAGCCATTAGTTTTTCTGCTGTGTTTTGTTGTCATCCACTACTGACTCTAGTGTCTCCACTTTGGAGATTTGCTGCTTAGAAGGGTTAGTCTGACATCTTTTCAGTTGGCTTTGCTTCTTGTCAGAGTCCCTAATAGCAAAAATATAAGTATTCAGCTTTTTCTATGGGCTCCTTGGTTGCTTGCAGCTTCCATAAAGAGCGGAAGAGCTATCATTCCTTGGGTCTTGAAGTCAGTACCACATTGGTTCACTTTTGGAAGCCTGTTTGGCTGGTGAAAGGAATTTAACTAATGAAATTTAATTACTAGGGTGTGTGGGGGAAACACGGTAAACTTAATAGGAACAATAGGTTTATTTCTCTGCATTTCTTTAGAGGTGCCATTGTGGTGTTGTTAGGGACTGGATTTAGGTAAAACGAGGCTACAATATATCAAAGCCTTTGTCATCAAGATAATTTTCAAATCCTGATTATGCAAGTTTTATTTTGAGTTAATTTCTGAATGAAGATTTTTTTTTGATATGTGAACTACAAAAGCAGGAAAAAGCATTTAAAAACTCTACCAATATGTAAAGAATGGAAAAAAGTCAGTTGGTAAGAGCTCTGAGAGACAACTGTAGCACTCAAAAAGTTTTGCATCTTGCATCTATATTGTAGATTCAGAGAACATAAGGAGAGTATTTGCTCTTTAGTTTTGCATTGGGAACAGAATGCATACTCTTTTATAAACTGTGTAGTTTTCATTCAGATCCTGTCACTTGGGTCCCAGATCCTCGTCCCAAAAAGCTTCTGTCTAGAGTCAGGTATTTGTAGTGCTGTAGTACTGTAAGATTTGTGAAAATGGGGTGCTTTCTTTTGACAGTTGTATGATCCAGCTTACAACAGATGACTTTTAAACATCGGGACACGGGACAAAACAGCAAGAGAAAAGTGAGGATAAAAATAGTCCCTGTGTGTATGCATGAACTTATGTCAAGTTTTTGGAATGCAACTGAAACTTGAGACGCTGTGTGATACAGTGAATAAAGGACTGATCAAACGTTCAGAAGCTGTAAAGGTGTGGTCTGGCAGGTACTGAAGGCATTTCTCAGCTGCTGGGATAACTGGGGAAGGTTAAAAACTCTCCTTTGAAGTGAAGGAGTTGGCTTCACAGTGAGCCTTGTATCCACCTGATGTGCTGCTTGGCCAGGATGGCATTTTCCTGCACTGCCGTGTTTAGGGTTTTGGCTTATTTTGTTCTCTGTGTTTTGCTCCGTGTCAGGTGAGCAAAGAAAGGGGTGATGGCACAGTGATTTGGGGATTTCATTGTGATTTCCAAGGAGACAGGTCTTTGACTGTTGGTGGATTTCAACTGGCCCAATGAATTTCTTTATGTATTTTTAAAAGTAATAACTTTTGCTAGCTTAGCTTCTGAGCTGGTTTAACAGAGGATCAGTCAGGTGCCAGCGCTGGAACAAATAAGCGGGATGAAGACAGAATTGTGGCAGGACTGACCTAGTTCAACTAGGTTGTACAACTGTAGTCTAAAGGGAAGGAGTTATTTTACCTGAAGCCACTTCTGAAATACATTTTAGAAATGTACAGTAGAAATATTAAAGATGGAAGTAGTGGGAAAGAATGTAATGAATCTGGAAAGTCTTGGCATGAAGGTTGTTTAGAAAATATTAATGCTGCTTGCGTTAATTATGTTCTACATTTTTCAAATAAGATATTAATGCAGCATAAGAAATTTGAGAATTATATTTGAAGTCATGTGGATGAGATTCTTTGTTAAAGCTCAGTTTTTATTAAATTGCAAGTTACTGTTTATTCTCTCCTTTTGCTAAAATTAGCAAAAAATTGCCTTTTTGTCAAAAAGTGATTTCTAGGGTGGGACACTGCATAGAAAATGAAAACCAAAATATATTTTTAAATCTGAGGGGAGAATAAGGGAAAAAGTATGATTTTTGTCTTCCTGTGAACCTGTGTTTTAATACTTCCATGTCTGTTAGACTTTCAGTGAGATAGGGCTTGAATATCTCTGGCTAATGAATTGGAATTTTCGCTGAGGAACTGATTATGGAATAGCTTTGGCCAGTGATCAGGTAACCCATGGAGAAGTTTGTCACAGGTGTCTCTTCTGATCTGTATAAGTCTCATCTTGTTTCTTCCTTTGCACAGCTTGTGGTTCCATCTCTTTTTGAGTTAATACAGCTGTTGTCCTAAAAACAGTCGTTGTCCAGCATTTGGGTTAATAACACTCTGTAAAGGCAATAGAGCTTTGAGTGCTTTAGCACTGCAGCCTTTGAACCATTTGAGGTAATTCATGGACTGATTCAGAACTGACATGTTGGCATGAACTTCATGGGGAGAAGAGCTTGTTTTGTGTGGAAGGAAGCCTTGTGCTTAGCAGAAGCTGGGATTCAAAGTGACTTTACCTGTGTAGTTTCTTACAGTGGCTCCCCTAGCTTGCAATCAGAACCAGTGAAAACATCTTTTGACAGAACATAAAATATATGGGGGGATGGTGGGCTGTAAAAGATTTTAGAACACACTGCGTAGTAATTCCTTTCTGGTATGTCTTTTAAGTATTTACTTTTGATCTCTTACAAGGAGAATGGTGAAAGGGACACCAGTTACTTTTAAGATGCAAAGTTCCATATTGCAGCATAGGTGATATTTGTGACTTACAGCAGGTTCTGTATGTTGGTGAGACAAGAGCCAGTGACCAAAGTGAAAAAGTGAATACTTTTCGTAACTTCTGTGAATGTAATTTGAAGAACGGTACACAGAAGTGAACACCATCCAGTTGGGCATTAATTAACAGCAAGTTTTCAGTCATCACTGAGCTCTTTCTGTCAGGCCCTTTTTTCCCCCAGGGGTGTATATATAAGCCACAAATCAACTGGCTAGTACTGTCCTTCTGTACCTTTTCTTAATAAAAAGTCATTTCTAATGTGAAAGAGCAAAGGAGAAGCTTATAATCTTTAGTCTTGGGAATTTGGTAGTCATTCTTATGAATTGTCATCTTAATTGCTGAACTTGTATCTTTTTTTTTTGTCTTATATTTCTTGCATCCTAAATTCAGATCCTTGCTTTACGGCTTTCTTCAATTTCCTTCTCTTCTTGAAGGTGATTTTTCAGTGGTCCTTAAAGAAGAAAGGCTTATGTTATAAAAAGTAGCAGGCTGGAAATTTTGGAAAGTACGGCATAGCAAATATAGTGAAGACATGAATAGTTTTTAGGACACAGTTTTTGTATTCAAACAAAGCTGAATTAATTTCTGAATTTTTGTGTTGAAAAATTAGTGGTAAAATCTAGTGAATCTCTCCAGTAAACTTTGCTCTTCATGATGTGTATTTTTAGACTTCTTTTTTAGCATCTTTTTTGATATGGGTGAATAACTCTTTGATGCTGGTAAGTGTCCTTTCTAAAAATAGATTGGGAGCTGAAAAGTATTCAGTCTCAAGTCAGGCTCATGTTAAGTCAGTGGGAAATCATTCTGTCTGCTCTAATGGGGCTTGGCTCAACATCATGTCATTGTGCATTAGCCAAGCCTCAGCTACTACCGTGCAGGAATTCTCCAAAGAGTAGATGTTTTCTTTTCTTTTTAAGTGAAACAATTTGCACAGTTTCTGCAGGGTGTTTCTATCACCCTTTGACATGCGAATCTCTGTTACTATACATCTGAAATAAATACTGATCCTGCAAAGTCTTATGCTTTTGGAAGTTGTTTTTATTAACTTCAAAAGACTAAAGTCATTATCTGAATGAGGACCTGAAGAATTGAGCAGCCTCTAACTGTTAGACAGAAAGGAAAGTCATTAGTGTTCCAATTTTTCAATGAAAGATACTTCTAACATGTATGGGAAGAAACTGGGATGTCTGAGATATGTGCACTTTGAGAAGGGGAGAAAAAATTGGCACCTTTATAATTCGCTGGCCTTAGAACCAAAATGGGCTTGAACACAATAGTTGGAATTTCAGAATACCACGTCCACACCACCTCTACTGTAAATCATATACTCTCAAACAAATGGAAAAAGTAATGGTTTTCTTAGTATATGTTAACACTGCTGAGCTGTGCTTGGCTAACATATTTCTCATCTGTTTTACAGGTTTTGTAAAAGACACCGGATTAAATCAAATTCAAATGTTCCATGTGTCCCGAAAGACTTGTTGATGATGTCAGAATTAGTTCTTCCACAGTTCATCTTTAGTCTTATTCAGCACTTAAGAGAGGGATATAATGAGCCTGGTATGTTTTAAATTTGCATGTATCTAGCATATCTCGCCATGCTGTTATCTCTTGCTTTGCAGTCTGTGAAGACACAGTACATGAATGCTATCTATAGTTACTGTATTTTGTACTTCTCTTCCTAACAAAGTTGCTGCCTGGCTATGCCGTTGGATTTTATCGTCTGCTGGAAAGCTTATATATGTTTTAAGGGTTATGTGGCATTGTGTTGAGCTCTTCCAGGAAATGAATTCAGGTATAATTTGAAACTTGTATTGTGTGAATTTTAGAGCATTATAAGTATATAAATTATTGCCATTTTTGGTGGTTGTTACTGTTCTGGTTGTGAAGGTTATGGCCAAATTACATTACATCTACACCAAACGTTCTTGTGTGGTTTTCAGCTCTTGATCTGCCATCAGAGAAAGACCTTCATAAAATCCTTCAGGTTTTGGAGCCTCATGTTTCCTTTCTAGAAGACTTGACCAAAATGGGAGGAGCTATGAGATCAGTTCTTACCCAGGTTTTGACTAGCCAACAGTTCTACAAAGATCTTAGCTCTGGTATGTTTGTGTTATTTCTAATAATTAAATTTTCAAACTATGAAGAACTGAGGCGATAAATTTTGTTTATCACTTCAGTTTCTGCATGTTTTTATTTGACTTCTTAAAACGCAGAAAAACATATTTTTAAGGGTATTTTGTTTTTGATAGGAGGGTGGGCTTCATTGGTAACATTTGTTTTTAAGACATGCAGGAGAAAACTTCGATTTTCTGTGTCCCAAATAACTGTATAAAGAAACAGAAAAGTTTTTTGTAAGAAATCCCTTTTCTTCAAAGTGAAGTGAACATGGTAGCTTAGTACTTCCAAATCAGGCATATTGAGGTTATTCAAAGTGGAATATGTCTAACTTATTTTGGGATCTGCTCTCACAGAGGCTGCTGGAGGAGACCTGAATGGCAGAAGGCCATTGTCAGTCCTGCACTTCTGTGCAAAACCTTTTTCATCTTCTTTTTGTTTTAAACATCACCTCCCTTTTCATTATTTATTCCATCCTGTACCAAATCACAGTTAACCATAAAATGTTGGGCAGTCACTACTGACCCCAAACCACCTAGTATAAATTAACTCCATGTTATTTTCTTGTGACTAGAAAGTGTCTTTTAAGAGTCTTTGCGTAGGTATGGAGCAAATAGTAATTACTGTAGTTTCAAGTTGCCATAACTGGGTTGGGCAGCAGCTAGTTGAAGAACAGGCAATCTCCAAATGTTTATTTGAAAGGAGAAACACTTAGTAAAGCTGCCTCAGGTGCAGTTCTCTTTATTCTTTACTTCCTCTTTTTCTCTCCAGTTTAAACAATATTTGAATGGGAGTAATTTCATTACTTCTCTTTTCCTATATGTGAGGGATTTCCTGGTATAGAAAGGTGGAAAGGGAAGGGAAAGTAAGGCGTACTTTGAAAGCAAAAGGTGCACAGCCACGAAGATGCTCATCTTCCTGTTCTTTTTTCCTTAAGCATTTGGTAGAATTTGCTTCTCTAAAGTTTGTTTCTTCCTTATATAACAGACGTGTCAGGTTTTTGTAGTCTATTACTTTGTGGAAAATTTTATATCTGGAGCATGCAGTATGACTTTGCTTCATCAAACAATTGAAATTACAACATCCTTATGAATAGTCTCTCTTAATTGCAGCTGTCAAAACTTGAACTTTGGAGAAAAATTTCAAATATTAGAAATGATAGATGCTGTATTACCAGTACTGCATTTTTTGTTAATTTTTTTTTTTCCATTGGAAATTGTAGGTCCCTGTCCTTTATGTCCAAACTCAAGTGTTTTGAAATATCAAAACATGTTGGGGTTTTTTTCCTGTAGTGTTAATGGTGGCAGGGCTGGTAAAATACAAATGGAGTACATAATTTAGAAGAAAATGGTGTTTTGGAGGGGAAGAACTGAGAAAGTTACCCACCTTTTGGCTTTCACTTTGTCAGTTGGAAAAACTTTTTTAGTTTCTACCTTGCATGATTGTACCGTTTATTAAAACATTGAGGGGTGTTTATTAGATTGCTAATATAGGATATGAAGCATATATGAACCAAGTTGCTGCTGATGTGCTTTAATGCTGTTTCATGTGTGTATTCAAGGTGTCGGAGAGAATGCATGTACAAAGAAAAGTCATGAAAAGTACCTCATTGCTTTGAAGGGTTCTGGACTGGCATTTCCTGAAGATAAAATTGCATGTGGTATGCAGGAACAAGGAGCTGGAACTAGCACATTAGCCGTTCAAGGTTTGTGTAGACAAATGTTTTAAGAGAAGACTTGATTATTGATGGGTTTAGGATAAACCCTTCTTTAGGTTTATTTTTAAAAACAGCAAATCTTAATGAAACGTAAGGAATCACCTGTTACTTGCACTACCAAATTACAGGACTCATTTTATTTCTATCAGTAAAACTAAACATGTTAACTTTCTATTGCTAATATAGTAAGCACCATTTTTCCAGTCAAAGCATTAGTGGAATTTGAGTAGGCAAGATGAAATTGCTCGTAGTGGAATTTTGTCACTTGCAACTAAGTTTATTTTTATAAAGGTGCTGTGGATTTTTGTTTTGTTTTTGTTTTGATCACTGAAGGCCATCAGAGGTTTTTTCAATTTCTGAAAGTGTCTCTGTTAACATGGTACATCGAAGTCCTGCAATGGAACATACTTGCAAATCCCTGATTTTGTATTGCTTGGAAATCTTACTCCAACTTCTCAGTCCACTGCTGTGTATCTTTTAAAGAAGATTAATGTAGTGTTTTATTTCATACTGGCGCATTAAATATCATGAAATACTGTCCTTTTCAGTATAAGATTTATGAAAGGAATCTCTGAATTTTTTATTTCAAAAGGTTTAGCAGGTGCTACGGCAGCATCAGGACAAGGGGATTCTTCAGATGAGGTGAGACTGTTTTTAAAGACTATAATGAACTGCAACAGAATATTAAATGGAAAGAATGCTTGCAGCCAAATCCCACAGACCTTTACTCTTCTATCTGCCATATATTATCCCCATTCTAAGAATTAGAAATAATGGAGATATAAAGGAAAAAATCCCATGCCTTTGATTTACCAAGGACCTCTTGAAAAATCCTTATTTTTCCTAACACTGTTTCAGTTTAATTTACATATGTGATGTAGAGGAAACCTGCGTAGCTATTTCAGAAGCCACTGTCAAGTAAATTTGGCTTGATTAAAGCAAACTTAGAGCATGTAATGCTGTGAATGGTGTTAGCAGTTTTTGTCACTTGAGAATCCAGCTGAACTGGTGATAGCAGCAGTGAGAATCTCTCCATAGACAAATTCCCAAGTGTAGACTTGACCTTTCTTACCAAACACACTGAGTGGGAGTAAAAAGGAGAAAATCTTGTTTTAGGTTGAGCTGTAATAAATAAATGTAATTTAATGAGGAAGGTTAAATTCTGGTGAAGTACTTTATCAATTTATTCTCCTCTTTATTTTCTAAACTGTTTAAAACCTAATTTCAACTACTAAGCCTTAACAGTCATTTTGGTAGAGTAACATTACAAACTTTAAATAATGTAAAGAGATATATAAAAAACATTTTTTCCTCAGTGTGGTAAAAGCATTCGTGGACTTTGTTTTATGTGATTCCTTGGAATGTAACATATTAAATAGGAGGACAGGTTTAGACAGGGCCTTTTTTCTTCTTTTGCACTAAGGAAAACATGAGAAATAACAGCCATCTTTCTGATTAATTTTTAGCTTAAAACCATCTACTGTTGTAGAAGTGAAACTAAATATTGAACTATGTAAAACTTTTCAAGCAGTTTAGTTCCCTGCAGAAGTGCTGCTCTAACTTGTAGTCTATGTAAATTTTTTAAGCTAGTGTTTCATCTGTGAAACAATGCTACCACTAGGTCTTGGTAAGAACATTATTAACCTTTCTAGATTCATCTTAAATACCAGAGGAAGAAAATCCGGTTCAAAGTGTACTGTTGCCACGTTTCTTAATTATAGCATAGTTTTATTCTGCCCTAAGAAGTATAATAAGACATTAAAAAAAACCCTGTAAATGCCCTTTGTAGCTCACATGGGTGTACAGAGGAGAGGAAGAGAAGTCATAAAACAAGAATACCTTTTCCTCATTTCATTGGTAACATCATTTTTCTAATAAACATTTCAGCCTTCCACCTTCACAGTCTCTTTTGACTTTTGGATGAAAAGACTGGACTTTCTTTTCAATAATTCATATTTGTCAAGCAGAACATGATTAAGAAAAAGATTATAAAATAAAAATTAACTTTTATTCAGAGCAGGAAAAAATATTACAACTTAAATTGCAGAGTCCTGCAATTTAAATTCGTAGTAACACCCCAGCTAGTCTGATTTTTTTCTTGAGAGAACTTGGGCCCTCTGATGGGGGAGTGGGCAGTGGCAACATCCAGGGAACTGACTGACTCATTCCTGATTGAAGTACCTAAGTAGGCTGTGTTCACAAGGACCACAGGTTGCTCAAGTGTTCAAATGTGTGTCGATCTTAAAATGAAATTTCAGATGGAGATAATGAAAGGATAGGAAAATTTGGACCTTTTATTTACACCATACTTTTGGTCAGCCCTTAGCTATAAAATATGAATAATCTCTCTGCCCAAGGAAGGATAGTAACTTCTTGAGATTGGGGTTCTTTATCATTTAGATGAAGTTTGGAAATAAAACATAGCGTTTGCCTTATCCTTGGAGAAGGATATTGATTACTTACTTTTAACAGTAAATATCTGCATTAATTCTATCTCATTTTATTAGCTCCAGTAAGGAAGTTTATTTCCACTGTTTTGTTAGGACTACTGTTAGTAAAGATCCCTGCAGCATTTCATATAGTTTTGTAATATTACATTGGTTTTTAACACCCAGTGTTAGATTTTGTGAAGTGGTGGTAGAGATGTTTTTAACTTGTTTTACATTTTTGAACTTTTACTATTTTGTTTGGGGAGTGCCTTGGAAGCTTCAGATGTCAAGTGCCTGTGTAAAGTGTTTCCATTATTCTGTAGGGAGCCAGCAATTAGAACTGGCCTCTTAAAGGTGTTAAGATTATTTGATTAGTAAGTGTCTAGCTAATTGCGTTGCCAACTTTGATATACAATATGTTGGCTGATACTTTTTTAGGAAACAAAAAACCCACAAACTCTACAGATGGATGAGGGGAAACCCTCAGATGTGCAATGGTTAGTAATGTTATAGCGTTAAACATTTTTGTAGCAATCTGTTTCAGAAATCAAAGTAAGTAACCTTACAAAATTAATGAAATCCATGAATAGGCCTGAACTTGCAGATGATAATGCTGCCCGTAGGGGGAAAAAAGCCAAATCAAAAAATAAATGTTTTTTTCTAATGGGTTGCACACAGTTCATGTTTCCTGTAAACAGTAAAAGTATTTTTCTAGTAAGATAGTATATTTATGGCTTCTTTGTTTGAGCTTGGTAGTTAAACCAGAATTTTGAGAGCATACCATCTCTTGGCAATAAGATTCTCAGTATAAGATTATCAATTTTTTAAACTCTTCTCCTACCCCAGGAGGACCAGGATGGTAGCCAAGGTGTGGGAAAGCGCAAGAGGGTGAAACTAAGCAGCACCACCAAAGGTATTTATAAAGTACTGATCTCAGTGTATCATATTTGCTTTATGTCTGTCTTAAAAGTTATCCAGGGATACTCATTCACTTCCCAAGCACTATAGTGCTGCATGTGACAAGTATTACACATAGCAAAGTCTGAAAAAGAATAGCAAGTGAAAATGTGGTAATTGGCAGTTTTGATTTCCCTTGAGTGAATACCACTGTCTGGAATTCTCTTTGACCATTTTGTCACCTTCGTGTTGTAAGGTGACCTCCAAAAATCCGTCCATTTTCACTGTGTGGTTGTCAAGGCTGCAATACAGCTTCAAAAGGAAGTGTTTGATATATTTGTTCTTAATAATGTATTTTTTTTTGATTGTGGCACTGTACAGTATGATTGTGTTCTCAGTCAGTCAAGAACGGTTCTCGCTGGTCCTGGTTGGTCTTTCAGTATTGTTCCAGTAGTGTTTAAGATACAATACTTGAACAAAGTCTCTGTTGAAACCACTCCGTTATTTTTCTAGCTTGAAATTGGTCCTCTGTGCAATTTTTAGTCCACCATGAGCAGCACTCACATTGAGCTCAGTGCAAGTTTTAGTTGAAGAATGACCATAGGCTAGAGACAAAGTGCTTGACATGTTTTTGTGCTAAAAAGGGTTTAAATTATAGTATTTAAATGCTATTATTAGGTAAAAAGGCGCTTTTTTTGTTTTTATTTTATGATATGAGGAGAATGACGTAGGAAGCACAAAGAATTGCCAGCCTTGAGAAAAGAACCTTTGAGTGAAAAAACTGTGGTGAAAATTGGTATAAAATTTCTGGAAGGTCTCTGGAGTGAAGGTTTGAAGCTTCAGTATGAAATACAAAGGTTCATGAATTAGTAAAATGGTATGAAGATGTTGTGAAGGGTATAGGAAAGTAAGATTGGTTGTTTCTAGTATTTTCAGATTAAAGGAAAAAAAATCAGGAAGCTGGAAAAGCAGAACTAAATGTTTTGGCAACAGTGTTGTTAAGAGATGATCTTAAAAATGGTGTGTGAAGAGATTGTGGTAGAGAATAATAATGTGAAAGAGGTAGTAGTTTTGGAGAAATGCAGGAAATGTAGAGATGTCCAAGGAAGGTTTTCTTACTTGAATTTTAGAGGCTGTTAGCTTGTCTAAAAGATGAGTTAGTCAGATAGCACGAGAAAAAAGTGCTGTTGTTCTGATGCGTAATAACTAATTATGGGAAATAGGCAGGGAGGAAGCTTGGGTTTAGAAGCTGCCTGATCAGAAAATCAGTATCAGCCGTGCCATTTCAGGAAAAGTGGTACTTGAATTCAACATTTGATTTCCCCCCAGGATTGTAGTCTTCCCCCTCTGAGGCATCCCAACATGGACTGTTCTCATGATGTTGATAGCTCCTAGTATCTGCCCCAGAGGAGGGAGTCTGCCAAGGGGGGAAGGGTAAGTATCTGTTTTTATTAAATATCAAATAGTTTTCTGAAGTTTTCAGTATTCATATTTTATGTCCAGTAGGGTATAAAATAAGAGTATGAAAAGAAAATTTTAGAAAACTGAGTATTGAATAAAAACAGATTTACCTTTTCCATATAAGCAGACTCCCTGTCCCATCCTAGGTCTTCATGGGTATTGTCTTCATAGAGGATTAGTTATATACTGGGAATATCTTGGAATGCTAAGTCTCGTATTCCAGACAGATATTTACAACACTCTGTGAGGTCTTTTGTGGCACCAAAGAAGAATAAAAGGTTT
The DNA here is from genome assembly GCA_035222235.1 of Margarornis squamiger. Lineage (NCBI taxonomy): Eukaryota > Metazoa > Chordata > Aves > Passeriformes > Furnariidae > Margarornis > Margarornis squamiger. The sequence goes on from JAWWTY010000160.1 coordinate 19,819,610, forward strand.
CTTTAAAGAAAATATAGTTTTTATGCTGAGGTTCACTGATACAGGTATGGGACTGAGTATTGAGAGAATTTTTATTGTACTCTGTTTTAAAACCTGCATCCTGCATCCATCTGAACCACCAGATGTTTAAGACAATTTTAAACCCACAGGCACTGTATTTTTTTTTTCGTTATTTGTTTAAAGAAATTTAAAATCGTGTGGTACGTTTCACAAGAGTGGGAATGTTAGTCCCAGTGTTCTTGACAAATTTTCCAAGCTGGGTAAGAGCATTCTGCCTACTTAAATTCTGTAGCAGGTGTAAGTGGATATGTATTCTTCTGTCCCTGCCTGAAACTGCTGCATAAAATATTGGATATGCCCTGTTCAAATGTGATGTGTGTCAGAGAAAGCTGTGCATCAGTGACAGATAAGGTGTTGTGTCCCGTGTCTCCATGCCTGGTATTCACACTCAGGAGCATTTGGTGTGTGCCTAAACTTGTGCTGTCTGTTCTGTGGACAGAGGACGTCACTGCACGGCTCCCAGCCTGTCATGGGCAGTCAAAGCACAAACGCAATTTCTTAACAAGAGACGGGGAAGAGAACGTAAATGATCATCATATGTTTGTTGCAGTAGGTGATGTGTAATGCTTTACAAAATATTTTAATATTAAAATACCTTTCATGGCTTTGTGAAGGTAATGTTCTTATATCAATGCTTGTAGAATGTATTAAATAAAGCATATTATTGCCCTTTTGTGGCTTGCTGGAGTCTTGAGGAGAACCCTAAAATTTACATTTAGGCTAATTGGTCACCTGACTGGGGAACTCTGATAATGATGGAAAATGGAGGTAATTCCTGCTTAGGAGAAGCACAAATGGCTTTCCTGCTTAGAATAGGCACAAAGCTATTCTTCAGTATGACCAGCTGTCGTACTTCAGTGGAGATGTGAGTCTTTAAGGCCAGATGATGTTCAGCTTACATGTTTTTGGATGTGTGCTGCTGGGAGCACTTCATATTCTCCCATTGGAGTGTGGGATTTTGTGTGTGGCATTATATATCTTCAGGTGTAGTTAATTTCTAGGTATAGAGAAATATTATTGTTTTCTTATTTACATATCTATTTATGTTACTGGAGTGAACAATTCCTATTGTGGTTTTAAATCATAAATAATCAACCTTCTGGAAAAAATCAGTCTTTATATTTTAGTAGTCTTAAAAACTGATTTATGCTCTGTCAAGCCGTAATTTCACAATCAGTTTATTCTGGCAAAGGTCAGTTTGCAGCTTTGCAATCAGGAAACTGATCTGCTTGAAAACACAGCTGACAGAATGGAAAGATCCTGGACTTGATTCCTACATAGGTCCCCCACAGGGATCTACTGTCAACATGAGTAAGGGGCAGAGTGAATGTCCAGGAATTGAATGGAAAAAGATGAGAAAGGAGTTAGTGCTGAATTATCTAATTATGGTAATTTTTGTATAAAAGAACCCCAACCAGCAACTTTGTGGTTGGTCAATAAATACATAGATAGCTTTGAAAAAAGGAGTAACAGATACATTATTGCTTCTATTTAACTTGTTTAGAGCTTTGTAAAGTGTTCTTAGGTAATAGAACTCATCACTCCATCATAAATTGTATTTTGTTGTTTTGCTGTTTAAACTTCATTTAAGTAGTAGTCTACATTGTTTCCCTTGATTAAGTGACCGTGTAAATACTGTGCAGTTTGCTGTGGTGCATTATAGTCACTGCAGCTGTTACAGTAAGGTGATCAATAGAGATTGGATTCTGTGCTAGACTTGTACTGAAAACTTTTATTGGCTTCTCTGGGAGGTCCTTTTTACTGTTACAGATCTGACACTGTGCAGTGTTGGTCATGTTCATTTTCCCAGTGTTTAAAAAAAAAATGGTTTACAGAATGCACTAAGATGTTCTTAAGTTTTTGTTACTGAATTTTTATATGAGTGCAACTGCAGTATCATTGTTTTAATACTTATTACATTATATATACCTTGCTCCAACCTTTTATGCAGATCAATCTATCATGGATGTTTTGAAGCATAAATGTTTTCTAGAAGAATTATTATTTTGGACAATAAAATACGAGTTTCCACAGAAGATGGTGACTTTCTTACTCAACATGCTACCAGATCAAGATTATAAGGTACTTGCCTTACTTCATTTAAACCTAAATATCTTTTTTTATTCACATACTTAGTGTGCATTGTGCCTTGCATGAGACCATGTATGTTATTTGAATAATATGCGGTAAAATAATGCAGATATTTTACTTTGTTTTGAGTATTTTGTTAGAAGGTCTGAAGTGTTCAGTATTTGAAGAGTGATATGGACAAAACAAAATGGATAATTCTGGAGCAGCAGTATTAATTTTGATCTCATGCTTTCTTGTTTTCCTTTGTGGCTGTTAAGTACATATATGCATGTGTTGGATTTTTTTTTTTTTTTTTTATTTTACTTTGTGAATTGGGTTTTTATCACTTAAAATATGTGGATCAGCACTGTATGATTCTGTAGTGTGGTATGGCTGGTGAATATTGGGAGTGACTTCATTCCTGTTTCAGCTATTGTAGTAGGCAGTGGTTTCTCCATGCAGGCCATTACAGTGTGAGTGTTCTTGCTGCAGCTATGCCCTAGGTGACTTTGGCAAACTTCCAGGTGCTTCCTTACAGAGTTTTGCAGTTGTCCATACCAAGTATCTCCTGGCCTGGAGTTGTGGAGACTGGATGTCATCTTCCTCTTTTAAATCTTGGTGTGCAGCCAGGTTTGGTTGTTTGCTCCACATGTTCCCAAGACCTAGTATACATAGCAGTAAGGCTTAACATTTTGCTCTGATCATGTCATACTCTTGAGCCACACAAATATTTTGGACCTTCTCAATCCCCACTGGGAGGCAGAGATCAAGAAATCCTGAAGTTCAGGCATGCAGATTTCTTCAAAAATGTCTCTTTATAGTGGAACAGCCCAGTACTTGTGCCCCCTTAAAACCTCGCTCTGCCAAAACAAAGGATATGAAGATAACTTGCAAGGAAGAAAAAGCTAAGATATGAGCCTTCCGCAATACTATGTGTATGCCCAGATGCCATTTTGATTGGGGATACCAGCATGGATTCGACTTGGTCTTGGATTCAACTAATACTTGGGACGTTAGGACTCGGTAACTGATGATCCCGTGCTATGAAGCTTGAATTCTTCGTAATAATTTGGGGACGCACATGGACATCCAGTTCTCCTGATCCATTGCCAGCTGAATTCCTGCCAGTAAAAACACCCAGCTGCTAGCAGCACGTGGAAGAATCTGGTAAGTGTTGCTGTGTTTCCCTTTTTACTATACCATGTCGTAACAACAGCTTTTAATGATCATGGGATCTTTCTTCCTTTGACAACAAGCCACAGTCTTCAGTGACTTTCTTCGTTGTGTTCATCATCTTTCTTCACTCAGAATGGAGACCATTGTGTATTTAATATCTACTGACTGCCACCTTTATCTGAAAATAGTCTGTCTTCTATCCACCGATACTGCCTGTTCAGATTGAAAGATTTTTTAATACCTTTTTGTCTGAGGGGATTTTTTTGTTACCAGTTTCATATTGTCATTCATTAAACAGCTAATTCCTATGTAAAAACTTCATTAGAAGCACAAATCCCAAGCATTTGAAGTCTTTTAGAATCTCTGTTTATTTTAATTGCTGTGATTGTCTCAAGGGCATTTTTAAGCAGTAAGGAAATTTGGAGCAGGAAATGTATCACACAGCAATACTAGGGAGGCCGTAACACTGTTTTTTCCCAGGATAACCTGTGCTTTGTTACAAAACTGTGCCCATGCTGCATGAATTTTAAATATGTCTGTGAGGCTAATTTACAAGGAGTGGCTCTGCCTTTTGCATATAAACAGAGAGAACATAGCGTTTTAGGGTGAATTAGAAGAATGTTTTATGTTATAGGCTTTTTAGCTTTTCTGAAAGAAAAGCTTGTTTTCTGATTTATAACAGCAGGAATACCTGTAGGGATATAGTGTTCCAAGTGATCTCTCAGCTTTCTGTTGCTTTCTCTCATCGCATGTACACCACATGTATTGTCTTAATTTTTTCTGCTGTTGTGCAATTTAGCTGATTCTTTGTGAGGTGATTTAGCCCATTAAATCAGGAGAATTTTGCTAGGTTGGTTTTCTGGTGAACTGAGGGAGCTGGCCAGGCAGGGAGCACAGAGCTGGCTATCTGTGCATGTTTCGAAATGACTGAAATCTCTGACCTCCCGTATAAACTTATTAGAGCTGACTGATCCACCATTGCCCTGTTCAGCAGTCACTGAGCCACCAGCAATCTCAGTTGCACGGATTTATTTTGAAATAGGAAAGCAAACTTCCCTTTTAGGATTCCCAGTATTGAAAAGAGGTGTTGAAAGGGGTGGGCTAAAACCCTGGGTTAAGTAGCTCTTCCCTGTCTCCCCGCTTTGGCATCTGACAGAGACAGCACAACAAAAAGTGTGGTCTTTGCCTTACAGATTTGTACTTGAGGCATCCCTTCCAGCACTCTCTGACATTTGGAGCTTGGAAGACTTACAAGTGAAGAAAAAGAAAGCAGAAGAGAAATTTGCCAAAGCTTCCAAGAAATTAAAGGTGTTATGGTGTGGACAAGAGGAAAAGCAAAAGGCCAGAGAAATAGACCTTCATGTGACCAAGGAGAAGGCAAAGAATGCGTTGGCAGTAAACAGGAACTTGATGGAAGAGTTTAAATCATCCAAAGGCAGAGCCTTGCTGAAATCTGGAATACTGGATGTAGAAAAATGCAAAAGCATCTGGTAGAGATAATGAACCAACAGTCATAATTGCCAAAAATACTGTGCCTTGTTGGGCACCTCGCATAGAGACTGTTGAGGTAGCTATTACAGCAATAGGACTTCACTAAGCCCTGGAAAAGCTGGTCTACAAATTCTGTAGAATAGTTTTTCTATTGGAACCTTAATTTTAGCACAGTGTTCAGCTGGCAGAAATACCTTCTTAGTACTGAGAATATAAACGTGGGAGATGTAAGTGCTAACTGTAACTTTGTTTCTCCGTTGGCTAGAAATTTAGAAGCTGCACAAGATCACAGAGTCAGTGGAGGTAATTAAATATACAGAAAGCATGTCTGTTTTAGGAAGCCACTTCCTGCCAAAGGTTGGAATCTGAGTATTTGGAAAGATGTTATGTTAAAATCTCCATTTTTGCTCTGTTCTGTATTTTTCCTTAGCTGTGTATATAGCTTTGGCCACTGAAAGAAAGGATTCCGAGGTGGATGGACTGATTACCATGGCTGTTCTTACACATGGACTGCAGTTTACTGGAGTATTTCAGCTTTTTAACTTCTGGAATTGAGTTTAGTTCTTCCTCTCAAAATTGGAAAGGGTTGTATTTGTTTGTTTTACTTCCAAGCAAATGTAGGAGTAAAGCTTCTGTCTTTGCTTTGCTTAAGTGTTTCACAGTCTCCACCTTTATACTGTATTGAGAGTAAATTTACAGTACGTTCAGAAGTTCATTATTGTATGTGAGGCACAAAAAATGTTGATGCATGCTGATGTAAAATAAAGGAATAAAAAAAATCTAGAATTTGTCCTTAGAGAAGGACAGAGTTTTTGCAACCTGAGTTGAGAGTGCTATGTAAAACAAGTAAAATGTAGTTCCTACATCACTGAACCCGAAAATCCTATTTAGACATAATACAGTGTGAAAAAACAATGTATAAAAAGTATACATTTTTACTAGCAGCATTAATATGCTAACTTCTTAAAATATCTGGTGCGTCATTTGTGTCTGAGGCTTAACATTAATAGTGTGAATGTCTTGATGATAAGTGTTACTGCCAGTGATTAAAATAATTTAAAGCTTTAATTTAAAGGAAATTATAGGAGTATCTGGAATACCAGAATGATATGTATTAACTTTGCTCAAGTATTGCAAATATTCCAAAAACTCTCTAACTGAAAACAGTTACCATTGTGCTGTATGTAGAAGACACTTTAGTTATACAGGTTTCCATCACGGTGGACCAGGTAAAGGAAGGCAGGTTGAGTGGTCTTGCAGTGTTTCCTGCAGTGACATCTCCATCCCCACCCTGGTTCATTTTTTTGCATGAGCAACTTTATTTTTGAGGATATTTGATGGAAGAAGCAGTTTCTGGACCCACCAGCAGCACTATGTCATCATATTTTTGTATTTTCTAAATGAGAAAAACATGATAGTGTTCATAATAATAAAAATATGGGAGCACCAAGTCTAAGACAGGTAAAATAAAGTAGTGATTTCTGTATGGTCTGGTGAAAACACAGCTGCCTGAGTGTGGTTTTAAAATTTCTATTTCTATCTTATAATCTTATGAAAGATTAATACTTCAGAAGGAATAGGGAAAGGATTTTTAGATTTTGATCTGAACATTTTTTTCACTACACAGCTTGTCTTCTTACAAAGCCAAGCAAGTCCAGATGGTGTTAGTTCAGAACCTACAGTACTAAGTGAGAAGTGATTTCAAAGCTGGCAGATATGTCCGCACGTACATGCAGTGCAAAAGGCTGGTTTACAATGCCATTCAAGGGTAATGGAGCAGGTCATGAAACTGTACTAAGATGTAGTGTATATATATATTGATACATTTAAATATGGTCTGGTTTAAGAAAACCTAAGCAGTTGTGTGAAGAGTAACAAAACTGGCTAATTAATTATTGAGGGGAAAGCACTAAAAGTTTATTAAAAAGTATAAGATGTTATGGTAGCAGAAATGAAATTCAGCATTGAAATCTCTTCCTTGACAGACGAATGGAAACCTTACTCCATTGGTAGGTGAGTGCAAGTGATAAGTTAAGGCAGCTCTATGAGGCAGTACTAAACTGTTTGTTCATAGTGTGTCATTTTATGACATTTTTGTTCCTGTTTTAGGATGTGAAAAATTAGGATAAATTAATTATTAGAACTGTTACTGCTTTCACATGTATGCTGAGAGCTTCTATTAATTGTTTAAACATTTCTGGCAGTTTTTTTAGTGTGGGAAGTATAGAATGGGAAGATTAGATTTTGGGAAAAGGTAATAAAATTAGAGATTTGAGTTACCCCTCTCTATAAATAGGTCTTTTCATGTGCACTGTTTCTAGAAACTAAATATGGCATACTTACACCATCAATTTTGGTTTTCATAGCAACTGGTGTTTCCCAGGATATGTTGACTGTACTTCTGTAAAGGAATATTTTATAACAAAAGAAAGCTGTAATTTTTGCATGATACTCGTTAACATCAAAATTTCTTTATAATTTGCAGATTGCTTTTACAAAAACTTTTGTTCAGCATTATGCTTTTATTATGAAAACACTGAAGAAAAGCCATGAGTCTGACACTATGTCTAACAGAATTGTGCATATCAGTGTTCAGTTGTTCAGCAATGAAGAACTAGCACGCCAAGTAACAGAAGAATGCCAGCTGCTGGATATTATGGTCACTGTTCTGTTGTACATGATGGAAAGTTGCCTTATTAAAAGTGAATTGCAAGGTAGGTTGATTTGTTTATTTGCTCCTTTCCTTGGATAATAAATTGATTATAGAGGAAATTTAGTTTTTCTTGGATAGTCATTCACCACGCCCAACCTCTTTCCAAAAATGCATGGAATCTAGCAATATATGGTACATGCTGAGTATCAAAATTTCCTAGAAATATAAAGGTAGTTACCAAGAGTGATACTGATGTTTCATCTTTTGGTTTGTAGGGTCGGGTTATTTTTTTGTCGGAATGTTATATAGTTTAGAATACAGAATATTACTTTGCAGGTGGTTAATTTGTTGGGTAAAGTGCACAAATAACTGAGTGATAAATTATATACAGAAATTGAGATCTTTATGAATTTTAAAAATATTTTTAAAGTATTTCACAAGCTCTTTGGAGTATTCAAAATTGTTTTAATTTTTTTCACTTTCTGCCTTAATAAATCTTAATATAGAGGTGAATGATGTCATGCTTTGTAAATACAGTAATTTGATCAAGCTTTTGTTTGACAGAGTGGCAATTTGAATTCGAACTAGTGTACATTGTGTAACATTTTTAGTGAATGCAGCTGTCCTTTCCACCCTCCATGTTTTACCTGTCCTTATCCGGAAATGGTGTCACAATGACTCTTGCTGATATTTCTTATTCATGCTTTTCTGTGCCCAACAGACTGCAGCCCTCTCAGCCTTCCTTACCCTAGTTTGAATCTGAAAGACAGGCAGAGTGCTGCTGCTACACAAATATCATCAACTTCTGTATCAAATCGTATTTTTTGTTGCCTGAAGCGTCCTTTGTCTCAGAGTCTGCTCTGTGTACAGCCTAAAGCGGAATGACTGTACTGAAAAGGGAAATCCTCACTCATCCAGCTCTCAGGAGTGCCCTCACTCAGCAGGACTTCAACAGGAGAATTTTCCTGTTGCCCTACATAGATTGCTTTACAGTATTGAAAATGCCAAATATTTAACAGTTTGTATATCAAGTGATTTTTGCTAAATCAGTGCCATATCGGTGGAATGTAATTTAAAATTGCTTATAAGCATCTTCTGAATGTTCCTTGTTGAACAGAATCTTTTAGGTTGGTCATGGAGGCCAGCAGCAAACCTGATACTGCCAAGTCCACCACTGGGATATGTCTGGGGCTTTTCACTGTTTTTGCAACATTTCCTCCTCACTGCATTATGTATGAGGAGTTGGTCATACTGTAAATTGACAGAAAAAAATCATATACTTTCTGAATTTTCTCCCCTCATATTCTCAGTGGCCTTCTTTTGCAGTTCTGTGGGCTCTGTATCTTGTGGTTTTTTCACGTTATCTCTTATGGTGCTGAAAATAGCGAGAAGTCTTTTAAAAATCTGTGCTGATGAGATAAATTGAGAAGAATTCTGTTTGTGCAGCTCCTGCAAACAATAGGTTGTTTAGTATCTGAATGAGGCAAAGTTTATAAATCCAGCCAAGGATAGAGGGAGGAGCATGTTGGAGAGGAGCAAGGAGAACGTTAGAGCAGGAACTGTATCTGCTACGGCATGTTTAGTTTGCATTGCTCACAGATCTGAATTGTTTTTGAACAGCTGACACCTGTTAAAGGTTGGCAGTTCACTAAGAGTATTTATGGATGCTGTGACAAACTGTTTTCGTGAAACAGAGTTGACCTGGGAGCTGTGTTGATACTGACTTCCTAAATGTTACTAGTTCACCTTACCTCTCTCACACATCCTGTGAAGGGCTGAGGAGGAGAAATATGGATACAGATGATAAAATTGGCTCCCTAGGGAGGTTTCTGTTTCTGTGTTCTCAGGGGCTTTTTTCCTTTCTCTGTCAGCACATTCCTCTTAATGAACTTTCCATAGGAAAAGAATTTATACTCCCAAGAAAAAGGTTTTGGTGATGGTTCATCCTTTAAAAAACCGAGTTTAAATCACTTTGCATTAACCCTAGCTTGCAGAGTACTCTGAATAAGAGGCAATGCCACTGTCCATTTGAAGTAACTTTGGATTTGTCTCATCTGTACTAGGACAGAGAATCCCTGACATGTAACTGACGTGTCGCTCTTTGCAAAGTCCTTCAGCAGATTCAGGCAGAGGTGTTACCCTGCCCTTAGACAGGCCAAAGGGAGCTGCTCTACATCCAGATGGGCCTCATCAACCGGAGACTGGAATCTCAGAGTAGCAGTGTCTTTTTAGCTGTGGCTGTGCTGTGCTGCTTATAAACCTTGCTCTGGGTGAAGAGTAATTACAGAGGTCCTTCAGTGCATTTTTACTGGAACAGAGCCATCCCAAGGCAGGTCATCTGATGCAGCCTTTTCTTGCCCTAGTCTTAGGCAGACTGCATAAACCCTCTCTCTCTTCCAAATTCAGTGGAAATGCTCTGCTCTGCTCTTCTAGGACTCAACATGCCAGTGTAGGTTTTGATCACCAGATTTCTTTTTCAATGCTCTAAGGTAGCTTGCTCACTGGGAGTATGTCAAATTCAAAATAGATTTCAGGTGTTGGTAATAGGAATTGTATTGTTTGGTCTTTTTATACTTCCTGAGAGTATTCAAAGAGGCATAACTGTGATGGTTTTACTAATGCACTGCTTTTCAAAGCTTGCAATACTGTTCAAAGTAGGAGTGGCTTCTACTGAGTGGGATCTGTGTTGGTGAGTTCATGATGAAAAACAGCCTCAGGTACCACGAAAGAACCATTCTTCTTTTCTGCAGTTTTCTCTGTGTGTGCCTGACCACAGCACTACAGTACATCCTAGTTGTTGTTTTTGCATAATTTTGCAAATTTGTTCATAAATTACAACAAGAAGGAAAAAAAATAACTTTTTTTTAAACCTAGATGAAGAAAATAGTTTACATGTTGTGGTGAATTGTGGGGAAGCACTACTGAAGAATAATACCTACTGGCCCCTGGTTAGTGATTTTATAAACATACTTTCACACCAAAGTGTGGCAAAGAAATTTTTGGAAGATCACGGTCTTTTAGTAACATGGATGAATTTTGTATCATTTTTTCAAGGTATGTGACACTTATAATCAGTACTAATACAAGGATTCTAAGACATTCTTAATATTCAGAGTAGCAAAATTCTTACAATGCTGTATGTAAATATTTAATTTATTAGTATTCTCCTAAGTTTGTATTGCTGAAAGAGAACAGGATATTCTAGAAAATAGGTAGATTAATAATTATCTGATGGATCTTTGCTCTTCAAATACTTCACACAAGACAATCTCATCACACTTAGTCGACTGAGATTCATGGTGCAATAATTCTGAGGTTGTACTTGAAGTACAGATCATAATTGTATTAGAAGTGTTTTTCTGGTAAAGTTCTGAATTTAAATATTGGGGAAATTAATTTGATAATTCTGGATCTTTTTCTAAGTGTTGCTATGGAGAAATTTATTTTGTTATTTAAAAGAAATATTTAAAAATGGTGAGCTTCTCAGTACTGAAAAGTATTCTTCTTAAAAGAGGACCAGTACCCAAATGTTCTCATTGAGTAAGTAACATTCAAAGTCCGAGTTAACATTGCCTGAATGGCAAGGACTGCAGTTACTAGCCAGTTTAGAGCTATTGTTCTTTTTTGGTTTCTTTCTGTTGAAACTTCGTTGCTTGCTCTCGTGTTTTATCAGTTATTCTGCTGCTAGATAAAATAGATTCTTACACTTTGTAGAGGTTTTTTTTTAACTTTATAGGTGTGTATATGCATAACACTAAAATATACTGCATTCTCTTTAACCCTAGTTAATCTTGGGTTGTCTAACTCTGCTTAAATCTTTGAAGGTATGAATTTAAATAAACGAGAATTAAATGAGCACGTGGAGTTTGAATCGCAGACGTACTATGCTGCCTTTGCTGCTGAGCTGGAAGCCTGTGCCCAACCAATGTGGGGTCTTCTGTCACACTGCAAAGTTAGGGTAAGGCTAATATTTCTTTGTCATAATTCTTGGTTTTATTCATGACTTATTCTAGAATTCTCAAACTTGAACGGTGTATCTGTTTTGCATTTGAAAAGGCTATGATTATGCTGTCTTTGATTATCAAATAAAACTTCAGTCAGCTTGGATTCTGTGTATAATTCATGCTTGTACCTAGTTTATGGTGGAGGATGGAGTAATTCATGGGTTTGTGTAGTTTTACTATCAATCTAAGGTGAAAGCCTCTTAGGTTCTGACATCTCAGGGTCTCCAAACTAGAGCAAAGACTTATTACTAATTGCTAGACTGTAAATTATGTTAAATTGTAGCACAAATTGAATCCGTCAGCTTGTAAGAATACTTAATGTATGAGAAAAACTTTTATTGTTTTTCTATGAAATAGTTATATTTGAAATTAGCTTATTAAGATGTGTAATAGTGTCCATGAGATAGTAATATCTGAATTGAACTGCGCAGTGAAGAAATGTGCCTGAGCATACCATGCATTTTTAAAACTGTTGAAACCAGGCATTTACATGATTTAATTTATACTGATGTGTTATGAGTGTGTCAATTTATGAGTCTACATTAGCTTTTAAAAACTGAATTACAACATCTGACTTTTTGAAATATTCCTTTCTTTTTTGCTATGGGATGGGATGGTGTGGAATGGTCTGCCTTTTTTTTAAGACCTGTAAGATTTCTTGTTCCACTTGTTGTCTTGCAAGTCATGTCTCCAGCCGCATTTGAACCTTTTGGTTGTTCTTGAAAAATCTGAAAGTGTTCTACAATTTCATAGCTTAATTGTTGTGAAACCTGATGGATGGGAAGATGTTCCAGCTCGTGTCTCAGAGGATAGGGAAAGCCTGCAGACCCTGTTCCCTGTAGAGGGTGGAGCAACAGAATGGGAGCATGGCTGTTGTATTTCCTGATGAGAAAAGGTGTCTGACTGAGCCAGTCAGCATTTGCACAGCTTCTGTCTGGCCTAAGCACTGCTGGCTTTTGCATGAGAAGTGTGTCATAGGTATCCTTAGAGAGTGAGGCAAGTCTGGAGTTAGTTCATGGGAAGGGTGGCTAAGCATGGGAATAGGCTGCCCAGGAAGGTGGTGGAGTCACCATCCCTGGAAGTGGTCAAGAAACAACTGAATGTGGCACTTGGTGCAGTGGCTTGGTTGACAAGGTGTTGTTTGATCAAAGGTTGGACTCAATGATCTTGGAGGTCTTTCCCAACATTAATGTTTCTGTGAAAATATTATTGAAATAATCATATTTATTTGTAGTAGGAAAACAGTGATACTAACTTAAAACTGTTTTGGCTCATGTAGTGTGCTGGTTTCTCTTAACTGCAGGAAACACAGGAATACACACGGAATGTTGTCAGATACTGCCTTGAAGCACTTCAGGACTGGTTTGATGCTATCAACTTTGTAGATGAGGTAAATATCCTTAATGAATTTAAGCAAAGTACTGTGAAAATCTGATTAAATTTCAGAGGTGATATGCTCCCTGCCTCCTACCCTACCCTTAAGTCATCACTCAAGGTAGTGATCAAAAAACGATTGCCTTGCTGAAATTAGAGTTTGTACTTAATAGTTAAAATGTTACATCCTAGGATCCTTTATTTGTAGAGTCTTGGTGGCTTAGGTTTACTCATGCAAGTTTAAGCTGTGAATTTTAGTAGCAGTCCTATTGAGACACTTGCCCTTGATACTGTTGTGCTGAATGAAGAGCTGAAGCAATGGCAAAACAGAAGTTCTCTTCTGCTGTGGTAGTGGGGAGCAGCTTTGCCACTTAGCAGGCAATACTCTCGATCAACTCAGAGTGCTATTAGCTACTAGAGACTTACTAAGAGATTAACTACAGCTGTCTAAGGGAAACTTGAATAATCAGAAAGGCAGGGAATGAAGTAATACGAGGCTAGGGGAAAGTAAGTCCATCAAATGAAGACGTGCCAAGATACTGTCCTTGATGGTTGTAAAAAAGACATTTGTAGGTTTGTTGTTTTCAATACTACATATTTTAATATTGCTATATTAAAATACCTTTATTTTACTTTCAGCCAGCTCCTAATCAAGTTACTTTTCATTTGCCGCTGCACCGTTACTTTGCCATGTTTTTAAGTAAGGTAAGCACATGTTGTAGTCACAGAGATAGAAATTCCCTGTTTAATATGATCATTCAGTACAGTCTGTGCTTGCTTTTGTTTTTAGGCTGTCAAATGCCAAGAACTAGATCTGGATACTATCTTGCCAGATCAGGAGATGCTGATGAAACTAATGATTCACCCCCTTCAGATTCAGGTATGGGCAGAGTTGTGACTTTGCAGATGTAGAGATAAACACAGAAAAAGTAGCTGTTTAATTCTTTTAACACCAGTTATCTCAGTATATTTAGAAGTATTTAGCAATGGAAAGCATGTCTTAATTGTGGAATATCAAAATAAGCTATATACTGAGTAAAGATGTGCTGGTTTAAAGGTAAACTGGTGGGAGAAAAGAACCTGACTCAAGAGAGATTACAAGTCAGAGTTACAATTTATTGAAAGGATTACAGTAAGTACAATGATACAGAGAAAAAATTGGTTTTAACCCACAAAAAACAGATGTATAACCCAGCACCCTGGGGCCCGAACAGAATGGTGTTCATTGATCCCTGTGCTGAGCACCACAAGGTGCTCTTGAGTACAAAGTAAAAGGAAAGGAAAACCTGTTGCTGAGGATGATGGCTGCAGTTTGGTCAAGAGTGGCACTTGCAGTCCTGTTGAGGTTCTGGTCCTCCTCTGGATCTGACAGGTGGTACCAGAAGTCCCAAAACTCAAAGATTATACATGGTCAGTTTCAGGTGGGAATGCCCAGGACCTCCCTCCAGGGCGAGGAGTTTCACAATGGGTGATTTAACTCTGTGAGCCATGGGATATTTTTTGCATCTTTGATGGTCTAGGTCGTTGCATCTGCCTATTGGCCCATTAGCAGATATTAGCAGTCCCTAATGGTCCATTAGCAGATATGCCCCCTCAGGCTGGGTGTGAAGGTGCTGATGCCTCCCTAGAGGGGAGTTACCACAGCTCAGTCATTGGTGTGAACACAGAAACATTCCTGTGCCTCGCAGGGTTCTTTAACACCCAACATGTAGTGTGAGGGGACAGGTGTACCCGGGGCAGCTGCTGCAAACAATCCATTATTAACTGTTCATGAGAAATGAGATAGGGGGTGTAGAATACAGTTTTGGTTACACCTACACAGTGATAAACTGGTCCTGGCTGCTGTAACTAGGACAATAGGATAAACTTTTTTTTGAAACTTCCTATTTCAAAAATTAAATATGTGGCATTATCATACTCTGAGAATTACACAGTAATAATATTCACTATAGTACTTCCAAAAGGGTAGGGAGAGCCAACCCTTTGAAAACAGAATTGTTCTATGAATAGAATGGAGTGCAAGTTGAAAAGAAACCCACATCTGAAAATTTCATATTTTAAATTGAGAGTGAGTTCAAGAATGGGTGTGCCATGCAACATTTTTTTTATTTACAAATTGGGTTTTATTTGTATGTTAGTGGCAGTGAGGATTATTTGTAATCACTGCTTTTAGATCTGACCTCTTTTTAACCATGATACCTTAATTTTTGGAGTACTTTTC
Organism: Margarornis squamiger; assembly: GCA_035222235.1. Lineage (NCBI taxonomy): Eukaryota > Metazoa > Chordata > Aves > Passeriformes > Furnariidae > Margarornis > Margarornis squamiger. Next base: position 19,834,659 of record JAWWTY010000160.1, read on the forward strand.
AATATTTTAATAAATAAGTACATATATAAATTACTTCATTTGGCTTTGATCATTTTCATTGTCTGAAATGTGCTCTCATATGACAGTATGGTATCTGTTCCATAAACTTGCAGAGGTTCCTTTTCATCCCTCACTCTTCAGGAGAACTAAATTAGTATATGAAAGTGCATAAAGGTGTAGTGTGTATGTAGGTATATGTGTAATGATGCATAAGATGATGAGAGGACTGGAGCATTTCTCTTATGAAGACAGACTGAGAAAATTAGCATTGTTCAGTAGGGAGAAGAGAAGGCTCAGTGGAGACTTTAGAGCAGCCTTCTAAAGGGGTCTGCAAGAAAGCTGGGGACAAGCATTTTAGCAGGGGCTGTTGCAATAAAACAAGGGATAATTAGTTTAAACTGAAAGAAGGTCGATTGACGTTAGATACAAGATGTTTTTTACAGTGAGAGTGATAAAACACTGGAATAGGTTAGCCTGTGGAAGTGGTAGATGCCCCATCCCTGAGAACATTCAAAGTTAGATTCCACGGAACTCTGAGCAGCCTGACCTAGTTGAAGGTGTCCCTAATCATTGCAGGGGTTTGGACTAGATGACCTTTAAAGGTCCCTTCCAACCCAAACTATTTTTTGATTGTACAAGGAAGCCACAGAGGGATTTTTGACAATGTCAGGTCGTGACAGGACAAGGGGCAATGGCCTTAAACTGAAAGAGGGTAGTTCAGATTAGGTATCGCAAAGATATTCTTTACTGTGAGAGTTGTGAGGCACTGGACAATGCCCAGAGAAGTTGTGGCTGCCTCATGCCTGGAAGTGTTCAAGGTCAGGCTGAATGGGCCTTCGAGCAAGCTGGTCTAGTGGAAGGTGTCTCTTCCTGTGGCAGTGGGGTTGGAATTAAATAATCTCTAATGTTCCTTCCAACCCAAACCTTTTTGTGATTTCTGTGTTTCTATAATAGTATATTGAGGATCGACTAACACTGAACTGAATAGCTGAATATCCCTGAAATGTTTATAACTTCTTGTTTTATTTTCCCTGAACAGGCAAGTCTTTCTGAAATTCACAGCAACATGTGGGTTAGAAATGGTCTCCAAATTAAAGGACAAGCCATGACTTACGTGCAGTCTCATTTCTGCAATTCCATGATTGATCCTGACATTTATCTGTTGCAAGTAAGTTGTGTTTTCTAAGAAGCCAAACTAATATTGTTTAGCAACAAACTATTGAATTAAATTAATTGAATAAAATTAATTTATTCTCTTTCTGCAGGTCTGTGCCTCTAGGCTGGACCCAGATTATTTTATTTCATCTGTTTTTGAAAGGTAGGGTTAAAAGGAGAATGGTCTTGTTCAATGTTGTGCTAGCTGTTGACTAATTTGTACCACACGATAGAAGAAGTACATATCTGATACCCATCTTCAGTGGTACAATTCTGCCTAGCCAAAATCAACACCTACCTGAGGGCTCTGCTGAAAGAGGTATCTCTTGATTTGAAACAGGATTGGCTTTTGATTTACAGTGCAGTAGTGAAGCTTCAGACATTTGTTTTCTGAGCATCTTTAGGGTTTTTTAAGTTTGATAGATGTTCGTATTCTAGGATATTCTAGCCTGAAGAAGCAGATAAATAGAGCTGCCGTAGTAAGAGACACAGAAAAGATGTCTGCTCTTCTGGAAAAAAAAATCAGGGTTTGAGAACAGATTAATTTGCATTAGCTTTTATATGTTCATAAATATAAGGTATTTTCATGGGGAGTAAATATCACTGTAGCACATTCCATAGATAACTAAATAAAAACCTAGGAGAACAGGAAGGTTTTCATGTATGTTTGCATATATTCTGCTTTGTATGCATTTAGGTTGTTGTGAGTGTTATCAGTACACTTCACATTGGTGGTTTAGTGTTGGAGAATGATGTTTCTGACTTTGCTGTTTGCTGTGTAGATTTAAGGTGGTAGATCTGTTAACTATGGCATCTCAGCATCAAAATACCGTCCTTGACTCTGAGCACGAAAGGTCTATGCTGGAAGGAGCCTTAACATTTTTGGTCCTTCTGTTAAGTCTTCGTTTACATTTAGGTAAGAGTCACTGCTTCAGTAATACTTGCATGTAAATAACTTGAAAACATGTTCATTTATACTCAGCATTTAGTAACTCCCTTAAAGCTGATCAACCATATAGTAACTTAAAGCATTCAACACTTGGTTTCCTCTTTGCCAGTTACTGAATTTTAATCCCTTACGGATTAGAAATAGATATAATATAATGGAGAAAAATGGTTTTAATAGAATTGGATGATTTGTGTAGGTGATCACATGTAGATTCCCTACCTTTTCCATAAATACAGCAGTTTTAGTTTGCACCTGTCTTTTCTGACTGAGATTGTGTCTTCCATAACACTTGCACCCCCGCCTTTTTTCCCTGTATTTTTAAAGCGTGTATCATTACTTAATATTAGTTTGTATCAAGTTTGACATGCTTTTAATGTCAAACGAAAACTGAATGTGTATTTTAAAATCATTCTATTTTAATGACTTTTAAAATTTTATTGTTCTAGGAATGACAGATGACGAGATCCTCAGAGCGGAGATGGTAGCCCAGCTCTGTATGAATGACAGGACACACAGTTCATTATTGGATCTCATATCCTTGAAATACATTAACTAATGTGCATGAATGAGAATGGCAGGTGCCTGGGTAGTAGTAGTAGTATTTTGGAGGTTGAACAACATGTTGTTAGCTTACATGTTTAAAACAAATTGTGTAAAGATGTATTTGAATATTGTTGTTAGCAAAGGCATTTGCTCCAATTTTGTTTTTTCGTACAAAATACGCAATACTTTTTAATAGTTGAAATTAGTTTTGATACAAAATGCGGTGCTGCTCTTTTTATTGTGTTTTAAGCCTGCAAAAGTCTTTAACGTGTGTGCTAAGAAGTCTGTTTTCCAACGACCTTGTAGAAAGTTTAGCCAAGCGTCAGCTTTATCTGGATTTGAGCCTTTGATTATTGCTAGTTTTATGCTAGTATAAAAAGAAACCAGTCTACACTATATTTGCTTTTGCTATCAATAGCTGAAAATGGAAATAATAGCAATCCTGCATATTGCTTTGACGTTGGAATGAAGTGCGTATGTTATGGGGAAAAGAAGACAAACTCTAGGAACTCTTTCTGCCCAGGGATGCAGTTCATGCCCCCAGACAGCTGACTACAGATGGGCAGCTTTTACTGCTATCAGTGTCTGAGGCTGTGTAGGCGAATTAAATAGCATGTCTTGATTGCATAAAAGAGCTTCCAATCCAGGGACAGACACTGAGCAAAAATATTAGGAATATGAAGATAGGAAAAGAGGCGATCAAGAATTACAAATATAAGAATTATTAATTGTTATGATCTAGTAAGTCAAACACTTAAGTATGTAAAATAAGTGATCACTTAGAATGATTCACTTAACTATGTAAAAGAAGTGAATTATTTGTACAAACAATCACTTACCCCTAAGCAGAAGTTTAGGTAGTTGTAGGTGCTGCTTGTGTTTTTGGGTAGTGTCAATAGGTCAGTTAAGTATTGCTGCCAAAAATGAGAACTGTCCAATCCAAGATGCAGAATTACTTACTGTGTTCATGGATCCTGAGCTATTTCCTTGCTTTTTCTGCACTTAGCTGCAAATGCAAAAGGTTCTTCCTGTGAAGAGAGACAGAATGTTTGTAAATAAAAGCAAGTGCAAAAACTTTATATAGGCTTCAGATAGTGGGGTTTATTCTCATTAAGTACTTAACATCTTGAGCCAAACATGTAGCAATTGCCTTGCTTTAAAAAGTTTGCTGTCCTAGCTGGGAGGCCTTGATTCTGTTCCGTAATGGTTAGGGTTTCCAGCAGCTGGAGCATACAGACCTCTTGTGGTAAGCACAGAGCACTGCCGAAACCTGCCGTGAAATGAGTGAAAAGTGTCAAGGGGGTTGGAAAATGGCTCTGGCCTGCAACTAAGTAAACTTTGCTTTCCTTAACAGAGACATTACATTCCAGAAAACCCCAATCCTAAAAGTGGTATTATTCCAGGAAGTTTAAGCTTTGAATCAGTCCTGTCAGCTGTTGCTGACTTTAAAGCTCCTGTTTTTGAACCTGGGGGTTCCATGCAACAAGGAATGTATACACCTAAAGGTATGGTAAGCGGTGTTCTCGTGCAACATACTCTGGGAGAAGATGCCTAATCAATGTTTGTTTGGTTTTGCTGTGGTTTTTTTCCTTAAAAAACCCCCTGCCATACGGTGTTAAAACCCCCACCCCATTGTCCCCACAAAAAAGGCAAACCTACCACCACCACTAAAACCCCACAAAACTTGTGTGACTTTTTCATTATTGTCTATTGCTTAAATTTAAGAGCATTACTAAGACTGTCAATAGTCTTAAATAATGCATTTTGGTCTAGATTGAAATGAGCTTCTTGCATTAATCAGGTATCCTCAGAGAACTAGGGAAAATGGAGAACTGAATCTTATTTTTATTTTACTGATCTGCATACTTATTCATGTGATTTTAAAAATTTTGATGTTCAATAGATTTAGAACTGTTTGCACCAGTGAGATGTCAGTTGCAAAGATACCTTCTTTGAACGTCTCCATATTTTGATTTTTAAAGACACCATGATTCTTTATTTTATTTTGCTTAACTGTATTAGTATCCTGTAAGGTTTTTTGCAGTCAGTAGTGAGGGTCTAGAACAAAGTTCAGGCTCAGCTGTTTATAGAATATTGTTCTATAATTCTACAATGCATACAGTGCAAAAATGACAGGTTTCTTCTGACCAGCTTGTCATCTAAACTGGACTTAGCACAGCATTGGTATATCAAAGGAGTGAAAGAATTTAAGAACTCAGTGTTCCATTCCTGTTTTCTGTCACTGAGCAGATAAGCCTGTAGGGATCTGAAACGCTCCATGTGCTCTGGTTTCGCTTCAGCTGATGGCAAAGCTGAAGAGGGGTTAACTCCTTCCTGCCCAGTGTACCTCCCTTGAAAACTGGAAAGGCTGGGCACAGTTTTGAAACCCTTTGGTTTGTAATCTTTTCTGGCTTTTTTTTGTTGGGGGGAGGAGTTAATGTAAGGACTAGTACCCCACTAACTTCTTTGCCATTTTTGTACTGGGAGATTAAAGAGTCAGTAAAGCTCTTTTATACAAATTAACCAATGAAGTAATTTTGTGAAACCAGAGTTTTGGAAATTGCTTTCTCCTGGTTACTTCATGTGCAGTTAGGCAGCTTAACACCTAGGTACTTAAAATAACTTTATTTTGATGGTATGTAAACCGCATTTCCTTATGTCATGTCCAGTTTCTGGAGTTTGTGAAATGCTGTCTTTTTCATAACAGAGTGTGAAGGAAAAACAGATGTATTATGATATTTTTAATTACAATGTTTTATACTTAGGGAATCATGATAGATTACAGTGTTTGAGGATTTTTTTGTATTGGGTTTTTTTTTTTAAGTAAACAATTTATTCCAGAGGTAAACTGTTAAGTATCTCATTTACATCAGTAAATACTGAAGTAATTCATAAAAATATACAGAATGCCACCTTCTTAGAGTAATAAAAAGTAAAAAAGCTTCTGCAGGAATAAAAGTCAGCACGGTTTTCTTTACTATACTCTCTTAAGTCTTCATATGCTCAGTAAGACTACATAGGTTCTCAAAACCTTTGCTTTTGAGAATTGTAGTTTGTGGCCTGTCACAGTTAAAGCAAGCCATGCTTAGATCCTTTTCCTCGAATCCCTTGTTCCCCTAAATTTGGAGGAGGGGTTAAATTTACTTTATATTCACAGATCCCTAGATTTTGCTTCCATTAACTATCATTTTAAAAAAAACCCAAATCAAACCAACTTTGAAAAACAGGTTCTTCCTGTTCTCTAGATTTGCATGCTGAAGATGAATTGTGTGTTTTCAATATTCCCTGTATGGCTCCCTCACTTAGTCCTTTTTTTCTCATTATGCATTGGCAGCCCAAACAAGCTTGGTCTGTTTCAAACTGCAGCAGTTAACTCTGTCCAGAAAAAATGGATTTTTCACAGGCTAAATTTGATCATATATATTATATGTAATGAAAAGTGTGCTAAGTGTTCTCTCTCAGCAGAGAGAACTGTAGAACTGTTGACCTTAGCAAGGGTTAATACGTAGAGTATAGACCACTGTGTAGGAGTATAGGTCGCTTGTTATCCTGTCTGGGGTAACTTAATCTCAAAAGTGTGGCAAAGCTGCTTATTTTTGCCTGTGAAAACTTTAAAGAATGTTGTAAGCACTTGTGTTATGTTATGCCTGCTGGTGGAGCTAAAATTCTGTATCCGCTCGGTTTCTCCCTCCTTTTGGGGTCATTGAACCTTGCTTTCATATTGCTGTCCATGAGAGCTAAGCACTTAAAAACAATTAATAGAATTAACATCTTTGTTTGGCTTTAGGTTGGAAACCTAGTTTTGCTTTTTAATAACTTGTAAATAGAAAAAAAAAAAAAGACAATTGGATGGGATGTCTTGATAGACTGTTGAAACTTTTCTGTTTGTGATTGCTCTGAAAAGCCACTCTGGATGTCCCACTAGAGGTATTAAATTAAACAGTTGTAACTAAGATTTTAATGCCAAAATAATGCATAGATAGAAAACAAACACATATTTGTAAAGGATTGATCCCAGATATTATTTGATACGAAACTGGACCATTTTTGAGACTGAATAAAAAATTGTGTTACTGAGGTTACTTCGTTCACTACAGTTAACAGTAAAATGTCATCTACCTGCTAACAGCTCTGCAGTCTTTACTTCCTATTTTAAAGAGAGCGTGTGCTTATCGTGAACCAAGTGAAAAATAATGTAGAACTTTCCGTACATGTACTTGGAAATGACAAAGCGCAGAACAAGATGCACATAGAAAAGGTGTTTTGGGGGTTGTTTTGGGGAACTTGTTAATAGGAAAGATCTATTGCCTTAATAGAGTGTTATATTTTTGTTTTGAAGGTGATCAGAATCCCACAAAAATATTCTTCTGTGTTGATAAGTAGTGATAATTATTAGTATAGTAAGAGTTATTAAAAATTGCTTCAGTTTGCTGAAAAAATATATAATAGAAAATTACATAATTAAAGCTACTTAAGAAGAGAATCTAGAATAAGATGTAAGGTCTTTAAAGAGAATGTTAACACATAATTTCTTTTAAATGACAGCTGAAGTTTGGGATAAGGAGTTTGACCCTGTCATGGTAATACTCCGGACAGTTTACCGTAGAGATGTGCAGTCTGCAATGGACAGATACACAGCGTTGTAAGTTGGATCATTTTTATAAATACAACATCATATTGTTGCTCGTTGCACAACATGCTTTTTTGTTTTCGCTGTCTGGTAATGCTAATCACTTTATCAATGTTTTCAGGCCCCCAGATTTGTCCTTGAGTAAATAGTCCACAAATTTAGAGGCAGTATCAGAGTTTTGGTTATCTTAGTCTGTTACTCTTCCATAAAGATTTAAAAACACATCTGAAGTGGCACAGACAAAGTAGCGAGTGTCATCACAGATAAAATACTTAATCAGGGTTTAAAAATCAGTTACAAGTTACTTAAAGCAGCATTATCTATTTTTATTTATTTTACACTTAAGTACATGAAGTGCAATATTAGTGTCCTGTGTTTTGAAATTATATTGAAGACAATCTGTTTTATTCCTATGTATTCACCCATAACAGAAACCATGGGTGAATTAAATTCTGATGTACGGAGAAAAAAACACTGGTGGAACTCTTTAAGTTGTAACAAACAAGATGATTCAATCTTGATTCTGTCCCTTAACATTCCATCCCCTACAGCTGTATACTCTTACAGATTCTACTTCAGCTGATTTTGTTTCATTGTCTTTTATTGCACACCTTGGGAGTTAAAATCAAGATTAAAACCCACATATAATAATAAACGCAACAAAATAATCCTGTGCCCCTGTGGTTATTTCATTAAATCAAAGGGTCATCAAAAGTGCATACTGTAAGTGATTTTGAGTGAGGTAGTATTCTCCTAAATAATTACATTGTCTACTGCACTGAATTCCAGCTTAGCATTAGAAATTTTGGTCCATGTTGAACTTAACACTTAATTTTTAAATTCATAGACGTGATAACACTGATACTGTCAACTATAGCTAATTATGGCTAGCATTTCCTGGTGTAGCCTGTAGTCCGTTCCTACAGGTGTGAGATTTCCTTGTTGGATGACCAGTGTGGTTTTGAGTGGAGCCAAATTTTCTGTCTCCTCTGTGTGCCTCTTAGAATGAAAATGGAATGCTTAAATTCCTAGCAGTAGCTAAAAAGTCATTTAATGTTATAAATAAAGGTAATTTTAAGCAGTGGTAATCCGCAGAAAAATAACACAGAAGTCAGTTTGAGTTTTTCCGAATGCTGCTTAAATACATTACATGTCTTAGAAATGCTTATTGTTATCAAGTCAATCTAAACAATAAGAATGCAGGATACTTATCTGTAGCAGTGGCAGTTGTCTACACTATTTCAGTATTTAATGTAAGTTTCAACATTTAACATTTGTTTCAACAGTTTAAAGCAAAGTGGTAAATTCCCTGGAAACCCATGGCCTCCTTACAAGAAGAGAACACCACTACACCCAAGTTACAAAGGTCTCATAAAGCTTTTGCACTGTAAAACCCTGCACATCGTGCTCTTCACACTTCTTTACAAGGTACAGTCATGATTCTCAAGTCTAGTGTTTTACTTCCATGTTTTTTACAGAAGTTCTTAGAAGCATGATTTTTTTTAAAGTTTATTTGGAATAGTCAGGTTCAGTTTTTTATAGTACTTTTGTTTTATTTCCTGTATCCGGTATGAGGTTTTTTCCTCCCACTTTCATGAATGATTGTTTCATACATGCATACACTAAGTCAGGTACCCAAGTGGATGAACAGTCCTGCTGTGCTTTGAGGAACACTCTGTTAACCATCAGAGTTGCCATGTGAATTGTTCTTCCATGATTCAGAGAGCACAGTGGCATGAGTGGTGTTCCTTTGGCTTCCATTGCACAGTTTTAAGGCAGCTGGTTCAAATTGATGCAACCTCAATGGTAAATAGGGTCTCATAACTGCAGTTGATTCTAACATCACTTCCTGGATACATTCTGGCTTTTGATAATGTTATAGCACTTGTTTTTTAGGGTTACTTGATGCCTTTAAGTTGTGTTTGGTTTTGTCTTCGATAGTTGGCTGCTGTCTTTAAGAGAAGTACATGCTTTTTGAAGAGTTTGTTTATCAGAAAATAGGACTTTGAATCTGTCTTTGTACTTTGAAAGTGCTTTCAAAGCAGTGTGCTGCAGAGGCAGATGAGGGACTGTAAAAAGCAGTTTGACTGGGTAGTGCCTTTACTGGGCAGACTTTGCCTTTGTGCTCTTTTAAGTGCTCTCAGCTTCCCTAAAACTATTTTGTTTCCCTGTTAAGCTTCTGTTGAATAGAAACTATCTGTTGTAAGACAGGAAGGCTGCTGAAGGAAAGAACAGTTTGGGATTATGTAGGAGATGAAGTAATATTTTGATGTGGAACAAAAAGGGAGAATGTAGGGAAGGAGTACATCACCTTTTACTGTCTTGCTTGGGGTATTTTGACTGCTTTTTCTCTTATTTCATTAAGAATCCTAAAGGGTTTAAATCTTGAGAATCTTAACATTTCTGGGTTACTCTTTTAGCTGGAATGCCAAATAGTTTTTTACCAGATTTATGGATGGTAGAAAATACATAGTGATTCATCATGTAGGTTGGCTTAAAAGATGTCTGGTGTATTTATGAAATTTTGCCAATTTGTGAGAGCCTTTATTGTATCTCCTGACTTTGGGACTCCCTATAGAAGAACAATAAACTATATTTGATGATTTTACTTTTCAGAAGTGTCAGTCAACATGACTTTTGATTCTGACTAGTGCAATTGCACATGCTCTTCATATTAACATAATACTGAGTCCTCTTTTTAATTAAATAGCCTCTATAATCTCAGATTTGTTGGGGTTTGATTAAATCAGCTGCTCAAACATTTTTTCAAAAAGCTATTGTAAAACAACATATGTTTTAAAGAGTTTTATCTCTCTGATGTTTCTAATGGGTTTGTCTACTTAGGAAATTCCTCCCGTTCAAAACCAAGTCATATTTAAACTTTATTAGGCTACACTCTAAAAATTTTAATTTTTATAGTAGCCTGTCTAGAATGAAGTTTTGAGCATATTTTCTCATCCACATCTTTTGGTAAGTTCCAGGGTTTTGCTATTTTTCTTTCCTATAAATCAGAGTATTCTCAAGAAGAAAGCTGCCTTTGTTTTTAATTTCAGCAGCATTGGGTCTTCCTCTTAATGCATTAAAAGCTGTGTTAGAAGAAAGATGGGGATATTTATTAAAGACAAGCTTGTTTATTATTTGTAACTAAAAAAAATTATGTGAAGGTTGTTGTGAACTAAGTTCCTGTTGACCCTTCTGGTGTTCCCAGTTCCTTAGGCATGGCTTGTAGGGCCAGAGCCTGGGGGGGCCTTGTGGTGATGGATCACGTGAAAAGGGAGGGAAGACAGGACAGTAGTGGTGTCTGTGCAGCTTTGCCTGGCACTTCGGTGCTCAGGTAAATCACAGCTTGAACTAGTAATAACTTACAAGTTTCTTTTACTACAAAGATGTAAAATTAAATTTTGCTTCTGTGGTGATGACCAAAGGTTAGTATTTTTCTAAATTTTAAATCAACTTAAAAAATATATATATATAAAACCTGAAGAGTCCAAAATGTATTATTCAGAACACTTTTTAAGTTTAGATACATTGAAGCCTTAATCTTCTAAGGTGTGAATGTCTGTTTCTCTACTTAGATACTAATGGATCATCAGAATTTATCAGAGCATGTGCTTTGCATGGTTTTGTATTTGATTGAGCTGGGGTTGGAAAATTCTCCAGAACAAGAATCAGATGAAGAGGTAAGAATAAATATTCTCTTTTTCATTAAAAGTATTGTCTTATTATTCATTATTCTTTCAAAATAGATTTTACCATAGGAGTTATAATAAAATTTCTGTACTTATACAGGGAACAACTAAAAAAAAAGGCATACTTTGGTGAAGAATAAGAAGAATATGATGTCTTATTATATCTTTTAACAGTTTCTGTATATATAACCTGACAACACAGATTGATTAGATGGTTACTTCTCTGTAAATTAAAAACGATTGAGTCTAAAAATCACTTAAATTCCTAGATTTTCAACAGAAACCTTTATTGCTAAAGGTCTGTATCTTCTAAAATATGTAAATTAGCAGGTATTTTAACTCAACTTTTGATGAGAGTTTGAATATAAAGAGCCATTTTTGTGATTCTAGATTCCCTTATGTTATCTGATATCCATAATTTTTCTGTCTAATGTTGCTTTTATGACTAAGGATGTGCCACATTTATTTTTCTTTTTCAGAGACTGACTTCTGTATAGTTCTGATTTTTTCTCAATTCTTAGATTGTACTGTTTTGGATTACTCTTCATAGCCCCTTCTGCCTCTCGTAGCTACCGCTCACGGCTGTATTTGATTATATTCAAATCAAGTATTTAAATTTATGTGTTTGTGAGCCCTGTGTCCCCACAGTAGGCATTAGTCATCATAATTTTTAAGAGGTGTATTAGGTGTGTTGAGGTACATAGTGTTCAATGTACTGTTCCTATCTCACAGAGAGATGGTGGCCTGTGTAATACAGTTATAAAAGCAGCTCAAATTATTTTAATATGCAAGAGAAAGTATACTAGGGTGTTTTTTAATTGTTTTAGGAATCTGCAGGTGGACAAGAGCGTTGCCATGATAGTTGGTTTCCAGGTAGTAACTTGGTTTCCAACATGCGCCACTTCATTAACTATGTCCGAGTAAGAGTACCAGAAACTGCTCCAGAGGTGAAGAGGGAACCACCTGCAAGTACGAGTTCCGATGGTTTAGCTTTATCACAAGTGAGTATATACAAATACTAGTCCTGTCCCTGGGTTAGTTTAAGTTATTTCTTGTTTTGGGTTTTTGTTAGGATTTTTGTTACTGTTTTTATGAATTTCTTAGGATATTCTTTTTCCTTCAGTAATTTTTCCTAAGTGTACTAATAGCAGAAATAGAAGTTATTTCAAATGATACTTCTTTCCAAATGATATATTTAATGACTTTTTTTGTCCTCAATCTACCAGAGTTCAAGGCGGAAGAGCCTCCAGAGAGAGGTAGATCTGTGTGCAGTTTGTTCTCCTAAGCAATTAACGAGCAATGTGGCTTTAACTGTGCTCATCTTAACATTCAGTGGAATCTTCTAATTTTCCTGAGTTTCCTTTAAATTCATATTGAAAGAACTCATGCTTTTTTCATGTTCTTGATGGTAATCTTAGGTGGTAGACTTTTAAGCAACAAAACGCCCTTACATTTTTAATACATATTTTGAAATAAAAGCTTTCTATCAAATAAAAAATGTCATTGATAGCTTACTGCTTGAGCTTTGTGTTTAGGCCTGTTTTGTCTTGCCAAGATATTACTAACATTCAATAATGTAAAATAGTCTTAGCTTTCTTGAATCTAGGTAAGTTTAACCTTACATTGAAAGTGCATTTGGAATGATTAGTAGCAGTTTGTTGATTTTGAGAAAGCAGATGAATATGTAGATGGTGGGATCCTGAAAGATTCACAGCCAGTAGATGATATAATCTGTGTCAGCACTGACTGTCTGCCAGATGTAGTGAAGTACAGTGTATATTTTGCATGTTAGTGTCAGAAAAACAGGCAAAATCTAAAGTAGGGTGATGACATGAAATAGATTAAAACATAAAGAAGGTAGGAGAGAGGATTGTCAGAATCCCATTTTTGTATTCGATATCTGAAGTATTTGGTATCTCTTAACTGCTCAGCCTTCTGAGAAGGAGAAAAATGTTAGTGTTCTGAATTTGATGTTCAAAACATTGAAGAAATATCTCTCTGCTATGGATTTGGTATATATATCCTTAATTTAGTACTGAAAGCAAGAATAGTGTAAGATAAATCTGAAAGGGCTGTGTCATTAATGTAGCTGCACTCATATATTCATGTGCCCTGAACAGAAATCCTGCTTGCCAATATGGGTGTGTGGTTAATAAATCCTCAGAAAATGGACAGTGCCCTTGGCGGGGTGTGCATTTACCTGTGCTCCCCTGTGTGGCAATAAGAGTTATGCTGTGTAACAGTGATCAGTAGACTTGAATAAAGAAGTTTAAATTATGTAAAGATACTGATATTATTACCATTCTAGAAGAACTAAGGAAATATTACTTTGAGAACAGAATTGTAAGTTAAACTAGGACAAAACCAGTTGTTAGCTGTTTTGGTATGGATGTTTTAATTTTTTACTTGGCTTTTTATGCAGCTGCATGTAACAGACTTGTATAAAAATATGATCTGCAGTCTTAGTATTTTGCTGTCCTACTTTTCAGTACATTTTGGGAGGAGATAAGAATCTTTAAGTTTCATACTTTTCCTCCTAGCTTAAAATATTTCCGAAGGTTTTATAAATATATATTGTTTATACTTGTAATCTGCAAATTAATCATTACAATTTTTTTCCCAAGAACTCGGGGACGGCTCAAGTGTTCAGTTTGGTCGCAGAACGGAGAAAGAAATTCCAGGAGATCATCAATCGGAACACCAGTGAGGCAAATCAGGTGGTTCGGCCCAAAACATCCATGAAATGGTCAGCCCCTGGTGCAACTCCGCAGCTCACCACAGCCATTCTAGAAGTCAAGGAAAGCATACTGTCCTTGCTGATTAAATTGCATCACAAACTCTCAGGAAAACAAAACTCTTACTATCCTCCATGGCTGGATGATGTGGATGTTTTAATCCACCCAGAAATTCCGAGATACTCTCACGGTGATGGAATGACGGCAGTAGAACGAATTTTGCTGAAAGCTGCTGTACAGAGTAGATTGAATAAACGTATAATTGAAGAGATATGCAGGAAGGTGACTCCTCCTGTACCACCAAAAAAGATTAGTTCTGCAGAGAAGAAAACTTTGGATAAAGAAGAAAGGTAACATTAATAACAAAATAAAGGGGCAGTAGGACAGTGTGTGTTGTGCATGTATTAATTGATGTCTCTAGGTTTTTGCATGAATTACATATTAAAAGAATAAGTCTTAGTTCTACAGTTCTCTTTATCCATTTTGAATATATATGATTGACATGGGTACTGGAGTGGAATCTGCCTCTTGTATTTTAGTTCTTTAAATTAGAAAACTTTCATAATAATGATCTTTGATACACATGCTCACCCTTCATTTTGCCATTGATACCGCTTGTATATACAAAGCTGTAGAATTAAGATTGTGTTATGTTGAGGTTAAGCCACAAAAGTGGAGTTAGAATTTTTATTTGTATTGTCTATTCCTTCACATGCACACATCACACCGTGATTGTTTCTGGGTTTTGTTTACTCTGTGTGGGTTTGGTTATTCTACCTTTTTTGCTTGTCTGACCCATTCAATTTTAAAAGTATGTTTTTGATTTTTTTATAGCTCTTATTTTTTAAAAAAATTAAGCTCATGTTTTCTTATGATGTGGCCTGAAAACCTGCAAGCTAGATATTTTTGGGAAAAAGCTCAAACAGTTTTGACATTGAGGTTAGGGCATATTGAGTCCTGAGAGCCTCCAAAATACTTGCAGTATTGAAACTGGAGGCAGAGAGCCTCCTTCTCTTTTGTTGTCAGCAAATCTTGTATTGGCATGAGAGTCCTATGGAAAAAGGAATCAGCAACTGGAGCTGAGAAGTGGAGGTGAAAACTAGGATTGGCAGGGCCAGTGTTGAAACTGGGACTGGAAGGAGAAACCTTATTCCTTGTGGTTGATGTACTAGTGAGCAAAGGGAAGGTGGCAAGTCAAGTGAATAGTTGATATGAGAAGACTCAAGCTGGCAAGCATGGATGTTACAGAAAAACTGTGTTGTCAGGACAAAAATATTCGGAGGAAAGTAGCAAATGAAAAAAACATTAGTGGAAATCTCACTGGGGAAGAATGGGGTCTTGAGAGTTGGTAAGAGAAGGAGAATGTGGAACAGGAATGCACGTGTTTGGAGGGCATGAGTAAGACAGAGATTGACATTTGGGAGATGTAATAGAGTCGAAAGAAGAGTTGTCTGGAGTGGGGCAGTGGGAAGGGACTGGCAGCTGGTCGTGCAAAAGACTGGAAGGTGGTATTTGGAGCGAGAGGATGGAGGATAGTGTTAGAACGCTGGGGCATAGAGTGGGCAGTTCAGGTCAGAATACTTACCACATTAGCTAAAGCAGAGACAGAGCACAGGCTGGAGTGGGCAAGAAGATGGTTGAGTGCTTGTTCCTGCAGCATTTTGAATGCTTTATGTAACCAGATGGTATGGGTATGGATCTAGAAATCTGGGTCGAAACATGCAGTCATCTGAGTTGGTTTCTGAATTGCCTTTATTTATCCTGCTATTTTTATTTGTTGGAGAATAATTTTTTCATTATTTTGGATATGTCCAGGGCCTACACTGCACTTGAAAATTATAGATAACAAAAAAAAAGAAAAAATAGATATAATGTATTTATGTGTTACATACTTTACAAAGTAGAGTATTTTTTCTCTTGCTAGTGCTTAGTTAATGGTTTAATTTTTAACATCTCTTGTAATAGTTCTCTATATGGGACGAATAGTCAAGGTTTAGCATGTAAAATTACCTAACAGAGAAATAGATAAAACACAGCTACATGGTGGACATCTAATGAGTATTGTGGTACTGAGTCGTGCTAGGTTTATGTGCAAGAAAAGCACAGGAATTGATGAAACAAATGACTTATATAGAAAAGGGTAAGGTGATTCCTTTCCCTCTACAAAAAATATATTTCCAGGGATGTGGTGGAAGCACTTTAGGTTAGTTAAGTTCAAGGGCTAATGTAATGGTGGAAATAGCTGTTTTCCATTGTTTGTTGCTCTGAGTGATTATTGTCTTCTTCCCAAATTTATAATTTTGGTTATTGGTGGGTATTTATATTTTGTGTGTTTATAATTTGGGTATTTTGTTTTTCTGATTGTTTTGTTTTAATTTCCCTCCCAAATCAGGTTTTGTGTCAGTGAAGACAGAGCAAACTATGCACATGAAATGACCCTTTTTGGTTATTTCAACATATAATGACAAACTTGGCTTCTCTCAGGCAATGAATTGTTGCCATAGAAACTGAAATACAGAACTAGAAGTGAGCTTGAGCTGCTTGCAGTATTTTTTCAGTTGCAGTGTCATACTCCCATGGGCCATCATGGAAAATTACTGAGCTGTACTGAATCTGTCAGAGTTTGTTTATGTCTTCTTATTAAAGGCTTCTATTTACAGTCACTCTGCTTTTAGTCAAGGTGTATATTGAGAAATTTCCAGGGAGAAATAAATAAAACCAGGTCTAATGAATACCCTGGTATGATCCTCAGAATAATGAATCTTAGTGTTGTTGTAAATAGAAGTTATTTTGAGAAATGGTGACTGTATAATGTAACAGATAAATGGGCAGAGATATCTGGGGCTTTAAAATGCCTTTAAGAAAACAAGTTAGAAAGTTTGACTTATAGACAGGCCACCTCAGGATAACAGGTTACAGTGCATGAGCTGCTTTGGGCCAGTGCGTGCCTGTTCCTATGCCAGTACACTGATAATCAACTCACCCATGAGTGTATCACATGCAAAGTGATGTTTTTAAATCCCACATTAGTTACCTGAATTATCTCTGACCAGAGCAAAAATTCCTTGCCAATGCTGATGTGTAGAACATGCAGCTGTGATAGAGCTCCACGGCTGCACTGGGGAGGTGCTGCATAAATCCCCAGCCGGGGGCCTGTAGGTCTTTGCGTGCTCCATGTGGTGAGCTGCTGTGGGGTAGGGGCTTTGCTTGGCTTTCCCACTTCCATTCTCCCATTTCCTCTGTTTGTAAACTCTTGCCAAAGCAAGGCGAAAGAGTGTTTGCTTTCTCTTTTGGCATGCATCAATACTCCTCTGCAGTATGTATTTATATAGGGAGTTATATAGCTGGTCATATAACCTTGTACAGGTCACTAATACAGTTTAAATAGATGGGTACACAGAATAAGTCTCTGATGTCTTCCAGTTGTACCTCCAGAGCTGTGATAAACAATGAGGAAAAAGTTACTGACATCACCTTGGCTCTAGGGAGATAAGGGCTTTTAATCTGGATGCAATCTCAAGCCTTTCAAGTCCAGCTGTAAAAGCTGCTGGTGACCAGTATCTCTGGTGGAGGTGGGGGGGAGAGAGCCACTGTGAGGAGCCTCAGCTGGAAAACAAAGTATTTGTAATTATTTCTCTTGCCATCAAACTTGATATCAAAAGGGATTGATGTAGGCTATTATTACTATTATTAGCTTGTAATCATTGGTTGCTCACAGGAATACATGTTTTTGTACAACAGTTGACATTAAACTCTGTTATTCTTCTCATGTGTAATGAGAAAGAAGTTTCAAGAGTAAGGTCTTGGGTTCTTTTTCTCACGATGTTATGTCCTAATCTGTTAAAAGATCCTCTGGTCTTTTGAAGGGTGTTTCAGACTCAAAAGAAAAAAAACCCTCTACTTTTAAAGCAAGAAATTCCTTTTTGAGGCTTGGAAATTACTCCCTTATTTACAGAAAATATGAATTTTGAGTGATATTTTTAAAGGTGGTGGCTGTAGTCACCCTGACATTTTAAAGTATTTTTTTCATTCCATTATATACACTTTTTTTCTCCTCTTCCCCCTTCTTTCACTCAGACGACAGAAGGCTAGAGAAAGGCAACAGAAATTGTTGGCTGAATTTGCCTCGAGGCAGAAAAGCTTCATGGAAACTGCCATGGATGTTGGTAAGTTTTTGTGTGGCTGACTGCTTGTTTGTTTTTTTTTTTTGCCTAACATTAGTATTAAGGTTTTTACTTGAAGAGTTTAAAAAACCAACAAAGACACGCAAAAAAACCCCCAAACCATCAACCACCCCAACCAAACAGAAAACCTTCCCCTCAGATTCTCCTTGTGTATCCACTTGTTCACTAAATACTTGTTAAGAGGCTTAAATTTATGTTTTATAGGACAGATATTACTGAGTACATATGCTAAAGAATAGATTAAATCTGTAGACAAAAATTTATTCCCATTTTGTCTTAATACACAGTGAATGAAATGATTAAATGCATGTGATATGTTTTAAAGTATTTAATATAAAATGTCCCAAAATTAGTTTCTCTTTTAAAGATAGTGTTTTCTTTAATAATAAAATTTAGGATTTTTTTTATTTATAGATCCTCAAATTTTAATAAAGTAAAAGTTTTGCATTCTAAATATATTTATAGATTTAAGGAAGGCATAATTTTTAGATCACTTGGAGACTTTGATTCTGCAGTCACCTGTATTTTGAATTCTTCATATTGCAACTTTAAAATGGATGTGTTTTCTGTATTAAATCAGATGTATCTATATATATATCAGTCAGTAGCTGTATTTGCATATATACATAAATATGCATAAATACTTTCATGGATGAGTTTTATAAGCTATGTTTAAGATAATTGCTTTGATTTGTAGATCAATCATACTAGTTAAATCAGTAAATTACACAGCATTTATTTGTGTGAAGGATTGGGAATATTTAGCTTTTACTTAATATTAAAAAGAACCCTTAATTTCTCTACCAGGCAGAGCTGGGCCTTTGGGTTTATGGTTGTGCATTAAAATGTTCTTGGGCATGCAACAGTGTAAATCATTTATATGCTACAGCAAATTACTGAAAAAGTTGCAGAAACTATTGATATTCTAATTTTAAAACACAAGACATGGTAAGAATTCTGAAGCTAGTCTTTCAGAAGCAATTAAATTTAAAATTATTGTAAGTAATTCACAGCTTTATTTCTGCTGTGTTGAAGTAGCTGTTTGAAAACGAAAGACTCTTTTCATACTGAAATCACTTGGTTAAAATACATTCCCTTCTCACATATTCAAACTCTTTTACCTGTTACTTTTATTACAGATTGAAGTTCAGCAGTAGATTTATTTCTTCATTTTGATAATTTGTTGTAACAGTAACAACACTGCCAAATGCAGGGATGGTGAGACCTCAGCTCCCTCACTTTATCGCTGATTCAGTTGGTGTCAGTTGGGCAAATTATTATTATCATCATCATCATCATCATATTTTAAAACTATGAAAAGTAGGTGCGATTCAGTGGTAAAATGTGAGAACTGGTATAATTGGTTTGGGATACAGCACTTAAATATTTCATAATACCTTTCTATTGACAGTGTAGAAGACTGAAAATACTCTGAAAAGAAATGTGTTGAAAAGGTGATAGAAATAATGGAGAATAGCCAAAGCTTAAAGATTATTTTATTAAAACCCTATAAACTTAATACTTGCCAAAGCGTTTGTTAGAGTGCACAGAGCCACCTGAGGTATTCCTCTCCGATTGTTGGGATGCTGCAGTGAAACATGGCTTAAAAGGAAGTTACCCAATTACATGTTAATTATTCAGTATTAAATGTCTCATTTTACCATTGGAATTTATTTGAACTGAAATGCACAAATTCATCTGAGATTCTGAAAATAAAGGTTGGCATTTTCTTTCACATAATGACTGTAGAAAAAAATTCCAATTATGTAGCACTTTCCATTTGTGCCCCCTGTTACTTTCTATTTATATTCTGTGACATCTGCAGAACTGCATTGCCACTCAAGCTTGCCTGGAAGTAATTAGGTGAAATTTAGAAACAGTTATGTTAATGAACTAGGATAGAACAGAATCTTTAGCTGTTTGACTGCAGGATAAACAAAAAAAATAGAAAAATAGCCCAAGAAACGTTGTTCCAAGAACAGCAGATAGAGCTCTTGAAATATCTGAGAAGAATGTCTAGAGAGTCCAAAATGTGTTGTCAGAGTTTCAGCTCCATAGGCCTTCTAGTCTCCTGGTTATGGCTGCTTTGATGTCTTTGAGGGCACTTTCTCAGTGTGAGACTGTGGTTTATCTTGTGATGTGGAACTCTGTGCAAGAGATTTTTGAGGCTTCACTACCTTCAGGCAGGACTTCGATAAGAACAAAAATAAATCACTGCTCAGGTTAATAGTAGCCTTTTAACAGATTACAGTGATACTTGCAAAGGTCAGTTTAGTTGAATTTTGTAAGCACAAAATACTGTGATCCATTCCAGGCAAACTGCTGAACTGCATCATAGTGAAAATTTGTAAATCAGTTAATTTGTTAATTATAGATATGAAGACACCACTCATTTCTTCAATAGTTCTGTTGCCTTTGAAGTGCCCAATGTGCCTTTTAAATTTGTTTTAATGCCTCTTGATAAGTATGCAGATGGTCTTTTGTGTCTTTCTTATGATGTGTGTTTTAGCAGGACGTCATTTTGTCCTTCAAGCAAACGTTCCTTAGCTAGAGTGAAAAAGAAGTGCAGAGTTTTAATGCAAGGTGACATACATTTCCTAACACTCAATCTTCTGAACCCAGATAGAAAAATAAATTAGGTACTGATCTCTTGAGAATATATATGCTGGGTCAGGGCAAAGAATATTAGCATACTAATGGTTGCTTTGATGCCAGGGGGCCGCTCTGACACAGTGTGTACAGCAGGACAAATGTTAACTGCAGGCGATGGGGATTGTGAACTATATTTACTGTGTTTACAAAGCCCTTTCAGTTCTGGGGTTTTGGTGGATAGGGGAACTAACAGCATCCACCTTTAACTCTGGAGAGTAGAAATGAAAAGAAATTCAGGCATCAATGCAATAAAACAGTGTGCTGTTTTTGTTAGGAGGTAGGAAATGATACGTTTTTGTAACTTTGTGTCTCTCACTTCTATTGGTACAAAACTGAACAAAGAGGTAAATAATTAAGTTTTAAAAAAACTCTGGGGAATGGTATTGTTTGGCTCTACCATGGATTTCTGTCACAGTTTAAATATTTTCATCCTCCTTCACTATTTTTAGATTCATATTTATGCAGATTTCTGAAATAATTCACCAGGACAAAGAAAAGCTCCAGAAGCACTGTAAGGGGATGAGGTGTGTTACAACATTAGACAAATCTCATGAGAGAAACTCGGTGAATTCATATCAATACCATGTGGCTTACCTTGTATTTTCCATTTGCTCCTTCATGCACATTGACATCATTAGGACAAGTCTCTGTGAAATCAATTAGGTTAAATCTTTGGAGAGTCAGAGTTTTGTACTGTGAGCATCGTTGCTTAACTGCGAGGCACTTGGTGTCTCGTGTGGCTGCTGCCTTGCTAGTCAAGCTGTGCTTCAGCCTGGCAACTACGGCCACCTTGGCCGCTCTTCTTCCTGAATCCTCAGTGGCCACATGTCCTGGTTTGGGTACCAGTGGTTTTCATGCAGAACAAAACTGCAGTATCCTACAAAACCTGTTGGAAAGGAGAAGGAGTAACATACCTTAAGTATCTTAGCAAATGGCTGCAAAGAATATCTTTGGCATTCAATAAGGCAACGTTGTTCTGGGACATAACACAAAAGGCTGTTTTTCCAAGAAATACCTTCCTAGTAGGTGTTTGTGCACCAGTGGAAGCAAAATAAGCGACTAATAGATTATCCTTAACCTTTTAGTTGCAACTGGTGTTGCTTTGTTTATGTGGTAGTTCTTGGTGTGGCTTTTAGCCAGAATAGTGGGATTTTATGTTTTATTGGAATCAGTGTTTGACTATTAAAACTCTTCATCAATATAACAGGACATTTAATAAAATAATAATTTGTATTAGTCTTTTTATAATTTAATTTTATGAGATAGGAGATGTTAGTACATGCTTTAAAAATTGGCAAGAACCTGTATTTTCTAAATCAGTTTCTTTAATTAAAAGTTCCACAAGTTTATGTGGAAAAAAGAAAACATTTCTGTGCTTTTTTTTGTATGAAATGGAGGGGAAAAAAACCCCAAACCAAAAGGTCTGGAGCGACAGATTCCTGTGGATTTCAAGCTTCCATGACTACTACTGCAGTAAAATGCAGCTTAGTTTTACTGTTCCCCATGTGAAACAGGAAATATATAACTGCAAGTGAAGTATAATGCAGAAATGCCAATGGCTTTATATTCACAATTATCAGTGCATTAATGAAAGATTTTAGAAGGAGATTAATTGAAAAAAATCATTTTCAATAGTACTGTGAGTTGAAACATGTTTGTCCTGGTCCCTGACAGTCTATGTAGGTCCCATAGCTGGTGGGAGAGGGACAGTTGCTTCCACAGGACCTCCACAGAAGCAAAACTCAGGAAGGCAAGGAAGACAAGATTGCGATAATTGCTATATGTGTAGCTTGCTTTCTTTTTTTCTGGGCTGTCACTGATAATTTTCAAACCAGGCATTACACTTCCAAAATGTACCCTTTCAGACAAACCACAGCCTGAGTCTTATCTTCCAAGGAAGCTAACAACCAGTTTGAGTGAGTAATTGAGGTTTATCACAGTCCATTCAAAAAGAATCGAGCAGTTTTTTTTGGTTGAAGTTTTTTGGGTATGCTTAATTATTTGAGATTTTAATTTCTTGCCATTTCCCCTTTGTTTTCTTTCACTAGCTCTGGTGGAAATTATTTTGTTAGGAAGTCTTCCTTGGAGCTAGAAGCATAGTTTCCTTTAAATTTTATTGTTTGCCAAAGTAGCCTACCATTAGATCTAAATAGTTGTGAAGGAAGCATGCATTTGATTGTGACCTTTAAACCAAAATTAAATTAGCCTGATTTTTGTGTGCCTATTGCAAATGGGCAGTGGAGTTATAGATTGCATATACTGAATTGCTGAAGCACCTTTTAAATACTAAGTTCTGTATTTTTCCCTTCACATTAAAAATATGCAACCTATGATGGTTATTTTGTAAATTAAATATTGACTGGTTTTGAGGACTTCCATTATATTGTTAAAAATCAGATTGACACACTGTATTCTCTTTCTACACTTCTGAAAAATATTGAATGGATGCATAATTTCTGCTGTATTGACAATATTTTAGAAAAAATGAAATAAGGCTGAAACTCCAGTCATTCTTGTACTGTGCTTTTGATACACAGGTGTACATGAGTGTGCATTACACAATTAGGAGGTGGTGTTAAATACAAAAAATAGCATTAGTGTTTACTTCCTTCCTTCTGTGATACAGTTTTGCTTCTAGGTTTTCTGGAGGTTTTGCAGTTGATACATTTTGCTTTTCCTTTCGTTGTACATCTGGCTGCCACTAGATGGTGATAGACGTGTGTACAATATTAACAGCTGCATGTCAGTGAAGACTGGGGTTCGTTTTCATATGGCCCTCAACAACTGTCTGGGATATCAGTAGTTACTAAAGCAGTGTAGTTTTGATTCTGCCATGTGAGTGAGAGTATTGCATGAATAGCAAAGAAATACACTGCCTGGCACCCAGCACTCTCCTTATGGCAGCAGCCTCCTGTGCTGAACTTGTCATGGACCTTCAGAAGACAGCAGCTCTCCTAAAAGCAATTCTGCATGAATACTTGCTCTACTCAAGGGTTTTGGGTTCTCTGTCCAGTACCTTGGTCTATTTATTCAGGGACATAAAGGGCATGGTTGAAGGTAGGGAAGAAGTGTTTTCTTTGGAAAAATTATCTTCTAGGAAAGGAACAAAGAACCCTCATATTCTAGGTCAAGAGCCTGCCTGTACATGTTCCTAAGAGGATGATTTAGTCCTAATGTGCTTTTCTTTCAAGCCAATAAAGAATTCTTACCCTTGATTGTAACATAAAATCGTGTGCCCTGAAACCAGCACCACCAACTGTCACGAGAACAAAGCTATGTCAAGTGCAATGGCTTTGGTACTTCAGATCTGGTGCTTAGCCTTGAGCCTTTCTGTCTGTGCACCTATGCAGTAGTAATGTGGACCATTAGACAACCAGATCTCTGATATATCTTGTATACAATTAAACATGTGCTGCTGCACAGCTGATTACTTTCTTAATGCACACAAAATTCATAATATAAAATATTCATTCACCATGTGTAAGCACCATAAAATTATTTCTAAGGTCTTCAGGTTAACCTTTTCCTTCTAATTGTTTCAGTCAGTTATGAGCACATCAGGTTTTACTAGAGATTCGTATCCATTGCCTTTCATCTATGTTCTAGGTTTTCAATATAGTATCTAATGAAATAAAAGTTAGATCTCTGTTTTACGGAAGTTTTAAAGTGATCAAGTCTAATACAAAACTTCAGTGAAACATTTAATTCCTCAGGAAGTAATTTTGCAAATTTTTTGGGTGTCTTTGTAGCAGTGAGGTTAGTTTCAAGTAACTTGACATTTTGGTTGTAGATAAACTAGAGAAATTATTTTGGAGGTTTTTCATTACTACCTCAATGCAGATGTGGTTGGATTTCTTTGCCTCTGCTTAATATAAATTTTCTTACTCTTTTGTAGAATCACCAGATGCTGATATTGCTATGGAGGTAGCTACATCTGAACAGCACGTTTCTGAGGCCATCTATGACTGTGTTATTTGTGGGCAAAGTGGACCTTCTACTGAAGACAGACCTACAGGGCTAGTTGTACTATTACAAGCATCGTCAGGTATGAGTATGTGGCTTGTAGGAAAAGCAGTGTTTCTGCAGCTTTTAACATGTGTGTGTAAATACCGTCGTGTCTCATAAAGCCTGGAAACACAGTGGTTTTGGTTTGTTTGTGGATCGTCCTCTATGAGGCACATAAATAACTCTTAAGGGTGTTGAGAAAACTTTTAAGTGTTTGGGAGAAAAGTGAACAGTTTAATTCCCTCCTAGTTTCTGTTAGTTTTTGCAAATGAAGCAGGAAAATCAGTATTGAAACAAAAAGAAAATTAAACAGCCATTAGTATGTCTGTATGTAGATATGAGTGTTTGTATATGTGTGTGTATACGTATGTACTTTATGTACAAGTGCAAAAGCACAACTTTCAGTATTTAGTTTCTTTAATAATTTTTTACTTTTTAACATCAACAGAGCACATTTTAGCTACAAATGGGAATTACCTGGTTTTTTTCTCTTAATTGCTGAGTATATCGATAGCCCCTGCATTCCTTATGGCTGCTTTTCTTCGTGCAGTGTTGGGGCAGTGCCGCAATAGCCCCGAGCCAAAGAGGCTGCCAACCACTGAGGAGGAGCAGATCTACCCTTGGGATACCTGTGCAGCGCTGCATGACGTGCGCCTTTCAACTCTGCAGCGCTACTTCAAAGATGTAAGTATTTCATAGGAACAGCACCACCACTTAGGAGAAACTTGTGTAAAAAGATAAATCAGCTTAAAAATTAGAGCTCTCTTAGTTTCATTTCTACATTCAGTGAACTCTTTCATGGTGCAGTTGTTCTGAAGGGTTTATATTTGATAGGGTCCTTATTTTTAAATAGTATCCGGCTTTCCCCTAGTTATGTGTTCCAAGCGGAGTTTTGCATTACTTCACAAAGCCAACTTGAAGCTTTTCATTCTTGAGAGCCAGTACTTGTTGCTTAACAGGACATTATCAGTTCTAGACCTTTGTGAAAGTGCTGCCTGTGGCTTTCCTTGGTAGTGCCTAGATACCAGCTTTTAGGCATATCTAAATAAATAATCACCTTTAGAAGCTTAAATATTGTCTTTAAAGAGGAAAAAGTGTGGCAATTTTTACTCTGACACGACTGCTATCTTTTTCATAATGTCATTCACAGATAAGTAAAATTTACCAGCTGCAGCCTAGTTTGCTTATGTAGATTAACAAAGATTAAAATTCACAATTGTTTTGATGCAGTTTTAAAAATTGGGCAGTGTTTTCAGAAAAGCACTGTATTCTAAGGCAAACATTATACATTTCCTTGCTAGAAAGTGAAACTTTTTAAGAGATACACAGGAAATTATTTTTGAACTAAAGATTGTTTTAGTTCAGAAAGAATCCGTGGGCAAGCTTTTCTTTTGACATTGATGGCATTGGTTTACTGTCTCAAATAGTTAATGAATGTTTGTGTACTACAAGTGGAAGGAGTTCCAAGCAAAATGTTCCCCAAAAACTTCTTACTGGAGCGTGTATTTCCCTTTCTGTGCAGTAACACTGCCAACAGACTAGTCTTAACATACAGTGTAATGCAATGAGCAAATATGCTTTCAGAAATTCCAGTCCTGAATCAAACATTAGTTGAATTAGCTATTTTTGCTTTCAACTTTCTGGGTCACTACTCTGCTAAAAAACAAGTCTCTGCATGAAAGAACTAATCCTTAAATTTCTTTTGACATAAAAATGGAAACATCTGTTAGTGTCTTGAGTGTCTTGTTCAGCTGATCTAAGCAATAAGGAGTCCTTTTGTTTGTCAACTGTGTCCTTCCCATTAAGTGTCCTTCCTCTAACAACAGATTGCAAGAGGCAAGTGAATAGTTTCACTTAGATGTAAAAATTCTAAGTTAGCTTATTCTGCTAGAAGAAGAAAAAAAATCATCAGAAAACCCCATTCCAAAGCTACATGCTGTATACAGGCCAGGCAAAACAGACCTTAGCTGAAATTTGATTCTTGCTGTCCAGGAGTAGAGTTCTTGCCCGTTAAAGGAAAAATCACTGAAAGCGATTATTTTTAATGAGGAGAGGTATGACTAAAGATTGGGAAATAAAATTTTATATGCTGGATTGATAGAACTCTTTTCAGAATCACGTAGTATTCTGTAACCAATAGTTTGATATAGGTGTGCTCTATCCCAAGCCTATGGCTTGCTTTGGAATCTCCTTTATTTCTGAACTCAAGAGTAATAGAGTCAAGCCTTTCTATTAAGACTTTGGGGTTGGTTTTTTTTTTTCTTCCTCTTGAAACTGCTACTAAGTAGCCTCATTAAATACATGCAGTAAATAATGATTTTCCTGAATGAAATATTTGTCCTATGAGGCTTATCCAGATATATCTTGTGACCTTAATAGTTCAGTCTACTAAATCATGCAGGAAGCAGCAGGAGGAAAACTTTCATATTTTATTGTCTGAGAGGCTCATAGCACATTACAAACAATAGGTTGAGGAAAGGTAAACAAGAGCATGTCTCAAAGCTCAAATTTGTAATTTTGATTTGCTGCTCATATGTAGGGAAAAAAAAAAGATACTAGCAGATGCTTAGAAAATGGAACTATCAGGGTTATTCATGGTACCCTGATTTTGCATCATACATTAGGACCATTTTAGGGTGAGTCAGGACTAAAAATTGTTTTCCAGTTCTGGTAGTCATGACTCTTTCTTTGTTCTTTAAACGTATGACCAGTACATTTCAATCTGTGGATGAAATTTTTGAGAAATGAAGATACAATAATTAGACTGACTCTAGTTAGATATTCTGCAAGAGAGAATTTTCTATAATTCCTTATCATAAGTGTGCCAGGGGTGACTGTTTCTTCAGGTTTTCTGAGAAAAAAGTTACAATGAGGCAACTTTTTTAGACGTGTGGGCTGTAAGTGCAGCCCTTGAATAAGGCCAATGTTTTCAAAACAATCCTAGTATAAAACTCAGTTCACTAGATAAATACTTGTTCTCATTTCACATTGTGATGAGTTATATATATTGTTCAACAACTCATTAAAATCTCCATGTGTTTACAGTGAATTTTAAAACAAATTTGGGCTGAATTATATAACTGTGGTTTTGTTATTTTGCTTCCCTACAAAACTGAGTGAAAGGTATTGGAACAATATTTTGCTGTTGTCTGTGGGATCACTTCTGCTTTGGAACAGCTGTTAGAGGTAGAGCCACCTCCATGCTATGGTACAAGAGGTTCTTTAAAGAGATGGTGGTCTGAAGTGAGAAGAGCTGCAGAAGTTTAGCTGATCTGGTTGGCTCTTGGTGGCAAAGAATAGCATAATGGCAGCCACATATGTTGGCATAAGGAAATACTTGAGAAAATGAAATTGCCTTTATTTCCACAGCATGTCTTTTAATTGGGTAGCATGCAAATGAAAATCTGTGTATCTTTTAACTCTTAAAATAAGTTTGGGTAAATACCTATATAGTTTTATATATAATCATTGTTTTTTATTACTCTTTTTGCTTTGTTTTAGAGTTCCTGCCTGCAAGCAGTGTCAATAGGCTGGGAAGGAGGTGTTTATGTACAAACATGTGGTCACACTTTACATATAGATTGTCACAAATCTTACATGGAATCTTTACGGGTAAGTAAAACTAAAGATCATATTTGGTTTTCTGGATCTGAACTGTTCTTACCAAAATCAGTTGTATTTACCCTAGGCAGAATATTTGTGTTTATATGAATGGACAAGATGGTTTTGTTTTGTTTTCAAGAAGTATAGATGCTAAATTGCATCTTCACATTATGAGCAGAAGTACTTTGTTTTCAGTTATTCTGATACATCAGAAAAAATAATTAACCAGCATAATAAAAGAAAGACTAAATGATGATTTCTTGTTTCATTTCTTTGTTTGTTTGGGGTTTTTTGTTTTATTTTAGTTTTTTGTTAAGTTTTGTTTATTTTATTTTCAGAAAAACTGTGAGCAATACCTTCTGGTTTTAGTATCAGAAGTGGTCATACTGTGAAAATTAATCTCTAGAGAAACTGGAAGCTGTGCAATCCTTACTGGATCCCATGATTAATTGTTCTTTTCCATATTAATTTAAATTTGCTTTCAGCAGTAATTGTGTCATCAGGAGAAATAGAAAATAATATAACAATAAAATCTGGACTTTCA
Source organism: Margarornis squamiger (assembly GCA_035222235.1). Taxonomy (NCBI): domain Eukaryota; kingdom Metazoa; phylum Chordata; class Aves; order Passeriformes; family Furnariidae; genus Margarornis; species Margarornis squamiger. Next base: position 19,863,348 of record JAWWTY010000160.1, read on the forward strand.
CAGTAAAGTTTCACTTCACAGAATTTTGGAAAAGTAATTTTTTGCATCAAATAAACTCTGAAGTCACTTTTCTGATGGATTCTCTCTCAAACCTGCAATAAGCTGTTATTCCACCTTATTGTGTTCTTGAAGATTTCTAGATTATTTAAGCGAGCTTCTGATCCTGGCGTGTTTTACTACTTCCTGGAGGAGTGCATAATCAGTTTGAGTATTTGTTAGCATTCTTAGTACCGAAATAATTTATGCAGACTTGCGTTCATCTGGGTAAAACATTTATTTTTACATAAGGCAGTCAGAGATAACATCGAGGGAGGTATGTAAAAGCCTCAGCATTCTGGGCTGATTGCATGAAGCTGAAATCGCAGTCACCCTTTACTTAGCAGTTCTCCCGGGAGTGGGAAACCAGGAGGCAGCTCAGGAAGCTGAAGCAAGGTTACTTGCCAAAAACGTGTCCTCCTCACTTCCCAAACACGTACTGTGGCCATTTTTTGATAGTTCTTGTGGTGCAGGAAGTAATCGGGGGTTTTCTCACACTGCCCTACAATGGCCATTTGATTAGGTTTTCTTCAGGCTGTACTTGGAGTCTCAGCCTTTATGGAAATTGCTGGAAAGAGACAACACACATGGAATGTTGAAAACACTCCATTGAGGTCTTCCTAGTTTTTTTTTATGGGGATATTTTTGACAATTAAGAAGACTTAAAAATTAGGGAAATTAGTTGAGTTGGAGGATTGTAACACAGTGTGTAGTGGTTAAGACCTTTGTCATTAAAGTGCGGAACTATTCTAATTATTCTTTCTTTACAGGTTTTTGGTTTTAGACTTAGATTTTTTTAGCTGTACACCTGATGTATCAAAGTAAAAGAACTGTAATATTTTGTTGCACATTTCAGCCACATCTTCTTTATTTTCTTTTAGAATGACCAAGTCCTCCAGGGTTTTTCAGTGGACAAAGGAGAATTTACCTGTCCCCTCTGTAGGCAGTTTGCTAACAGTGTTCTTCCTTGTTATCCTGGAAACAACGTGGAGAGAAGCATTTGGCAAAGTCATAGTAACAAGTGTATGCAAGATCTTGTACAAGAGGTGGAAGATCTTCAAGAACAGCTGGGAACTTTCCCAGTAAGCATCAGTGTAAGGCAGAAAGATCCTTGTTAATTTGCCTCTACCTTTCAGTTTTACATTATGTTGCATTTGTGACCTCTTAGAAACTTGGCAGTCTGGGAAAGTTCATTCTTTTCTGATATGGAAGACAATATACCATTTTTTTATATCAAGAAATTTTTAATATCTAGAGCATTTACTGCATTCCCTACTAAAACGAGTCAATTAGAAAGCTGTGATAAAGTGTGATTAATGTAATTTTTTTATGGAGTACATTTTCAGTTTTTTCCATAGTGATTTTCATACAATGGAGTCATATAATGTAAAATTCATTTATCATTTCTTTACAATATGAAAACAACAGTATTCTTGTAACTGGAAGCTATTTAAACAATCTCTGTTAAGAACTTTTTAAGGTATGGATTATTTGTTTTGCAGAAAAAGCAGTTTGCAGGTACTACAAAGCTTGATAAGGTTCTCTGAAAGGCAAAATAAATTATATTAAATTTTGTTAGCTTTCCAATCTTGATGGAGATGTTCTGTGTTATTTTTGTGTACTTGTACAGTGCAAATATACTTCAAAATAACGAAAGCAGTGAGATCCTTGAACTTAGGAGATGGACAAAACAGTTATATTTTCATATTCAGAACAAATCAGAATAACTTTCCAGAATATTTTGACACTTCTGTGAGACAGAATACTGGCTTTTAATGCATATTTTTTCATAACCTGTAAATGTGTTTTACAGATATGAAATTGCTACACTTTACAATCAGCTACTGCATTTCTTGAGGTAAAATTAACTAATCTTCTCTCCTGTCTTTGTTCATAGTCTGAAACCAACCTCAGTAAAGAAATGGAATCTGTAATGAAAGATATAAAAAGTACCACACAGAAGAAGTATACAGATTATAGTAAGAGTCCTGGATCACCGGACAACGATTTTCTGTTTATGTATTCTGTAGCCAGGTGGGTATGTTTTTCCTTTTATATTTTTTATTTTGTATTTCTCACTAATGTTATTAGTCACCAGGTAGTTTTCTTCTTAAACAAAAAATAAATAAAAATTCGTCCTCTCCAAAAAGTACTTTTCGAATACTTAGTACACCAAGGTTACATTTTCTGATCTTCATATGCAGGCAGATGCAAAATGATGCGCTTCTCAGCTAATTTTTAGTATATGCAGCAGTGGCACATAACCTGGAGAGCAATGTGTCATATGCTTATTTGGTTTTCTTCTTCATTCAAGATTTTGCTTTCTATATATAAAAATTCTGTGTTGAATTTCTTTTTCTGCCTTCCTTTTTGAAGTTGCCAAATCTCTTTTACCTTTCTTTAGCAGAATGAGATTATTTCTGTATCACTGCCATATTGCTAGTTTTTAAGTCACAGGATTATTTTAATTTCTTTGCCAAACATTAGTTTTGCTTACCTAAATGGGAATCACAGAAGGATCTTTTTCTACATCAGGAATCAGGAATCTCTCTTTGTGTGAGAAGACTTCTAGAAAAAGTGTCAGAACTACCAGCATTGTCTTTGTGATGTTTGATGTCAGTGTCACGAGCAGTCTCCAAGAAAATCGGACAGTGCCCCCTTCCATCTACACCATTAATGTTAAAATATTCTGAATGGGTAATCTATTCAGAGTTACTGTAATGCAAGGTTTTCCTGTAAGGTTTTGAAATATACTCATCAAGCAAATAATTTTCTAAACTCTGACTTACTGAGGCCTTCAGGGAAGGTGCTGACTGCAGAGAAGCTGCAGGCATACAAGAGAAACCATCCAGTAGCATTTTTCTGTTGCAGTTTCATAAACTCTGATTGCTGAGCATCTTTAGTGTATAAGCAGTGGAAATATTCAAGACACGTCTCGGCAGGACTCTGGGTAATCAAATCTAAGGCTCAGCTTTTGACAGAAGGTTAGACCATCTAATCTCCAGAATTCTCTTCCAACTTAGATTATTGTATAATTCTATTAAAAGAAATATCTGTATTCTCCAAGAGTATTTTAACTGATTAAGAAGAGCAATTAAATTTTATACGTAACAAGTTAAAAGATTTTTTGTGTTTGATCAATAAAATTTAATACCCTTTCAACAACACAAAGGACTCAAAATTAATGTTTTGCATATAAAAATATGGTTACTTGTAACTGTAACTTGGCATGCCATTTAAGGTACAAAATGGTGTTACAGTGCATTTCTGGGTGTAATGTTATATAATTTTGAAAATGCTAGCTGAACATATTTTAAATATATCTATATATTATTTTTATATTTACACCTGGAGCTTAAGATTTTTGTTTTTATTCCTGGAGTTAAAAATATCTCAACCCAGAATAGCATTTCATTGCTGTTTGCAGTGCTGGAGAGGAAAATCATGGTTGACTGATATGATTAGGGTATGCCTCTTGTACTCATTGTGACCTCTACTGTTAGGTTAGGCTGGTGTCAGCAACTGTTCATTTATCCATGACTGAAGGGTTTCAGGTGTTGGATCCAGCTTTCTGTACCATTCCCAGGACCATAAGATCTCTTAGGAGGGTGCCTGGCAGTTCAGCTACAAAGTACTTGATTTCTCTTGCCTTTCAATGCAGCAATCCAGATTTACCTGCTTCTACTACTTGATAATTGCATAAGGACTACAGGTTAAAAAGAAATTCAACTTTTAGAAGGGCATTTTAATACAACTTTGCAGACTGTCTTTACGGAAATAAATAATGTAAGTCAGCTGGTTGTCTTCCAAACTGAGTTTTCTTTGTGTGATTGTAGTATGTGTTGTTTAATTTTAAGTATTCAAACAACAGATTATCTACAGTTAAAATTACATACAAAATTATACACTGAAGTAACTTGCTTTCTGGAAGTTATTCCTGTCATTCAGCCTGTTTCTTCCTTTAATTCTATCCAGTTCTTTCTGAGGTAATGACACCCTTGTCTTCCTTACCAACAGTAACCTTTGAGCATTTCTAGTTTCATGTGTTCTGAAGCAGTTAATTGGTTTTGGTCAGACCATCTACAGCTGTTTCTCAGTTTTTCCTGGTATTTAACATACAGATGAAGTGCTCAAGATGATAAGCAGCCCTTGTTTAAATAAGCATTTGAATGCAATGATATTTTTATTGACTCTATGTATTTGTAAGTGACTTAAACACTCTTAATCTCCTTATAAGTCGTGTTCCATATTCAGTTGGAAAATGACATCGTCTGCTGCCTTAAAAGATGCTAGTTTACAGCTGGAGGCCAGCTTTGGAGTGGATTTCTGCATGCTGGAATGGGAATACTAGTGGTGAAACAAGGTGTAGCCAGCTGCTGCAGCTTATCCTTTCTGATTCAGGAAAATGGGAACTTACTTTTCTTCATTTTTGCTTACCCAGACAGATGTCACTGGTAGCAGAGAAAAGAAGTTAGGAAAGAATTCTCTACCACCTAGTGGGAGGGCCAGCCCCCGGGTGTTTTGCTAGCAAAAAGGGCATTCTGGGTCTTGCATCCTGATTTGCTTGTACAACTGGAAGAGCAGCTCCGTGGCCACCTCCTGCTACAGTCTTGCCTACAGTCCTACCTTGTTAAATTTGTACCCTTTTCATATGCATCCCTCCTTGTCTTTGCTGGCATTTTTGAGCTTAGCATGTCACAAGTTGTCTGTGCCTAGCTTTACTTCTAATAGTTCCACATTCATAGCGTTGGTGACTGTCATTTATGGCAGTAACTTGGAAGACTGTTTCAATATTGCATAGCAATAGATCTCATCCTTTTCTTGGCTGTGCAAATCATAGAATCATAGAATATCCTGCATTGGAAGGGATATATGTATATGTCTGTAGACTTACGTAAGAGCCCTGTGTCTTTCCTTTCAGTCTGTGTTTCAGTATCTGTGTTTTTTCCGTATCTATGTTGTGTTTGTAGAGTGAAGTGGAAAAAATGATAATGCTTCATCACTTCTGTCATAATAGGAAGAGGAGATTCATCCAAATATGTTCCTTTTCTGGAAAGGGTATTGCATTTTTACTTCCCCCTCCTGTGTCCTGGTACGAATTCTGAGAAATACACCATCACGCTCCCCACCTCCAATATGTTCCTTTAATAAAAGCCCACAAGAAGGGATGAAGTAGGTGTGTTTGCAGTTGCAAGTCTGGACAGCTGAGCAGAATGTATCTCCTTAGCTTTTTTTCTGTGAGTGAAGAAGATAAAGCCAGTGTTCTACAAAATTTGTTGCTCCAGTGAATGACGCAATGATTTCTAGATAAGGGAAACAGTCACTCACATAGATTTTCTTTCTCCTCTTTCCTTCACGTTGAGGAGGCTGAGATAGCAAAGGATGCTTTCAGAGGCTGCTCTGTGTTCCACGCTTCTATCAGATGCCCCCAATTTTTCTTCATTACCTTTCTTCAGTAAAGGGCAGAGGGTACTCAGGTCCTCAAGGCAGAAGGGAGCTCAAATTAGGGAGGAGATACACTAGTCCCCTTCAATAATGATTGAGGTCTGTACCTGATGTAGGATATTTTGTGGCGGGTAAGTGTTAATTTTCACAGAAGATGCTTTCCCTGTTGTGCATTTCTGTGCCAGAGTTCAGGTGTGTTTAGAACGACCTGTATTGAAGGAAAAGGTTAATACTTACATTTCCAAGAAAGCTGAGCTATAAGGTGCTGTCTTTGAGGAGCTGGGGGCAGTGAAGAAGTGTGGGAGGTGAGTCGGTATGACATGTGTGAATGGAGTATCTGTTTCCAGAAATAACTCTCCTTATATTCCTTACAGCAAAAAGTACTATGTGACGCCTCATGTGTCAACAAGAGGCTTTTTTCAGAATTGTCCCTGAGGTTTGTTTTGTAGAATTGTACGTATTTCTTGGTGAAAGGAAAATCTAAAATTCTAGATTTAGAAAATTATTCTTAGATATTCAGGTAGTCTTTTTTATTTAAATCTTAATTATCTTAGTTTTAATGGAAGACTGCTATTAATTTTGTTCTACAAATTAGTTACCAAAAGGTTTGTAGAAATCAAACATACTGGTTTCCTTTATAGTGCCATGATAAACTAGCACATGCTGATCTGCAGTTGCTATTTTGTCCACTAATATGAAATCCCTGTCCTGCTTCCTTGCTGGTAGATTTTTAGAAGTTCAGTGAGCACTGCAAATCGCCTGAAGAGTGGAAAATTCCCCTGTCACACAGATGCCCTTATCAGCAGCAACCAGATGGAGCTCTGAGCAGGCACATTATCAATGTGAAATTGCCTTTTCTGAGCAGAGAGGATTAAAGCATTCCGTCAGAAATGGATGGCATAAGCTGCAAACTTAGGGATAGTAATATTCAGAAATGTTGCTATTTTAAAAACATATGAAAGTATCTTAACAAACACTGCATATCAAAAGTGGCTTATTCTTTCAAGTTGATGGAGCTGAAATTCTTAAAAAATAATTTGTTTTGAATAAAGTAGTCATCCCACAGTTTCTTCTTAAATGTGTGTGGGGGTGTGTGTTCTTAGCTTAGATACATTATGTGCCCAAAATTATAGAATAGATTTTAATATTTATTCAGTTACATTTTATTGACCCTGAAATTATTTGGTTTTTTTCGTTAGACAACAAAATATTTTTAGAATGAGCTTTGCAGTTTGGATTGAATTATCAAAATAACCTTTCAGAATAATACAATTACATTCCTTTATTTTAATTGAAGAAATGTGTGTTGACTTATTAAAACAAGCTCTCAGAGAATATAACATAAATTGTTTGCTTCAAATCTTGGAGGTAAAAGATAATGCAGTACTGAAGCATCCAATTCCAAAATTAAACAAAGTTATTGAATTTGGCCTAAACCACTGGTGCCTCAGTATCAGGGTACAGTAATACTAAGAGAGAAAGCACCAGTGTGACATGCAGATATTTAGTGACACAGTTCCTCTTTCATACTAATGAGCTGCAGTGAATACCAATGGTTCATTTAGAATTAACCTCCAAGGCTTTTATTAACTAACTTACCTATAAAGGTCAGTGCTTTCATTATAATTTAGGCTGTATTCATACTTGGTTAGTTGATGCCATATCTATTGTACTGGCTTGTTTGTTTAAAGCCAAACAAAAGCCCTGCCAGTAAAGAGAACACTTTTTTAGATGTAGCTGATTGACTGAAATTTAGCCAATCTGTGTATTGGCTTTCAGATTAGCACATAAATTCCCTTATTATCAACAAGCTGTGTGTCTATACAGAAAAAAAGTCTCAGAATTAACATTTTTTTAATTCCTCAATACAGCACTCTCTTAATATAGTACTTGTAATCGCATATGGCAATATCTTCATAAAGTTTGTTTTATTCTGAGCCATATTTTGGAAGTATCTCATGCTAAAGATTAGATTTCAGTATTCTTTTATTTAGTGTATGCTGGGAGTTTGTCATGACTCACTCATGTCTGTAGAAGCTTGAATAATGCTGTTCTTTCAGTGCTGTTATATTTTTCTTACAGAACAAACTTGGAACTTGAGCTGGTCCATCGAGGAGGAAATTTGTGTTCAGGAGGTGCAAGCACAGCTGGAAAAAGATCATGTTTAAGTAAGTTTCATGTTACTAAATGCATTATAAATTATCAGAATATTGAATGAAAACGTCTAGTTCTTTCTGACATTTTCTAAATTATGTCAACTTTTTCCTTTTAAAACCTTTTTCTTCTGCATCAGTAGTCTTTGGTTTTTTGTTGCTGTTTGAGAAGTCTGAAAACTAATTTGCACAAATTATTCATTAGAGTTGTTCATGCCTTGTGAATCTAATCTATTTAGAAATCAGTTGTCATACTAGCCACGTAATATTTTTTTGTATGTTCACGTTTTCATAAGTAGAACTAGAAGTGTTTTAAGGGTGAAGCAGGAAAGCTTTGTTTAACCCTGGTTGTTGCTAGGAATAGTAGAGAAGTTTTCCTGAATGGTAATATAGCTCATGACTTGATCTTATACTTGGAAATATGCAGTTGTCATTTCCCATGTCTTTAATTTGCCTAGTACTTCCACTGGCAGGAGAGTTTTGCCAATTTTCTTTTGTAGTCTCAAATCTTCATTGTTTTGAAACCTTTAATATTTGTCAAATAAAGCAGTTCTTGTTGTCAGAATTGGGTTTTTTTCTTAACAGAAAACGTTTTAATCTTTTAGTGGAATAGATACAGTTGGGAATGGGCATTTGGTTTTGTCAGGAAAATTTGGAAAGCCTGAGAATACTACTCCTACTACTTGTTTGAGTCAAGCTTATGTAGCAATAGCTGTGGATTCGGTAGTAAAAATGTCAGAAGGCTTAGGCTCACCCCTGCCTTTTAGTGCGTGGATTGTGGGGGATGCTTTCCCTCATGGTTTGAGATGACAAGCCACCAAGGAAATGTCATCAGGTGCTATGCTGTTCATATTCCCTCTAGGACAAAAGCCTTCTGTTACTGCCAGTAAATGTAGTTCAGCTCATTTCATTCATATGTTGTGATTTTGAAAAGTAGGTTTAACTCTACTGCACATTGTCTTTTTCCATCATTACTTCCCTTTCAGCACACTAAAGGACCTGAAAAGCATGTGTAATACAATAACATCTCTAGATCACTGTTTGCAGATTTGAAGCATTTAATGAACCAAGTTTCTACAGATAATTTCTACATGGATTACAATGTATTTTTAATTGTATGCTCACCTAGTAAGATGGACACTTTTTCTCTGAATTTCAGCAACTTTCTAATGTGTTACTCATTTCACAGCTATGTCTTTGGAAGACAATGATGAATAGTTTGGGGTGGAGATTTCAGCTTAAAACTCAAAAGCTTGTGAAAGTGAAAAAAATGGATAATTATGTTAATCATAAAGAGAACATATCTGTGTTTTCACACGGCTTTACTAGTCATACAATTTCTTGGCATTTTAGAGTTTAGAACAATGTATGCAGGGAAGTGGCCTGCAAGGTCATATTTTTATTTCACTAATAGTTTTTCAAAATCAGGAAATCTGAATTTCTCTATATGATTTATTTTTTAAGATAAAAGAAGAATGAAATGCATTCATTACATCTTAAAACGCTGTGACATGTTTGACATCATACCAGTATCAAATTTTTGTTGTATGTACCAACTTAAAATCTTTACAGATAGGTAGATACAGAAGAGGATGGGTTTTCTGATGGTGTTTCATCACCAACTGATGTCAGTATGTGCTGGAGGATTATGATTTTGCAGAGAGTGATTGAACCACCAGAGTGGTGGGCAGCTTCCTCCGTGGGCATCTCTGTAGCCTCACTGTTTCTCATTGAACTAAATCAGTTGACAAAATGGGAGGAACTACCTCAAAGTGTTATTAATTTGTTTGGAGTTATTTGAATTAAAAAGAAAGAAATAATAAAATGCCACCAAGCTGAGGCCAGGTAGCTGACACTATGTGGTTTGTGTAATACATTACTTAATTTTTTTTTTCTTATTCTTACCACACTATCCTTTCAACCGCATCTTGCATAAAGGAGGACTCTTCCATACTTAGGACCTGACTTTGAAAGGAGGCATACCTTTTACTGACAGCAAGTGGAAAGATCTGTCAAGAATTTTAATACATATTTCTCAAGTGTTGAAATGCATGGCCAATACTTTAATCACTGGAGAAATTTCTTTTTGGAGAATTAGATCATTGGAAATGATACCTGGAGAATGTATTTCCACTGAGGAATTGTCTTGTGCTGGATGGTTCAGTAAGACAAGACAGTTTTAAGTCATGTTTAAATTAATGGATCATACTTACCTATTTTTCCAGCATTTTTAGTATTTTGACTCTGTACGTCTCAGAAAATGAATCAACTTTCCTTTTCATCAAAATAGATAACTGGAACAAGCTAAACTTATAGCAAACAAACTAAACTTACATTAAGTTACTTAACACTTGAGAAGGACAGAAATTGTATTCTTAGAGAAACCTTAAGGTTACATCAGCTATTGCTTTTAAAGAGATGTGTTAGTTTACAAAACATAAAATGTTTTTAAATACATCATTGTTTGGTTACAAGTCCACTGTGAAACTGTGCATTAATTGTCTATAGGAAGAGGAAAATAGCCCAGTAAGGAAAACTTTGTTTTCATTGAATTATCCAGTGGTTTGGATTGGAAGGGACCTTAAAGATTATCCCTTTGTCTTCAGAATTGTGAATATATTTAGGGAGAATAAATTTTTTTTTTTCATTTATGTGCACACAAGTGTTTAATTTGAAATTGATAAAATATTAATTGAAAACCATATTGATGATTTTTTTAGACATGATAACATACCTGATTTTTTTCTATTTACAATACATAGTACTTTGTTTACATTAATATTTTTCTGTTCCTTTCTTAAACTGTTGTGCCATTTTGTTTGCATTGCAGTAGTGCTTTTTCCTTTAGCAAAAGCAATTGCTAAAGGATTCTAGTCATATTTCTGATGGAGCTGTGGTACAGACAGCATCTTACCAAAATTCTCTTGGTTTTTTCCACACTGCTGGGTAGAATTTTCTTGTGTACATCTAAGTCAGTCACACTGGTGTTTTTAATATTTACCTTGCCCTTCTGAAAACCTGAAGGCCTTCCAAACTCCCAAGTGAAAGGTGCTGTGTATATAAATGTGTTGTTGCATTAAGCAGCTTGGAGACATGAATGTCATCTATTCATTGCTGAAATGTTCACATGCTGTTTATGTTCTGTATTGGTACTTGGTAAAATTGTTATGTAGCAAACTAGTAATATTTAATCTTGCACTAAAATAGACTGGTTTTTAATGTAAGGTAATGCAGTTCTTCTAGAACAGAATCTGTACAGTACTTTCATTTATTATTACGATATTTAGGTTTGGAGTTTAAGCTGAATATGACTAGTGGGAGCAGAATTAGTTTTATATATGTATAACAGGGTTTGTTTTCACTAAACCATTGTGTGTTTGCTTCATTGCCCCTTTTATATATTGTTGCATTTAAGAGATAAAAAATTGCAGTTCTACAGATGCATGTTCTGTAGTAAATTTTATCAACTTTCCATACTCATCTGTTTTTCCAAGAGGTAATCCTGTTTTTGAAGTTTCACTTAAAATGTACCTTCAACTTCTTCATTGTCTTTCGTGTTGAGGAAAGTGACTTTAAGAATCCGTACCCTATCTAGAACTTGAATACTCTTTTGCTATAAAGCCTTGCTTGCACAGTATTGAAACTGGTTTTGTTTTTAAACCTCGCTCATGTCAGGTTCAGCAGAAGTAGTGCAAAGTATAGCCCACTTTTGTTTTTCCTATGTGTGAGATACTGGGGTGTTTCTCTTGTGATTAAGCATGCCACTCTGTATTAGTCTTGTAACAACTGCAAAGTTTGGTGATGAGATATTGTGGAAAACAGACTGTGTTGTCCCAGGTGAGCTGTTAACAGCAGCAAATGTTAAGGAAGATGGGGGGAACAAATAGGTCAAGTGCTGTTTTAGTAGATTGCACCCTGAGGGCAGCTGCTCTTGGGAAGTAAAATTAAGAATGATTAATGTAGCTGTTAGTGTCAGTGACCAAGTCTGTGTGAGAAGAATGGTGAAGAAAATTTGGCTGTAAAATTACCATTTTAAGGCTTAAATTTTGTATGTGTTTGCAACCAACAAATGCAAATATAGTCCTATTATTACTTAAAAATCAAGTCCTATTTTAAGGACCACAGTACAGTGTTAGCCTATGGAAATGGCCTTGGAAATTCTCTTGGATTTAGGAGATAATTATGATGTATACAATTGTATAGGTCTTATTTCTCTGTTTTATGAAGTGTAGGAGATCTGTTTTGCTCTTTGTTTTCATTGTTCTGTATTTGTAGAACAGGTTCAGAACACAGCATTGTGGCTGAATAATTATGACTTCTCTGTCCGATTCTTGTATGAGGCCATGAGCAGCCTGGTCTGGTGGGAGGTGTCGCTGCCCATGGTGGAGGGGATTGGGACCAGATTGTCTTTAAGGTCCATTCCAACCCCTTAACATTCCATGATTCTATGAGCTGTCTTAACTTGTGTTTTTCTCTGCCATCATTACTTTGGTAATCTTGCAATAGTTGGTGAACAGTTCCACAAAATTGAAAAGTTACCTATAAATGAATTTATAATCTAGTAATGTCTTCCTTTTAACTTTTAAATAGTTCTTTCTTTCTGGCTGTTTTCTTTCTTTTTTTTTTTTTTTTTTTCTTCCTCTTAGTGATAAGGATAGGATTAGGGTTTTTGGGAAGGATTAAATATTCTATCCTTTTGTCCTCTGGCTTCAGTTTCTCTGTAAATGAGCTCCTTATCCTTACGCTTCCCACAGATAGCAGTCTGGCATTGCAGCATCAACCACATTAATTGGAAAGGACATTAATTTACAACTGAACATAAAAAAACTATATAAGACTTACTTAAACTCTCCTTAAATAAAATGGCCAGCACCTTTGTAACTTCTGTGATGGTTCTAATCACTGAGATACTATATTGTTCCATGGAGGTTGTTTTGGTTGCTTGCTTAGTTTTACTGGTGGGGTTTTTTTTTCTTTTGTTCATTTGAAGGCTGTGTCTTGATGATGATGTTGGTATCAGTTTGATCACTGCTAATAATAGTGTTTTTGTGAGGACAGAAACTCACTATGACATGAAGTATTTTCTAAACTATTTGTGTTCCCTCTGTATCAAATTTTTCAACCATGTTGAAAGTAGTGGCTGTCTCCATTTTATCAATATGGTCAGTGACATTTGAAACCACTTAGTATTGGTCATTCCTGTAGGAAGAAAAACCTAATTCTTTTATGATTTGTTCAGTTGCAACTGTTTCCTTCCTATAATCTCTTATTGTGAATATGGTTCCAAAGATTGCTACCCAGCTCTCTGCAACTGCTGGAAATAAAAATAATAAAAGAAGTTTTCAGAAATGCTTTCCTATAGTGGGTTTCCATGGTTGGTTGGGCTTTTTGGTGCAGTGAATTTTGGCGTTTTTTGGGGGGAAAGGGGGCAAAAAAGGTTGTTTATTTTTTGTTTGGTTGTTTGGTTTTGGGTTTTTTTTTGGTTAGAAGCTGTCAGTCTGCAGATCCTCGGTGCCCATTCAGGATAACATTGAAAAAGCAGCTTTTCTACCAAGAGGTGATCCTAAATATTTTATAAAAACCTTGGTATGCTATTAATATCTAGTGTGGGAGAAGCAAATATAGGTACTGTTAGAATTCTGTTGCTAAAGTTCATTTCATACACTGGCAAGGCTGGCATCGAGGATAATTAGCTGCTTCATCAGCAATTAGGATTTAAGATTTTGTAAAGACTATCATGTCTTAATGCCTTAATAGGCTTTTCCTGACCTTCAGATTTTTTTTTTATTCACTGATTCAAATCTACTGGATCAGAGATGAATAGGAAGATGCTGTCAGCAGGTCTTTGCAACTGCTGTTGCTAAGTGAACTATATACATCTGTACAGGGAGAAAAAAAATTCCTCAATCTCATTAACAATCAAGTCCCATCTGGTTGTATCAGGTGGTTTTTCTTATAATCTACATTCTTCTTGATAGTCCCAGGAAGCATTGGGAGATGGGGGTAGGGTCTTTAATCTGGTAAGATCTTCACAGGTGAGACAAAAATGCACTCAATTCCACTTGCAGTGAACTGCTGTGTCACTGTGTTTTGTGGTCTTTTCACAATGTAAATATGAATATGAATTTATAGAATGTAAAAAGAGAAGTTTGGATCAAAATAGCAAAAGAGAGCTTTCCGTGACAGCAGTATGTTGTTCTTTATGTCCTTCAAAAACAGAGACTGGGGAATAAATGCCAAGTCAGCTAATTCCTTAGTTTTCTTTGTTATCATTATTACAGTACATTGTTATGCATTGTGGAATCGGAATTAATAACAGAAAACATCATCTGATTACAACTCTGGTAATTTGAGAGTTTACTTTACAGTGAAGAAACCAGAAAAAGTAGGAAAAAAGGCAGCAAAGCTGACGTAGAAATTTGGGGTCACTTTGGCGAAGACCAAACCAAGATTACTAGTGAGACCAAGACTTTACACATGCATCTAACTTCCTGAATCACTTGTTTTTGGCAGTTCGGCACAGCATTTTTAGAAGTTCTACTATTTATCCATCAAATCACTATCTATTAATCTCTCTGAATATGATCTTTTATGTTGTGCATACCACACTAGATCTGAAAAGGGTTGTGAAATTGTCTTTATAGACTCTTAATTTATGCACTTTGGCATAGGGGAATATTTTTTTAAGAGCTTTGTCAGCATCTGTAAAATGAGCGTGCTCTAATACTACAATTATTGAAGAATGCATCTGTCAGGTGCTAGTGCAGGCAGTGTGGATATGTAGACAAAATACCTATTATCTCAGGTTTTTCTGAGAGGAGCAGCATTAGAACACTTTTGTGATGACTTCAGTCCTGGTACAAAGACAGTGTCTTATCCTTTGAGCTGCTCTTTTGAAAGTACCAATTCCGGTTGAGTTTATTGCTCCTCTCTTACCATAGGTTAACGTGCAGCAATAAGTTACGTTGTGCATCCAAACTGTGTGATTTTTATATTTATTCAAATTAACTGCAGCCTGTCTCAAGTATTATGAAATTATTAGGAGAGGAGTATCATATTCAAATTTTTTCAGTGTTTACTTCTCATGATTTGTTATCAGTAAACCTGTAATTCTTGTTTTGTCATGACTTCATAATTTTCATTCCTTAATTTTCTTCCTACTGTGCTTTCTAAAATTAATCTTCTGCCTACAAAATTCAGTTAGGAATGTTCTTTTGGTGACTGAGCTACAGGCAGGACCTGCCTGTCCCCCTCACAGAGGTGGGGTGTGCTGGGGAGGGTGGGCTGTGAGCAGCAGGGTGGCCTGGCGTGCAGGGGGGGTTATGGACTTGCTTCCCCTTCTACAGGGGACTGGTCAAGGTTGTTGATTGCGGGCGATTGTCGTGGTAATGTTTTGCTACTACTTTTTCAAAAACACTAATGTATTTTAAAGGTTCCAAGTAGCATATAAGAACATGGGAAGACATTCTGAATTTTTATGCTTGTGTTTTGTAATTGCGCGTTCACATGAATACATAGGGGAGACCCCCTGGTATTCCCTTGGCCCAGGGCAGGTTCCTGCCAGTCCTTCAGCCATGAGGTGTGGTGTGTGCTTGGTGCACACCAAGTCGCCAGTTGTTGATCCGTGGTGTTCTGGTGCGTTCTGTGCCTTTCTGCAGCAGTTCGGCCACGGTAAATGGGACGTGAGGCGATTGAAGCCAGTGGAGCCATTTCCCGTGCTGCCCTCAGGGGACAGTGCCACTCTGTGCCCACGGGGTCAGTGGTGCCCTGGCTGGTGCCCCAGATGACACCCCGGTTGGTGCCCTGGCGCCTGCTCAGCCCTGCGGAGGTGCCAGCCTGCAGGGCTGCTGGGCGGGTGTGCTTCTGGGCACAGTCACTCGCTCTTAGAGCTGCACACTTGGAGATCACCAGGAAATTCTCCAGCACTAGGATTTGATGCTTGCCTGCTTAATTTTGTATTAGGAAAAGCTCAGGAGAATAGCTGTTAAAGGGACAGAGGATGAATTAATTATGCTTGAACAGCTTTTAATTTATTTTTTTTTTTATTTTGCATAGTTGCTCATTTCTGTTTGAGGCAAGCAGCAGTTGAGGAAAAAAATATTCCTTTTAATGAGCAGGCAAAAGGGAAGGAATGGATACTTTCATGGGTTTCATTACAAATAAAACCTGCCTTTTTTTTTTTTTTTTATTATTGTGATAAAATATAAGTATATTTTCAGAGCTTTGAACTCTATCAGCAAAGCAGTGTTTTGCTAAGAATCTCTTGCCAGGAGAGAAAATGACTTATTTTGTTCTCATTGACTGTTTTTATTCAGAAAGCAGGTGACAGCTATCAATTCCAATGCCATCTACATCTCCAATTATTTTACAAACCCCAGGAGCTAATTACAGCCCTCAGGCTCTGGCAGTCAGCTGACTTCATCATGCGACTCTTTTGGCCGTTGCGTACCTCTGAGTAATTGTCTATTTATGGAAAATAAATTAATAGCTGCTATTTCTACTTTAAAAAGACAACCAGTGAGTGTGTAGGTTGAGCAAGTGGGTTGTAGAGAGAAGGGAGAGAGATTAAGAGACAAAGAGGCAAAGGGATCAATTGAAAGAATAAGAGGGGTGGAGGGGAAAGATGATGTCAGAATGCTAAGGGAAAAAGTTAAAATGAAAGGGAGGAAGGAAGCCAAGTCCCAGAAAATTGAACAGGAGAAACAAGCATAGCAGCAAATGGCACAATGTAGTGTGACAGGTGGAAAAAAGTGAGCAAAATTGTGGGAAATGATACATTTAAATATTGACATATAAACCTATTAAGATAAAAAAGATGCATTTTCTCTGAAATATAACTGTATTATAAACACAGAAAAAGAAGTGAGTCCCCAATAGTCCTTGATCTACTTGAAGATGTCCCTGCTCCTTGTGGGGTGCTTGGACTAGATGACCTTTAAAGATCCCTTCCAATTCAAACCATTCTGTGTTTTTTATTGCATATACATCTCAAAAATGCTGTCAGCGTAGATGGTGCTCGCCTTCTTGGATTGCTTAAGGGGAGAAAATGTTAGATGTTACCTTTATTTGTCTTGATCCATAGAGAAATGAAAACTGCATTTTAATATATAATATACTGTAGTACATCTCCATGAGTAGTTATGCATCCTTTGTTTGAAAAACTCTACAGGTGTTTTGCAAATAATATTTTTGATACAGTAGATGTACAGAAGGTTTTGAATTTACAAATATCACCAAACTTTTGCCTGCAGGTTGTATGGACAAATCTCTGATGTTATAAAGACCGTTGTTCTTTCAACATCGCTGACATGTGGTCAGAAGTTTGTTGTTTTTGGTTTTTTTTCCCTCATCCAAAAGTTACCTACAAAACAACTATATAGAGGCAGAAGGAGTAATAAACTTTTATGGATGAAGAGCTGAAGTAATCCTACTGTAGGCTGGAACTTGTAGCAACTTTAGGTTAAGTTCAAATATGTTGTGCACAGAACTTAACTGTGAGGGGGCAAATAAAAGCTGTGCGGTGAGAGTATGTCAGTCTCTGTTTAGTAGAAATGTTTAGGAAATCATGGCTTCTGGCATGAACTGGAGAGGGAAGTGAAGCCAGCATGGAACCTTAGCAACGTAACAGTGTATGAAACAGGTTGGTTTTTTTTTTAAAGGCCTGAAAATTAAGTACATGGAGCACCAAAACAGCTGGGATCTGGTCAAAGCTTTCTAAACAACCTTTCCCAGCTTCACAATTTCAGCACAAGGAAAAACATTTTCCTTATACATGTATATGTTCACTGCCTTCTGTTGTAATCTTACTTCTCTTCAAAACCTTATTTTGAAAATAAATAAATACATAACAAAAATATGCTTGTGAGTGTACCAGCATATTTGGAATGAGCTAACAGAGTTCTTGAGAACCTTGTAAAATAGATTATGACAGTTGAATGTAAAATGCTTTGTGTCATTGTATATAATAATCAGCAATCTGTCTTCTTCACATTTCAGATCAGCTGTTCCATGTGCTGGCCATGCACATGCGCCTCTACAGTATAGACTCTGCATACAATCCCTGGAGAAAACTAACCCAGCCGATGCAGGATAAAAATTCAGAGCAAGTATTTTAATTTACTCAATATCAGTTTTACTGGCTGAAAGAAACATCCTTGCAGAGGGATGTTGGGTAACTTTCTGTCTTAATTTAAATTCTTCATGAGGTAGGCTGATGAACTTAACATCTAAAAATTTTATGTATGAATTTGTAAAAATAAATTTTCCAGTTTCTTTTGCAAAAAAATGTGACACGTACCAGTTTTGAGTTAAAGTTTAGATACACCTCTTGCGAGCTTAAGCACATACAAATTGAGTATTATTGGGGAAATGGATAGGTGTTGTTCTAGACAAAGTTTACGTTGAGATTGAGAAATAGTTTATTGAAAGCTGAGCAATGATTAATAGCTGTTACAGAAATAATGTAAGTAGGCCTAATATATGTGAGAAATAATTCTATTTTAAGCTAAAACTTTTCATCGTGCTTATTATTTTAAACAAGTTACTTACCTGAGTTTGCTTTTAAGACATCGTCTTACATGCACAGCTATACAAGGATTAACAATATAATAAATAGAACCATGTATTTGTGTTCTGCAAGGACTCATCTTCCTACTTGACTTAAGACCCATCACTTTTCAGATTCTGCCTTCACGACAGAAGAAAGGTTTTTTACCTAAAACCAGATTATCACTTTTTCTCATAAGAGGGAAACAATAGATTGTTTGGGTTTCTTCTGTTCTTAAGCTTCTTCATACTAAGCTCCACACTTAGTAGCTTGCAGTAATGTTGAAAGACAGTTTTTTAGTGCCTAGCCATGTTTGTCAGTGTGTTTCTGGAAGCCTGAGGTGGAAAGCATCATGTGATTTCAAAAACTGATCCAAAAGAGTGATGCCACAATCCTAATTGCAAGTTGGGGAAAATTCTTAAAACAATTGTTTTTGCTTCTAGTTTGAGATTTTACTGTTTGTCCTCCTGGGCCCAGGTTTCTTTTTGCAATGAACATTAGAGTATTGCAGTAATTAAACTATAGCAACAGGTTAGTTTATGAACCATTAGCAGAACAAAGCATCAAGCATTTTATAACCTGAAACCCTCTGCTATTCAGCACGTATTCAGACTGCTTTGGGGGTCTGTTTTCACATGATTCTGGCTGAGACCTGACCTAGATTGAGCAGTGGGACAAGGTTAATAAATTTGGTGTATGCTTGACTGGGTTATATGAGGCAAAATTAAGATTATGTTGCTAGGCTGTTGACAGAGTGGCTGGGGGACTGAGTGTGTGCTTGGCATTTTGGCATTTGAAGAGCTTGCTGGCTTTGGAAGTAGCTCTTAACAGAGGGGCTTCCAGACTAAATGGAATTCACCATGCATTGGTCATATCAAGGCTAGATCGCTCCCAGTTAGATTTCATTAGGTAATATTTTGAATCACTTGGGAATTAATGGTTAACAGCTTCATCGCAGGGCATGGTGCATGTTGGGAATGCATTTGAGCAGTTCTCATGCTTTCTGAACTGGTTTTCAGTGTTTCTCGGTAGACTTGAGGCTATTGGTTTGGCACAAAATCATAAATGTTTTGTGGGAAGCTACAACTGAAATATCATCCATTTTGCCATGAAATAGTTTGAGATGCACAGATGCAATCAAGCTGGAATGTTTTTGCTCGCTCCTTGGCATGTTAGTCTGCAGGCTCCAGAATACTGGAAAGAAGGCAATTTGAGGACATGATTTAAATGTATAAATTAGAGCCTAAAATGAATATCCATAATGATATTGTAGAAATTTGAAGCAGTAGTTTCACTTGATGGCATTCAGGGGATGGGTGTGTATGATCTAATTGCACACTTCTTAGAGTCACACAGCCTTCTGAGAAATACGGATTAGCATATTTTTTAGGTACAGGGAAGAGTGCTCAGAGCAGTTGGAAGGTGACACACTGCAGTAAACTGAAGAAGCTTAAGAGGATGGTGGAGAAGTAATCACTGCAGATTTTAGATGTGGATGGCACTCTGCCATTTTGAAGCTAGACTTCTTAATCATCAGCCTGACCTGCACATGATACTTCAAGCAAAGACCTATAGAAAAAAAATTACTGCAAGAGAAAAAGATCTATGTTGTCTGACTATATTACTGTGATTCCAAACAATTTAACTTCAAAGAAATCACAGAAGCAAAATAACTTCAAACGGACATGTTATATTTTTGTATTTAATTTTCACTTAAAATTATTATTTCAGTTGAAAGCAGTTATTCAGAGGAAAAAAATCCACCAAACCACAAAAACACCAAACGAACCAAATTAAAAAACCCAAACCAACCCAATCTGCAAAAATCTGTGAAATGCAAGTGTCATTATCCTTTCACCCTTACTTAATTGTAGCTATTTTATTTAAATATACATAAATATTTACAATTAAAACCTCCCAGGTGTAGAACTCACAATTTTTACCTTGGTTTTCCGCAACCCAGCTATCATTCTTCATAAATAATGCCTTAGATTTCATGTGTCTGGGAGAGCTGAACAAAGTAACTTGTAAAGACTCCCAGAGAATTACTGCACTTCACTTTCCAAAGCCACTGGTTTTGTCCAATGTCTTCTACATGTTCCTGGATTTCCCTGTAGCTGAAAATGGCAGCTGAAAGATAGGAAGGAGCTCATGTAGCCACAGCAAGGTAAAGTAGAAATAAGAAAGTCTTGAGTAAGAAGATACCCTGTCAAAAAGGGCCTAAATAATGTGAACTGTTTGAAAGAAGAGAGGGGAAAAAGATAAAACTAATTCTGATGAATTGTGAATGGTGTAGTGGATTATTTCTCCTGTGCTGTTCATGTTGCACAGTTTAATGTACACTTGGTCCCACGGGCTCTACTTAAGCAAATTGTTCTTCTAGGAACAGATCTGGTTCCAGTGGTGATCAAATAAACAATTATTGTGGTGCAAGGGGGGAATAATAGCTCCTGGCAGGGGGTAGGGAGGAGCAGCTGGAGGCAATAATTACTAAACCCAGATGTGAATTTAATGGACTAGTCCAACTAGCCAGAGAACAACAAACATGAAATACAAGAATATACATTTTTAGAGATTTAAATCTCTGTGAAGGCTGAAATTTTTGTGTCTGTTTCGACAGACAAAATATGTCATTAAGGAATGATTTGGTAAAACATTAAGGATCTTTGCAGTAGAAGCACTTGGAGGGGGGAACTGCACGATAAACTGAAATGCTGGATTATTTTCACTACAGTGTTTTGCTGATGTTTCATTCTAAGCTAGATTGCTTGGGTGATTGTTTATAGAGTCATACTGGGGCAAAAAACTGCAGCTCGGAGATGGGAATGAGTAACTGTGCGTAGGAACCTCTCAAGTCACATCTCCATCACAGAAACTGCTGTGAAAAGGGGAAAAACCCTGCAGTTTTTATGAAGATACTCTGAGATTTGAGGCAGTGGGGTTTAGTTAAGGCTTGTGCAAGAGGTGGTATGTGCATGTATATGCACATGCTGCAGCAGGACTGAGGTGATCTATTCAGTGCAAATACAAATCCTGCCTGGAACAGCATTCTGACAGGGTGTATGTTGTAGAATGTAGGTTTTGACAGTAGTGCCAGCTTTGGGAGTACTTGCTCTTGGTTATTTCTTCCTTCCCCTGTACTGCAGCTCACCATCTTCTTCAGCTGTGCTGATGTAGCTTGGGCAGGCTACACCGTGAACAAAGTCAAGCAATTAATCCATGTTTTAAAAAGGTTAATTCAAATGAGTTTGGGAATGGGTGACAAGGGACCACTGGGGGCACAGTGGTAAAAGAGAATGGGAGATGCCTAATGTTAGTAGTCAGTGAATGTACTATGAGAAAAACTGACCTGCTGTAAAATCTGTAGAGATACAAGGAAGAGCAAGTATGAAATTGTGATTAGATCCTAGAATGCAGCCAGAATGAATGGTAGAATTCTACTTTCTTACAGTGAACATCACAAGCTGTGTATTAGTTTGACCTTTCTGCAGGCTGGAATTTGTGGCCTTTTCTTATCCTGCAAATTCTGAAGAAAAGACAAATTTGCCCTGGTTGATGAAGCCTTTGTTTGGGTGTATCTGTATCCTTGTGTCTCAGATTTTCTGTATCTGACAGTTTGAAGAGGTGTGAGGCTCCAAACTTTTATTTTTTACGTATTGAATTTCTAACTTTGTAATTAGTTGGAGTTAGCATCAACCAGAAACTTTTAAGTGTCTCTGATGGAGAGAAGAGGGAATGAGGAGCATGTATGTCAGAAATGTCCATAAGCAAAATGCTGCATGTTTCAGAGTAGAACAACGTTTGCCATTCCTCTGTATCCATTCCCAAAGAAGTGATTCCCACGTAACACCTCTCAGGAGGAGCATGCAGACTACAGAGGCGATGTTGCTCGGCTGTCAGCTGAATGGCAGCTCTGGTATTGGCACCGAGGGCGGTGCAGCCCAGTTACCTTGGCCTGGAGGAGAGGTCGGTTCTGTGCAGAAAGCCGAGCAATGCATTTCTCATTTTGTTGTGTGTTATATTGCACTGTGTAGGTTATTTTCACTTCCACCTCCCTTTTTTAAATGGATACACAATACAACTGTTACACATTTGAATCATTTTGTATTACTTTTATCCTATCTGCAATTGTATTTGCTTTCTTTTTATTCAGTGCTTCTGTGCCACAGTTTTTTGTAAAGTCAGATTTATCAAGCTTTCACATATGCGTTGAGGATTAACAGAATGGACAATTTCCATAAAACAAATTTCTAAACACATTTTTTAAATTCAGTTTCAGTGAGGAAGTTGCTTAGGCTCTTAATGAATGACAGAGCAGTTTTTAAGTGCTTTATGTGCTGCAGCACTTGATGTAAGCTAAAGCAGCTTATCTAAACCCCTGACATTTAATGTAGCTTTGCTTCTCAATTTATATGAACTGAATAAATTAGAAAAATAATTCACTTGACCCTGCATGTGAAAATGAGTTCATTTATTTATGGTGTTGCCAATCAGTCATGGTATTCTGTATATATATTTCCTAATTTTGACAGAACTGATACTTAGTAATTGTTTCACTACTGTTAAATGGTGTTGATGTTGATACCTCTGTCAGAAAGAGGTGTTCAGCTAGATGTGTCCAGAGGGAGTAAGTTTTTTGGTTTTTTTTAATGTTATTCCAAATTAAATTTTCCCCAAAATGTAGATATAAATTAAGAATTAAAGGTAAGAAGTAATTTAAAGGTCCATGGTTTTAAAGTTGTTACATAATGAGGGTTATTTTTCAGTGTAATAGATGATAAAATAGACCTAGCTGTAGGTAAAAGTAGAACTGGAGAGACATGGTGAGATAAGCATCTTCATGGTTTGTATAATTTTGAAAATGAGACTTGGTAGTGTGATAAAAATTTTTGCCCCCTTTGTCTTCTTTAGAATTCAATACACTGATTTTAGAATATTTTTTTTGTTGTTTAGGAGGCTCATATATAAAAATATGTATATTACAGTGTTTTGAAACAATAATTGTGTTAAATGATTGATTACAGGAAAAGGGTTATAGATGTTGTTTATTCTGTGTCTGTTTGGGTTCATTAATTCAAAAGGACCAGTTAACCGTGCTTTCTATGACTTCCTTTTACAAGACCAGTCAGCCATATGACCAGAAGCTCTCTTTTATTCCTCCTCTTTTATGACTGCTTCTGTGTGTTAAAATTCATATCACAGCTGACTCCTGGCAGTGCCCTATGTAGAGAGAAGTCTGAGTTTTCATGAAATTGGTAACTAGGTAGAGAGGGTCTCCTTCCAAAAGTAGCACAATATCTGTGTGCCTCAGAAATGATACTGGTTGAATCCCCAAAGCTATTAGAGGGTCCTGTGTAGGCATCCACATCCCACCATGTGGGCAACCTTTTCCAGGACATGGTCTGCAAGAGCTCAGTTTGTGCTCTGTGTGTGATGGATGGCACCAAGGGAGAGTTGATGCCTTCACAGAGGCATCAGCTCAGCTAATGGAGCAGATCAGAGGAAGGGTTTGGTGCTCTTGGAAGAGAGGCAGTAATTGGATACAACAATAGTTCACCAGCTGTGGTCTGAAAGCAGAGAGCAGAGATAGAGGAGGGTTTAACTGTCGTGTTGTTTCTTTCCTCCACCAGATTCTCTTTGTACAGAAATTGGGCACTTGCTGCAGGGTTTAAGAAAGTCTCCCTCAGAAACTCTGTGGCCTCACAGAACAACCAAAAGGAGGAGAGTGAGACTGTGCTTTTGGGGGTAGATCTTAATAAGGATATATGTATGTTTTCAATACAACCATCCAGCACTTCATCAGTTGTGATTTACTTGCAGGACAGTTAAAATTGCTATAACAAAGCATGAAACTAACCTTGAAACTGTAGCAGGTGGATGTATTTTGATTTCCTGACAGGTGGTTTTTGTGGAGGGTTCAGTGAATTGGCTCATAGTGTAGAGGTTTATAGCTGCCCTAAATAAGGGAAGCTCCTACCAAGAGAGGGAGAATTGTTTTTCCTGCAGTTTCTGACCAGTAAGAAGAATGACAAAAGAGGAGTAAAGAAAGATGGAAAAGCCTAAGGAGCGATAGAAAGAAAATGCCCTTCCAGAAGGACAGCATTTCAGTCCCAGGGTGAAAGGAACTCCCAGCTGGTGATGCTTTCCTTTGCCACACCATTGTCCATTCATGGAAAGCTGTAGAGGACTCTGTTTTGCATGGGAGATTCGGGTCAGTTGGACTAGGAGTTCACAGTATGGCTCCTGTAGCACTGGTAACCAGCACTACCACTGTTTGCAAATAGGAATAAGAACCCAAGCAGTGCTTTGTTGTGCACATGCTGCAGAGGGGAGTGATGACAAGGAGGGTGTGTTGTCACGTTGTACAGGCAGCTCCTGTGTGATCTTCATCGTGCTCTGTATTAAAGAGGAGAGAATGATTTTTAACCATTTGATTTTTTCACCATTTGACTCAGCTGTTGAACCTAAAGAATAATATTGGTTGGAATTTTGTTGGATATTGCTACGCAAAACTAGAACAATACTACCTTCTATCTGCAAGCATTTTCTACTTTTAAGTATGGTGATGTTATGTTATTCAGTGAGTCTGGATAGTTCAAAAGTTTGCAGTATCTCTGTGCTTATTTGCTGTCCTTGTAGCCATATGGAGTTTTTAATAAAGACTGTGTGTAAGATTGCATAATCTTACACCTGTCATGGTTTCATGAGCCTTCATTTAATTGCATGAAGGAAAGCAATACATTTTCTAGGGTTTCTGTTTTCAAGTAGGAGCAATCCCTGTAACATTAAAGGTAATTTGAGGATTTGCTATTGGTACAGCATGAATGTATATATATACTTGTGAAATGCTGTGCTTTGGAAATCAATTGTTTGAGTGTTCCTTGACTCTACATAGACATAATGAGTTCAGGCAGTTTTGGAAAGTTTTAAAACACTTGAACCAGAATCAGGTACCCAAATGGTAACTCCCTCATGAGTTACTACATGAGTAACTTTAAATAGTGACATTAAACGATTTTAATAATGAGATTACGAATTATCAGGTACTTGGCTTCTAAAAGCTTGATATCAAATGTAGTATTATTTAAAATAAAATATGAAAATGGATTTATAGTATCAGAAGTGATTTTCTTTTGGTTCCGTTTCCAGGCTGGTAAGTGAAGAGCTGCCAGAAGTTCCTGTTCTTTACAGAGATGTCTCATCCCTTTTGCTTATCCAGATTTTAACTATGCCTCAACCATTGCACAAAGGTATGTTACAAATATATATATATATTTAAATGATTATGTAATTAGGCTACATTTGTGATGATTCTCAGGATGGTAAATCATAGCTGGTCTACTGTGTATTCTAAAATAATGTTTCTGCCTTATCTACAAAAGATGGCATTGAACAGAAGTTTTTGTTCTGGGTTGACAGCTTTATCTGTGTCCCCTGTCTTTTTACCTTATCAGTCAGCTATTCATTAAAGATACAAGAGCTTAGCAAAAACTATTAAATATTTCTACTGAAGGAAAAGTGTCCTTTGTTTGACCTTCATCTCTTTGGTTAGAGGGGCAGCTCAATACTTCAAGTTGAACTGAGTGCCTAAGGGTGAAAGATTGTGATTTAATTTGAATTTCAGAGTTTAAATTGCAGCAGTCTTACATAAGAGAGGTCATATACGAAGATAATAATTGCTGTAATGCAACAACTTCAGTAGAGGCAGTATATAGTATAATTGTGAATATTAAAGAACTAAATTTTTCCATTACTAAAATCAAAACTGTCTCAAAACCTATATTTCTTTTTCTGTATAAAAGAAACAGGTGAACCTGGTTCATCTTGCTAATAGATGGTATATGATCCAGAAGAGAGGTTAGACCCTCTGGTCGTTAGTCTTGATTATTTGTAACTATACATGTATTTTAAAATGAGGCCCAACAAAACAAGTATTCCTTTACTACTTCACTGACAACAAAGAGAATATCTCCTTTGGGATCTGTGTGGCACTTCTGTTATCTACTGAGTTTTGGTAATTTGTGAATCAGAAATTCAGAGAAGGGACTGTTGAAGCCGAAGTACAAACCAGAGGTCTCTTTGTAGTCAATATTCAAGCATTGAATACCACTATTTTATGAAAGTATACATGACCTTAGAAAAGACAGCACTCAATTAATAGTAAGGCTTGTGAAGAATTCTGGGAAATACCACATATCAACAGCATGTTTTGCCTTTGCTCTCAGGTTTACTGTGTGTTGCTGTTGAAAGGGAAATGGCAAGTGGCAGAAAAAAGATGAATGTAACCACTTCAAATCTGTGAAGCATTAAATTGGAAATAAATTGCCATTTATCTTCCTAATTTTAGTTTCATCAGAATATAACAGACTTGCTTGGAACTTTTACAATGGGTGTGTAGGTCACAGAGTTGAATCTGATACCATTAATTCTTGGTTGAGGGCTGAGGCATAGCTAAGGTAAAATGGCTTGTGCAGTGTCACATGACAAGCACAAGGTCAGTGATAGGGGTGAACGAAATCAATATTTGCTCCTACTGCTTCCTGAGCTGTCGGTGCTGCTTTGGCATTGCGGTGGGGTGCGGGAACTGTGGTCTTGGCTGTACACCAGTATGCAGACAGGAGGTTGATCCCTCTCTGTGTGGCAGATATTTCCGGTATATTCCTTTAAGAACAGACAGAACTACATTGCACTGTGTCCTTACAGGAAACTAGAACTGCTCATGAAAACATCTTTTTCATGTTTGTACTCAAAATCCTCTTTATTTACACCATGTTTTTTTAAGAACACTGAGTGCTCTGTAAGGAGGACTCAAACCTTGTCTCTTGCCCTTCAGATGTAGCACTGGGAATTGCATTAACTACCCTATTAACGGTTGGATAGGTGTTGGTATCTTTTTCAATCTGACATTGATTAAAGCAATAGAAGTGAGATTACTGTTCAGCCTCTTCATTCAGAGGACAAAATTGATCTGAACCCATCAGAAAGAATGAAGACTACTACAGAAAAAACTTTGTGGTGGAGATCAGAGCATTTACAAACATTAACCAATTTACAGAGAAGGGAATGAGGATGATAGTGTGTACCTCCTGTGAGCAGAGCTGGCAAAATAAACAGTGTGTCCAAGATACTAAAACCGTTTGTGAAACTTCTTTTTTCTTTTGAGTTTCACACTAGACCATGGGCAGAGCTTTTACAGGCTTCAGATGTCCCGCATTTTGAAACTGTGCAAGACTAAATACATAATAATTCACATGGGAGTTTCTGCTTCAGTTCTGGGGCAGTTGTGCAGAGGATGGGCAGTATTCATGGTCTTGTGGATGGGGACTGCAGACAAAACAAAGATTTTGGTTTTAGCTCCTTTTGCACAGAAATAGCAAATGGTGGTGTATGTACAGAAATGGCTTGTTGGTTATCAAAACTTAAATCTGTCCTTGTAAATTGAATTCAACACCCTCCACCAGTCCTTTCTGCAACACAATTTCTGGATGTTGAAGAAGTAATTTAATTGAAATTGAGCATTCTTGTTTGTTACCATCAGTTGTAAAACTTTTTATTTTCTCAGCACCTGTCTTGGGACCCCCATGTCTAGATTTCTAGAAGTGCAGTGTTTGTAGCTTCTAGTGACTGCAGTTTCTGCATTGCATTGATCATAAAAAATATACTGTTACAGAGTATTTAGAAACTGGGGTCTGGGTGAACAGGAGTGAGCCTGAGGTCAGTGGAGGCATAGAATTGGTGGTCTGGGCTGGCAGTGGCCTGGCCCTGTGCTTGGTGCCACACGCTGGGAGGGCCACGAAGCAGCGTGGGCATTTGTCCTCAGGCTGTTACCCAGCCTGGCGGTGCCCTGACAGCACACAGGGCTGCTCTCACGGCGTCTGGGAGCGGTGAAGGTGTTCCAGCCTGAAAGCTTGTTTTGAGAGTTTAGCCCACCCTCTTTGGACTGTGGGAAAGGTTTTCTTCTCTAGGGCGTAAACCCTAAATTCAGCCACTCTTTTCTGTAATTCTTGTAAGTATCAGTTGCTGAAGAATCTGACCTGGATGTTCTGATAGATTCTTTCTCTATAGACTTACAGTGAAATGCAACAGAAATGCAGCAAGCGGCGCTCAGGCAAACACCAGCGCTTTGTTTAATGATTGGATACGGATCTTGACTAAATAGAGAATGGATGTAATCAACTTGAATAGTATCCAGTTTCAGTGTGGAAGCTGAAATATTTTTCTGTATCCTGGAACTTTAATATACCTTTCATGAATTATCTGAAGTTCAGTGCTGTCTTCCTTTGTTTTGAAGTAATTTTTTCAAGCTTTAGATCAAGAAGAGTATTTTTCAAAGGGTGTTTATAGAAAGATCTTCTTCCAAATTCACTAAAAAAGGTCCTATGTCCTTAATTTTGCATCTGGTTCTCTTTGTGGATTCCTTCTGTAATCACTGCCTGCTAAAGTATATTGTCTAATTTCATATTGAAATTAAAATATGCGTATTGTTAGTAATACACTTATTTATCTCCACATTTCTTGCACTATGTTAAAATTAGAGTTCTACAAGTGTTTCCTATATAAACTTAATTTTTAAGGCTCTTGGTTAATACATATAATGGGATGGGATGCTTTGAAATAATTTGGTTCCAAAAAGTTTTAAAAAGAGGAACATAAAACCATTTCTCAATATTATTTGAAAATAAATACAAAAGTTCTGAATTAACCTGTTTTGATTATAATGGCTTAGCCATAGTAATAATACTTTTAGACTGCCAGACTATCAGATTAATGACAGAAGTCCTAACTGCATTTTAGTGCTGAACTTTGCACAGCAGTTTACTCCACGGCATAAAGACACACTCCCAACCCCTAGAATTGTGAAATTGAGAAGATCATGTAGCAAAAGCAGAGCCTGCACCTGGAGGGCAGCAGGACAGCAGGCAGCCCCCCACATACACACTGCGGGTAGTCAAATAAAGTGGCTCTTTGCAAGAGACAGGAATGTAACAGCTCTGGTGTTACAGGTACCTACAGGTGTCAAACATTTGGCATTCTACGTGTAAGAGGTAACATAGTAATGAAATGATAATTGATGCCCTGACTGATGTGTGTCTCGCATGGCGTGCTTTTGTGACTGTCAAAAAGCTTTGGTGCTCAGTGCACAGCATGCTGCCTCTGAGCTGCCCCTGAGATATTTTCTTTAAAAAAAAGTAAAAAAGTGTTTGTACAGAAGTCAGGACTTCTTAAGGGTGACCCAGATGTGGGAGCACATGTTTTTTGTCCAATTCTGGATTCTCCAGGATCCATGTCTGCACTGATTTGTAAACACTTGTTACATAAACAAGCATTTATTATTTCACAAATTTAATTATGTACTCAAGTCCTAGCTGTGTGTGTTTTAGAATCCAGTGGGTTTTGATATTAGATACAAGAAACGAGAAGCAAGGTGTTTCATTTTCCTTACCTCTTTATCATTTTCACATATGAAGCTTGTTTAAATCCTTTGGGAAGAAAGAATGAATTTGACCCAGTTTCTGTGAGGTGCTTATGTAAATAAAATTGTTTTGCTTGACTTCAAAGCCTGAGAGGGCTTCTTAAAACCCTCATTTTTGTCTACATTGTTTTAGGTATATATTACAGTTATGTTTGTGCTTAAAGAATGGTGTAAGTAGTGCTAGAAACTTCTTTGATCTGCCTAGGTTTAAAAACAAAATAGGTAATTTGGGATGGGAAATACAACGTAAAGTAAAAAGATAAAAAAAGGTTTGCTACCATATCTTCATCTCAGAGAATGATCACTTTTTTTTCGTGTTCCAGTTTTAGGAAGTCTTATTTTGCTTCTGTTGCTAGCTTCCCCCAAAAGATTTCAAAGCCTTTCTCCTGTAACCTAGCTGTAGGATATAATAATCCTTTAAATATTACAAAAACTTGTCAAGATCCTTGAAAGTAAGATAAGTTCTAAAATGACAGTCTGCCTTTTGTCCTCCTGTATGCACATGAGGTCCAGTACATAGGTACTCACTCAGGAGTGTTTTGCAGCAAGTCTTGTATGGCTGGATCCATATCTGGAAGTGAAGGGGTAGAAACTAAAGTACACTAAATGTCTTTGTGGGGATTTCTTTGGGAACGTGACTCTTCCAGTATTGGTATGAGTGTCACTTCCCCCAGGAGGGTGCCAGAAGAGATGGTAGGATATGCATTTGCTTTCATCTACAGTATCAGTAGCTTAACTTGATGTAACCTTTGGACAGAATAGAATTTTGTGTATCACCAGGTCACTAGGAGGAAGTTACTGCTGATCAGGATTAAGATGAACATATGGAGCAGTGGAAAATTACTTGCCCTGTACTTGTTCTGTTCACTGTGGCTGCCAAGTAATTTCTGAAAGCCAGTAAATATATTTATATGTTGTTTTGTATGGTTTGAGGGGTTGTTCTTTTTGTTTAGCACTTGCTTTTCATTTGAGAAGCATTATTTCCATAACGAGAGACTGTAATAATTATATTTCCTAAAAATATTGAGTGTTTAAGAATCCCTTCTTTGTTTTACAGAACACTTCACCTGCATTGTAAAAGTGCTGTTCACTTTATTGTATACTCAAGCCTTGGCAGCACTTTCTGTTAAATGCAGTGCTGAAGATAGGATGGCATGGAAAGAGACAGGAGCTCTCAAAAAGGTTGGTTAGTTTACTAAAACATGTATGAAATGTTGCTTATGTATTTCTGGTAGGAATGTAACAAATATTTCTGCTTTCCATGTAATAATTTGCTTCTCCTTCACAGGAATCCAGTAGTTTGTTTCTGTGTTTGCAATTTTTGCATGTTTTGGTATATGACGAGACTTAAAAGTTTTCACAATGGATATCTAGTTCCAAAACTGAGTTTCAGCTTTGAGTCTGTATCTCTACCATTTCAGTCTTGACTTTATTGCAATGATTTTGAGTGAATACAGCTTTCCTTCCTGTGAAATCAAAGCCTTCCTGGATAAACCATGGCAGTTGATCTGATGCACTCCTTTACAGGAAAAGCAGGCAACCTTGTTGGTGGAGGAAAAAGCCTCTTGACTTTTCCAACTTGTTTGTGCTATTTGTAGCTAGCTATATAAATTTCTGTCACAATGTGGTCTAAAGTGCTCATGTGATGAAGAGACAGAGAGGGAGGAGATTTGTCACTGTTGTTTCCTTGCCTTTTGATAGTATTTACAAGTGAAGTGATGGTGCATCTTTCTGTTTCAGTTGAGCTGATTGAATGCCACCAAAGACCCAGTTCCCTGCACTGGCACTAGAATTAATTTAGTCCTTCAGTCAGTTTTCTATTCCACAGACTGGTTTTCCCAGGAGGTTGGAAGAGACCCAATGTCAGACTGAGGGAAAGGATAGAAGTGCTGGGACCAGGAGAGGAAAAGAGTGGAGTATTACCCTTTATACAACAGCTGGGCCTTAGATGTAAAATGAAATGCACACTGAGGATCATGACCTGCCTTTTCACATATAATTTAGATTTGTCATACTGATCAGTCGCAATTCCAAGGTGTTAAGGACAAATTATCTGCTGGCCTGCTACTATGAGAATTTTTTGCATTGAGATCACTGGAAAAAAGGTTTGCCCTAACTGCAGATTTAATTGTGTGTTGCCTTCTGGCTCTTTGAGCATAAACAGCAAGTCTGCTTTCCCTATGCTGAAAGGTGAAAAGCCCATTTAAAACTGACAATTCAAATTGATGTCAAAATGCACTAAAGAAACCAACTGATGAATTACATACATTGTTATATATTGAAGGTTTTATTTTTTGAGAGAATCCCAATAATGTTCCACTCCCTCACTGTTTGTTGTGTTGATGTACTAACAGAACTCAAAATTCACATCCGGTGATATTTCTTCTGGGTAGAATTTATTCTGAATTAGAAGAAAATATTTGAGAATATTGCCTTCTGTTACTGTTGTCTTTAAATGTAATTGCTATGGCAGAAAGCTAAGTGCCTATTTATTCTTTCCACTAAATATATTTTGCATCTGTAGTAAATATTGTTCATTCCAAACACAACTTTGCATTTTCTGATAGGCTTGTTTCAACTTAAAATACATAGCAAGTGTGTTGTCATTCTTTCTGGTTGGGATGTTTTTGAAAATTATTTTTTCTAAAAATATTACTTGTATGTGAGTTCAAATTATGTCAAAGCACTATGTACCCACAAAGTGATTCTTCCTAATTTTAAAGTAAGCGTTTATATAGTCACAGAAAAAACAGGGGAAATGCAACCATTATAAAGGTGTTTTCACGTAACACTCAGTTCAGAGCATATGTAATTCAAATGGCAATTCACATTTTGCTCAGGCTAAATGCAGTCCCTTTCTATAGAATTATATATTTGTTCTTAAATTTTTTTAAGCAATATGTATCTTTGTAGTCAAAATTCAGGTGTGGATCAAAAGGAAATATATTTCATTGGTGTTACTTTTACAGCAACATTTTGTCCTTTTCATGACCAGTGCTTTTTGGATTTCTTTTCTTATTTGCAGAATACATCCAATGCAGAAAAATCTTGGGAAGTATTGCTGGGTCATGTGATTAGTGAGCTGTCTAAGGGGAAGATATATGAAGAAGGAGAGACTGAAGAATTAGCAGTGGTATTGGCAGCTTTCAGGAGAATTTATGCAGCATGTCCCCTGCAATTTTTTTTGGCCTTGTTGTTATAATGATTTTTCTCTGTTCTTACTAAAGAGTTACAGTACAACTCTTTATTTTCTAGATCAAAGCATATCCCTTTGGGACAGTTTGCCTGTTCAAATCTTTATTTTAATAATATCAGATGTGGCCAGTGCTGTGTTGAGAAAGTTATTAACAAATACTTTTTATAATTATGGGTTTTAATCATATGTATAGATTTTAATGATACCCCTTTCAGAAACTTGGGCAAGTGAATATTTAAGTAGAAACCCCATTTGTTGAGGGGTGAAAGAAAACCTACAGAAGTTTTTGAGATTATTAGTGAAATGCTGGCCTTTGGAATATATGTTTGATGCAGTCATTTATATAGTATGCTTAAAAATATTTGGTTCATATTGGAGTTTCTTACCTAGGAGATAAGTTATCTGGGACAGAATTTAGTAATTGCTTCCTGCCCTGTAGGTAAATCCGGATTCTGTGGAGCGTGATCTGCAGCAGTTCTGCCTGCCTTTCCTCAGGATCACAAGCCTTCTTCAACACCATCTCTTTGGAGTGGATTTGCCTAGTTGTCAGGTACAGAATGGAGAGCCACACTCAAAAGTTTCAATTTAAAAGCTAGAGATAAAAAATGAGACACAAAGGTATCTTTTTCATGGTGTATATTTTCTATCCTAAGAATTTTTTTGCAATCATATTTTATAGCACTGCTCTGCAGCACTGTTTGTCTTCTACAATTCAATACAGTTTTCAAAAAAATTGTACTGTATTTGAAACTTCAGTAAATTCATGCTTATTTACTTAGGTCATAGGTGCTTGTCTCCTAAAATACAAACATACTTTTTAAAACTTGTCCAGCATTTGCAGAGATGGCATAATTTCCACACAGAATGGAATTCAGTCCTGATGTTGCTTAATGTCTGTTAATACTTGGACTTCATTTTCAGACACGTTGCATCAGCAGACAAATATGTTTAAGTTCCATGACTAATTAGAGTTTTCTGCAGGTCAGCTCCCTCATTTCCTTTCCTCAACATCATCTCTGCTGCAAAACAGCTACAAGCCAGTTTAGGGTGCTATATAGGAGGAAAATTACTGTGGACTTGGGGGCTTTCTTGTTTTATTTGTGGGGGTTTTGGTTTGGGGTTTTTTTTGTTGGGGGGAGAGTTAGTTTGGGTTTGGTTTGGTTTTTTTCTGACTATTTTTCTTGTGTTTGAAGAGTTCAGTTTGAGGTGATCTAGAAAAAGTGGAACCTTTCCTGTGTCTCTGAACATGAGTATTAGCATTTTAGTACTAGAATATTTTTACTTTTTTGTTGATACAGATATCTTTTTTATAAACTATTTAAAGATTCAGAATGTAGGTAATAACCTAAACCTCTCTAATTTCATACCTAAAAAAGGAAGAGGAAGAATTCACAGTTCTTGCAAGCTGCCTGGGTCTGTTACCATCTTTTCAGTCAGCTCACCAGTTCACCAGTGCCTCTTGTCTCGATTGGCCAGTGCCAGCATTTGACATGATATCACAGTGGTGCTCAGAATTGGCTTCCTTTGCAGATAGACATCCAGATCAAGTAAAGGTATGTAGCAAAAATACTTCTTCCAAAATAGTCATGATGTGGAAGCAGCTATTCAGTGCTTGATTAATGTACTCTTGTTTTGGCTAAGAATCTGAGAAGAGTGAGAAAAAAGAGAGAGAAATTGTAATGAGAGATACTAGTTAGTGGATGTGGGTTGAACTGGTTAAAAACAGGAAGAAGAAAACCCATCTGTTCTTTATATGATTGCTGGAGACAGAAAATGAAACTATTCTTAGAGGATACTGTGTCTTCTGCACCTGTAGCCAATCAAGGGCACATAATAAAAATATTGTTGACTGATAAAAGACAATACATTTTCTTTGAAGGTTAAAGAAATAATACCAAGACTTGAGTTAGTGCAACTGAAATGATCATTTTAGAAATGGAAATGTTTCAACATGAGTCCATTGTTTTTATGACAAAGTTTCATCTCTACAACAAGTCCACCTCTTCCTAAGTTTATGGTGTCAGAAGCAAGCCAGATGCATTCTTCACTCTGCAACATGATCTGCACCTGTGAAAATGTGAATACTCAGATTAATCTCAAAATACAGTTGCTGCCAATCTGATAGACATTTGAGATAGATTGCAGTGAAACTGATAGCATTCTTTCCATGTTTGAAAAGAAACAAGGTGCAAATGCAATATTTTGTTTTCTTTTTTGCAAGTTAGATTTCAAAGTAATACACTCTTAAAAAAATTTTGCACCTTGCAAAAAAGATCCCATCTGGCTGCTGTGCCCATCAGTTACAAACTCAGTAAAAATGACTGTGTTGAGGAAAAACACATTACTGTTTAAAAAAACCAAAAAAACCCTCAACATAAAATTGGGCAGTGTTTTTAAGAGCAAGTGAGAAGAGTTAGGCTTTCAAAGCCCTATTTGTAGTGTCTGTCTTACAAAAAATTATGAGTTTTGCTAAGTTCTTAATGGCCTCAAAATTTGTGTGCAATACAGTTGTAAAACAGGTAGATGTCTTCAAATATAATTTACAGGGCCTAATTTCA
Organism: Margarornis squamiger; assembly: GCA_035222235.1. Classification (NCBI taxonomy): domain Eukaryota; kingdom Metazoa; phylum Chordata; class Aves; order Passeriformes; family Furnariidae; genus Margarornis; species Margarornis squamiger. The sequence continues at coordinate 19,898,755 of JAWWTY010000160.1, forward strand.
GTTCTGTTTTTGAAAGTTTAAGTCTAAATTTTAGCTGGGAAACAGCTTTCCTAGTCAGTGCCAGGGTTTTGAAGCAGCACATTGATATTGCCAAGCTAACTTAGTCTAGGGAGTGAGAGTCTTCCTTGTAGGTCACTCTTAATACTCTTGTTTTAGCTATGAAGATTTTTGCACTTCAAATGTGTCACATTTAGAAAATCCATGGGAAAAGGCTAGTGCCCATTTTGCACCTATTTAAAAGGATGAAATGTGACTGCAGTTGGGGAGGGTGATCAGCCAGGAGCAGGTGACTATTGCAGGGTCATGTTTGACTTCTAAATTTGTGAAATGCAAGAGAAATGAGAGATTTTAAAACTGCATTCTTCTTTTCTTTGGTAGTCTATTTTCTTAGAAATAAAAATACTTAAATGAATGCATGGAGCTGATATATTCTTATTTTATTTGTAGGCTTTGCTTATCCAGGAACCTAAATGGGACTTGCCACGCCTCCTTCAGTTGCCTGAGAATTATAATACCATTTTTCAGTATTATCACAGAAAGACTTGTTCTGTTTGTACCAAGGTCCCTAAAGATCCTGCTGTTTGTCTAGTGTGTGGTACTTTTGTATGCTTGAAAGGACTGTGCTGCAAACAACAGAGTTACTGTGAATGTGTACTGGTAAGAGAGAATTAATTCAAATTCTGTAATTGATTCTCCCACTCGTTAGTAGTTTTTAACTCCGTTGCTCAGTTTTGATAGTTTTCTTTTCAAAATGTGTTTATATAAACATAGAATAGTTTGGGTTGGAAGGGACCTTTAAGGGTCAACTAGTCTAACCCTCAGTGATACAGTTTAGTGCTTTTTTCTGATGGCTGTCCTTTGCCAAACTGTTTCATAGTAAATAATGTGTGCATATTATTTGAAGCAAAACTAAGTACTATTTTTTAAATTCTTTCTGTTACAAAGTTGACAGACACAAACAAAATCTTTTCACTCTTGCTTTTCTACACCTGTAATATTACAGCATTCTCAAAACTGTGGAGCTGGGACAGGAATATTTCTTTTGATTAACGCATCTGTAATCATCATCATACGGGGCCATCGTTTCTGCCTTTGGGGTTCTGTTTATCTCGATGCACATGGTGAAGAAGACAGAGATCTTAGGTAATGTTTTCGTTACAAGTGCGTTTTACTGTTGCCACCTCTGTGTAGATCAACTTTGTCAAGTAACGTGCAATAACAGAAAACAATAGGTCTCTACCTTCCTTGTGTGGAATAATGGAAAATCTCCATTTACTGCAAGTTGGACTGACCTTTTTTTTTCTCTTGGCTTTTGGGAGTTTTTTGGCTGAAAGGTGTAGTAATCATGATTTTTGAGTTACACACATCGGGCACCCAACACACAGATTTCCATGTTGCCATTCCCAATGACAGGCAGTGATGAGTGTTGCACTGGGAAACACATATCTCCCAGAAGTGTTGTTTGGCCTTTAATGAAACAATGCAGAGGGACTCCAGTGTAGGGAAGGAGCGTAACTTCCAAGAGACATGGGGCTGAGAAAACAAGTGGTGGTTTTGGGATTCTGCTATCCAGTGTGAGGAAAGGAAGTCCCAGCAGTTATCCTATTAAAAGGAAAACTGAAAGCCCCTCGCCATAAAAATGCGTGTTTGCCCTCTGAAAAAAAGTGTTGATTATATAGTGCATCTTTCCATTGATTTGGCATATTAACCATTTGTTTTCTTCTTTTTTTTTAATCTCTACAGGCGTGGTAAACCCCTCTACATATGCAAGGAAAGATACAAAGTGCTTGAGCAGCAGTGGGTGTCTCATACTTTTGATCATATCAATAAAAGATGGGGGCCACATTATAATGGCTTGTAAATCATCATCATCATCATCTACACGCCATAACACTGCTGTTACCATGACTGAATGCATCGTGACTGACAATAGCTTTAACTGAATGGGAGTTTAGCTCTTTGGCTCCGGGTAGAGTGGGGTATGGGCATAAAAGGGAAATGGAACTTTGTCAACATGTGAAATGTTTGCAAAATGAGCTGTTGTTGCTACTAAAGAATGATACAATAATTGAAATTAAATCCTCAAAATGGTGTGAGCAATCTGATTGCACTCAGTAGTCCATTTTTCTTGTGTTTTTTTAAAGCCCATTATTGTTAAGAAGCACAAATTTTACATAGAGTTGTTTAGAGGCTCCAGGGATAGCTGTCAGGTTTTTATTTTTCTCTGCATGGAATTGAGTTTTTAGCAATTTTTGCTGAAACAGTGTATATGTCTACTACATCTACTAAATATGTTGGATAAAATTTCTTTGCCTTTTTTGTGTTGGCTTCAGGTTTTTTGCTTGATACGCATTTGTAATTAGACAGGTCTGTAAAACAGTTGTGAGACTGCATGGTAACAATTGGTATGAAAGTTGAATTTTAAAGAGGATTTCACTTATAAGAGGTCTATGGAAATATTTCAGGCATTACTGAAAATGTATGCATTCTCAGGAAATTCATAATTTTTTCCTCCACAAATAAGTGAAATAGCTGTAAATTAGGTATCTTACTGCTCTTAACGTAATCCAGAACACACATTCTGTCTTCATTTTTTTTCCAGAAAGATTTTTTCATGTAAATTTAATAAATTGTTAGTGATAACATACAGAAACATAATATACAGAAATTGCTGTATATAGATAATTTTTATGGTGCCCAACATAGCAGAACCCAGATACAACCATAACAACCAAAAGCCTGCCTGTCATTCCAAACCAGATGTATGTTTCAGAATGATTGGATTGGGAATGTGCAGGCTATTCTGAAAATGAAACATAATTTTGTATCTCTACTGTCATTTCAGGAGGTTCCTCTATATTGTATTTGTTTCAAGTAATCACTGTTCTTTTTGCTTGGTTTCCTAAAAAGGAAAAATAAATAAAGAGAAAAATCAACAGAGGTAGCCTGGATGAACAGCCACTGCATGTGCAGCCTCACTGGATGAATGCCAAAACAGTTTATGCTTAGAGGACTAAGAAATTCATGAGAACAGGCATGACTGGGCTAAACCCCACAGTGCAAGTAGGTAGGAAAGATTATAGTTAAAATACTGGTATGTAATATATTGCTACTAATGTTTTTCACAAGTGTGGGACATTTGTTGGTTATTTCATACAATACTACCAAGCAGTTCCTGGTAGTTTTGACTTTCATAGCTTGCGTGTAAAATAAAATTTATATGTGTAAAATAAAAACATCTTGTGATAAAACCACACACACAAAGAAAGCAGTTCCCCAGTGGAAGTCATTATCTAGTGAAAAGTATATAGGGGAAATAAAATGACTGTATAGCAATCAAGAACAGACTGAAGGAAAAGTAAGTAAATACAATGAGTTTTTCTGGATACCTGCAATTCAAAAACCCTACAATAAAGAATGCTGGTTTTTATACATACATATAAATATATATATATATATATTTCAAAAGTATTACAGTACTTCCTGTAAGATTAGACTGACTCTGTTTCACTGACTAAATGGCTGTGTCTTTTCCAAAATATTACTTTTTTGATACTGTATTATAAGTTCTGCCTGTGATATTTTTGCATTGCTCATTATGAATATCAGGCCATTTTGTAAATGTGGTTAAAGAGCAAAAAGATTCTTTACATTGCCAGCATAACGTTATTACAGGGCTCATGAACTTGAGTAATCTGTAGTTTGAAGCTCCAATGCTATATATACAAGAGATAATGTGTCCGGAATTTGATTACTGTGTTTTATTTAAAATGGAATGTTCTCTGGTTGTGCATATGGATGTGAAGTAAAACTATTAGCCTTAACTTTAACATCTGGGTATTTCATAGTGTTTATTATAGTACTGGTGAATTAGTCACCAGTCAATTTAAAAACAACAACAAAAAATTACTTGGTTGAAAAATTGTACTTGAATATCCTTGCATGCTGCTAAACAAGAATTTTTATTTCCCCCGTAACTTTTTTAATCCTACTTTATTAAGCTAACCTTGAGAAATAACAGGTCCAAACTAGAGTGGTGCGTGCGTGTATTACTCAAATATTCTGGTGTGATATCCTGTATGAGTGATCATTTAAGTACAGTACATTACTGTAGAATCTAAATCAATCTTGATAACACATCAGAAGAGTATAAAACTAGGAATTCAGTAATCGGCATTGTAAGATATGTTAATAAAAGTCTACTGTCAATCTGTGTGTTCATGAATGTTTTCTCTATCCCAGTCATCCAGAATGAGTTGAATTCCACCCAATAGCCAGGCAATTATTTAAATGTTAAAAGCTTATGCATGCAAAGTCCTTTGCATAGAGGGTAAACCTGGTATGTGTTTTAATTGATTACTTACATGCAGTCATGTATTTTGTATTAGTAATTCCAATTATTTTACTCATAGCAACTTAAAGTTGTGCTTAATTTTATGCCAGTTATTACAGCATTGCTGCTGCAAACTACTAAAATTAAAATGCTGAGTTGAGAAACTGTACTTCTGGGAAAACTGTGCTTGATCTTTTCTGTCAAATTTGTTTCTGGAATAACTATTTCTTCAATTTGATGAATGTACATATTTATGTATTAAATTTTTCCTTTTCTTTTGGCCTTTGAGAAATTTGGTAAAACAGTCATCTTTTTGATCTTGACCTTTGGATAACAGCATCTTTCTTTTTTTTAGTGGTGGCCTGAAATAGTCAGTGAATATTTTCATTACCCCTGCAATAGGAATCTTGCATATCTGAGTATTTCATGAGGCAATTACATTTTTCCTTAAAACAGGATATTTTCCTGCAGTATCCAACAAATGTTATTCTTTACTTCAGAGTCCCATGGTATCAGTTTGTGCTGTGTGTATAGCTGCCAGAGGAGACTGAGTTTTGTGCTGATCTTGATAGATCTAATTTTCATCTAACCCAGATTCTGCAGTCCCGCTTTTTACTTTCTTTTCTCAGAGGTGGGGGTAGTGATGAATGGAGCTTGTCTGAGCACTGGCATAGATAAGAATGAAATTATGCTGTTTGCAAAGTAAGAAACCCACAGGAACGAGCTGACCCCAGTGTGTGGAGGTTCACAGCTCTCAATTATCAACTGCCGGATTTGAGAGTGCACGTAATCAGAGGAGGCTGGTTCTGTCTGACAGTTTGTGTTTGGTGTTGTTGAGATTGCTCACTGCAGTCAGTGTGATCCCTGCTGCTGGGCTGAAGGCCATGCTGCCTGAATGCCTCCTTTTGGTAGGGCACAGTGCCTAAAGCCCCTACTCACATTTTTTCTCAGATGGGCAGTTGTTTCCCCACAAATTCTCTTTCTCTGAGAAGAGTCCCAGCTGCTGCAAGTTCAGCCTTGTGACCTACCCAACCTCTTCTGCAATGTCCTGTCACTGCTGTTGTCATCCTGCTCCATTGCATGAGCTATCAGTTGCAGCAAAAGGATGTCCTTAAGCAAGAAAAGCATATTCTCAGTGAAGTCAAACACTTCATGAATTCTGAGCTGTATAGGTGGGCCAGGATGTTTTACCAGATTAAAAATCCTTTTAACTGATAGGTCTTCATTTTTTATATTATTCAGTGTATCATTTGTACTTTCCTACCCCTAACACAATTCAGGAGATTTAATGCCATATGCTTTAATTACTGTGATTCCTTGCTACCAAGAAAGCAAAATTGAATCTTGTTAAATAAATTATAATTTCAAAAAGCTATCCTTACTACCCTAAGACATGACTTTTGTGATGTATGCTTTTGAACGATACAGGAAAACATGGGGAAAAAACCACCACGCTTTTGAAAAACGTGTTAAATTTACCTCTGAGTTCCAGTTAAAATGTCTCAAAATGAGCTTTTCTTAAAGTGCCATTACTTGAAAAGCCATTTCCTGTAATTCTGTCACTTGATGTAGAGCAGGCTGGTCTGAATTTATAAAAATTGGGAGCTAGTTCCATGGAAATGCCTCACATCATTGAATTATTTACTACCCAGTAAACAACTTATTATTCCTTTTGTCTTTATGCCTTGTATGCACCACATGGATGCCAAACCTTTCCATTTCCACTGCATATGGAAGCAAATGTTTTAAGGACTGGAGCTAATGTTTTTTTCCCCTTCTTGCATTACCTGCTGTCATGGAGAAGGAATTTTCTGGAAGAAAATGTTTTCCTGTAAAATCAGACTCCCTCAGTCAATTTCTTATGCTGCCCATAATGTATGTGTTAATTGAGCTACTCAAATTGCTTACATCACTTGTTATTTAATGCATTTTCCATCATAGGATGGCTCATTACTACTAAATTTTTTAAGAATTTTAATTGAAATCAGTTATGCTGGGCTTATTCCTCATGGCTGAATTGTTTTTAAATGTTAGAACAAGAAAAAAAGCAAAATATCTTTCAGCAATTAGAACTGGAAGAAACAAGTATTTTTCATTAGAAACTTAGAAAAACTATTGTTAAAATATTTACACTTAGAAAAACTATTGGTAAAATATTTACTGTCCCTACACTTTGGCCTTAAATCTGGTGACCAAATGTGCCTGGGTCCGACTTTAATGTGGAACACAACTGAAGCACTTGGCAAATCGGAACAACATGTTCCGGGGCATTACTTCTAAGTACTGGCAAATACTTATCTCAGATAATGAGCCTTTGTCTGTTTTCACGTGTCAAGGAATATCCTTTGCACCTGGCTATTGAAGACAGTAACACAGTTTGCTGTGAGAGGTGTTAATTTCCTTCTCTTTCTTTGAAAAGTGGAGCTCTCTTCTTTCATGCCTTTGTTGTCTCCGTGATGGTTTTGTCTCAACTTGTAAGCATCTTTAAGACCAGGAACACCTCCTGTTTGGATAAGTAAATCAATAAGTACTGCTCTATAATGTTAGATAACTGTGTTAGAACAAATCCAGGTAGTAGGATCTTCCATCATCAAAGAAATACATATGTGCACACAAGACTTTGGTGAGATACAGCCTTTTAATACTTCACTTTCATGCTTTCTGCATGTTTTCAGACTTTGCTGCCTTGAACCTCAAATGTCCCTCCTCATGCAGATATGTTGGCAGCAATCAAAATCAACAGGAAATTAAAATGGGGTTGTTTCTCAGTCAGCCATGACTCTGGACATAATAATACCTCTTCAATATCTCTACATCATCTTTTTTGTCCTGCCAGAAGATGCTATCTCAAAAAAAATGCTTTCTGAGTGTTAAAGAGGCTTACTACCTTTCATGAGTCTACTGCAGTATTTGTAGAACTGATACTTTCCAACAGGTGACTGATGTAATTCAAATAACCTTCGATACCTGGTTATTCAGAAGTGGCTCATAATTCTACTTGCTTCCTATTTGGATTGGGTATTTGTAGCTACATAATAGCAAGATTCCATAAATAAAATTTTCCATATGCAAGGAAAAGAGGATTTAAAAAAAGATAGAAGGGTGCTATTCTAGCAACATTTTTTTCATGGACTGGTATTCTTTGTTTTAATTCTTGGCAAAATTAGGGACTATTGATCAGATTATTGCATATAATTTTGCAATTCTTCCCTATCTAAAGAAACAAATAAATCCAAAACTGGAGGTAAGGTATTACAGTAACACTGCTCTTCCGTGGGAGGATATTCCAATAATGTGGCAATACATTTTTTCACTGAATGCTTCAGAGCTGTGTTTCATCTTGTCCTCAGAAACCTATGTCAAAAGACATGTTAACGTGTGAATACCAACAAGGTGGTTCCCTTAGCAACAATAAATAGCCCATTCAAGTGACTTACCCTTGTAAGTGTGTGGCAGCAAGATGGATTTTGAACACTAAGGGAGCTCATCAGCTGTAAGAAGAAAAGCAGCAAATAAAGAATTAGATACATCCTACACAGCATTGCTATTAGAATTGTATACAGCATAATTATAGGGAATTTGCATAAGATATTCTTAACATGAAATATCATTTTCAGCTTTTAATTTTCTGCACTATAGGGGGCTAAAATGTTGTATGTGGGAAGAGGTATGGGGAAGGCACTTTGGTTCTTTGGATAAGTTCAGCTTCCAAACTTAATGTCCTACATACTTACTCAGACCTAGCATTTGAGTGATACAGGCCACTCAGTGGTTCAGATGTTCATCCACTAAGGGTAAATGCACAGATTTAAACATAATAGCAGGCACACGGTGTGATTCTTGGGGATGTTCCACACAGAGCTAAGAGCTGGACTCAATTCTTTGTGGGTCCCTTCCAACTCAGAATATTCTGTGTTAATAACTTTAAAATGATAATTAGATATGAGATCTTGTAATGGCACTCTCAGTCATAATACTGCTGCCTCTGAAGAAAGCTGTACAAGGCAAGAGGAAGGATTACTCTTGGGAACATCAGACTCCAGCTCTGCAGAATAAAGGATAAGTTGGTGGTATCTGGGTAACCCAACTTGTGCTGTGGAAGAGCTATACATTAGGTACCACTAACTGGTACACATAATTTGCTACATTCTGTGTGGTTCTTTCTCTTGGAAATGGTATCTAGAGTATACAGTGTATAGGCTCCTCTGTGTGTATTTTTGTTGTTGGTTTTAAGTCCTTTGAGTCACCTTTCCTGTGGGGTTCAGAGCTGGGAATTAATCCAGTATAATTCCAACTCACTGTGGTTCAGGAATGCTATTTACATTTCAGTGCTATCACTACATTAGGTATTCTATCTCCCCCCTTCTGTTTCCAGGCATCTGCCTGAGGTCTGCATTTTGTGCTTATGATTTGTAAGGGCTGGACAATGGTTATGTACCTCGCACTTCAGTCTTGGCTAGAATTGTTACATTGTGGTACTGCTTCCCTGCTCTTTCCCCTTGCAAATGTAATTACTCTTTAATGCTGTACTGCTACCTACGTAGTGTTGCTGCACTTCTACAGTCCTTATCTGAGTACTCTGCAGCTGCTGGCTCCTTTAAATCATATTTGAATATATGCAAAAAGCTCCAATATTATTTTCACTATTTCCATTGATTTCAGAGGCAGTGGCATCCCCTCTGACGTTAACTGCTGGTATTTAATTTCCTTAATTGCTGAAGAATTTTTGAATGGAAGTTTTCTCTCCTTTTCAGTCCCCTTTGCTGTTCTTTGCTTCTATCTGTACTATACAACTCCTCACTTGCTTTGCCCTTGCTGTCCTCAGTATTCAGGTAATGCAGTAGTTTTGTATTCAGGATTTTTCTGCTAGGGCAAGAGAAGAAAACTCGGTGTCTCAGCTAGAGCAATGATTGTATGCACAGAAATATTAAGGCTAGAAGCTGTCATTTCAGATGTCAGTCTAAAAACCTAACTCCAATAAGACCTTGGCTACCAAACCCCTTGCACACAGTCTGTTTTCTTCAAGATGGTGGCAACCCTTACACAAGGTGCATTTGTGTTTATTTAAAAGCTAAGAAAGGAAAACCAGGGGCAGCACCTCTGTGACCTGGTAGGGCAAGACAATATGACACAATACACAATAACTTGGATACTTAAGAGTTCACAGTGCTGTATCTGTGTTTGCGTGCCTGGAATTCAAAACTGCCTTAAGATTTTCACGAAAGCAGTATGCATTTCAGCAGTGTCCTTAAATTCTTCAGCAACTGGGGGTTTTTTCCCTTCCAGCAAACCTGTTTAGTATTACTACATTAAATTCTGATTCACCAGTGTTTTATGATGTGTGTAGCTTAATGCAATCATGCATTCTGTTTGTAATCCCAAGTCCATCTCCGGGCAAAGAAAGATGCACGCAGGATGAACAGGTATTTAAAAAGCATCGCTCTCCACAACTGAATGAACGCACAGGGGCGACTGAGGCGTTTAATCCCAGCCATGTTCCCAGCTCTGCATGTCTACGCATTGGTTTTATTTCCGTGAAAGCCCCCTGGGCATTATTACCCCCGTCCCCGGTGTTTAACCGAGAGCCGCGGCCGTGTCCCCGCCCTGAGGGGCGGCCCCCCGCCCGGCACACCGCGGGGCCGGGGCCGGAGGGGGTCCCGTCGCGGGTGCTCCGCTCCGCAGACACGGGCACAGCGGTGTCCCGCAGGTGTGCCCCGCTCCGCGCAGGGTGCGGTGCCGGCCCTGCCCCAGCCGTGAGGGGCTTCGGAGCGGCGCCCGCCCTTTGCCTGGAGCCCCCGGCGCTCCGAGCCGCGCGGGGCTGGGCACCGCTCTGAGGGAGCCGCGGCGGGCAGGGCCCCTCCCTGCGGCCCGCAGCCGGCCTGCGCCCGGGCCAGCCGCGCTGGGCGCTGCGGCGGGCACGGCACGGCACGGCACGGCACGGCACGGCACGGCAGGCTGCCCCTGCCCCGCTGAGGGGCCCTGAGCCGCCCCTGCCCCGCTGAGGGGCCCTGAGCTGCCCCGGGCCCTGGCCCAGCGCTGCTGCTGGGGCTGTGCAGGCAACCCCCTCCGCCCCGGGTGACCCCTGTACCTGCTTTTCTAAAATCCATAGGTAAGCAGTACTCAGGAGAGAAAAATCTCCGTGATTAAAAATGGCAGAAGATACTTCAAGGCAAGAAGTAAGTAGGTGTGACTCGGGACTCAGGCCCATCCGGACAAGGCCATGAATGACTGAAGAAAAATCTCTGTAAGTTCCCTAAATACCAAAATAGATCTGACTCTAGTGTACAGTACTTCTTTAAGCGACCTTCTAGTACCTAGTGAACCATAATATACATTGCAAATACCGTAATAACACTTAATAAATTCCTTTAAGCAAATGTAGTGCCATTTTCTTCTTCCCTGGTACATACAGGTATGCTCTTATTAGTGAAAGAAAGGAAAAGGTACTGTTGTGCATAGGTACTACTCCACACAAATTGAGATGAGGTTAACTTAAATGTCTTTCTAGTTATTTCTCTGAAGCAATGCATCTATTTTTGTGAATACAAAATGGCTTTTAGTTTTCACTTTTAAAAGCTAGGTTTTCTCACTACAGTCTCCCCTTCAAAAGCTGCACTCTGGAATTTCAGTTACATTGCCCTGAAAACCAAGGGTCATTGAGGTATTTTGAAAGTACTAGGTGGCAAACTATATTCTTGTACAGAAATTTCAGGTAGTATGATGTATAGTAATAGTGGTCACTGTCAGCAAGTCACATGCAGTTACTAAGTTTTTTTTTCTGGAAAAAGCAGTGAAATGGTTGTATCTTAACCTACTGTGGAGTCTTGTAGAATGTGTTCTGAAAATACATAGAATTCCTTTTCTATTTATACCCCCAAATGGAAGGCCAGCTCATTCTTAATGGGCAATTTCAAACTGTAATTTATTTAATTTTCTAACCTTATATCCTTTAATCTCTTAGAGTGTTAATCCAGGTTGGTGTTAATTATTGACATTGTAGCACAAAAAGTAAAAATAGAAGAGTTCACCCAAGTTTTATTCAAAAAATAAAAATGTTACTTGAACCAAGCAGAGCTATTTTTCTCTTGGGCTAAGATTTTCATATGGTAGCCTAGCTAAAATTCAACGTGGATATAGATTTCTAAAAGCCATTTCACACCTGCTTAGAAGTGAAAAGGCACTTTAAATGCAAATGAATTGTTTTCGAAACAGGGAAAATATGAACTTCTCTGCTGGTACTTGCTGCTCCGTGGTGTTCCATGGTTAGGAGGCTGCAGGAATCTCACCTGCAGCAATACATTATGCACATAGGAGAGAGGGCTACTACTCTCTGATTCCTGCCTTGGCATTATGTGCTGCCCTGCTGATGTATGTGCAGAGTAAGTGATTTATCCAGTACCATCCAAAATCCTTGATTAGAAGAAATATTGTAACTGTATTATTGACTTTCTTACTACAGGGAAGAGAGATTTAGTGAGCAGTGCAGTGGCTGTTTGGTTGCTTTAAGAGCTGCCAGGACCAGTTTTGCAGTGTTTTTGCCAAATCCATTCACAATAAAAAGTTCATTGGACAAAGACAATGATTCTTGCTGTGCTAATGCCTGAAGAGGCTCAGTAACAAGGGACTCCTGAGTGCAGACTTGTCTGGGGAAGAGACACATTTTGTGTTGCAAAAACAGAAGTTACTGTTTTTACCAGCCTTCTGCCTCTGAGGAAATGGAAAAGCAGAGTAATGAATAAAATGCTGATTCACTGTACAGTGCTGTGAGAGTAATCAAAGAATACTCATGTATAGGAAGGGGTTTTGAAGTCCTGAAAAACATTATTGTAATGGTTTGCTTTTGTTCTGCTTAAGGATTAGGTTGGTGGTTTTTGTTGTTTGGGTGGTTTTTAACCTAGCCCTAGTTTTACTTTGTCATCTGAACGCACTTATTGAGATACACTGTATATTTGTAGCTTCTCTTTTGTCAGTTCTTGCAAACTTACCTTCCCTTGAAGTGAATTCTAGTAATACAAAGAAATACAAGAGAGGAGAGCTGTGGATCAGCAACAGAAAAGGAGAACGGGGAAAAAAAGCCTTGTAACTGACCAGATGAGCCCCTAAACCTTTTACCAATCTACTCTACAGCTGAATTTTAGTAGCAGAGAGCCAGAGAACAGAAAGGCATTTTGGACTTGGTTGTTTTAGGGAAGTTGAGAGTGCTCTGCAGCTGCAGGAACAATCAGCACTTCATTCAATAGGATTTTTTTTTGTTGTTACTATTTAATTCCTTTTCATGAATTTGAACTGTACTGCTGCAGAATAAGCAAGCTGCAGTGTATCTGGCAATCACCTAGGACAGAAGTTCAGAGTGGGCATTTTTAGTAAAGACTCCTGTATTACAAATGAAGATATGGATCCATATTGCTCATAGTGCTAACCTGAGGAATCAAGTGTGAGGATTTGCTTGCTGCAGTGGATTATCTCTGTGCTGCTTGATAAAGCCATGTAGCTCCTAAAATGAGGAGGGGAGATACGAAGAAGGTAAGGGAGCTACTGCAGGAGAATCTAAAGGGCAGGAAAGTGCACAGTGAAGGTGGTGGTTACCCAAGGAGTTACGGTGTGCAGCTGAGAAAAGCAGCCATTCCTCCGTTTGTGGACAGTGGGGCAACTGCTCTGCAGGTGGAAATGGAGATGGATGAATGAAATGCATGAAATCAATCTCCTGTTAGTTCCTTACAAACTTCCCCTGCCTTTTGTTCATCTTTCATGACTTTGCTCTTGATTTGGGAGTTGGACACATGACATAGATAGTGAGGAAAGGGTGGTTTGTCTGGAGTGATAAGGTGTGACTGATATTTGTGGTACTGCAGCAAAAGGAAGCCCACAATGAACCCGATGCAATATTAACAGAGCAAGGTCTCAGGATTAATGTGCCACATCAGAAATCTGGAACATAATTTGACAAACTGCTGTTGTTTAATTGTGCTAAATTGCTGCAAGGAATTTTTCTCTCTCTGGGGAAGAGAGGTTCTCTGAATAATGCATTGTGTAAGGCTGTACACGCTTTCCTTGTCCCAAAGCTGAAAAGCTGGATGGCTGTATCTAGAATGCCACTGCTCTGGGATAAATGTCTGACAGTGTAAGGCTGAGCTTTTCCATCTGAATGCTGCACAGTAGGCAAGAAGCTCTGCTGAACACAGCTGAGAAATGGCCTGTGGTAGTGGCACATGTTGAGGGAGGGAGGGATTATGACATTTTTCATTCTTTGCTGCTGTTTGTAGGGAACAAGGTGTGTCAGTAGCTTCTTGCTGGCTGGTCCTTTTTCTCTACCCCTCAATCTAGTTGTTTCTTCCCTCAGATGCAGACTATACCCTGCTGTGTGGAGGAGTACTGATACTGTATGTGAAAAAAGGAGACATTTGCAGAATTGCTTGTATGAAAACAGTAGACCAAGCTAATTTTACAATATTTCTTATGAAGCAGATGAAAATTCAGGAAAGTTAATTCATCTCCTGTCATAGCATGATGTGAATTAATAAAAGGAGTCACTTTTAGTAGTAAAACATGTATGACATGGAAATGTCTCAGAATAAGGGAACAGTCAAAGCTAGCCCACAGCATTTGCATCTTTCTCCTCTGCCCTTGTACCCACTACTTACTTGGTCAGAATATCAGTTTGCCTGCTTGTCCCTGGGGACATTATGGTTGATGAGAATTAAAGTTGCTGGAGCCACTTTTCCTTCTTCCTGTGCTGATGGGAGCATATGGGCTGTGGAGAGAGGTGCATTTGGTGCACTGGTGGATGTGTTCAGCCCACTTGAAATAATGGCATAATTACCACTGTCAGTGTGTTCAGGCAGCTGTTTAACATTTTGCATGGACACTATTTTCTGGTTTTGCATGGACCTGTCTCACTTTACATGCTTCCCATGATTCACAAGAAAATTCCATCTCCTTCAGTCTCATGCCACTACTGCAGCAGAAACAATAGGGAATCATTTACCCCTCCAATTCACAGAGCAATGCTTCCACTAACCCCTGGAGATTTCCATGGTAAGCAGCCTGAAACACTTGAAAGGGATATAATTTCCAGAGGAGTCAGTGTTCATGGCTGAATGCTTCAACATTATATTAAGCTGGGCATTTTGGTGAAGAAAAAAAAAAAGACTTACTTGTATTTAATCCGAGCTGAATTATTATTCCCACATTGTGTGCAATGACTGAAAATAGTGTATTAAATAACAAGGTCAACTCTGTAAAGCAGGTAGCACCTCTCTTAGTAAATATACACTTCCTGCCATGTAGTTACCTGAAACTAATATTAATCCTTGTATTTCAGGAACTAATTGTTCATCTTCTTTGTGTCTAGTCACTTCACTGCCTGAGTTTCAAACCTGGAGGAAGTTGAGATTAAGGTTTAAGAAAGAAAGGTGAATCCAGGTGAGGGAAGGTACTTAAGTGGAGTAAACAAGTTAAGGCTCTCGGTCTCAGTTTCACAGAGGCACCATGCAGACAAAGAGTTTCTGATATGTACTTTTCTTGAGTGATGCTCCCCTCCAGTTTCCATGTGCTGATCCTACTTTCTCATTTTTGTGAATGTCAGTTTAAATGTCCAACTTCAATGTGGATATTCACATTTGAATACTAGAGGTCTTCCACCCCTAGAATTAGGAACCTAGCATCTAGATGGAGCACTATGGAGTGCCTGAGCAGATAACGTAGTTTTCTGAATGCTGTCCTACTCATTAGTGTGTGCTGCATGGCATTGCAATTCTGCAGAATGGAATACAGAGGAACTAGAAAATTCTTGAGAGGAGAAAATTATGTCAGTTTCTCCTTTCATTCTGGCAAGGTTTCTTACATTGGTTGGTACTTTCTAATTGCTATCTCCAGTATCAAAAGACACAAAGTTATGTAAAAGTAGTTCCAGCCTTTGCCCAGATATCCATGGATTTCATTTCTGCTGTGCTGTGCCATATTCAAAGTTAATTGGATGACCAAATTTTAAACCTGAAATACAGCATGGACTTAGAGACTGTATCAGTGCAGTTATAAGTTGCTTGAAGAGCACATCTACAGTGTTGGGTACAAAAAGCTGGAGGCAAAAACAAAGTGTTGGAAGCACATAAGCAGTTAATGACTGAAAAGAGAAGTGACCAGTGGAATAGGAATGTATACAAGAACCATATGATAAAAGCCAGATATTTCTGTTCTAGTCAAATTCTACATTGTGAGAGACTGGTATGAATGCAGTTTAAGGGACTGTGTTCATTATTCCCGTGCATTGCAATAAAGCATCATCCTCTTTTTCATACACCGTTTAATGTTCAAAATAGATCGATTCAGATGAGTTCCCTTTACAAACTAAATCAGACTGTAAGCTTTGAATTTCTGTTTCATTCATCATGTGCTTTTGAGGCCTCCTCATGTTCTTGTTAATAATTCAGCCTTTACCTATTCTAGGTTTATTGCTCAGAGAGACAGTACCTTTTGCTGAGTTGAGCATATGGCTAACAGGAGCTATGTCAGGTAAGGAATACAACCTTTAATTTTTCACCTTATCTTTTGTTGTTAGTCAGCTTTGGAACAGAACTGTAATGCAGTCAGTTGGGTTTGTATATGTCAACAACTGTTAGCTTGGCTAGCCTGTTACTTTGAAATAGCTGGAGAAATGCCAAAGATCTCAAGTATCTTGAAGACTGTCAAGCTTTTGCTCTTTCTGTTTGTTGTTGCAGCAGCTGAGAACACAGCAAGTCCTGAAGCAAACTGGATTAGGTAAGAAAGAGTTTTAAAATGTCATTTATGGCACCCTGGAGAGAAAACAAATGTAGTGTTCTGACTCCCTTCCCACAAAATAGACAAGTCCTTGTCTCATTCTGCTAACATGTCATAATTGCCTTATAGATGGTCTGCTGGTAGCTGTGAACTGTTGCTCTGCTTGGAGCTGTATTTCTTAACCTTTTTCTTTTTTTCAAGTAATGAAATTAAGCCATTGAACTAGGCAAAATAGTCAACTCCTGATTTCATCTAAATGCCAAAAACGCCGTGAAAGAAAGTTAGTGAGAACATGTAATTAAAAGTATTAGTTACTGACTGTTGTTGTTTTGCAGTGGGGCTTTCATACATTTGTAACAGCATAACTGTATTTGACAGGTTGCATTAGAAGTGTCAATTCCATTCACAAACATTCCCTAGGGGTAGAACTGCCCTTGTGATTGTGGGCTTGTTCAGTCACTTCTCTTTCTGCTGCGGTTCAGGAACTACTAGCTAGAGAGAGACTTTTGGCCTGGCATGATGAAATACAAATCTCTCTGACTGGTAAAATTCTTAGGTATATTTTTAGGCAACTCTTTAGTCTCATCTCAGAAAGAAAATTTAGTGCTTAGTTTCTACAGGCCTTACTTGTTGGCTTCCTTCAAAAGAGTGATGGTTATAAATTGTACTTTAAAAGCTGTAAGTCTCAAGTTATGAGTTTGTGGTGTTGGTAGTTGTGTTGTGGTGTGGTACCTACAGTACTGGAGGAGGAATAAGCTTTTACAACCTTTGTACTATAAGAAAGAATGGATTGTGAAGAGTGCAGGCTGTACTGCTTTCATTATAAGTCCTGTCTGAAGAATTGACTCATGGTAGACTTTTTCCTGCTTGGGTTCTTTGCCAAAAAACTAAAATGGTAGCTCTCTTTCTCATCAGAATTCGTGGCCCTGTCAGTGTCAGCCTATTGTGAAATGAAACCTGGGGATTTCATTATCAAAAATTTTAAAAAGAAAAATCAGTTCACTGCAACTATTAATGCTGTAGGTAACAGGTTCCATATAAGGATTTACATATTGTTAGTGTTAGCTCTTTTAAAAAACCCCAAGAGTTCTTTCATGTAGTTCTTACGTATGTGTATAGTAACAAGAGTAGCTCTTTTTAAGTTGTTGTGATAATGGAGCTAATGACAAGACAGTTGGCACTGTCGCGCTAAGGTGATCTTCACCCTTGCAAGACAAAATAGAGTTGGATTAGCACATTTTTTTGCAGAGATACGCAGTTATCCATGTGTATGAAAGATTTGACTCCTGTTAGCCAGCAGATGCCCGTGCCCTTGACAAAGCTGTCTTTGTAAGATAGATAGGGCTATAGAATACACACTGATCTGTACTATATGCTACAGTTTTTTCTCCAAAATGCTTTGTGACTTGAAAATATATAAATGTTTTTGGGACTAGGTGGAGGATCTTGTGGAGCATTGCAGTACCTAGTCTGGTAAGGCTGCCCCGAGCCCCACGTGTGTCAGCTTGTTCACAGTACCAAGTAAACCCTTGACTCTGTCCTTGATGCAATTCCAGCTCTAGAGTGGAGGCTGCACTGAACTTGTAGGAATGCCACAGTGCCTTATCTTTTCTGCCTTACAAGCCTTTTCTCTTTCTTACAGTTGGACTCAGGTGTGCAAGTTTAAAATAGAGCTTTCTAACTCTAGTCCTGCATCTTCTTGTTCCAGGTGTTCTATTTTCTACCTATGGCTTTCAGGTATGAGAAGTTTTTTGCAGAACAGTGTTTTAGGAGGACTCTGTGTTCACTAATAAGCAACATAGTGTAAATGTTTTGGTAAAGACTTTATAATAGCCTATAGTGCAGGAGGTGTCCCGCAGAAGGGGAGGGCACTTTTTTAACCATAGGCTGCTTAAGTACAGCTGTAAGAAGGACACTAAATAGAGATGTGAGATTTGTATGGAAATGGTGTGTTGTATGTAAAAATAGGCTGGGCTCTTATTTAGGTATAAGAAGTAGAGGCATCTCTGGAACTTTTTCGTGGATAATAAAGGAAAATATAGAAATATTTAAGGAACATTTTTTGCTGGTATTGAAATCTGAAACAACAGAAAGCGCTGCTTAAAACAGTTTGAAGAAGTGCTGTCTGTGTTCTTTATGATCTTCTGGGTAAGCATAGAACTAGAAGAGTTCCCAAAGGGAACCTTGTCTTTACATTTGACTACTGCTTGGAAAAAAGAGAAATCCCATCCATTGTTTCATAAATATTTCCCTGCACAATCAGAATTTTACTGAACTGTGCCTGGTGGAGTTTCCTGATTCATAACAGTTTCTCTGCTACTTCTACCCTCAGCTTAGGCATTGTGCAAATGTCACAGAAAGAGAGAAATGGTTCATGATAGCCCAGCTGTAAGAATAATTTGTTCTGTTATTCTTTGGTGACCAGTGCTGTTGACAGTTCTCATCTCTTCCATGGTTTTCCTACTTCTACTGTTCTCTGTTGAATGGACATTCTGGATGTAACTAGTATTCGCTGACCTTCTCTCTGCCATGGGACAGTACTGTCATGTTGTGGTATGTCCATACAACTGATCACTGAGCTATTTGTTACACCATTCTGTTTGTCCTTCCAAATTGGTATAAAACATGTTCTGAAAAAAAAATAAAATTAAAAGCCTTATTTCTGATATTGAAAGAATGCATTATTGCTGTTGGTAGCAGTTTTCCGTGATTTATGGGGAATAAACTCAGTCTGAGTGCCTTAAGCAGAAATTGTAAAAGGTATAGAGTAGGATGGCAGGTTTCCTGTCTCCTTGCATATTTTTTATACTGTATTTTAACCTACTGGAGGGATGAATGATAGATGTGATTAATTCCAGCTCACTTGAAAGAAGAGGGCATGTTTGGTGCAAATCATGTTGTCTTCACTTGTTCTCTCATCATTTCTGTCAATAGTTACATGAATGATCTTTAAAATTTGTGTGTAGCCTGTGAAATGGATACAAAGACCTGTCAGACTGTTTTCTAATACATTTTCTTCTGAGGAAACAAACCTAACTTAAATGTCACCTGCAGTATGAGCAACTGCAGCAGATGGATCATTGAATTAATGGTTCTGAGAGGCAAGCCAGGAGAGATTATGAGATAAATACAGTAGATATGGTACATAATTAAAAAAAAATTCCCGTGATTGAAAATTAATTTAAGGTAAAATAGTATATCTTCAAAAAGTTAGAGTACTTAAAAATCACTTATCGTTTGTACTTTTGGAGAAGTGTTAAAAAGTCATTTACAGCTGTGTTTATAGGAAAAATCCCCCATTATTTTAATTAAAAGGATATTTTTCAGCTGTTGGTCTTTTGTAATGCACATTTTGAATGTGCTGAAAGGTAAGCAATTTGCTCATAAGATGTATCTGGTATGATGCCTTGTTTTGTGGCAAGACACTGTCTCAGTGAAAAATGGTTATAAAACTGATTGTTGTATTGAAAGTCATATATATTGTCATCAAATGCAGAGGAAGGACTGGTGTTAGAGTGACTTGAGTTTAACACTTGATAATACATAGGAAGGTGATGTTAGTACAGCTCCCTTGCTGGTGTTCCTTTCATAGGTACAGAAGCAATTTATATGCTGGCAGAAGGTTTGGAGGCTCTGCAGAAGTCCAGCTAACAATAAACTAAAGGAATGTGTCGGTGACTCATGTAAGTAGGCTAAGTTGCCTACTTACCACTAGTGGTGGTTCGACCTCTTTTTAGTTTCAAGAGTGAAGGAGTATATAACTACATACTAATATATAGTATGACTATATAACATATGTTGTAGTACAGAGAAACTAGCTGGCTTAATAGCTGGGCAAAAGGTTGTGGCATGGTGATTTCTGATGTTGCTCAGCTGAGAGCTTCACAGAATTCAAAAGCACTGCTGAGAAAATGTGCTTGGTTTCACCTTCCCTTCCTGCTGGTGTGAAATAAACACCTTTTGATCAATCTGGGAAAGGGCCTTTGGAATAGAAAATTCATCCACTGAACTGGAAGGTGAGTGCTCTTTGTGACAGGCTGAAAGACTGGGGATGAAACACGTACAAGAAACACCTATAAATGCAGTCTAGAGTTCTTGTTAAATTAGGTAATGTGCTTTCAGCTGTAAACAGTTGCGATGAGGAATGTGCACCCCGTTTCCCTCTTCATAAATTAGGGTGATCTTTCCACGTATAAAAGTCTGTGTCTAGGGAGACATCTTTTGCAATCTGATTAGTTCCACAAGAACCAAAACGGGGAAAACAGCATTTTAGCCTTCGGGCTATACTGTGGGCAAGAAGGCTGTAATGCTGCCACTTCATCAAGGCATGGTTCTTGGTAGAGCTGTCTTAAGGTTTCCTTGTATTTGCCTCCACATGCTGCAGTTGTTCCTCCTGATTCCTAGCAAGGTGTCCTTGAAGTGTGAAATCATGAGGTGACTGTAGCTGCCAAATACTAGTAGGTTCCACTTTTCAGAGATTTCTGTGGAGAAAGTTAATCTGAGTTTCTCTTTTGACTGGCAGTATCAACTCAGTCTGACATCTGATTAACCTGCCGCTAACACATGCTTGCAGAAACTTGGCTGTTGCACCAGAGTTTCTGTTCTACTCTTAGGTGCATTTTGTCATGAGTTGACTGAATAAAAGGAATATTAACCACTTGGGAAGGAAGGACTACTAGCAGCTGCTCAGGGAGCAATGACAGAAGCTCTGATAATAAGTACATGAGGCAGGAAAATGGTAGTAGAATCTTAAACAAAACTGAAACTGGAAACCCCCTGGGACTGAGAGGCAGCAAACAGCACAAGAAAGCAGTGTGAGAGTTGCAAATAAGGTGTTTGAAAATCAGAAAGCCGGCAGTAGAGGACCTTCAGGACCTGCTGAAGCAGCTGGAGAGGGACCAAGCAATCAACACCACAGTGGTTCCAGGGTCAATAAATGATTGTTTTGTTTTGTTTTGACTTGGTGGGGCTCTGAAGGTCGTGTTTAATTACTGTAGTCACTCAGAAACACAGAGGGAAAGCATTCACTGCACACAAGTGTTTCTAGAGCTGTAAAAAGTCATGCTATACTTTTCATCTGAAACAGACTTATTTCTATCTTCCACACTCCTCCCCCTGGCAGTGGCAAGCTCTTACAGTAACATACCATTCCCAGAGCTTTCATCTTTGTCTTTCTTTTCATCACCCAGTTGGTTACTGTCTCCGTGTTCACAGTCTTTCATAAGAGAGACCATGATCACTGATGTGTTGTATATGTCCCCCTGGTTATCCACAGGCTCATTGTACTCATGAAGGGGGTTGGAGAGGAAGTTCAGTCTTTTCCTCTAAAAATTCAGCTCTTCTGTGATGCTTTCCTCTCTGTTCTGAATGCAGTCAGTTACAGATATATAATCTGCCTAATGAAATAATTAAGTAAGGGCCAGAAAATTAATGGAAAAATTACATTCAGTTCTCTTTCTGTGGCAGCACTCCATGCACTACTTAAAGTCACATCAGTGTTTTCATATCAAGAAGTTGCATGAATTGCTGCTGGGACTATTTTTTTAAAAAACGTTATGAACACTGTGCTACCACTAAGAGAAATTTATTAGTCACTTTTTAATAGTTGTAAGGTGACCTATGGTGTAGTTTTCATTCTTTATTTAATCTGATTTTTTTGAGTCTTAACTATAGTACACCTAGAGAAATGCAGAAAACATAGTAGTAGTGTGAAGTTCTAATGATGAAAATTTCTGCAAGTTTTGGATGGTGCAAGTATATAAACCTTATTTATCTGCCTGAAATATGGAGTCATCTTTCTAAGTAAATTCTGAATGTCTCCTGTACTATTGTACAGGAAAGGGAAATTATTAGTATTGGTTCAGAAGGCATTCAGAATTAAATGAAGGACAGTTCTTTGCCAGCCCTTTACTGAACAGAAGTGAAAAGGCTGTATTCTCCCTTATTAATGTCTTGATGACAAATGAGTATGAATATTTCATTAGCCAGAAGAATACTTTGGTATCGGTCAGACTTCATCTTATGCTTTCATGAATTTCAGAGATGACAAATACAAATCAGAATAATTTTATAATTTGTGACAAAGACTAATTTTGTTAAATAATACATACTAAACTGCCAGAATTTTTCAAGAGCTGTTTATTTAATAGAAGGAAGAAAATAATTAAATTTGAAAGCAGGTTGAGAGAGAAAGGAATTCTAAAAGCAGTCTCTGAAATAGGGTTCAGCCTTTCAGTGTGGGGTTTTGTGTAATTAAATATTGGTTGTCTTAATAATTACTATACTAAGAACAGTATGTCCTTACGGCCTCAAATGCTTGCTTATTCTGTGTGAAGGAAGAAAAGAAAAGGGAAAAAATACAAAAAGGAGTTTGCTTACCTTAAAATGTTTGCATTACAAGTTCCACACCACATTGCTTTTGATTTTAATGAATGTTTTCTATATAAGCAGCATCTAATGTAAGATACTGACATTAAAGTTTAGTCTAAGAGTCTGAACCCTGACAGCTATTAGCAGGCAATACTGTAGCATACATATCTTCATTCCTCTTCCTTTAAGAAAGTGAAAATAGTGACCATGAGAGAAATGTATCTGACTCGTGGGTTAATAGGGCTGTTCGATCTCAATGGTTTTGTGTCTTGATATGGACTCAAGAGTCTGTAGATCTGTAGGTCTCGCTACTGATTGGTTTGAAAAATGTGCAGGTTTTTGCCTCTTTTGAGGGAGGCTACCAGAAAAAGGCTTGGGTAAAGAAAGTGCCAGTAGGCACTCTGCAGTGAGTGCTGGGCTGCTCTGTGAGGGCAGGTGAGCCGGGAGCCACAGGTGCCAGTGAGGCAGCAGGGCCAGTGTCCACACTGAGTGTGGGCCATCCTCTCAGGACACCGGCCAGGCAGGGGCGCAGGCCCAGGGGTGGCAGCCAGAGTCACCTACCAGTCCCATGGCTGTCAGGTGAGTCTGTAGAAACAGGACAGACTCAAGGGCTGTTGAGGAGATCAAGTCCATGGATTGGTGCTTGGCTCTGGATGAATGGGGTACCTGCTCAGACAGTGGCATGGCTGCTGGATGGCTTGGACAGTAACCAAGGAGGATAGCCTTGGTTAAATGCAGTTCCCAAGAGAAGTAGATGCCCTGACATTGCAAGCTTTTGCAAAATAATGTAATTCTTTGTGCTGCATGTGCTTGGCATTATTCTGGGCTGATTGTTGTAGATGATAAGCAGTTTTACATGCTGATCTTGCTTGAGTCAGAGCTCACATGCCTGTCTGCTGCAGGTCTGTTTTCTCCTAAAGTTTTGGGTTCCTGAACACGTTCATTAGGTCAGAGTACGGTCCACTCAAGACAAGAGTCATTCTGGCATGGATTGCTTCAGTTGCTGACACAATCTAATTGCCTTGTCAAGGATTAGTTCTGGATTTTGTAGTACTTTCCTTAAGATCTTTATCACGGACCTATTTAACTCGTAAACTTCATGATGGCCTCTTCATTTTTCGACAGGTGCATTTTTAAAATGTTTTCTTTGTACATGTAGTGAAACTCAAAACTCTAATGGATTTCATTTTTATGTGGAGTATCATATAGCTTCTGATTTTGTGACATTGCACAGCACTTCGTGTGCTGTACTTACTTTCTACATCAGAATTAGCAAATACATCAACTGCTTCAGAATCTGACTGGCATCTGAGAGATTTTTTTCTTCTTTTTTCACTAAAAATCATAGTTGAAGGTACAGAATGAGCAGTGATTTACAATTCCTCCTTTTTTTCTTCTTGTAGTCCAGGAGGCCTGTGAATAATTTCCCAAGTCACTGTAGATTTGAGGCCCTTGAGAGAGAGAGTTATTGTTTAGAGAACAAGTCCAGCAGAACATGGCTTTCCCTAATCTGTCTCTGTAAGATGGGTTGTTTTTTTCCCTGCAGAAGCTAAGATACATGAATTTGCATTTTCAAAATCACCATTTGTTGTACTCTGTGACCTTTTTCTGGATGACCTTTCTTAGCTGTAATGAAAGGAAGGCATTATGTGTAGTCTGTAATGTTATTTCGTAGTGTTTGCAATAACACCTTTGCTTCCAAACTCATGAGAGTAGTGTTTCCCCTGTGTTCTGGACTGAATTAGGCAAGGGATCTGCAGTCTTACCTTGGAAATGCTTTATTACTGCATCCTTCAAAATTAGGATTGCATGCTAAACCAGTATCTAACTTCAGCAACATTCATTATTATCACATGTGGCTTCTGTTAAAGTACTCAGTTAAATGAGACACATCTTGATCCCATTTGCATGTCTGCTTAAAGGATGGTTGTTAGTTCACAACATAATAAATATATAAAAACTTAATGTTAACATTTAAAGAGGCTTTTTCTCTGAGGTTTGACCATTTTCGAGCTCATGTTATGCTAACAGATTGTGAAAAGTGGAGCCAAATGTGAATAATCAAGTGTGTTATAGGGCAGCTGAGACTCTTCACATGAGGCCTAAAGCAGTCAGCCTCTCCAGAAGTGGAAAAGCAGTAGTTTGACGGAGAAACAGGTTACTTCCTTCTTAGATAAATGACTAATAGTTTGTGTTTTACAGGTGCAGACAGAGGTGAATTGCCCCAGAGATAGGGATGTATTATGAAGGAAAAATGTTGCCAAAGTAGGATTCTCTTCTGTGAGGGGGATATGAGCTGAAAAAGAGCTGTGAGTTTATTAGATAAGACGACTTTTCAAGGCTCATCTGAGTCTAGATGGATGTAGACTCTTTTTTTTTTTTCTTTCCCATTTCTGTTCTCTTTTTACTTCACAAACCTTGGTAAACTGCATTCTTGTGGTCTTTCTATGGATGCTGTAAATAAATTTGTTTATGTGACCTGGTTTAGGTGAGGAAAGGTATCAATACAGATAAGTAACTTGAAGAAATTAGTTCCCATAGGCTCCTGCAATCCATAGAGAGTACTGTACTACTTTCAGGCAGCCAGCAGCCCCAAATATTTCTTAGAGGCTGTAAAGACAGTGGAGTTGCACAGGTCAATGCAAAAGCCAGTAACTCAGTGTCTAAGAAGAGATATTTCCACTGCTGAAAAGGAAATCTCTCTGGAATGCTAGCAAGAAGCCCAGGGATTGCAAAGAGGTATGAGTGGAGGATGTTATCACACATTTTACAAATTGGGAAACCAGAGACAGAGAAAATTTTTCTGGAATAGGCACAAAAATATTCTATCTTGATACCTTAGCCCACTGCTATACCATGCTTTCTGGATCGGATTTCTTCCATCTCCTGTTAGTTGCTTCCCATATGGTGGTTGCCTTCACTAATGTAAAAGTTGAGCAGACTGTTAGGTCAGCATGCCTCTGAGGTAACATCCCATTTTAGAATTAGTTCAGTTTTCATTAGTGAATTAAGCGAACATATAAATATTTATGACTATCTCAGATGTCCACTACAACAGGAAATAAATAATTCATTATAAAAAATTACCTTTGTACAACTGATACCACAAGGATATAAATCAGATATGGCAATTTCCAAAGAAGCAGCATGGTATCTTGTTTTTTGCTGGAACACCCTCAAGTGAGTATCTTTTTGATGCAACTGTTGCTTTTCTAAGCTGGGTAACAAACCTTCCATTGTGTGAATAGTGGTGATGGGAGAAAGTCTATTTATAGAAATGTGCATATAGTAAAAGTATATCAACAGCTGGGAAAATTCAGGGTATCTGTATGCAATATATAATTTCTGTTTAATACTGTGAAGTTTTTTGTGTAAATCTGTCAGACTTACAAGCATCCTTTTGAATGGCATTGTATTTGTCTTATCTGTTATACTTCTGTTTTTAGAGATTGGTTGAAATAAACTTTGCACCTGCCAAAAGCTAACAAAGAGAAAAAATTTAATTTTGATGAGTGAAGTGCATTAAGTAAAGGATTGAATATGCAGTGTGACAAGCCAATTATCAAACTTTAAACTTAAACTGGGAGGCTAGACTTCAGTGGAAGGTTTTGGTCACATAGTGTGTTGGAAGAGGAGTGACCTAACAAGGCAGGCCCAAAGATTAGAGGAGAGGGATTGTTATCAGCCATTTTGAAGGAAAATCTTTTCACAAAAAGGATGCATTCTGCGGAGATCGGGAGGAGTGACTCAGAAAAGATGAGCAAATGTGTTTCAGAGTAAATGGCACAAGCTTGGAGGAAGAGATTGGGGGACTCCTGCTGATAGTGAGTTAGAAGCTGAAAGTGTTTGAGATGAAGCTGGGACAATGAAGTCAAAACAAGATGTCTGTTGGTTTGACTGTTTATGTTCCTTGTAATAGCTGAAGTAAATGTGTTTTCAGAAACCCTGTTAAGTCTGTACATATATCTATTTCACCTCACATGTATCTTTAAAAATGCTCTTGTTGTGGAACTGAGCGAGTGAAGGCACTGTAGAACAAGCTGCCAGCATACCTCTGTGGCTAGCTGAGCTAGTCCACAAAGTCATGTATCTGACAAGAGAAGCCGAAATGCATGTGCTCTGAGCTTCAAAGGACACTTACAAACAGCAAGCCATGAGGCTGCCTCTGTGCTGTTTCCTTGGGACAGCTGATGAGACTTCCCTGAGGGCTGTTGCAATAGAACAGTGCTGTAATGTTAAGAGTTGTAGCTTGGGATGTCTGTGTAGGAGACACCTTTCAATACAGGGTGTTACTGTTGAAAGGTACTAGTTTGTAAACAGAGAACCTGAAGCCTATATAAAATATGATTTCTGCAGTACAGGAAGTGAGTTATAGTCAAGAATGTCTCGAGTTCTAACTCCTAGGATTGTATTTGAAATGCAGACTCTTATCTAGTGAAAGGAGCATCCTAATTAGACCACATCACTCCTACAGTATAAAAATAGCTTTCTGGAATGGATAATGCCCGTTTCTGGTTTGCTCATCATGCTTTTTTCTGCTTCAAACTTTGCTGTTTTAGCAGGTACTCTCTGCTTAAACAGAGAGTCAGGATCTGGGGCTTTTTGCAGAGGTTGTCCTTACTGAGGGGAAATCACCCACTGCCATATGAAGTGATAGAACATAATGGCTGAAGGTAAAGTGTTGTTATTATGTGATGCAAACATAGTGCAGTAGATCCTGTTTCATACTGTCTGTACAATCTAATTTACTTCTACTTTACCTGAACTGATAGCACAGTGCTGCTTGTGCTGACATACAAGTATATTATCTATTCTCTCTGTTTTTTCAAATGGTATCACAAAGTATCTTCTTCTTTGCGATTCTGAAAGCCCACAGTATTGAACACAGAGCTGTTCCATAAACTGAACAATAGAAAAGACAACTAAATAGCTGGCAATGAACTGCTAAAGGCTGGTTATTCTAGGTCACAATTACTGTACTCAGTGCATGATACAGCATTCTTACCTGTCATGTTTTCTCTTCATAAATTAAGTTCAGGCATTCTCTCAAGTTCCTTCAGGACCATCTGCAGCAGCCCGAAAGTTAATCTGGGAAAAAAGGCCAGTATGGTACTTTATTCTGTGTTTAAATTCTGTTCTGAAAGTTCATGGGCAATTTTGTTGGTTTTAAATTGTTCTCTCTTCAAGATCACAGCTCTTGGAAGTGTTAATCTCCTTCAAATCCCCTGAACCAGTAGGAATTGAAATTGATTAGTGCTTCTCAGTGTGAAATAGCTGGCAGGAGCAAGCTCTGAGAATTTTTGCTCCTGTCCATGTTGGCATCTACTGTTTCTCCTGGGGTGCTTGTACCTTTTCACTTAATGGGATAGCTGAGTATTTTAGTGATGTGTTTTTGTTTTAGTGGACATTAGGCCTAAATGTCAATTATGTAGACTTTCAGGCATCTTCTCTTTTCTGATAAAGACAAATCATATCTATTTTATTGAAGACCATATATCAGAGTGTGTAGTAAAGTGGACCAAAGTCTAAACTACTCTTCAAAGTTACAAAGCCATGCTTTTACTGGATGAGTATCTGAGAGAATCAGAGTACTGCAGCAATATTGCTTGCTATTCAAGTCACAGTATACAAATGCATAAGCCAAGAAGATAAGCAAAGGTCCATCAGTAGTTATATTGGTTTGCTAACACATTAATCTTTCTGCTTTCCTTAAATATTAACAAATGCTAAGGTCTCTTTTATGTTCAGATCAGCAAAAAAACAAAGTTGTTTTTGTTACTCTCTGTGTATTAAGATGTTATTAGATAAGCTATACAGGTATAGTAGCTTGGAGCAGTTTCTGTGTGTATCACTGTCTTTTCTACCTCTCTGTACCTCCAAAACCCTAACAGATTTTCAAGTTTGGTAGTTCACTGTTGGCATTGTCCTGCCACCTTTTGTCAGTCTTTTTGTCTGGGAAGATGTCAAGCCAATTGCTTGTGGATTTGCCGTGGTCTTTGTTACAAAATTCAACTTTGATGGCTATAGTCCCAGATAGCATAACCCGAATAATACATTTATAATTTATTAAACTTAATTCTTTAAAGGTTCTTTTGATAACTGCTCCATGAAGATAGCTGCTGAAGGAAGTTTAAAATTAATGGATTCTATCTCGTATGCCTATTATTATTTTTGAAGCCTGTTAGAGGAGAGAAATTATGCAAATTGGTGTCACGCTAGGCTACTGCACACATGCTGGTGATGCATAACAACTAGCTCACTGATGAAAATACTTCATCTTAAGCAAGAGTCATTGTCAGCGCTAAGAGATATTCTTTGTATTGTGATTAACAGTTTATTATTATTTTTCTTATGGATAAAAGTATCTCTTCTTATTAAAAATCCTCATTAGAATAAAACTGCGGTAAAAGTAATACTGGAGAACTGTGGCGATGAATTATGATTGATTGCATTATACAATTAAGGTATATTGTGAAACAATAGGAAGATCCCTTCAAAATATTAAGCAATTGTTGCTCATTCTCTGTGAATGACGAAGTGGCTTTAATTCTTCAGCTCCTGCTTGTAAAAGACTTGATAAATAGATCAAGCTCAGCATCAATTAGTGTCACAATGATCTTTAGTACTAATGAAGTGAAGCTGCTAGGATTGAACCAGTTTATTTGTACCTCCATGACAGCATCTTAAGCTAACATGCATTGTGTTGTCTGTCTTGTGCTGGAACCAGTGTGCAGAACACAGTTCTGTGCAGCACTGGCTGGTCCAAGCTCTGTCAGTCCTGAAGAATTTGGATATCCTTAGCGGGACAGAATCCTGTATAAGATAAGCTGGTTTCAGAAAATAGGTCACTAATGTAAGTTTGCAGCTATTTTCTTCCCAAGTTTATCCTATGTCTGTCTTAGATTTTTTTTGTCCTCATCTGTATCCAAAGCATATCAAGCTTTCTGATTAAACTGCAGTGTAAAGCCTGGTTTTGGTCAAAGGGTCATCAGTCTGTTACAGCCCTTCATCCTTACATTTTAACACTAACAGGTGCATTTTGTTTGCCTCGTTAAATTGTTGCCAAAGGAGGCAGAGGAAACTTTCTCAAGTATTGATTTTTCACACATGAGGACTGTAGCTGGTAGTCACTTGATTTGCCACCTGCAGTTTATAACTGGATGGGCTCATAGGATTATAAGCTTCGTTTTGGTGTTGAGTTCACAGCCCGAGGTGAAACTGATGTGTTAGCTGGTAATCATTTGTAACTGCTTTAGTGTATTTTGCTTGTTGGAGTTCTCTTTAAATGGCTAATGTAAAAAGCATTTACGCAATAGGAATGCCTCTGATCAGAACTTATTGTTTGAGTTGTTCTTCTTAACAGTCTTTCAGATATTTGGATTTGTTCTTGGAAAATAATTTTTGCATAATAATTTTTAATTAATTTGATAATTAATCTTGGTAACTAACTAGGTACATAATTTTATTTAATGTTTCATCCTTGGAATTGTAGATATAGAACTGATTAATTAGCAATCAGATAAAAGAAATGTATTATAGTTCCTTGTGAATGATCAGGGGCTTTATTTTCAGTGGTAGTCAAAACTTCATTAGATGTTTCTGTTGTTTTCTGTGTTAGTAGCAAGGTATTCTTTACCTCACAGGGCAAGACAACTCTCAAAAATAGTTAGTTTCTTAAATACACAGTACCTAACAGAAAACTTTGGAAATGTCATTTTCCATTAATAATATATTTTGCTAATTTTATGAAAACAAAAGCAAAATGTATCTTTTGTGTGTTAGTGAGGAGCGCACGTTTGTTGTACTAGTCATCTCTGTGAATTGTGCAGTCTGCATATGCCTTGACCATTTTTTTGCTTAACTTCCAGTGTTTGGAGTCACTTTAGGATATGTTGAATCCCATTAAAACAGTCTTGAAGTTTTGTGAGAAAATCCTTTCTCACAGAAGATTGCATCTAAATTTGACAGAGAAGTGAAAATTTCCCCAAATAAATAAGTTCCTGCAGTTTTCATAAAAATCTTTGTCAGGCTAGAGGAATGAACCATAATATCACTGCTGAGGGGGGATACAGGTTGAATCTTGTCCTCGATACATTTTGCTTCTCAGTTGTTCTGCCCATGTGCTAACAGTGCAATCTACAGCAGATGTTGTCTTTTGGGGATATCAGAGGAAAGAATAGAAAGTTATTATGATGATATCTTGGAAAAAGGTGCAGATTTATGAAATGCATTAGTTCAACTGCTCATGAAAGAATTTGCTTTTTGCCTTTCTTAGTTTTGTGAATTAGTGTTTATAAATCTTTTCATTCTAGCTAGATTTCAGGTCTTGTGTGTATTCAGTGAGAGAAATTCAACTATGGTAGACCAGAATAAAGCATGTTATATCTGTGAAATCCTATGAAAATGAGAGGGGTTGAATGATTCTAACAGAAAGAAATTTGATTGCTAATATAATATCACTGACATTGATGAAGGTTAGATAGAAGAATCAAAGCACCAAGAAACTTTCTGAAGTATTAGTGAATATTTATATTAAAAAAGATGAAGTGACTTGAGTTCACCCTCATCTTTAAGACCTTCTTACTGTAGATAACCCCAGTGGTTGCTTGTTCTTGATTCTGCAGTGGATTGAGGCAGTGGTTAATTTAACTTAAAGTGCATGACCATATTCTGTGTGTGTTCAGCAGATCTCTAAGGCTAATATTGCACTGCCTGCAAGTACCATTCAACTAGAAAGTGGCTTGAGGTGAACCAAACTGGTATGACTGTTGTATTCACGTGCAGATCACATGGAGCCACGGGGCTGTGGTAAGAGGGAAGCAACTTCAGAATTAATTTCTGGGAAGCAAAAAAGCCCTGATTTTTGAGGCAGATGTAATTATGAAGGACTCAAGATGCCAGTAATGTTATCTGCACCCCATGAAAGACGGAAGTTCATGGAGTGTTGTGGTGCTTACTTGGGAGTCTCCAGATGAGGTGCTAAATAGTTCTGGAGTAAAATAACTTTTTTGTGACACAGTAATAGAGTCAGCAGTGCCTCCTGATCTAACACAGGCCTACAGGAAGGACTGGAAATGAATACCCAATTAGAAGGTTGCAGGGGAGCTGGTCAGAGGCAAAGCTGTACTTTACCTTTGCCTACATGCACCCTAGATCTCTGGGTTTATGGAACTGGCTGATCAGAACAATGTATTAGCCCCACTCCAGTAGCCATCTTTTTCCTGTTTGATTTATATGAACAATGCAAAAATGATCAAACATTATTGGACAAAGGTTAATATTGTACTCATAAGGGTGCAATAAAAGTTTACTTATAAAAATTTGTAATGCAGCACATTATAGTGCAATGAATCTAAATAAAAACATGCACTGGATTGTCTGGACTAGGCATGTCCATCTTTCCTACCATACATTTTCCAGGATATTAATGGAGAGTTTTCTGGTTTAGACTCAAATATTTGATCCAAGAATTTGAGTGAAGATTATAATCTTACAAGTACCTTTGGTTCAGAACTGATTTAGGAGTGGTGATGTGAAATTTTCACCACTTTGCTAAAGTGTTCAAAAATCAAGTTGCTTGTTCTCTTTATTTCTAGAGGTATAGATGATATTTAGATTTCTCTGCCATGATGCCTGTAGCTAGTTTTGTGGTCAATTTATTATGGTTAATTCTAGGGTTGGAGTTGTGATTCCTGTTGTGATGAACTGGAAGCATAGACAAGACAAGGGAGCAAATATTCACAATGCTTTCGTCAGAGCAAACGTCCAAATACAATCCATTGCTGCTGGTGATAACTTTATTCTGGCCCTGTGGCTGATATTGCAAGTCTAAAAGCTTAGATTATCTAGTCCATCCATACAAAGGAAGCAAAAGAAAAGGAAATAATGAAGATATTCCTGAATTTAAAGGACTTTATATAGATAAAGAGAGTGTACCTAACCACAATTTGGAAAAAGTTTGGAAAGTTTAAGTTGGTGTATGTGGAAAGAAAGATTGTTTCCCACATACATTCTCTCCATTTCCATTTTGAACACCCACAGAGTTGGTTCATGGTTTGTATATTCAAGTGAGTCTTGTTCTGTGAACTGAATTTAGCAGGAGTGTTTTCAGGGATCTGCTTTTCATCTGTAAATAACAGCAGGTCTATTCCTTGTTGTCCTGTTTTCTCCTTTATGTTGGTCTAGTGAAAAGATGTGATCAGTTAAAGTATAGGTCTTTTTTTGTTTATAAGTAGTATAGCATCAATAATGGCTTTTGAACATACTTTTATCCTTCTCCTTCATCTTCTTCCATCACTGACCTTTATCCTGAAAAGAACTATGCACAGCGCATTCTGTAGTCTCTCTTTCTGAGACCAACTGAGAACAGTTATGGGATGGTGTGTTGATGGATTTTTTTTTTTTTTTTTTGCATCCTTCATTTCAAGGTATTGACATCCTCTTTGTTTTAACCTAGCCAGTGCGAAACAGCAGGAGGAGACTAGCAGAGGAAGCCGTTCCGACTATTGATTTTCTTGTGCCTTTTGTTGGTTCATTAATTCCTCTAACAATTACTTCTGAGGTAGCTGTCTGTGTGTGACCATTTCTGGCCAGCAGAATAGGGCTGTCATGGCTGGGTGAAGCCATAGCTGATAATGTCAACTTTACTTTCTGGATTCTTTTATCTATGAGTTATTTAATTTAATGTGGGACTAATATTGAGTTCCTTACAAATAGTGAAATGCCTTGCTTTTGAATTTGACATTCTTATTCTTCCACAGTATTTGTAGATGCCAGAAGTGTGTAAACCAGCTGTTTCACAAGAGAGACAAGAGGGGTTAGACAAATGAAACATTGCAAAAACTAGCCCTATGCATGAAGTATTTGTATGGAAATAGCGTGTTCAGTTTTATTTCACTAATATTGGCTGATACTGCTATCATGCCCTTACCGGCTATATTAGAATTTAAAACTCTCTAGTGCTGTGTATCATGATTGTTAGAAAGCACCAGGCTGGAGTGAGGCTCTTACTAATTTTAAAACCACTGTGGATGATCAGTCTTGCTGTGAGGTAGAAGAGGGTGTGTGTTGGAATGCAGAAAGAAATCAATGTTGTGTAGGAGTTTAGTGAGGCAGTAGTGAAAAGAGAACGATAATGTTAAAGCTATTTCTGGCACTGTTTTTCTGGCTTAAGAGTCCCTTTTGTCCCTATAATTTCTGAGAAAGATAGTTGTGATAATAAATATGTGAGAAAAAGTCACTGATTTTATTCCAAAGGTAATTACATCATTAACAAAATCTGCAGGTAGTTGTTCTGTATAAAGTTTGGATTATTTTGTTTTGTTCTGTTACAATCTGTATAAATGTTGCAGAAAGAACTTTATATTTGAATATTCCCCTGAGCAAAATTAAAACTCACAGAAGTTATCTGTTAATACCAAAACCTCATTTTTATTAATTGCTAAGAAATGCGAAGAGGAGAAACAAGAAAAGGTTGGAAAAAGCTAAGATTACTTTTAGAAGCAGAGAAAAGTTACCACCAAGAACTACCTTTTTGCCGAGTTGGTGTGGGGGCGGGAGGAGGAGCAGTTTCTGCCTGTTTTTTTTGTCCTCTGTCTCTGCTGCTTTTCCGATGTTATCTCTTTTAACTGCGGGGGGGTCTTAGCTGCTTTAGTTCTCTGGAGTGCAGCTAAGATATGTGGTTTTGTGTCGCTGGCCGTATGGTAAGGGTAGAAGGATAAGATACAACTCAGGCATGTGGCATGGAGGGTCTCAGTTCTCTCCAGGCTGGCAGGGTTTCAGTTTCTGGTG
The DNA here is from genome assembly GCA_035222235.1 of Margarornis squamiger. Lineage (NCBI taxonomy): Eukaryota > Metazoa > Chordata > Aves > Passeriformes > Furnariidae > Margarornis > Margarornis squamiger. The sequence goes on from JAWWTY010000160.1 coordinate 19,933,004, forward strand.
GCAGGAAGGCAGCAGCAGTTGGTGGCAAAGAAAAGGTGAGAAGCTGAGGGGCTATGATAACTGGTTCTCTCTCTCTTTGCTCACCTCTGATCTTCCAAAGTCTGTTTTTTAACTATTATAGTGGTCAAAGGAGGCTGTATGTGGTTTCTTGGCACGGAGCCCTATTCAGATGTTTTAAGAGATGACAATTGCAGGATCTTTTGGCAGGAAAACTCTAGCAGGAAGCTCTTGTGAGAGCTTCTGGCAGAAAGCTGACAGAGAATTTTTGGTAGGAAGTTTTGACAGGCAGAAACAATGGTGAAACGTTATTTGTGGCGTTTTTATATCACATGTTCTCACAACATAGGTGAATATCACAGCAGAACTTGTAGAACACCACATACTTTTCCAGATGGCTTTTCTTAGGCTGGTTATGGCCATGGAATGCAATTGAAAGGCTGTGGTTCACAGAGGGAAAATTGATGTACACTGTCTGTAACCCATACTTATTTTATAATATCTTACATATCAAATAATATACGTAGTCTGTTTATCTTGGGGATGCTGTTAAGAGATAATAATATACAGTCATTGATTCTAATGTTGATCTTACAAAGAAATATTTTCTTTAAATGTAGAGAAATGTTAATTGTGCATTTGCCTGACTGCCATCTAAGTTAGTCTGTCATGCGTGGTCTGACTTAATTTGTTCTGACTGCTAAAGGTTTATAAAATAGAAAAAAATAAGGTGTTATGACAGAATCATGTAATTTACTTTGATGGAGAATATCTCTTTTCACAGATAAATGAAAGAAACTCTGTCCATGGCTGAAGCCTGTTAATAAATATTTGTCTTACCCTAGTGTTTATCTTAGTTAGTCAATTTTTAAAGGACTTATTTTAACTTACTATCTCTGCTTAAGAAAAATAAGTCATGCTATTTATCTCTCTTTCAGCCTGAGAGCAGCTTGACCAGACTCCATCAGGTTGTCCTTACTTGTGCTTTCATTGTCTTTTCCTAAGTATGCAAAAGAGGGTTTGGTAGAGTGCTGGGGACTTGTTGGTGGCATATAGTCATGCCTCAAATTGTATAAATGTGTGCAGTCCCAATAGCTTCGGGCAAGATGTTCCCTAAATGGTAGAGTTAATTGCCAGAGTGTAATTTTTCAACATCTGGTGTGGGCTATTTTGTTTGCCTGCATGGAGCAGATTTAACCAACTGAGAAGTTTTCTCCAACTGGTGACAGAAATACTTGTAATCAGTAGGTCTCTAATAGGTGGGGGCTTCCTCTGGATAGGGTATTGCTAGTTTGTCACAACTAGAAGGCACTCTTGGTACATTGTTTCAAAGCCCAGAGTTGAGACCTGATGTGGTGAGAGTAAAAGGAGAAATTTCTTCCTAAATAAATTTCAGCTGCAGTATTTTAGTGTTAAGGTCTTCTGAATATCACATAACCACAGAATATGCTGAGTTGAAAGGGACATAAAAGGATCATTGAATCCAACCCTTAGCCCTGCACAGGATCCTCCCAAAGAGTCACGTCATGTGCCTGAGAGTACCATCCAAACATTTCTTGAACTACGTCAGGCTTGGTGCTGTGACCACTGCCCTGGGGAGCCTGTTCCAGTGCCCAACCACCCTCTGGGGGAAGAACCTTTTTCTAATATCCAGTCTAAGCCTCCCCTGACACAATTTCAGGCCATTCCCTCGGGTCCTGTCACTGGTCACCACAGAGAAGAGATCAGTGTCTGCTCTTCCTCTGCCCCTCACGAGGAAGTTGTAACTGCAGTGAGGTCTCCCCTCAGTCTCCTCTTCATGCTGAACAGACCAAGTGCCCTCAGCCACTCCTCACACAGCTTCCTCTCAAGGTCCTTCATCATCTTCGTTGCCTCCTCTGAATAATCTCCTATATTTTGGTGCCCCAAAACTGCCCACAATATTCAAGGTGAGGCCTCCCCAGTGCAGAGCAGAGTGGGACAATCCCGTCCCTCGATGGCTGGCGATGCTTTGCCTGATGCCCCCGAGGACAGGGTTGGCCCTCCTGGCTGGGAGTTGCTGACTCATGTTCAGCTTGCCACTGACCAGGACCCACAGGGCCCTTTCCATGGCACTGCTTTCCAGCATCTCATCCCCCAGTCTGTATATATATGGAATTGTTGCAAAATTGGTTATATTCATACGTAACTGTTTACTGTATAAATAAAAAGTAAATGACAGCTCTTGTTAAAACAAGGGCATTTTATTTTCTGAAGTTTGGCACATCAGGAAATAGAAAAAGAAAAGCACAAACTTACCTTATAGCTTCAGCTTTTTCCTATAAAATTTACATTTTGTGGTTGTTTGGTTTTTTTAAAATCCAGATTTTAGAGTATTGAAGATAGTAGCAGAAACTGTCCTTTTGCTTTTTTTACTGTAAAATATTCACATCTTTTGTAGGAACACAATAATGTCCTAAGGGCTAAGGGCACTTTCACTGATGACAGGTGTGTAGAGCCTTATTCAGATATGTATTGCTTGAGTTCAACAAGAAGCTGTTTCAGTTTAAACAGGAGAGGTTTGTGATACATATTTCACAAATCTGATTCCATCTAATGCATAAACATGCTGCATAAATGCTGCCATGTTATGACAGTGCATGAAAATGCTCACTAAAATTTTTTTCAGTCCTCCATCTGTAAAAATTTTGCATTAGATTTTATTTTTGTCAACATTGTCTTCTGAGATAATGAAATGTTAATGTGTTTTGAAAATTTGAATATGCTGTTTTAAGGGTAACATATTATTCAGAACAAGAGCAGACAATGACACTAGATTGTCCAGAAAATTATGCATGTCACTCTTTGTACCAATGTAATATTATGATGTGTCCCTTCAAGCAATTGTTGTGGATAAATATGTTTTTCCTTAAAACAAAACAATCTGTATGATAAGGTAGTTGTTATAGTGACAGAGAATTAAATAACAATCTTTTCTTTTTCTTTGTAAGGTTATATCAAAGCTATTTCCAGTCTTTTCTTTCCCTCTTTCTTTGCCCGTGAATGTCTATAGTATTTCTCCTAAAGCATTAAAACCACATGCTCAGTATGTTGTGTTGGGTTTTTTCGTGAGATGCAACTGTTCCCATGTTTGTATTCACCCCCACACCCACCCTGCAAAGAAACCCTGCTCTTAAGTTTGGCTTATCAGGAGCTCCCTATCTGTGGTCGCTGTTTTCAGTGCATGTAATACAGTCTGTTCACTGATTTCAGAGAAGTCTTTCACCTGACGTGCTTCTCAGTTGAAGTACTAAGAGTATGTGTTCAAAATACCATTCTTGATTTGTGGCACTGTGTGTTGGATCCAAATACTGAGAAACTGTCCTAATAAATTGCATTATTGCGCCACAACAGATGACATTGAATCTTTTGCCATTTTTTTTCACTCCCCTTGTTTTTTCTTCTGGTTTTTTGCCTTTGTTTTGGTAAAGAAACCAAAGCAATTTGATACATTATTTGACACCAACTTCGGTGCAAATACAGTTTTACCAAGGAGGGAGGTAGAGGTTTTCTCTCAAGTGAGCCTCCCAGTGTTTTAAATGAGAGATTATACTACTTCTAACCTGACTTTGGTAGTAGCCATGTTTTGTGCCTGCTGTATGCTACATTACTTTAAGAACATGTAATCATTTTGTCTTAGGGGGCAAAGGAATAAAAAAATTTTTTTTATAAAGGAACAAAGCATACAAGTGAGTTTATACATGTGCTTCCATGCTGAGTATTGCTGTACAGACCTGCACTGCATATGAATTTGCACATAGGTTATTTTCTTCTTGATCATAAAGTACAGTTATTTCTTTAATTAGATTGAAGAGCTGCTGCTTGAATCCCTATTAATTTGTCAGTTTCTGCAACCAGGCTCATGTTTCTTTCTGACTAAATTTCTTATGCTGGATAGTTGTCACTGATGCTAGAAATGGTGAAGAGGTAAGACGGCAGGTTTTTTAAATTATTTTAGGCAGATTTTCAGATATCAGGCATGCTTAGGAGGAAGTCTCTCAAACCTTAAAGTTCAAGCATATGTTGACGTGCTAGTTGATCTGTCTCCAAAAATCAGGAGCTTTTGTGGTCAATGCATTGTTGTCTTTAATTACTTTTGTCAAGATTGCACTCTTCTTTTTCTCCTGGATCTCAGACTTTACATCTCCTAGTTAAGCATACAGATGGCTGGTCTATCTACTGATATCCACTAAATGGGCAAATAATTTTCTTTCTTAGAGAAGACATCAACCAGTGAGCTTTCCTAATAATGACTAATATATGAAGGTTAAGTTAATCCCATCTTAAACTTCATCTTTCCTTTCTCTAATTCCAGTTCAGGGACAAGATTTACATTCTCACTACTTGAAATGAAATCCTAGAATGTCATTGTCATTTTCCTAATCACCAGGACTTGCCATCTACGTTATTCCAAGGTGGGAAGGAGCCCTTTGCATAGGCTGTAGTGACTCATTTGCTGCAGAATCCCTTCAGGAGTGTATGGGGAAGCAAGTCTCCTGACCTGGAGGTGGAGATGCAGTCAGCCAGTGTAGCAGACCATAAATCACACTCTGACATACAGAGGTAGAGACAAGTGCAATTGTTGAGAAACATCTCCAGTGATGGATGTCACCTCAGTGGTGTACCTGTTCCCTACTTTGAAGTTTCAAGCCCAGTCTTAAATTTATTAAAGCAGTTACATGTACCAGTGTTGTAGATAAATCAGATATAGTGAGGCATTATATATCTCCAGGGAGCATTACAAAAATATATGTAAAAACCATGACATGGCTTTTTAAAGCACAAGAAATAGGGCCTCATTTCATAAGATGTGTTACTGCAATTGTATAAAATGTCCATTAAAATAGTGTGCAGTAGAGGGAGGGGTCAAATTTTGTCAGAACTTGTTAAAATTTGTTTAGAATGGTGCAGTGTAGGGGGCAGTGTTTGAAGCAAATTATACGTACAATAAAGTAAGGAAAGAGAAGTGGTCCCCAGAGTTTTCTTTCCATTCTTTTCATGGAGTGATCTTACATTTCTGTCTGGTTTTTATTTGTGATTCTATCTGTATTTCTTCCTCAAATTAGGACAGTATTTGATTTATCATAAGATGCCTTCTTTAGTACAGAGTTACTTAGGGCTTCCCACTGTATGCGTGTCTGCTTTGTTTTCCAGGAAGCCATTGTATGGATTGTTTCAATATAATTCCAGTATGATTGGACTAGAATCATTAGCCGATCCCTCGGATACCTGGGAAATTATAGAGACTATTGGGAAAGGCACTTATGGTAAAGTCTATAAGGTTGCCAATAAGAAAGATGGGAGCCTGGCAGCAGTAAAGATTCTGGATCCTGTCAATGTAAGTAAAAAATATTAAACTGTAAATTCAGTGTTAATTTAAAAGAATTGTAAAAGAGAGTTGAAATGTAAATCAAATGTATATGATATTGAAATGTCCAGAAGGGAATAATTTTGCAGAGAGCATTGACAGAAGGAATGTAGTACCAGAAACTGAAAAAAGAACTTAAAATTTCATCATCTTATTTGAGGTCAGCATTTGCCTAGTTTCTGGTTTAGGTCTGTGTAGTTCTTCTGGTGTAAATTTAGTTATCTGTGCTTGGAGCATGCAAATGATGAGGAGGCACAGAGGATTTCTCATAGGGCCTGCTATAGCAAGGAAAATTAAAGATGCTGTTAATGTTCTTGTTTTATTCTCTGTACTCCCTGGAAGAATTACTTTCTCCATCATAGAAATCCTGTGAAATTTAGGATATTTTAGAGTTACCTTTTATAAGTAGATAATAGTGTGAGGCAATAGTTAAGATAAAAAGAGAAGAGCACATCTCAGATCCTCAGAAGTCTGTGCCAGCTTCGGTTTTAGTGGGTATTAAATGTCTCGCTTCCCTTGAGAACCAAGGCCCTAGTTTTCAGTGGAAGATTTATCTGGCAGCTGTTCAGTTTGGATCAAGCTGGAGTTTGATCAGGACAGCTGGGCTAAAATATTTATAAAAAAGTTATACTTCTGTCATCAACCACTGCTGAAATTCATCATGGTTTTCTCTTGAATAAATCTGAAGAAGGCACAAGCTTAAATTTTCTAATAGTCACAGTCTGTGCAGAAACAAGGAAAGCTCCATTGCTTAAGCACTGTTCTGAACCTTTTCTTGTTTCATGGGTCATTGTTTTGTCTCTCTTTCATTGTTTCTGGTGTATGTCTTTCTTCATAAGAATGTATTTTGTTTTACTGATGTCCCCTTTGAGATTTTGTGAAATTCTTCTCTGTTTGGTCCCATCTGATGATCATAGCAAAAAGAATAAATCAAAGGTTCATGTATTTACATTTAGCTCACATATTAAAAGCATGCATGACTGAAAACAGGTTAAAAATCATACATGTGTAAATTTCTTATCTACACAACTGGGCAGTTACGGTTTTTAATTCTCTTGTTAAGTATACTATACACTGAAAGAACTCTTGAAGAACAACTGCTTGCTTTACATAGACTTCACTTTTCAGTATGTAAAAAGAGCATATATGGCATAATTCGGTGTGCATTAAATTTACAGTATAGTGTAATTTCAGCTGCATTAAAGTAAAACCATTTAAAAGTGCAAACTAATTAATAGTTCCTTTTATCCACGAGAGTTTGTGCTTGCTCTCTTGAGAGTCACTGTCTTTATATGTTCTTTATGTTTTGTTTTTTTATATAGGATGTAGATGAAGAAATTGAAGCTGAATATAATATTTTGCAGTTTCTTCCCAATCATCCTAATGTTGTTAGATTTTATGGGATGTTTTACAAAGCAGATCAATATGTGGGAGGACAGCTCTGGCTGGTACTTGAGGTAAAAACATTTTGATGATCCTACATCTTACCTAGGAAATGTGGTTGGGTTTTTGTTTGTTACTGCTAGAAGAGTCACAGGGTTTCATGATTCTGTGTTTGGGGCCATTAATCAAAGGACCGAGGATAGATGATGTGTGGTATCCCACTGTATCACATCCAACCATAAAAGTTTGTTCAATAGAGAATGTCCTTGCATTTAGGTTCTGTTCAAGTTGCTACATTCTGCCTCCAAAATAAGCAGATGCTCTTTTTTTCTTGTTGGAAGAAACATTAGATAAGACATTTCTCTAAACCTGTGGAAAGTTCAAGCAGGGGAATACAAAAGATGATGAAGTAGTAACATGGAGGGCAGTTAACAAATAACCTGCCTACTGAAAAAGTGAACAGAAGTGTAGTGGGAATGTCTGTTTAGTGGTAATTTAAAACTGGAGGCTGGTTGTTGTTGAAAGCATAGCTACAGAAGTGCCTTCTATTGACTCTTCTTGTTCAGTGGCAATCACTGTCCTTACAATGTCATGTGTACTTTGTTGGTCTTGTTTCCAGGTAAGTGGCTGACAAAGGTTGTTGCAAGATAAGGATTTCTTCTAGATGCTTTCTAGGTTTAATTGATACAGAGCTCTGCACAGACACTTACTGCCCTGATGAGCAGTAACAGACCATTCAAACCTTTCTCTCTCATAACCAGACTGGTAAAAATTAGGCTTCACTTTTTAATTTTTGATTGTTTTAGAAATTCCACTAGCTGTTCTTGAATGATGACTGGAATCAGAACAGGGAAGCTTTATTTTCATTTTAAGTTGTGGATTCCCAACAATATGTCTAACTTCTATGAACTGAAGAAGTATGTAACTAGAATGAAAACTTTTGGATTGTTTCATTTAAATTTCAGTAACCATTAAAGAGGAATGTTAGTGTTTTGGTTTTGGTGCTGTTTTTTATTGTATGCATGCTGGCTTTATGTTGAGTCTGGGCTTGATTTCCCATGTGTTTTCATTTTAGTACAAGTGTATTGTATCTAAAACATTCATCAAGTGCCATGTAACAAAATCTAGAAAGCAAAATCTAGACATACTCTATGTAACAAAATTGATTGTAGAATTTGAGCAAGTTTTGTGTTTGTATAGTCTTTGTCAGTGAAGTTTGTGTATTTCAGGTGGTTTATGGTGGACGTTATCCAAACTTTTGAAGAAATTTGACAGTATAAAAAAATGTGTTTTCCTTATATGGACAAATTTACCAGAAAAGGGAAACTATTTCATGCCTCAGAATTTACATATGGATTTATGTATGCATAGCAGTTACTTGTGATATTATAAATTAATGACACATTTTCAGTGAAAGGGAATATACAAAGTATTTAGACTTTGATCCCTGAGTCTTTGATGAAATACATGCATTTGATGTGTGACTTCCAAAATCCATAATACAAAGGTGGATTTTTTTTTTTCCTTTAGGCACAGTTTTGCCATGTTTACTCACTACAAGCAGGACCTTACTCTGATAAATGCCTGTGATGAGCAAGGGTAGCAAAAACGCAAACTTAAGTATTTTTATGATGATGCAAGTCTTGGACAACTCACTAGGCAAACTTCCCTCCTTTTCCATTTACACATGCATCACTCCTCCTTTTAAAATATTACCATTAAGTAAAAAGTCATAATGAAGTTTTCAAATTAATTTTATCCTAGTTTTTTGCTGACTGTTAGGAGTAGTGTCACTGACAGCTGCAGTAGTGTGGGATATATTTATTTTCAGAATCAGTCATTCATTTAACATATGGTACCAAACAGCTGTCAGTCTGTATTACTTTTCAGTCACAACCAATTTGGGTTTTTTTGAAGGTAGGGCATACTTTTATGTATTTTATTTTCAGACCAGAGATAAGTTTAGTACAGCATGTCTCAACACAATATGTAGCACAATGAAAGTAACAAATGAAAATCTTTAACGTAATATCTTGTCAGCAAATGGTTAAGCATAGAAAGAAAAACATGCACTTTCATGCAAATGTATTTGATGATGGATATTAAGCTGAATGCTCCCACCTAATTTCTTAAAATAAAAAATTAATTCCCTACTAACAAATTAAAAAGTAAAGTCAAAATCTTACAAAACTTAGCAATGTTTTCAGTGATGGAATTTTGCTTCAAGCACTTATTTACATAAAGGATGTCTTGTTTGTCATGTGATCCAGTCCTTTCCATGAACTAAAACTTTCAGTCTCGTGAAATTTTTTTGATACAAGGGGAAATTAGTAATAAATTAAGGAAAATATTAGCATATCACAAAAATTTGTGATTAAATTAATACACAATTCATAAAAGCTATTTGAAAGATGCAAAACTTGAGAGTTTGTATCAGTTCTATTTTCCTACCATTCTCCTGATTTACGCTGTGGTATTTTAAACTGATAATGTAAAATGAACTTGTGTCAAAATGCATGTCATTCTGTATGGCAGAAATGTTGGTAAGGGTGGTCGCTACCAAAACAGGTATAGAAGAGAAAATTCAATGAGAGGAAGGCAGTCAATTCTCCTATTTTTATTTTTTTTGGTCAAAAATTGTGAATATTAAGGTAATAAAAGGACAGAGAAAGAGGAGAAAGGATAGAGTTGAATACTTGCTTATAACTGCATGGACAGTAAACAATGGTGTGGGTGAGAACATATTTACAAAGATTCTAATTTTACTTTTTTTTTCTTCTTTTGTTATATGGCAGCCCATTAGTAGGGAATGCTGCTTTTCTGGATTAGAATGTTTCTTTGTTGTTGACAGCACATGGCATCAAATCTGAGTATAGAGATATGGCTTCTGTCTACTTTATATTGCCTGTCATCAGAGCATTGATGGAGTGAAAGTTTAAAATGACTGTAATTTGTTGCCTCCCAGTTATCAAGAGCATCAATCTTTTCTGTCTGCCCTTTTCTTTGCACAAAAGGATTTTTTCAAAAAGACAATGCACGTGTTGTTGTGAAAATAATAAAATAATGTAAATTTGATTTATAAATCCTCTTTTAATATCTAAATACAGTCCTGTTCATAATATTTTGATTTTTAGTTACATTTTATAAATTAAAATTTATAAAAATCTTTATAAAAATTTATTGAAATCTTCAGTTTTCACTTCCATCCCCCACCGAGGCTGCTGTGATTTATTATTAACATCACTAATAAAATGTGTTCTAAAGTGGGGGAACAACATAAATAATTGCAGGGTAAAAATCTAGTTGTTTCCAGACTTGTGGTGCAGTGCAGTTTTGCAGGGTAAGTGTTTTTAGTCTAAACAAGTATATTGAGTAACTGAGGATTGTCTTGTTTTTTCCCCTCCTCGCAACTCCCCCTTCACAGCTGTGCAATGGAGGTTCTGTCACAGAGCTTGTCAAAGGCCTGCTGAAGTGTGGCCAAAGGTTGGATGAAGCTATAATCTCATACATCTTATATGGTGCTCTCTTGGTAAGGATGTTCATTGGGCTTGTAATGACAGCAGAGGGTGCAATTTACCCATCTCTTACGTACATTTTCCATTTATAAAGTATGGTAATGCTGAGAATATTATTGGGCTATTATAGCAGCAGGGGTTGTATCAAGGCGTGTAATCCAGTGGACAGATGTTTCTATAGAGTATGCGCAGATTGTCTTTGTTATGTTCCCTAACAGTAGGGTAATTGTTTTTAAATAAGGGAGTAAACTTATTTTTGTTACATCTGATATATAGGGCCTTCAGCATTTGCACAATAACCAGATCATTCATCGTGATGTGAAGGGGAACAACATTCTCCTGACAACAGAAGGTGGAGTCAAGCTCGTTGACTTTGGTAATGACCACTTACTTCCCCTTTGTTTTTCTGATACATGCAGTTTAGCCAAACGCATTTGTTTATTTTCCCCTGAGAAGGCAGAATGCCATAGTGAGAGAGTTTTTCAGAAGGATACTCAGAATTATTTTGAGGAGGAAAAATGCAGAAGGAACCTGATTACAAAAAGAATACGAATTCTAACTAATAATCAGTCATAGACTTTTAAATTTTAAAACCTTAAATATAATTTAATAATTTTAAAAAGTTCTGAAGCTACCAATTTATTTACAAAGCTCTTTTGCATTTCACAAGGAATATCAGTTTCAGGGTAGTTGTCTTTCTAATTTAAATTTCGATATTTTATTTTTTGCATATGAAAAGGAAACATTCTTTCTGAAATGGCTTTTTCTAGCCTTAAGCATATTTTTTCCCCTCTGAGCAGAAGGTAAAATAGTCCCTTGGGTCCAAAACCCAACATCCATTTAATTTGTGATTATTGCTGTTAGATTTGAGCACTGCCAGTCTGGAAACATCATAAGAAACAGGAGGGAGGGAGGGAGGTAGAAAGGGACTTGGCAATAAAATTTAAGTCAGTTCAGCATTTTTTTCCCTTTGAACACGCACTTAGAAAAATAAAGAAATGCTTCAATCCCTCAGATATGTATGCAAGGGAATGGCCATTTTATTAATGGTAACAGTAGCAGATTATTAGTAATATGATTTATTAATGAAACCATATAATGCATAAGGTAATTGTCACTGAGAATAGTGTGGTGTGAAGTTTGTTTAGCTGTGCATGAAGGTAAGGAAAAATGTTCACAAAAGAGCAAGGGTAAAATGGCTGGGGTAAAATGGTGTGGCCAAAAAAATCTGCAAATAGTAATTTAAAAAAAATAAATCCTAAAGTATTAAATTCATGCAGTGGAAAGAAAATTTAATACTGATGATGTCACGATAGTATAAATTTAACATAAAAATCTGTTGAAGACGCTAAAGTTAGTTGGGAAATAGGAGACTCCTTGGTATCTTCTAGGGACAGAAATTCATTATTTTGAATAGTAAAGGCAGCAATTAAAATAGTGCTGGGAGAAACATATGGCCTAAAGCAAAACTTGGAGTGAGTCCCTGACCTAGTAGAAGGGAGGAAGATCCCTTCTCATTTGAGTAATTTTAGCAGTATAACCTTTGTTTGTACTCCACTGTGGGAAAAGTTGGCTTTTCTCTCCAGAGAAAACTGTTTTGATAAGATGTATTCAAGGCCTTAGTTGCAGCAGAAGCTAAGCTTCCAAAGAGACCTCAGTGTGCTGCAACTCCAAGTGGCCCATTCAAGGAAACTGAGAATCCCAGTCTTTCTGGTGTCCCATGGGTCTCTTTGATTCAACATTTATGTTGCAGATTTTTTTTTCCTCCTTTTTAGGTTACAACTGTAGCACTAGAACATTAAATATAATGAGCTCAAACAAAAAAAAAAAGTGAGTTAAATCTCAAGTGTTCCCTAATGCTTGATGGTTAGGAAATGACAAGAAATGCCCACGCAACTATGGCATCAGGTGCCAAGCCTTTATTAAGTTGCAATTTTTGCCATCTAGTTCACTGCTGTAGTCACACGGAAGAGACTCTGGGAATGATTTAGGACTGAGTCACAGGTGATGTTTGTAGAATTCTTTTGTCTGATTTATTGCAGAAAGTGGAAGATACATAGTGAAATTGCATGGTGTTGAGAAAGAGAAGGGACACTTCAGACAGTTAAATGGCAACAAATTTGAGATTATTCTTGCTTCTGCCAGTGTTCCTCTGATATTGGAGGGTCACTTACATCAAACTCTGTTCCTCATTTCCCAATAGCAGTTTGAAACATTTTGTCGTCCTTTGCAAGAGAACCATGTGTTCTTGAACTGCAGATGAGATCTATTACAGCTCTATTTGAGGCATGTGGAGTGACTGAAAACTGAAAGATCTCAGATTAAGTACCCAAACACGGTGGATGCTTTGGATATTTTCAGGTTAATCCCTGGAACTAGTAATCCTCTGCCAGTTTGTGGGAATGTTAAGTAGATTTATTGTTTGGTGAGTGGGGAAGGAAACATGTCAAAAGAAAATAATAATTTTAAATTTAGTATAGGATTGGATATATTAAATAAGTAATGAGAATTCAAATCACTGGGGTTACAAAAAATAAATTATGACCTATTCAGTGAATTCTATCCATTGTGTCCAGAGAATGAAACAGAATCTTGATTAAAAAAAGTTGCTTCTTATTCAAGGCTGTACGTATGGATAGGAGGTTACAGAGAGGGTTACACAGATATCTTTAATTGAGGCTTTTCTTTCCTTTATTGCAAGACTTTAGAGCTTGTTTTTTCAATGTAACACACATTTCTCCCCTCAATTGCTCCTGACAGCATAGTATATTTGAATAAATGACAGTCACAGTGTAAGTCAACCCAAAAGGTCTGCAACTTATCATTCATTTATGCTCATACTCTCCCTCTCTCAGCTCTTTGGTATTCTACACTGTTTTGGAATATCCCTAGATGGCAGCTAGGAATTAAGTTAGCTGAAGAGAGATCACAGTGAATTGCATAGAGGCTTGTTGTACATCCTAGCTGTTAACTGTTTCACAGCGGTACTCAGGAAGTCACTGAAGATTTGCGATTACACAAAATGAAAAAGAAACATAGATTGAATTTTGAAGCCAGCAATCAAATAATTGAACTTACAAATCCAAATTTTTTATTTATTGGCATCAGACAATGTGTGTGTGTATATATATATATGTGTTTCTGCCCCTTTTTGTCTCTGGGTAATGCCGTAGGAGCAAACCACTGTGGTTTTTGTTTTTAAAAAATGTTAAAGCAAAATACATTTTTAAGTCATTGTTGGTTTCTGTCAACTCATTGAAATGCTGCTGAACTGCACTCCATCTATTATATGTTGACCAAAGCACAGAAGATTTGCTGTGGAAGTACATTCTGATTTGTTAACCTTGTTTGATTGCACTCTGATTTGTTCTGTGGGGGTTTGTTCGGCTGTGCTTCAGTAGTCCAGCTCCAGTCAGCAAAGCTCTGAAGCAAATATTTTGTTTTAAGTATGGGCTTAGTTCCCTAAGCACAAGCTGCGGTTTGAGCTTGAGCTTGAGCTTCTGAAATTTTCTCAATACAGAAAGATTTAAGCAAGTGCATAAATGTTTTGTTGAACGGGAGCTTCTGCAAATACGCGGGTGAACAAGTTTCCTGCCAATGAGTTCAGGGAGTAAATTTCTGAAATGGAAGTTTTGAAGTCAAGTTGTCATTTTAATAGTTCCGATTTATGCTCATGAAAACATCAGAAAGAAATCTGTGATATTTAGGTGCCAATTGAATTTTTGAGTTTGGATGAAAGTGTTTCAAACTGAGAGCCATTCACAAAAAGTCTCTCAGCAATTCTGAATGAAAACAGCAAGCTGAAATTAAAAAAATAATTCAGTGCAAATCCTGCACCTACTTTGGCCGGGCATTCTGCAGCTGTGCTCCCAGGCTTGGGGTTTGTTTTCCACATACTTGAAATAAACTGACTGAAATGACAAAAGAGTCTGAAGCCAAGTTTCTTTGATCTGTTTTATTGCAGGTGTTTCAGCCCAGCTCACCAGCACACGGCTGCGTAGAAATACCTCAGTGGGAACACCCTTTTGGATGGCTCCTGAGGTAGGCAAATGTGCCTGTCTATGTGGTCTCCATTCAGTGCAGTGCACTCTTTGTTGCCACTTCCATGTAGCAGGAGAAAAGGGTACCTTTTCTTCCCTCCCCTGTGGCTGTGTTTCTGCTTTACATCTAGGCCTCTATTTGGTAAAAGTAATATACTATTAGAGTATACAAAGTGGATTTCCAATGATCTTCATTATTTTCTTCTCTGTGGTGTTTCCATAAGAAGTACAGCAAATCTAAAAATAATTTAGGGTCCTTGAAAATGTTATGACTTTCCAATGAAATACTGTATGTTTTGGTGTGCTTGTCTGTGCCTCTAAATACAGACTGAGAGGAGAAGGAGGAATTCCTCCTTTCCCGTCATGCGACAGGATTCTGCAAAACTCTGACTCAGCTATGTATTCTTTAACCTTAGTCCTTGACTGGGGACCTACACACTTAGACACGTGGACTAGTGTAGATTTAAAATGGAGAAAAATAATATACAAGTGGCTTGGACAAGTATCTTCGACCATATTTATACATACTACTTCCTAGACATAACCCTTTTCCTTCTGTTTCAGTAAGCTCTTGAAGATTTTACACTGTTGAACAGAAGTTCTGTGTGTGCTTCCCTGAACTTTAGGGTGAAAGATGTCAATCTTTACCCTCCCTGCTTTAAGGGAGTACTTCTGAAAGGTATAGATTGTAAAATTAAAAAACAAGGATTGAAAAAGGAACAGTCTGTTTATTTGTAAGTTGTTCACCCTTTGTAATAGTGCAAGTATCTTTAATGTTAAAGCCATATGAATTTTGGAGAATTTGGGATGGAATTTGCATGTTACAAATGCACACAGGTCTATTTCTGTATGTCAAAGAGTTAAAAGTATTATGCAAACATTTGTTTTAAAATATTTTGTACTTTTTATCTGGTTTTGTTGCTAAGGAAGCCTGATTATAGCTGAGCAGAGAAAAGAAGATGCTGTAACGGGTCCAAAATTGATCTTGCACAGCCTCACAAAGAATAGCTGATGTTTTACAATCTCCGTAACAACCAGTTTACGTCACAAAGGAGACACAAGATACCTTAGACACCACTGTGCAAGCATTATTTATGGAATCACCTTGGTTGGAGACATTTCTAAAACGAGACTTTTATAAAATACTTCTCGAGATAATAATGGACTTATTATGAAATATTGTACTTGGATTATATAGGTTTTTATGGTACTGTTTTGGTTGAATAATGGCCATTAAAGGCAGTAATCGTACCAAATGTATTTTCTCTTCTGTCTTGAAAATATTAAGTCTTGTATTAAAAGGCCAGAGAGATAAGGAGATAGCTTGATCTGAAAAATATTGACCTGAAAATACAACACACACGTAACCAAGGTGTGTTTTGTGCACAGCACATCAAAGGGGAACAGGACTAGCTTTGAATGCTTTCTGTTTTGAAACAACCAATGCAGTACCATAAACATAATAACCCATATCATATTTGCATGCTTATGTGAGACATGTGGATCAGGCTTCATAGATGTTCCAGTCTGCAAAACAGCTGTAAGGTGCTCAGATATCCATTATGCTGTGGTTGAAATGGTTTTTAACTGTTGCATAATACACATGCTCATGTGACTACAGTTGCCCTCTTTGTGTTCATATAAATGACAGATTTCAAATGAGGTGCAGTTTATTTCTGGGGAGATATTTCTGGTATTTTTAAAATATGCAGCCAAATTTTTATGTGGATGATGAAAGATTAAGACTGCAGTAAGCTGAAAAGCTCTGCTTGGGTAACAGCTTATTAGGAACAGTGTTTTCTAGATGAGATTGTGGTGAGGTCACTAAACACTAGAAAGGCATTTAACTCAGTTTTTTGCACTCAGTTGCAAAAACTTGCTGCCTAGAGGTTTTTGATATAGGAGAGCATTTATGTCAAACTTTGAAATACCATAAAATAACTGGACAGGACTGAAATGTTACTAATCAGAGAAATAGATAGCATGAAGACTTTTTTTTTTTAATTGAACTTTTACTGTCTATGTGTGAAACATAGAGACCTCAGTCAATGCATAAGGCAATCATGGTGTGTTATCTGATGATGAGAAAGGTCGATTCAGTCTGAAAGGGAAGAGGGGATATGAGAAAGCTTGCCTTGGAGGAAGAGACTACAGGAGTGTTTTAGAGTGAAATGAAACTGATGGAGAACGTTTTCAAATGTAAATCCCAGGAAAATAAAACCTTGAGAGGGATGATGCAGGATTATTCAAGCTGACCGATAGGAATAACTGGATATAAGTAGGAGAAACATGCTGGAAACTGGAATCACTAGATCAGCCTGAGTTAGGAACAGCCTGTAAAATCAAGAAAACCATCGTATTTTAAGATTAAGTTTGCAAAGCATATCAAAGGGATTATATGGCATGGTACTTGGAAAAGTTCTTTGGAAAATAGCAGTGACTAAGGGTGGTGTAAGGACGGTGTGTTCAGTTCAGTGTTCTTACTGGCAACACTCAAAGCAGCAGCTTAACATTTTTGAGTGACTCAAACATCCTGCTCCTTTTTTCTGATGACTGTGAGGCTTGTTTAGCAGTATCAGCACAAATAAAAAAGATCTGTTATTCAGTATTTGTTTTGAGCAGAACTTGTAATTAAAAAAAACTTTCCGAGAAATGAGAGTATAGATAAAAAGTAGGCTTTGAGGAAGCAACAGAGGAACTTGACAAGGATAAGTCAGTTTGAGAGCAGCTCTAAAGTAGACTCATTGTTTTAGTATGAAGCTGTGTCTCTGCATAATCTGAAGAAAGATCAACGAAACTAGCTGGTAAAAAAACCACCTCAACAAGTAATTTGCATTAACGTAGGTGAAAAATATATAAAAATATATAAAGGGAAAAATTTCCAAAAACCTCACAGTAGCTGTTCTGCTGGAGTCCATATTTATTATGGAAAGGGCCTTGGAATTTGGGGGGAAAAAATGAATTTAATTGTAAATACGTTTGATGTGTAGTTAAATACTGAGTTGGGAAAACAGTGTAGAAAAGATAACCCCATCTCTAACCTGAGGTTATAGAATCATAGAAAGGTTGTAAGGGACCTTAAAATTCATCTAGTTCCAACCCCCCTGCCACGGACAGGGACACCTTTCACTAGACCAGATTGTTCAAAGCCCTGTCCAACCTGGCCTTGAACACCTCCAGAGATGGAACATCCACAGCTTCTCTGGGCAACCTGTGCCAGTGCCTTACCACCCTCACAGTAAAGGATTTTTCCCTAATATCTAATATAAACTTACTCTCTCAGTTTGAATCCATTCTGCCTTGTCCTGTCACTACAGGCTCTTGTAAAATGTCCTCTCCATCTTTCTTTTCATGTTTTAATTAAACTCTAAACAAGTACAGTGATACATTCCCCTGAAACTATATAATATATTGTCATCTTGTCATACTGCAACGTATCTTATTTGCCAGCCCTTTGCTTACATCATGAGACTTAAGGTCAGCATCCTTTTAATAGGTTCTAGGTCTCTTCACTTTAATTCTTTAATAGCTAAAATTAGCTTTTCTGATATGCATATTTTCACTCTACTTTTAATTGCCAACTAAGCAAGGAATTTTATAAATGCTGATACATAATGAGCTGTAGGGATATGCCACTTAGTGTAAACAGGATATAGGTTTGAAGAATGTAGGTACGCTCATTTCTCTGCCTGAAAGCCATTCGAAAACAGCCGTACAGTAGAAAAGTATGCTTATTTAGTGATAAGTAATTTTGTACCTCCTCCAATACAGGAAGTTTTGAAAATATTTCCTTTTAACATCATGAAAGCATAATAACTATTTTTTTACAGCTAATGATAAGATAGGTTACTGATTTAGCTCTTCCTACACTTTTTCAGTTTGGGGTTTTTTTTTACCTTGTAATTACTGTAAATGAAATAAGATTGAAAACATAATTACAACCCCCCCCTGAGACAACGGATTGTCCTTAGGAAAAAAACTTCACAGATGGCAATAGACAAAGCTGCTTCTACTTGTACAGAACTTGTGTGACGTCATTTGGCATCATCATTAATTAATAGTGAAGTACTTGAAAATTCCAGGTATTTAAGGGGTCAAGATAATAAAAGCGATAAATAAACGGTAAAGATAAAGATTGGTAGCATTAAGTAATTCATTACATAGATTTTTACAACCTTGTGTTTTGAACACTTACTTGTAGTTTGACATCACTATGTTTCTGATAGTATGTTAAGCCTAAGATGTAAAGGAATTGCTCACTTGACATACATTATGAAATTACATCCTGGTTTTCAGGAGGTTAAAGTAGTGGGACACTGCAGCATGCTAGGAATTATTTTTAGGGAATAATTAGCTGTCCTCTTGAAATGCAGTGCTGGATTTGAGTGTAGCACTGTGGGGTGTGGAAATAGGTATAGTCATGCTGGAGAGGAACTACTGAAGTGTGAGGGCAGGCATGGACAAGAAGGGGTTGAAAAGTACAGGGCAGCTGGAGGTGACCTCAGGGAATGTTGCCATTAATGTTGATAACATAGCCATAGTCTTGTGAAGGGATGTGGAGGAGTTGCAGATGCTTCTGTTTTGTTCTAACAGGAATGAAGAAGTTGTAAAGCTTTCATGTAGGGTGTTTAAAGATTTAAAAGACAAATCAAAACAACAAGCCCAAAACAGCAGAGAAAATCAGTTCAATACCACACTGCTCTGCACTGAGATCCATACATGAAGTATGTTTGCTTATGAGGCTGGAGTTGCCTCTTAGTTTTTGTTTTCACTATGAAAGACCATTTACAAATCTGTGTGAGGTGTATGGTGTATACTTACTGCTCAGAAGTAAATCTGTGGATCAGAAGCAAAATGTGTCTGTTAATATGAGTAGTGTTGAGGCTGTGATGGCCTTGTGGTATAAAAACAAGATTTGTGTGCTTGAAAGCTTGTCTATTTTTCCTCACTATATCATTTGGTCTAATAAAAGGGATTACGCTTCCCTACAAATCTAGCCTGCTGTCAGAGCAGTCTGATGGTCTCAGGAATAGTTTACTTTGGTGAGATAAAAATAAAAATAGATTACTCACAGCTGTTAAAATTTGACTACTTGACGTTATTAATTTACGATGAATCAACATAAATTGTGATAATGACTTACAAGACTTATTTAAAATATTAACTACTACTTATTTTGGTAACACTTCTAAAAATGTAATCATTTTCTGATGTACCATGGAAAAATTTGTGTGATGATACTAAATAAGGAACTGAAACCCACATAAGAAAATGCAGGGAATATGGAACAAATTTCAATCATAAATTTGCTTTTTTCTTTATTATATGAATGTGCTTTGAGGGGAGAGAGGGAGGGAAAGAGGAAGTGAGGGAGAGGTAGAGATAGATAGACTTTGGTCTGACTATTTCAGTATCCCCAGTGCTTCTGAATGCTATCATGAAAGACATTTTTGGTTTTGGTGTGTAGCAATTAGAAGAGTATTTAATATTAGATTTCAAACGTAGATAAATGAAGTTGGGTTGCATAGTGTCAGGTGGAGCACAGAAATTGAGTTGGTTTATTTCATTTGACTGGTATAGCTAGCAATTTAGTTCTCCTTGCAGCAAGGGTAACAATTTTGTGCCACCCTCATTTTACATATGCAGTGCTTTTCAGCAGTGGGCTCACACACCACATAAGCTGCTTAGTTAGCTACGTCAGCTGAGCACGGCACTGCCTTGCTCCAGGAGCATCAACCTTTGTAACTCCAGACTCCTTCTGCGGGCGGCTCCCCGCGCTCAGTGTGTGGCAGTCGTCTCCAGGTAGCACGTCTGTACTGCTGTTATTAGTGTGGGGTGTGTGGGCAGCTCGGCTTTTCTATGTGCTTCTGGGTAGACTGAGGCAAAGGGAAAATAAATTAACTTCTAATAATTCTGGGTGAACTTGAAAGGGTTTGATGTATTTTGCTTCAGCTAAACGTATAGATAGCTTCCTCCCTCTGCGCAAGTCAGTATGACCACTGTACAAATAACAGGTAGTTCTCCATATCACTTGTTTTCCTTCTTTTAAATCCACCTTTGATCTACTTGTAGGCTTGCTGAAGTTCAAAGAAATATTTGTATCGATTTTGGACAAGCAGAATTATATCCTAGAATATAAAATATTCTTGTCAGGGTGTGAACCATCTTTTGTATCTCAGTGAATTTTTTTGTTTCTGTGCAAGTTATAAATCACACAGAATGCCTAGGCACTGACTTCTCTTAATTCCCTCCGGTTCCTGTGGCCGAGTTGTTTTGTGAAGACCTGTGAATTTCCCCATCACTTCTTTCCGTACCAGTGTGACCCTCAGCACAATTAGTGTTGACAGCTACCATCACGCTGTTTCTCTGTGTGGTGTTTAGGTGCTTTCCAACCTAAAGCAGTATGGCTGGGCATGAAATCACGATGAAATTACAACTAAAACAAAAAGTGGCAGCCCATCTCCTTAGCAAGCCAGGCCCCTGTGTGAATGTAAGCAACCCATGCTGAAGTGAAAGACTTGATGCTTATTATCATGGTGTTTACTAGCAAATCTCAGGATTAACTATATCACCCCCTGAAGTTTTGGCATGAACACAGTGTTTGCAGCAAAGCAAACTACCTCTTCTCTTTCACTTGTACAAGCAGGGGAGGATTTTGCTGGATACAAAATTGGTACAAGTGTGATGTCTTTGCACAAGAAAGAGAGTAGCATGTTCTTCAGTTTGAGGTCATTTCTTCTGGGCTCTCTGTCTTCATTGCCCCACTGGTCAGAGCAGGCATCAACAGTGCTGAGTGGTACTCTCAGCTTCAGAACTCCAACAAAAAGGAGAAATGTTTCAAAGAACAAGTATCTCTGAGTTCCTGATAGACACAGGAACATAATGAAAGATAAGTCAACAGTATATTCACTTTTTGTATTTGGCTTTTAGAGATGTTTTGCTCTGCAAGGAGTAGTGATAGTTGGCAAGGCTAAATGGGACTGGGGCATTCCCAATGACTTGGCTGGCTTGTAAACTACGACTTAGAGAACACTTTCTTCTTTACATTGCAAGACAGAATGTTCTCTGCTAACCAATATGTAAAGCAAACTGCTGATGTGTACCTTTCATCAAGGAAAAACCTGTAAAATTTGATTCTTGCTTTAAAAATTAATATTAGTGGCATCTGTGTTTCTCTAAAGGATGCATAGTTTGGTAAGATCCTCGTAATAAATTCAACAGAAATTGAAAGCTTGTTTTGAACCAAAGTGATTGTTAGATTCAAGTACATGCTGCATACTTGGTGAAGAGCAGTTCATTTTGTATCTGTACTGTGAGGCTAATCTCACTAGTCAAGCTAATGGTCTAAAACATAGTGGTTTGCATGGCCCACCAGTGGAATTTTTTAAACAAAAGACTGCACATTAAAGGAAATATTTTTCTAAAATAGTCACTGGAGCCTCTGATAATAGGAGAACCTGATAGTGTTTAATTCCCCTTGGTTAAAATGCCAGTATTTTGCCATGGTGTCATTTTGCTGCCAGGTACCATATTTACTGGAGGGTAGCTGTTAGCTGTGGAGCAGAAGACAAAAAGATGCTTTATACATTCCTTTCTGTTTGTTTGGTAGGTAGTACATAGTGAAGGTGAGAAAAGCTCTAAGAATTTTTTTCTTTTTTTAAAACAGTTGCAGTGTACTTTCTTTTCCCCACCTCTTATGAGTGCAGTGAATGTCAGAACATTATGAGTGTTCTGATTCTCATTATTTTAGTGTAGCTTGTTAAGTTTTCTGATATTGAGATAGACAGCAAATTTTGTCATCATCCTGTAGTCAGAAGCAATTGTGGTGTGCCTACAGGAAAAAACCATGGTGTCTTTGAATGTGTGAGACCAGCTGTGTGTGTGTGGGTGTGTGGTGCTGCTGCTGCTGAAGTCCAGTGTGACCTTGAGCAGGTCCTCCTTTTCTTTCTCTTGAAAATATATTCCCCTGCATCATAAAGTTTGAGAATAAATAGACAGCTATTTGGAAAGGACTCAGCATGCTGATGAGAACCAGACAGCCTCTGAGGTATTCACTTCCAGGAAATGGACTCTATCAGCTTTTTACATAAGCAGAGACATATTTTTCATGTGTTAAAAAAGGAAGGAGAACACAGTGCATTTAATTAGCCACGTATGGATAAGCTTCCAAGTCACAGTGTTGGAAACTGACTTGGATGATTTTTTTGCTTTGTTTTTTTGAGGAAGTGTTGTTAAATATACAGATGATTTTGAGAACTGTATAAAGAAACAAAAATAATCAAGAAATACAAGCTTCCTCTTCAATCTTTGAGCAAAATTTCAATGATGGTCCCTTTAGAATATATTGTTTAAGTATCTCTGATAGATCTCCATGCTGACTTTATAAATTTTTGCATTTGATTTCTTCTCTCTCAGACATGATGTAAGAAAATGAAATTATCAAAATGTTTCTGAAACAGGAGTCGTGGTTTAAAGCACTCTGCTTGAGTTGTGTAGAATCTATCTACTGCACAGTAAAACTCATCTTTTTCAAGAGATAGAGCAATCTCTGGGATGAGATCAAAGCTATAAAGAACATTTTGAAGAACTAAAAAGTATTCCAAAGCTTTCACTTAAGACATTCTGTTGAAGACCTGGGAAAATGACCTTTGTGTGACTACTTTGAAAAACATGGTATTAGCTAAAAAAACTGCCTCTTCAAGTTGAAGAAAAAATTCCCTGAATCCTTTTTTGCAGTGCTTACTTTCATTTTTCCCAATTCTTTGGTATACTAAGTGGAAAAATTGAGGAAAAAGAGAGATCTCAACACTTGTCAAAATATTGATAGAAAATTCATGAAAGGTCTTAATTTTTGTGGACTGATTTGCTCTAGGAAAAGAAAAGGAATTAACTGATGTGCAACTTTAATGTAAAAAAACCCCCACAAATATTTCAGCATTATTTAACTGTGTTCAACACCCCTGATTTCAGATAAAATATATGATGAGTGCACTACAGGCGGGTCATGAGTCCCAAGTAAGAGATGAAAAAGTCCAGTGGGCCTGTTGGATAGAATCACTGCCACAGTCAGGAATGACTCTCTTAGGTGCAGTTTATGGAGAAAGTAACTGAGAGATTAAGCTGGAATCAGCATCTTCTCCAGGAAAGGTTTTTTTACAGCAGGTGGCTCTCTGCCAGCAGCTTCCTGGGGTGCTGACTTGCACATTGGCATCTCTGCAAAGTGTTGTCCCAAACTGAAGCCATAACACAGGAACTCAGAAGTAATACAGAAGTTATAAAAAAATCAAATCAAATCTCTTATAGAACATAGGTACAGCCACCCTGTAAACATGTTCTGTTTATCCTAAGTCCAAATTACTTTAAAAACTATAAGAAAAATTGTGGAAGCTGATACTAACAATATGCAGGGGTCTGACAGATTTTCAAAGCACTTGGTCTAATTGACGAGATTTGGGAAGACAAACTTGAGACAGAATTCCAAATTATGATAGAATAAAAAGCAATGAAACTGCATGTTTTATCTGATCCCTTTACAAGAATAAGAGCTAAATTTGTTTGAATCTCACATTTAGATACAGAATTGTTTTCAGCTTGTATGAATAGTTAGTGTATTAGAACGTGACCAGTGGGTTGGCATCTAGTTTGTGATGTAAAACAGTTCTAATGTTCAAGGAGAGATTCCTGTTAACTTCAGTTCTTCTTAGACAAAATACATGGTGTGTTAATTATGATTTTTTAAACTACTCAAATCTAGTAAATACAAACTAAGGAAAAAAAAAGAAATTACTGATGTAACATTCTTATCTAAAAAACAGCTGTACAAATCAATCTACCTTCATGAATAGTCATAGAAGTTATTAAGAATGACGTCGATAGAGTTCTCTGATATTATAATAGGTTTGTGTGAGAAGCACTTCCAAAACCAGAATTTAGTAATGATGTTCTTTGTATAGATATTTGAAGCATCCCATGAAGCTTAATGTATTTGAAAAAAAAAAAGGAGATTGTTTTCAAAGAAAACAAACCTAAGAGAAGTTCTAAATTACTGTTATCTTTTTGTGGTGTTTCTTCCAACTGGGATATGTGGGCAGAGATATGGATTTGAAAGTTACACAACATTTTAGACATGACTCAAAAAAAGTACTTTCGTGTCACACTAGGATGACACGAATTGTATGTCAGGTTGAAGCATTGTTTTCTCTGCTTCTTTTCTGATAGGTCATTGCTTGTGAACAACAGTATGACTACTCATATGATGCTCGATGTGACGTATGGTCCTTGGGAATAACAGCTATTGAACTGGGGGATGGAGACCCTCCCTTATTTGACATGCATCCGGTGAAAACTCTTTTTAAAATTCCAAGGTATGGCGCTAGATGGCTCTCTTCACTCACTAGTTTGTTCAAAGGCAGTCTAGTGAAAGGAGAAATATTTGGTAAATGTGTGTTCTTCAAATCCTAAGAACCTCTCCTACAGAAAGACATTAAAAAGCTGTAATGTTCAAGACTTTTATTTCTTTTAGCCTGATTTCTACAATAATTTATATTTAGAAGTCCTTGAAATGATAAAGACTTATATTTATTTTAGTCTTATCTTAGAATGTACAGTCTCATAATATCCACATACCTCCCTTCCAAAGTACTTTTCTTTTCTTAGCTACTATTGATGAAAAAATTTGTTTCTAAAGGATAAGGCAACATTTTTAACTGCTGAGTAACAAAAGATTATTCCCCTAGATTCTTAGGCTTGTTTTACTGTGAAAGAAAAACACGTGATTTTGACAATGCTGTGAAACAGTCTGGCAGTTTCAGCAGGCTGTAATCATAATTTATTTTTTCAGTTACCCTAGGATGTTAAAATGTGAAGATTTGGATTGTCATACATCGACAATCCAATACGAATGATATTGTATTGGATATGAAAAAGTGATAGAAATTCCCTCTATATATAGTCATGTAAATTGTATTATTTCATGCTATTTTTGGTTTCATCTGTTTTCGTTTCATTGGGTTTTCCTGAATAATTTGAGATACAGTGTAAAATAGAGTTTAAACCCACAACAGTTGTAATAATAGAAGAAATACAGAATTTGTCTGTCACTGATTAGACTGGCATATACTTGTCTTTTCCACATTTTGTTTCATGAAGAAGGAGTCACCACTGACTGA
Organism: Margarornis squamiger; assembly: GCA_035222235.1. Taxonomy (NCBI): domain Eukaryota; kingdom Metazoa; phylum Chordata; class Aves; order Passeriformes; family Furnariidae; genus Margarornis; species Margarornis squamiger. The sequence continues at coordinate 19,958,493 of JAWWTY010000160.1, forward strand.
TAACAGCTTAAAACCTTCAGCAATACAAGTGTTTGACCTTTTGTTATCTGCACGGTTATCATAGGCTTTTAAATTTTCTTCTGATTGCAATTTGCATTTCTGATTAAGTCTATTTATATGCAGATGCAGTTGTGCTGGGTTGTGCCTCCTATAGTTATCTCCTTCTACCCAGCTCAGACCTGAGCTGCCACCACTCTTTCCAGAATTATTCATACTAAAGCAGCGGTTCATCTTGTTGCCTTTGGACAAGTGTAAAGCAGGTCCTGGCAGCTAAGGCAGCAAGGAAGGCTTCAGACTACTAAGACAATATCTATAAATTTTATCAATGCTCAAAGAAGTTTAAAAGGACAGAAGTCATACAAAGGGTAACAGCAAACAATAGGAAGATACATAGAATTGGGCATATAGTCTTTGATTTCTATCTATAGTTTACCACTTTCTCTATTTGCTGTTGCATCTCTGTGTGACTTAGCAAAACAAAGGTGAATTATCTAACTGTTTAATCAAATTTACTAAATAGAATGGAAGCAATTTTTAAGATATGTTTTCTTCTGCTGTACATTATATGAGCTATAACCCTGCTGCTGCTAACTATGTCTTCATATTAAATAGACTATGATGAGCACTGGATGGCATAAGGGCCTGGGGTATAGGAGGTACAGCTTCTCTCCTGCTAGTTGTTTGAAGTCAGTTCAGAGGGATAGCAAATAGAAAAAAAAGGTGCATTCCTCTCTTAGAGTAGTTTGACAGTTTACAAGTAATCTCGGTGGGTTCCTGATATCTGTGCTGAAATGCATGCATTTTCAACATGAGCATTGAGGCTCTTCTCAGGTTGAAAGAAGTTCTTCCAAGCACTGGCTATTGAGTGCTCAAGCAGTGATATATAGAAGCATTGCAGCTCACCCTCTGAGACTGTTCAATCCAGCATCTTCTGAGCCTAGGAATCTGGCATCTTTACAGTTTCTACTTTTGTGGTAATATCTGTGTCTGAAGTTACAAATTCAAATGTTAAGCCATTTGGTAATTTTTAGGTAGTTAGTATCCTTGAGTGTCATCTCTGAATTTATCTAATACAAATTCTTACCCACGCTAACATCTAGTAGCAAAGAAGCATACAGTGTAACTATATTTTATTGGACAAACTCTCTTTTTGTGTGCCACTCGCTAGCTTTGTTTGGTAACCCCTAGCTTTTGAAAACATGAGGGTTTTTTTAAGGTGTATAAGTATTAATTTCATACTTTTGATAATACAGCCTGAGCTGTGGGCCAGATGCTTAGTGGTTAACCACTTTTGTTCTACAGAAAATGCAGTCTCTGCAGCAAATATCTGATGGCAAAATGGATTGAAAAAAGAAAATGCCAATTACTTTTTAAGTCAAATATTTCATTAGACTGTGGACCTTATTTCTGTATGTTATGTAGATTTAGAAGAGAAGGGTATATAAGTTCATGGACTAGTGCAAATTTTAAAAATCTCTCATTTGAGCATTTTCTTGTATGAAGGTGCAGTGTCTTAGAAAGAGTTGTGATACCACATGCATGGAACTTTTCTTAAAACTGCTTATGAGAAGGAAGCGTTCTCTTAGAGCAAACGTTAATGTTCTCTTTTGCAATGATGCACATGTTCTCCCTCATGAAAATGAATTCTTGGATCTAACTAATAAATCTCCTGAAAAGGGACTTCCAGTGCCTAGAGACAAGAGATAAATCATACTGCGAAGATACTGAACCATGAAATGATTCTGTTAACATGTCATCTGTCTAGCATATATTTTCAAATCTCCAACAGAAGGGTCTAAATTATGAAGGGAAGGTGGTCTAGCAAAGTTGGTAATTTGGGAGTTGATACTTTTAACCTCTTCCATCTGCTGCTACTACTTAGGTGTGTCTGTTTTGGCAAATATTGCAAAGTGAAAGATTCTCAAATACCATTACACCTAAGCTTTTAAAGGTAAAATAGGCCCATAAATTCTTCAAAATATGTTATTCTGCTGGTTTAAAGGCAAACTGGCAGGAGAAAAGAACCCAGCTCAAGAGAGATTACAAGTCAGAGTTACAATTTACTGAAAGGATTACAAAACATAATGATACAGAGAAAAAATTTGTTTTAACCCACAAAACCCAGATGTATAACCCAGCACCCTGGGGCCCAAACAGAATGGTGTTCACTGGCCCCTGTGCTGAGCACCACGAGGTGCTCCTGAGTAGAAAGTGAAGGGAAAACCTGTGGGTGAGAACGATGGTCGCAGTTTGGTCAAGAGTGGCACGCGCAGTGCTGTTGAGGTTCCAGTCCTCCTCTGGATCCGACAAGTGGTACCAGAAGTCCCAAAACCCAAAGATTTTGTATGCTCAGCTTCAGGTGCCTCCTCCCAGGGCAAGGAGTTTTACAATGGGTGATTTAACTCTGTGCGTCATGGGATATTTTTGGAATCTTTGACGGTCTTGGTCGTTGCATCTGCCTATTGTGCCAGTCCCTAATGGCCCATTAGCAGATATGCCCCCTCAGGCTGGGTGTGAAGGTGCTGATGCCTCCCTAGAGGGGAGTTACCACAGCTCAGTCATTGGTGTGAACACAGAAACATTCCTGTGCCTCGCAGGGTTCTTTAACACCCAACATGTAGTGTGAGGGGACAGGTGTACCCGGGGCAGCTGCTGCAAACAATCCATTATTAACTGTTCATGAGAAATGACATAGGGGGTGTAGAATACACAGTTCTGGTTACACTCACACAGTGATAAACTGGTTTTGGCTGCTGTAACTAGGACACCTATCTTGTGAGAAATGTTGCATCAATCAGTACTTGCTCTTAAGGTACCACGATAAATCACCATTAGTGATTTGAAATTTTGAAAAGTAATGACTATAAAAAGTAGTGTGGCAAAGAGGAGATAAAGATTGTACATTGTAGTCTGAAAAGTGTGGATGGGGTGTATGTACCAGTGTAAAGTGAGGATTTCAGATCCTGTTGCAAAGATCCCGTGTTTCAGGAGCTGTCTCTTTACAGTATTTTTTACAGGGAGGTGGTAAAGAGCAATTTTTCTAGGTTACACTGACAGCTTACACTTGCAGAAACTAAACCAAATTCTCTTGTATCTGTATCAGTCAAGAGTTGCTCTTCTGAGAGCAGCGGAAGGCACCTGTTTTAAAACTGATTGGTGGTAAGAAATGGTTATTTAATTTTCTAACTCACAAAATCTGGGAATTAAATGAAATTTAATTTAAAATTATTATGCTTCATTAATTCATGTTAAATAACCAGGAGTGAAATGGAATTGAGCTTGTGAGTACTCATTGAATGGTGTAGTTCTTCACCTGTGTTGTGCTGTGTTGAGACTTAAAGCTCTTGGGAGTACTTATTAGTTTGAGTTTAGTGATGCCTGACTGCTTCAGGAGCTGACCTGCATCTAGGACTAAACCACCTCCTACCCCATCACAACCTCTGCTTCACAGTAGTTTGCGTGTAGGCAGTATAGTTATCTTTGTACTTTCTGTGCCACCATACACTCATCTTTAATGCTGGTAAATGAACTCTGAAGAAGTTTTTCAAGAGTACTCAGTTATTGCCATTTTTAAGAGTATAGAGAATGGAATATCATTTCAGTAGATAGTGTGACTGTGACCCAGTCATTGCACATTCAGTTTGCTTTGTTACATGCATGTGGAGCACCTAGTGTACTAAAGGTAGTTTCAGCCATCTGAATAGGTAAGATCCATTGTGGGGACATTATTTTTTGGAGGTAACTTTTACATATTAACATTTTCTAATGCAGTCTTTCATATTGCAACTGCCTTTACCAACTTTTCTGTAATTTTGCCATCTGCATTGGTACTGACATGATCCTGCTATATCATGTAGCACTCTTTTACAGCTGTCGCTTGGAACAGTAAAGAAACACACGTGTGTGTTGTAGGACAATAAAGTTTAGAGTTGATTGCTTTTGTGAAACAAAACCCAAAATAATTAATACAATTATAGTTATTTAAAATGAATTGTTGAAAGTAATTAAAGGAACACGCTTCAGATAATCTTATGGTAAATAATTTGACATGAGGAATACAAGTTTCAGAGCACAGTGTGGTATATTTCTTAATAGGTATGTGAAGTGCAGTTACAGCAATGTGACTAAACTACTTCAAAAGACCAGATTCAGCCTGTGGTTATAGGCAGGGAATCATAGTATCCATAAGAGCTATGTGTACTTGTCTGAGGAGTAGTTTGACTTTTATACAGTATTTTGTTGTCTGATACATTGACCTTCCGTTACTTTGGGATTGTATTTTTACAGAAAATTTCAAATACTAAAAATGTAGTGTGACATGTTATATCTAGTGAGCAGAAATACAAGGTCCTTAGGATCCTCCTTAATTGGTGTATGAATAGCAAAGCAATTCAAAATAGAGTCTGTCTCTAGGTGGAAAAAGATATGAATCTGTGACTAAGGCTTGGGAAGACCACTACTGGTTCTTCAGGAGATTACAGACTTGTCATACAATCTTGAACAAGTCAAATATTACTAGATTTTTTAAATTATTTAGGACCCCAAATACGATGTTGGATAGCTAGTGGAATTTCTGAGAACTTCTGTGTTTCATTTCTGTTAAAATGCTTTAAATCTCCCTTCTGTGTTTAATTTTTTCCAAAGAGTTCAGGATCACTGATTTCACAGGAAGTGAAACATTAATGTATTTTTGTAAATGTCAGTAAGTGTGTGTGTTTGGCTATATCTTCTTCTACAGAATCACAGAATGGTTGAGGTTGGAAGAGACTTTTGGGAGGTTATTTTGTCCAGCTGTCCTGCTCAACCTGAGTCACCTGTAGCAGACTGTCCAGAACTGTGTCTATAGACCTTTTGAGTTTCTCCAAGGATGGAGAATCCACGACCTGTCTGGGCAACCTGTGTCAGTCCTTAATCACCCTCACAGCGAAAGTGTTTCCTCATGTTCCGGTGGAACCTCATCTGTTTCATTGCATGCCCATCAGTTCTTGCCCTGTCACTTCTTTCCACTTTCCCTTCATATATTTCTATATATTGATAACACCCATTCTGAGCTTTCTCTTCTCTGTGCTAAACAGTCCCACCTGACTCAGCCTTTCCTTATGTGAGAGGTGCTCCAGTCCCTTAATCAGTTTTGGTGACCATTTGCTGGACTGTCTCCCATAGCTTTGGATCTCTCTGGTACTGGGGAGTCCAGAACTGGACACGA
>JAWWTY010000160.1:19964018-20052029 GCA_035222235.1 Margarornis squamiger
CTCTGGTGGATCAGCTGCTTCTCATGGGTTGCAACATGAGCAAACTTGCTGAGGGTGCACTCTGCCCCATCATCCAGATTATTAAGGAAGATGTTGAATGGGACTGGACTGTTTTGATCCCTGCGCTACACTGCTAGTGATGGTTGAATGTCCTGGGATATTGTTTATATGATCTGGCAAAGCATCTGTTAAGTCCACAGGGAAAGAATTTTGTGCTATGAGGACAAGATATTTCAGGATTCTCACTATCATGTCGTCTTACAGTTGGCAGTAGTGCCAAAAGATGCCAGGGCAGGGGCTCTGCCCTTATAAGAATGTATAGGACTTACTCATTACTAATTCATTCTTAACAGATATATGAATTGATAAATATCAAATGCATCCTCAGGTTTGAATATCAGACTTAAATAGGTTTGTGCAAGCATTGAACTGAGTAATGAGTAGCTCATAGTACTGTTACCTTCACTATATCATCTGTGTTTAAAAAGCAGACAGCTGTTTGTGTCTAAGACTGTACCAAGTATGCATGTATAGCTAGTCTTTTAAATCTGGCAGGTGGTCTAGAAATTGAAGCGTATACAGTTAGCAGCCATACTGTAGCAAAATGGGGTCTCTTCTCCATTTACCTTCTGAAATTTTAATGTGTTTGAGAAAAGGTAAAATATTAATATTTTTATATAATACATAAGACAGTAGGGAATAAGCCCTACAATTAAATCATCTTGGTGCAATTTCCCTCCTCCCTTTCCTTAACTAGTTAGTTGTCACATAATTTATCTACAACTATGTAACTGTTTCTCATTGATTGAGAAACAGTTTGATTTTTTTTCTTTCTCTTCCTTTTTATAAATTGTATACAGATAGAATTTGATTTTGCAGGTGCAATCCATGTTCGTATGTATTCATAGCCTAATTTCAGCAAGTAATTGTAATTTGTACTCTGTGGCTTGCTGTTGAATAGTCTGTTGTAAGCATTTACTGGTTCAGCTGTGAGGGAGGACTTCGCCTGCAGAGCATGATTCTGGGTTTTGATTCATTAAGAGTCTCTCCTCCAACTGGCTTTCTCATGAATAGAAGGGTATTCTTTGGTGCTTATTTAAAAGAGACTGTTTCAGCAAACATTCATGCCAGTGTAGTTGTTGTTAGAATGTTCATGGAAATTACACACAGAAGAGCTAAAATGTATGCAGCTGAAAAGAATTCATGAGGAAACTCCAGTGAAGAATCATGAAAACAAACATGCTCAGCTCTCAACCCTTTTCTGAGCAAATAAAAAAGAATCACTTCTGATACTCTGTGTTATATTCCGTGCTGTATTCTCACTGCCTCTGAACCTTAGGCAGAAGCTGAGATGCCTGGCGGATGTTTTTAGTGACTCCATATGCAGTTCATTTCATGCATTAAATGCACATAAATGGTTTTAGTCATCCAGTTTCTAAAGTAAATTATTACTTTTCAAAATCCACTGCGTAAGTAATAACAGACTGCTAAGATACTGTGAGTGCCATTTTGTTTTGCTCTAGTGGAAAATTTCATGCTGACAAGGTCAAGCCCTGCAGTCGGAGAGCAGTCATGTGATGAAAGGCACATCCAGCAGGGAGGAGAGTTGGTAGATGGACATCTACTGTCATCTCCTTCAGAACTGAGGATTTGAAATGTGGATTAGTTAGATTTAGGGGATAGAACTGACCTACAAAGTCTTTTTATTGTTTTAGACTCAAAACGCATTGTTTTAGTGTGTTTTCAAAATTGCTTCCTGTTTTTTGAATGAACTACAGTAGTTAACAGCATTGTCTGTAATTGGCCTTAGGCAGTAATACTGTCAGGGTAACAGAGTAATCCTTACATATAGTATGTACTGATTTTTAAGGAGTTTCATGCTATGGTGCACAGTAAACTGGAGGTTGCAATGTAGAAGACATAGCATGGCTGATTTTTCTTTTAGTGCAGTAAAATACTTATGCTCTGCATTTAAAATAAGTTTGAAGATGGTGAGAAAATCAGTCAGTTATAAATAGTTAACAGCCAATTTTCCACCGTTCAGCCCAGAGAACAGCTTCCTTCCAGGTAGATAGCTCACATGTAATATTACTTTGCAGTAAGACATTTGATGTTCACATATTTTTCTATGATTGATTAATATACTTTGTTATGGAGATAGGTTCTTAGGACAAAAATAATTGAGGTAATCTCAGAGTCAAATTGCTCAGTAAAGAACTAGATAGCTACATTTTCAACATATAAATCTACGTCATTACCAGAGGTTGCTGAGAGGCTGCTGATGCCTTAATAGATAAGGTTTAGATAGATTACCTGCAGCACTAAACAATTTACTGAGAACAGAAAATGGGCTTCCAATACCGTCTAGAAATGAAACATCACAATTATTTGAGGTACTCTGTAACCTTGGAAACAATTGGGAGCAGTGACATCAGCAGCAATTATGTGCAATTTTGTCTTTAGTTTATCACCAAGGTAACCAGAGCAGGTTTCCCTGCTTGAAATTTTAAGAATGTCATGGTCTGGTATTAAGTGAGCAGACTATGTAGGGTCTGTTAAAATTGCAATCTGTTTCCCTTTTAAAATGATCCTTCAGGATTTAAATTGTGTAAACTCATGGGTTTGTTTGGGTTTGTTTTTTTCCTTTTTTTTTTTCCTTTCTCTCTCTGAAACAGCTGCAAGCAAACAAGGCCTTAGTTACTGTGCTAAATTCTCTAAATACTGGAAAGAAGGAAAAATCTATTTCCTCATCGATTTCCTTTTACTCACCCTAAATACCAAGTATTGCCACAGCATACAAGGGCTGCAAATTTCCCTGTGTTGCTTTTGGGACTTACCCACAACTGAGGTCATATGTTGTTCCCACATCTAACTTCCCTGAGGGAAGCTCTGCATTAAAGTCTAGGTTCACAAGAGACTAGCATTCAGTGCTGCCAGAGGACTGTACTGGGTGAGTGATTCCCTTAGACTTCCTGGGTATGAGACATCCTTAGTCATCCTACCTCACTTTGTGGTTGTCCCAGTCAAGAATGACCTAGCATGATACTCGTCTTCATGTGTAATTCAGAGGAGTGGGGTTTTTTCTGCAATTGGTTTTGGCAAAGGTGGTGTTTCAATTAAAGCTTTGTTGCACAGTAGAAAACCTTGTAGTTACCTTTGTAATTGCTTTGTGATGGGAAAGTTATGTGGTGTGATAGCCATAGTGGTGACAGGCAAGATACTCAAACCATACAGTCTCTCATTTGCTAGGAGGAGTGGCTGATGGAGCTGGGATTGTTTAGTCTGGAGAAGAGGAGGCTCAGAGGGAGCTCCCTCTGCCAGGGGAGGTTTAGGTTAGATATTAAGAAGAATTTTTTTACGGAGAGAGTAATCAGGCATTGGAATGGCCTGCCCAGAGAGGTTGTGGATTCACCTTCCCTGGAGGTTTCTAAGATGAGGCTGCATGTGGCACTTAGTACCGTGATCTAGTAATCACAGTGGTGTTAGATCAAGGGTTGGACTTGATCTTGAAGGTCTTTTCCAACCCAGCTGATTCTATGATTCTGTGTGTGACTAAATTTTAGAGAGATACATTTTTATATGAAATTATGAAAAAGCTTATCCTTCAGTCATAGAGGAAAAAGGGGAGACTGCAAAAAAATTGCATTTTTTTCAAGTCTGGAGCGCTATCTCAAGTGAAAGCTATGTTAGTGCTATAAGTTTGTATTCATAAAACTTCCATATTTTAACTGTAATGGCTTACTGTGTCAAACATTTCCTTTTTTTTTTTTTTGCATATGTCTTTATCCCTAGATTGCTGCACATGCAAAGTACCTACTTATGTTGAGTTATTTTGCATTCACTTTATGATATTGTAGGGCAGTTGGTATGTGGGCAACTTGCCATAGTTATGCTTTAGTGATACAAGATAGAACTTGATGTTTGAAGAAAGTAATAAAATTGTATTCCAGTTTGGAGTGCAGTCCTGAAGAAGTGAAACTGCATTTCAAGCTATTAGTCTTTTGGTGTTCCAAAACAAACCTTATAGCCTATGGTTAATGTTGGAGTTCAGTAGTCCACATAATTTGGAATTAATTGAGCCAAGTAAATTAAATTAGATTTTTGCATGAAAAAAGGTAATCCCTTCACATAGTTTGGTATTGTAGAGTGAATAACGCACTTGGTACATCTTGTGCTACCAGAGACTTTTGTGGGTTGTAATGGAAAAACGGATGCCTTTCTGAGAAATAGGATATTGATGTTCAGATTTGTAAAGGATTAATTCACTGACTGATAGAAGTAGAAGAAAAAGAAAGTTAACTGTCTCAGTTTAAAAGAAACCAAGATGTGTATCAAGGAAAGTGAGAAATCCTTCTGGACTAGGAAGGGAGTCTCTCCTCAAAAACCACCACAACGTTTGAAATTAAGAGACTTTAATCAGAAAATGTAGAGAAAAGGGTAACAGTTCTTTACTACAAATACGTGTCTGTATAACCAAACCCCCCAGAACAAACAGCAACACCGTAACCGAAACGTTCAAGCAAATCAAGTCTATCTGTGCTCCGTGGGTGCACCTGTGCTCACAGACAGCGGGAGGTGATGCCGCACCTTGAGAGGCGGTGGCTGCGGAGTCACTCACTGGCTCTGCCGAGGGCAGGGAGAGGTGCTGCTTCTGCAGCTTACGTGGGAATGGTGGCCACAGGGACAGGCTGAAACCTTTCCCGTGGGCAGTATCCTTTGTCCAAAAGTGTTGGGGGGGATACATCTCTTCTGCAGATGGTGTTGGCCCCCTGAGAAGCCTAGCGAATCCAGGCAGCGGTGATTGTTCCCTTAGAAGAACGGCACAGGGCACGTGGAGTTGGGCGGGCCAGGAATCCCCTCTCAGTGCTTCCAGCAGCCCAGTAAGCGCGGCTGGCACCCAAGTAGCTGGAGGAGAGAAGTGTGGCAAGCCTCAGGAAACCTCTCTCTTCCCCCCATCCTCTCCCCAGCCATCGCGTTGGAATGCAAAGCCATCGGTCATCCCTTTGTTTAGGCTTTAGTCAGTTAGCTGGCTCTGGGAGCAGGCGGTAGGCGGCTGGGCTTCAACAAGCCTTCTCATTCTGGTTTCCAACTCCCAAACTGCTGTGTTGGTAAGGGACAAAAAAAAATTCCATGAAAGATTGTGAAACTATAACAACATGAACTTTTTAGATACTAGTCACATTTTAGCAATATTTTAATTATCCTTAGTATAATAATGGATGTGTGTTGTTAATTTTATTTTTGTAATACAAAGTCACCAAATACCTGTGTGCTTTGCTCCCTGAAGTAATTTCCAGAAATATGCAGTAGCAAGTAATCACACTTATTTGCAAACATACTTGGGGAAAAGGAACAGTGCTTTGAAAGGCATTGATTTGCTGGTTGCAGCTATCAGTTTGATTAATGTTAAAATTTTATACAGTATATTTAATCATTACTCATGATTAGTGCAGTAATAATGCATTACACATACCTGCACATTTACTAGTAACAATTACTGTCTTATATTTCTTTCCTATCACAGATGTAGTCATAAATTAGAACTCCTAAAATTTTTAAAGAAATACTTATTAGACATTGGTTATAAATCTTTATAACTAAGTATTCAGGGAGTAATAATGATTTCACTGGGTTTATTTTGTGATAATGAAAGTCCGTTTAGATTTCTGTTGTATCGCAACTTCCCTCCTGAGTTCCTACAGGATGTGCAAGATTTCATGACTGTCATGAGGCCAAGAAAAACTCCAGGCAAGGCACTAGATACTGCATTCTGTACAGAGAGACATTTTACATATGAACAAGCTGAAATGTAGTCACATTAAATGACTGTTATGCTAGGTTCCCAAAGGTTACAGTAGTGCTGTTTGCAGAAGTAGCATGCAGGGAGTGGAGAAGAAGGGGAACAAAGGAGGAGAAGAGAGGGAAATAATGATGAAGGCATGGTGAAACAGTCTGTAAGTTGGTTCTGTGATAAGATTCAGTATTTATATGGGGCTGAATGTGGTCTTGGACACGCAGGGATACAAAGCAAAGACCGTGTTCAAAGGGGGTGTTTCAAAGTGCTGACTTTCATGATGACTTAAGAGTTATTACTGAAAATTCACTGAAAATGAATTTGAAATGTGAAGACCTGAGTAAATAAAGCCTTGATAAATCTGAGCTACATTCAAAGCTGACCCAGCTTTGAGCAGGAAGTTGGAGTAGAGACCTCCTGAGGTCCTTTCCAGCCTGTGTTTAGTCTGTGCTGTGGGGAAAAGGGTGCACTTCATCCATGAAGGTGTTTAATGAGGAGTTCAGATAGTAAACAGGATAATTTACTTACTTTTACAGTCTGAATAAACAGTTGCTGGACTAATTTGTCCACTGTTTTTAGTAACCTTTGAAAACTTACATTGAAAGCATACAAAAGGCATAAAACTAGGTTTGGAGACTGAAAAAGAAACTGGTAAAACTGATCAAAACTAAGTGAATTTTCTAGGGCAGGTGTAACTATTTTTACGAAGGACTGTATTTGTTTTATTGGAAAAGTGTCAGTATTTTTACAGCATACCCAAAAGAAAGAGGCAAGTTGAGCATAGCCCTGGTTGGCTCTAAGACTGTAAGATATTTAAGACTGGCATTTTAATCTACTTGGCAAATGAATGTTGAGATCCAGTGAATGAAAGCTGTATTTAAAAAAAAAAAAATAAAAATACATCTGTGAGAACAGGTGAAGCAACTCTTGTGCTCTTGGAAAGTGAGCATTCACTTGCATTTCTCCTTTTGAGGGAGTTGGTGTTTGTGCTTTGGCATCCAGCACCACAGGCTATGAGAACATTAGGATAGTAGTAACAGCTTTCATCTTTCTACCTGGCTGACTAAAGTGATTTGACTTTATGCAGTTTAGTTGGTTAAATTAGCCAAAATGTAACTTGAAGGTTTCTTCTTTCACAATATAGTTATATCAGATTCCCTCTTATCAGACTGTTCACATATTAGTACAAGTGCTGGGTAAAGATGTTCTGAATTACAATAAGATAGACTCATTGGGTGAGTTGATGATCCATGATCTGTTGCCAGCATGCAAACACGTCAGACTTTTAGAGGCAACATCTGCCTGAACTGTCTGGGGACACAAAAAGAACAGAAAACATCTTATAGTGGAGCAAAAATAAAGATGTGACTTGATGAAAGTGTAATTTTCTTCTATGTTTAGCCATTCTATGTGTTATTTAAAATTGAGTGCTCATGTCATGTCAACAAGTATATAATCACCTTAGTTCCTCGTAATTAATTACCAAGAGGAAATTTAGGAAGGAAGGAAGAATTGTCTTCCATATTCTATTTTTATTGTAAATGTATTTTTACTTCTCTATCCTGGTTTTGCCTTTGGGAATTTTGGTTTGCTTGTCTTCATCATCTCTTTTGTCACTCATTTTTACTTTTTGCTCTTCTTACATTGTTACTCCTTTGATATTTTTCTGAATGTTGGCATTGCCTCATCTCCCCTTTAGCCAAGATGTTGCTTCCTACCTTCAGAACACTTCCTTCTTCTGGGTCTGTTATCTGCCATTGCTTCTTTCAACTCTTCATTTTCTCTGGATCTGTTAATTTATCCAGGAGATAGTTAATGAGTTTTTTATATATATATATATGCCCTAGTAAGTCCTAAGCTCCTTTTCAAAGCTTACCCTAGAATATTCAGCATGAGGTGTTGGTTCAATCTTGCATTAGAAAAAAAAAACTATCCCTCTTGATTTTCACATATTACATGATATTTTAATATATCAGCTTTGTAGGAGTTTTCTTTAGTCACTCATTGCATCACTAATTGCTTTGTTACACGTTATGTGTGCCATTAGCAGCTCTTACCTTAAATTTGTTTTAACTACCTTCACCCTTTCCTGGATTCCCTAGGTTGAGTTAATATTTTTCACAGGGTTTTTCCACAGCCTGTGAGTTGTTTCAAGAGACGCGGGGGTTTTAAATTAGCATTTTTACAGGTTTATTTGGATACACTCTTACTGATATTATTGTGATTTAGTTCTGCATAAGAGAGGGTTTATTTGAATTGCTGTCATGGGACTTTTTTTGTAATGAGTAAATTTTTCATGTTTCTCATACTGTGTTTATTGGTCTTCACTCCACTTATAATCTGCAGGAATTCACAAGCCATACAGGTGTGTTTTTAAAAGCAGACAAAAATTAAAGTATTTTAGAATAAATCTTATTGGATGGGGTAGAAGGAACAAATAAATTCCATTCCACATGCAGTCCTCTTGCTCAGAAAGTATAATACTTCAAATGATAATTCCTTTTTTAAAAAAAATGGTACTCTTACACGTCTTGTACATTTCTTTACACTTCAGCATTTATTCAGTCTATCACTTCAGAGTATTTATAATGATCCTCCTAATGGTCCATTGAAAATATGCCACTATGAACTAATACATTCCCTCTATAAGGGTTCATTTCTGAACTAGACTGGCAGGGCTATCAGAATAATACCAGTTCATACAATACTAAACTGAAAAGAGTAAGTAAGCTCTGAGTCATAAAGTACAAAGGAGGTGTAATCCTTGATTCCTGTTGAAAATGCAGGGTTAAGTGCTTGTTTTTGCCACGTGTAATGATTGAATTGCATGTTCAGTAACAGCCATAGCAGTTGTCTGGTCATAAACTTATTTTATGTGGTAACTGTTAGGTTTATTTGTAGAGCCTCAACAAGAAAATGCTCCCCTCTGTGAAATGGAAGGATAAGAAGCTGTCTTCCTCTCTGAAAATAAGAGGTAAATTAGACAAAGCAATTAAAGACGTGAAAGTGGCAAAACCACATCTGTGGTTCTGTGAAGCAAGTCCCCCTTTTCATGGGAGCAATGTAGTAAAAACATTTTATTCTTGATCGAAAGAGGGCCCCAAAAAGCACATCTTGACGAGTTGAAGAACCACAGGTACCCAGTGTTACCTTGTGTTCGGGGAAGTATGAAGCCTAATGGCAAAGTGACTGGGGTGTGACAGCGCCTTCTCTCTGCTTTGCCCTCCTGGGCAGAGGGAGGTCTCAGCAGGAGCGCAGAACTGTGGTACTATGTTCTATGTGAGACTCCAAATTCTCTAGTTCTTCCCTTGGCAATCTTCCTAAGCTTCTTAAAAGAAACATTTTGTAGCATTCCTCTAAGCCTTCTTTGAGCCAATTTTTACCTTTCCAAGAGTGGATGTGCTTCACTGGGCAGTGCCTTCAGGCAAGTGACCTACTCAGGCCTCTTCAACTGACTGATGTGCAGGTTTGAAACATGCACAATTCAGGACTTGCCCTTAAAAATTTATCTGTGACATATTTTCTCATACCTTTCTGCAAATATGCTGTGTAATTGCAGTATTTTAATATTCCAGCTACAGAAATGTAGTGTCTAGACACCACCATATGTATTTCAGTCAGGCACAGAAGTATTGCTGTCCCATTTTTGTTTCTTTGGCAACTGATATTCTCCTGCTTTGCAAATTCACAGAGCAATGATTTTAATAGAAAGGCAAAATACTACATTGCACTAAAGAAGGGAACTGGTTATAAAAAAAAATCTTTAGTATTACTTCCCCTGTTTCAATTGCTGTTAATTTGCTAGTGCCTCTTTAGCTCTCTGAAACTTCTGTGGAAAAAATGAGATAACAAAGCATAATTATAAGTCAATTATGCTAAATTTTTGTTTTGAAGCTTGACCACTAGAATGCAAAGCTATGTGTTTCCACCTCCATCCCAAAATATTTCTGAAATAAAACATTTGTTTCTGTCTCAGTGAAGCCAGAAACCTAAACTGGAAACTGAAGAGTAAATGACAGAAATAAATGATGCCTTCTCAGATTCTGAAAAAGGCTAATGAAACCTTGCAGCTGCCAAATCTGACTGAAACCAGTGGCCTGTGAGTTGCAGTGTTCAAGGGAAAAAGTCAAAGATAATCTAGATGTTTCCAAGCAGAACACTTTGCTATTCTTTTTATTCCTTTTCTTTCTGTTTGTATGAACTAAAAAAATCATATAACAGATTTATTTAATACATTTTCTGAAGGTTATTTGACCTTCAAGGTAATTTAATGTGCTTAGCACGTTATTTCTGTCCTTTCTCATTACTTGAAAGGTAGCTTTTAATTTATCAGATATATACCATTTTGAATCACAGATTGCTCCTGTGATGGAGATTTCTTAGAAGTTTTCTTTTGACAGCCTCTTTATAGTTTTCCTGAAGCACTTTTCTTTTGGCCATGCATAAAGTCAGTCTTCAAAATCATAATGAGATTTGTGCATAATCCTGAAATTAACTACCTTTTACCATTTCTTTTTGTTCATTATTTTCCTGCCTGGTGAAATATTATAAGCAGGAGATTTGTGAATACATCATGATTTAATTGTGTTTTAAAGAGCTAGTTGATATTTTGTTCTCTTGTGGGTTAGCATTTGTTTTGCAGCTGAGCCCGTATTTTATTTTTAATCTGCTAAGTCACCTAGTTAGTGACAGCAAAATAAATAGTAACCTAAAAACACAAGTAAAAAGAGGCAGATGTGTATTTATGTGTTACAAAATATATAGCCATCATTCTCTTCTGAGAAAAAAGTGAAAACAGATATCCAATTTGGTTCTTGCTAGATCAGGAGTCTGTATTGCAAAAATCCCCCAAAATTTAGAGTAGATTACTACCCTTGACCTTTTCAAGTAAGTAGAATCCTGCAGTCTGTTTAACTTTCAACTCAATTTATTATATGCTGTTGGATTCAGTCCAGACTTCTGTAACTATGTATAGCCTATAGAAAATAAAGAGCATCCATTCCTGTAAAGAGGGAAATATCAGATAATTCAGTTTCTGTAATTAAAAGATAGTAAAATACTTAAGCAAGAATACTTTTGTTTCAGCAATGAGGCAGTAATGTCTTCTATTCTGCTTACTCTTAGCAATTTTTTTCCCTCACTAGGTTTTAATCGGTTTAGAGCAGCATAACTGTTTTAGAATTAAGGCACTTACACATTTTCTGAATAGATATATGCCTTTGATTTTCTAGAAGAGAAAAAGCTGAAGTTGTATGTTAGCAGTTTTGAACTAGATATTTACACAAGAAAAACAGTCCTCAGAGAAAAGGGAGGGGGAGAGTGGAAAAGGAGAAACATCTTAGAAGTGAATCAGTTGCTAGTGAAAAGGTGTCTAGAGAGGGAATTTGGCAAGAGCATACTCCTTCTTTCCCCTTCCCTCAGATCTTTTCCTAGGATGTGCTGTACCTTTCACTCTCACAGAAAAAAAGTCATTTTGCCAGTGTTCCTTTGGAGCTTGGGTAAGGGACATTACTGGAAAACTCTCCTGTTTAGTAAGGTACTCTGCTTGCTGTCTGGTATTAGTTGTTTGAGCTGGCAGTGATGAAATAACAAAGAGGAGTCTGAGGGCAATCCAAAGAGACTTCAGTTGACTTGGGACTGTTGGTTGGAGGATCCAAGAGCACAGGTAGTGATTTCCTCAGTTCTGGTAACTAGGAATAATATTGGCAGGAATAGGCAGATCCATCAGGCCAATGCGTGGCTCTGAGATGGATGTAATTGGAAAAATGTTGAGTTTTTTGACCATGAGATAATCTATTCAACACCTGGTCTACTGACACGTGATGGGATGCACCTATCTCAGAGGGGAAAAAGAGCACTAGTGCACAGGAGTTAGCAGGGCTTGTTAACAGAGCTTTGAATGAACTTGGAAGGGGGAGAGTGAAAATACCAGGCTTGCCAGTGATGAGCAATGGGATAGTGTGCCAAAACTTGAGGAAACGAGCACTAATGCAATCCTCATTCTGCTTTAGGAGGTGTTGGCTACAGTGTATCACACCTGAAATATTTCTACACTAATGCATGAGGAAAAAAGTGCTGAGAGCTTTGTCCTAGTCCTGGAGATTTCACAGAATATGCTGTTTTAGAAGGAACCCACAAGGACCATCAAGTCCAACTCCTGGCCAGGTACAAGACCATCCCCAAGAGTCACACCATGTGCCTGAGAGTATTGCCCAAACACTTCTTGAACTCTGTCAAGGTTTGGTGCTGTGACCACTTTTCTGGGAGCCTGTTCCAGTGCCCAGCCACCCTCTGGGTGAAGAACCTCTTTCTAATATCCAGCCTAAACCTTGCGTGAGACTACTTCAGGCCATTTCTTCAGGTGCCCAAACCCATACACAATATTCAAGGTGAGGCCTCCCCAGTGCAGAGCAGAGCAGGACAATCCCCTCCCTCGATGCCTGGTGATGCTGTGCCTGATGCCCCCCAGGACAGGGTTGGCCCTCCTGGCTGCAAGGGCACTGCTGACTCAGATTCAACTTGCCATTGACTAGGACCTCCAGGGCCATTTCCATGGCACTGCTCTCCAGCATCTCATCCACCAGTCTGTCTGTGCATCTGGAGTTGCCCCATCCCAGGTGCAGAATCCGACACTTTCTCTTGTTGAACTTCATATGGTTGGTGATTGCCCAGTGCTCTCATTTGTCCAGGTCTCTCTGCAGGGCCTCCCTGCTCTCGAGGGAGTCAACAGCTCCTCCCAGTTTTGTGTCATCTGCAAACTTGCTCAGTATCCCTTCCAGTCCTGTGTCCAAGTCATTTGTGAAGGTGTTGAAGGAACATTGGCATAAGTGAAACCTGATGGGATGAGTTCTGTGATCAGGTGCCCTGTTGGATGGTTACAGGCTCTGCAAGAGGCACAGGCTGGGCAGAAAGGGTGGGGAGAAGAGTGGCATTGTTGCCTGGATAGGCAGGGGAATGCCATGCTTACAGATCTGGTTAAGAAGACTTAAGGGAGATTGGTGCCCAGTACAGTCAAGACTTGCACAATTACATTTTGAGGGAAGGATGTTCAGTTGCCTTTGGAGTTCCCTAGATCAACTCAATGGGCAGACAATTGCTTTAGACCTGGAGCCATCTTGCCCCAATCCCATGCTTCTGATACTGATTCCAATTTTGTTGTAAATCCTGTATTCTTTCTGATCTCCTGGTCTCATGAGGCAATTGCTGCTATGGTTCACAGACATGTGGCAGCATTCAGATTGGTGACACCTTTCCACAGACCAAAAAAGCAACCTTAAAGGTTTGCCTCCATATGCACAGAGGGTTTTGTACTGATTCTGCACTCCTGCAAGCACTGAAACTTTAGAGTTTCTATCTTAACCTTACAGAACTAAATACAGTACACTGCTTTGTGCTGAGTGGACTTTAGTGAAATATATTACTGGAAGTCAGTCAAACTTCAGTGGGCTTCAGTAGGAGACAGGTGAATAGGAGAGTGTTCAGGGTCTGAATTTTTCATTCAGATCAGTGAAAACCTCTTATTGATTTGAATGGGCCATAAGCAGAGTGTATCAGGAAATCTTCTGAGCCCTGTTGAGAATTACCTGGTTATTTTTGGAGGATTACCCAAGGTGGGGATGCTCTGGAGTGGCAGGACTTTAAACTTGTATGAGAATTTATCAGGTATTAATTAGTGTCAATTATTCATGTATTTTAGTCAAATTATTTTTTTTCTGTAACCTTTTGTAAGGAAATCTCATTATTATGTGTGGTTGAATTTGTGCTTTTTTCATGCTTGTTTCACAGTGTTGTGAAATATGCATGAATAGTTTAATTTCATGTAAAAACTGTCTGTGCATAAACCTAGGAAACCATCAATGAAACTATTGTCTCTTCAGTCTGCTAGAAAAATAGTTCACAAACGTGCTTGCATGGGGTGGTGATTGCCAGAGCCTGTTCATGGTGGCCAGTGTTGGGTGTTCATCCCTTAATTTCTTATTGGAAACAATGCCGTAGGTTGATCAGTTCCAATTTGGTCATTGGAGGCACTGTCTTGATTTCTGTTGATAAAATATATGACAGTGTATACTGAAATAGTTTAAAAAACAGTAGATGTGTTTTCAATTTTTTAAAATTTGTCATAAATGAAAGTTGTTTTTTTTGCCAACAAATATCTGTTATCCATAATCTGCAATTAGCCTCACAGTTTAACATAAAGGATGAGTCCTGCTTGCTGAACTGCGTCATTGGCCTTGCTGTGGTAAAATGACCAATTTCGTTTCACCAGCTGTGACTTTGGAGGCAGGTTGAATGACAGGGAACACATAAATCTCTACAGATTAAAATATTTCCGGCATACAACTGTGTGTGTATCCATCAGAATTCAGCAGCAGTTCTTGCTTGATAAGCTTGCTAATGTCTTCATGTTCTAAGGAACGTTGTTCTCCTGTATGGGATGTCTTGTACAGTCTCAACCCTGCATTTCTTACTAAAGCAAAACTCCCAGTGAAAAACAGCATCAGTGTGACCATTGAACACAGTTATAGGAAAAACTCCTCACAAGGGCAATGCATCTGCCTAAGGAAATAGAGCATGTAGTTCTGTGACTAATTATGAATTATAGAAAGAATTAAAGGAAAGAAGACACAAAGTTGGGAAATAAATGGTTGATTACTCGTCTTGCATCAAAAGAGGACATTTTCAAAAGACAGCCTAATTATGGCTGCCTTTTCCAGGAGTATTCCTATCTACTAGTCACAATTTCCACCACTTATAATAGAAAGTAAGACTACATTGTCCTTCCACTTCTTACACATGTGGCAAAGATGATTGAAAGGTTGTAGTGTGTTCTAATTTTATATGAAAAAAGTAGAATAAGTTATGTCAGCAAGTTAACAAGAGGTAGCTTTTTAGTTTTTCTATGAATTTGTTTTGAGTGCTGGAGAAACACCCAAGTGTTGGCAAAATGAATTACTGAATGTTGGCTGGTGCAAGTACAGAAAAGCCATAGAACTCTGTGTGTTGGAATTAACATAGTCTAGAAGCATAATTGGTCCTAGTTTGATCCAAGTGGTCAGGCAAGTGTTGTTTCTCTGTGGTTTAGCATCTGGTGATGTATGGGAGTTGTTCTATCTTTTCTCTTTAAGGTGATACTAATCAGGATATGAATTACACATATCTTAATGGATTATTTCAAACTGCAAAAGACTTAGTGTGTTCACAAAAAAAAAAAAGCTTAGAGTTACCTTTGCATATCTGCCTTTTCCTATTACCCTAGAACTTGACTTTGAGTCTTTACTACAGAAATCCACCTCTGGAGGTGCCATGGAAGCAGTGGTGTTTTCTGCTATCACCATGAAACAGTTTCTGGTGTCTTAGGCAAAGTGAAGGTAGGAAGCTGACACTCTTATGCCCCTTTCTGAAAATCATTTACAGACATGATGCTGGAAAAGGATGAGTTGATTTTTTACTTTGTAGTTAAAGTTTTTATCAAGGATGACCAATGTAATTTACAGATGCTAATGAAGTAAGGTTCTGGTTTTGTTTATCAGCTCAATTTTATAGAAGGGGTACCTGAAAAGCATTGATTTAGTGGCCTAAGTACAGAGACCCACTAGTTGTACGTTTGTACTACAAATGCACTCAGAATAATATAGTGTCTTCTATCAACAAATACAAAGGTATCAAGCTCTATAAAACATCTGTAGAGTTAGAAATTCCTTGGTTATGTTGATTTGGCTCAGCCTCCTCTAGGAGAGTAGCTATCAGTGAGAGCTTAGGAGCTTAGTAGTTTTTTAGACAAAACATGTTCTGTATGGTTAGAAACATGACTTTTTCCATTAATCATTAACCTGCAAATGATTAAATGTGTTTCCTGAATGACATCTGCTCTGCTGATCTGTTCTTCCGTGATGAAATCCCACCTGTTTCCATTATAACATCTGCAACTAATGTGAAGTATCTCTGTCTGTCTTTCATAATGTTCCTTGTGAGATTGTTAACAAAGCCACCAAACCATACACTTTTTGTAAGCACCATTGTTACCATCCTGGAAAGACTTTGAGAACAGTGTGAACAGAAAAGACAAAACTGCATATTTCATAAATAGTAGCAGCTTTTGAAAAAGCAAATTACTTCACAATGAAATTCAAAACTTCGCAGTAAATATTCAGTAGACAGTGCTAGTATCATTCTAAAAAGCAATACACTGTACTTCTCAGTACAACAAAAGTTGTTCTTATCAGAATCCAAAAGGTCAGATAGAGTACTGTTCCTGCTACATAAAGACTAATAACATGCACTAACCCCAGCTGGCTATTCCTTAAAACTGTTTGCAGAGGTCACATATGTGGGATGTGTGAGCTGATAACCATTTAATCATTTTCATCATAGAGAAAGATGTTTTTAAAGTTGACCTTTCTTTGATATAGGAATTTTTTCCCCTGAAAGTATTTATAGAAACAGTTTCTTCTTCTGTTTTCTTTATCTATGCTTGTAAAAAAATCAGATTCTGTGATGTGCGTGAACATATGAGCCTGGTAAAGGGGAGGCAGGGAAGGGAAACTTTACTTTCATTGAAAATAACCAATATTTTTTTCCCCTAACAATGAATTTGATAACTGATGCACATCTCAAACATTCTGGATTTTTTCACTTTGTGAAGAAAATTGTATTCCCTTAGTGTTCTGTAGCAAAAGAGTAAAGTAACAGTCATCTCAGCAAACTTGTCAGCCTGCCATGTAATTTGATGGCTGCTTTTGTTTTGAAAAGATACAGATAAACAAAAGTGGTCCATCTATTACAAAGCTACATTGTAATTTTTTCCAAATCATTTTACTTGTATTTTTTAGAGTAATTGTTAAATGGAACTACTCTTTGAATGAATATACATGAAAAACTCCAGACTATTGAGCAAATCGGCACTAATTTGTGTTGTTTATTCCATTTGCCTTTTTGTTTTGTGAGATGTTTCCAAGCAGTGTTATGCTGTGGAATGTGGTCATGCTGTAAATGAGGTGATTCATGATACAATCCAGAATAATATTGTGTGTTTCCGTTGTAGAATAAGTCTTATTGTGATTTTTTTTTCTCTGCCAGTTCAGTAATACATAACCCTCAAGTGCAGAAAAAGATAAATCATTAAATTTCATAAAACCCAAGTGTAATCTTAAAAAATTAAATGAGGCTTCAGTACTTAGTAAGTTTTAAGTTGCAGAGGAAACCTCTGGAGGATAACATAGTAAAATATAGTGATTTTTACGAACAATTCCTGCCCTAAGTTGGTCCAATCAAATTTGAACCTCTTAAAATTTGGTTCACTTATTATGGCCTATAGGTCTTGCTTTGTATGTTTATGTAATCAAACTGTCGCAGTAACAATTAGGAAGGAAAAGAATTATATGCCAACTAACATGGAACTTGTCAGAGTTGAAAAAAATTATTCTTGGGAAAGCCATCTTACTATGTAATGTAAAAATACTGTCTGCTAAATGTCAGTTTAAAAATAACATCTATTTTTAGCAGTTTTAGAGTTTACAGTGTTATCCAGACTGAATATAGGTTGAAACACAGACTGAAAATCCTACAGATAGTTGACAGTTTGGTAGTTCTTATGATAACCATACTTCAAAAGTTTTGGGCAGAATCAGTGACCTGAGGTAAAGGGCTAAAGTGATGTGATGGCTCAGTTAATACTGTATTTTCAGTTGGGCTGAATTCAAAGGGAAATGCTGGGAAGTACACTGAGCTATACTGACTATCAACTTCAAAGGTATTGACATAAAAGGAGAAGGACATGAAAAGAGAGCTGTTAGTGAATAAGCAGCGGCAAGGAAAACCCAACAGGCATCTGACAAATTGAGTATTACTTTCTTAATCATTGTTTTCTCTGTAGTGAAATGAGTATCATCTTTGATGACTATCTGTGAGTTAATTCCACTAAATGTTAACATTTTACACCCCAAAACTTTCTTTTTCAGAAATCCTCCTCCTACTTTGCTACATCCTGAAAAGTGGTGCAGAGGATTCAATCATTTCATTTCACAGTGAGTTTTATTTTCTTATAAAAACAGCTCATTCAGCAAGACTTATGTGCGCCAGTCTGAAAACAGAATATGTTTATGGAGTTGCTGCTTTTGCAGGTTTTTGACTTCAGTTTTCTTTTCGTAGACTCTAGACCATACTTCACTTTTTGAAAGCTATACAGTGCAACTTGGTCTTCTTATGTACTTTCTTCACAGCTTCTCTGAACTCCTTAGTTGATTTGCTTCTTGATTTTGATGGACCTAGAACAGGTTTATAAATACACCTGATTTCCTTGTTGGGTTTGCAGTGAAATTTACATCAAGGATCAAAAAGGATTAGTGATAAGACTACAGGTCAGTTTAAAATAAGAATTTGAAAGATAAGAAAGAACATAATTGCCTTTTCTCTCCTTTACTAATGTTCAGTACATTGTATACCCAATATATGTAATTGAGCACTAATTGTACCAAGAGCGTAATGGATGCAGCTGTCACCAAACTAAAATATGGTTTTGCTTTTTTTTTTTTTTTTTACAGTGAAACTAGGGAATCACAATTTAGTAGTTGCTAGCATTATATTAAAAACTCTTACAGCAACTTTTATGAGTGATTTTTAGTATTCTTCAGTATTTCATTGGGACCTATTACATCCCAAACTGTGTAATTTGCAGAATAGTATTATAAAACGCCTGGGAAGTTTACACTGATCAAGTAACCATCTATTTGAACACTGCTCCTCAGTACTGACTTTTCAAGATAGGTTTGAAAATATGCACATCTGCATTTTGAATCTCTTCCATTCCTTGATGTAGTTACTTGCTGAGTACAGTATCCCTACCTGATACTTTTTTCATCTAGTTGTGTAGTAGTTTCTCTCCATTTTAGAAGTTAAAAATAGAAAGACTAATACAAATGTCGTTACTAATCCATGAAAAATATTGTTATTTATTATGCTGATCTTTAACCAGGCAGGAAGGTAAGCTACAGTATAATGCTTGGCCTGCAAAGGAAGGCCATTACTATTAATGCTGCAGCGTAACTCAGAATCTCTTCCAGAGTAGATAGTAGAAGTACATTCCTCTAGAGCAGGTTGACCCAAGTTCTGGTTCTCCATAATGCATGTCCTTGTTTAGACAGCAGTGTACTATGGCAGATTCGGTGTTTAATTACAAGGTCACCAGGTGGTGGATTAATTTCATTCTATTACAGAAAACTGATGGGTTTATTTTACTTAAAGACCATAGTCTATATTCTGGGGGAATCCAGCACTGGTGGGTTATATTCCATTTGTGCTTTAGAAAGATCACTGCACCTGGTAAATAAGATTACATTCCTGTCTCAGTCCTTTAGTTCAGCATGCACTGTTCATTAAACAAGTCAGATGTTAATATCTTATGGCTGAACTGATTTTTAATCTAGTCTTTTGGGGTTTTGATATCTTAAAATTGTGTATTTTTAATCACATGGATTATTTACTTTTGCTTAATTACTTCCTCACCAGCAACTTTTGCATGTTCTCAAATCTTGCTTTTCATATTTACGGTAATCCTCAAAATGAAGTAAGGAAATGTGTTCATACACAGTCTCTCAACATGGAGAAATGCAACTGTTGTAATAAATACATTATAGCTGCTGTTAAGAGAATACTGAAGTGGAATTCTCTGTGAATTGTTTGATTCTTGGGTACATGTTAATAAAATTGTTGATACAAAGGTTACAAGATCTTTTTATGGAGGCTTGGATTGACATTAGTGGATTTTCTAGAAAAATTTAAATAATGAAACATTGGATCATACAACTGCAAGCCTTTTAGCCATTTCTGATAATTGGCTCATTTATATGCATTAGTTATGCATTTGTTGATGCCCACCTTGTGACAGCCTAGTTATGATAAATTAAAAGCAGTGATTGTATAAATTCCATACTGCCTTTTATCCATATGTTAGGACCTTGCCTGATGTTTCTGTCACCCTTGTGATGAGTGTGAGCTTTTGAATAATTTCATTATCTACCTCCTTCCTGACTCTAACATCATTTGCATAACAAGCTTATCTAGTTCAAGTTGTGGGCCAGACCTGTGTACTGACAAAACCCAACCATACAGCTTTGGGCTAAACATACATTTGATTTCACTTCTGTTTACACAGTAATTTTATTTATGCCAAGATTGCCAAACCTGATCACTGTAGCTTTTTTAACCCGACATTCACATCCCTTTAAATGCCACTGTCTCAAGAGGCATTTTTGTTATAAGTGTTCTCTCACATATTGCGCGGATTGACGATATGCCTGAGCTGGAAGTTTCAACATACTGTTGCTGGTAACTCTTTAAACTGTTAAAATAGTCAACATATTTTTTTCAGAAATGAAGTCTGTATTTTTAACTCTGATAATACTGCACCAAGAAATAATGATTTTGCAGCAGCATTTTAATCAGATGGAATATTTACAAAATCTGAATGGAGAGAGTGTCAAGATAGTGTTTAGCTTAGGGAATCTATGTTTCTATTCCCAGCATTGCTGACCTTGACTTGAGATGAAGACTGTAATGTGTTGTTCTCATAAGGATTTTTACAATGAAGATAGCAAATCTGAGTTAGATATTATGTTTTTAAAAAATACAGACAAGACACATTTTCAACTGTCAGCTCTGGTGGCAGCCTAATTTTGTGTTTGGTGTTTACTAAGATACATGCAGCACATACGTACTTCTGAAAGGTCAGTTAGGGGTCTGTGTATATGTGTTTATCTGGACTACTCTGACTGTGCACGAGAAACTTGACCCTCCACTCATAATGTGAGAGATGATTAATTATCTCTTTATTTTATCTACATATTAATAGGGTTTACCATTTCTATACAATCACATAAACAACCACAGCAATTGTTGGATTGGCTTCTTAAAAATAATATAATTTTATGTATGTTTATTTCTCTGTTAAATACCTGTTTTGAAGTGTTCACTCTATTCATTTCCCGTGAATGTTTATGAATATTTTTTTTTGGGTGGCTACAGCATAGATGACATTGCTCTCATAGGTTAACAATTTGTGTCCACCACCATTTTAGACATACAGTGCTTCAGAATTGGTTCATAAAATAATATATTAAAATGAATAAAAATTACTATTCACGAAATTATCTTACATGCTGCAAATAATTTTCTTGGCACTTTAAAGCTTGACTGATCTCTAGGGGTAAATAGAAGAGTTAATATGTTCGTGGAGCAGAAGAATACAATAACTTTTATTTACATTACATCACAAAATGGTAATTTTAATTAAAATGAACAGTGGTATCTCTAGAGACAGACATTCTCCTTCTAAATTTATTTAACCAATGATTAGCTGTCATGATTCTTTGAATTAATTAGTCATTTTTGAGCTGGAGGGAATTAAAGAATTAAGAAATTCAGGAAGTAATAAAGTAAAAATGTGAAGATAAGGATTTATGGTCACATCGTCAAAATGTAACTTTTAGCAATGACATTGCGAATACAATATAAATACAATTGTTTGTCTTTGTAAACTCACTTTTTTGTACTCAATTTAAACATGGCTTTGCAAACTGAATTTCATATTGATGAGTCTATATTTAGATTTAGTCAATTAGCAGATCATCTAGACTATACAGATTTTAAGTGGTCCATTTAGATTTAACTGCTCTGAATGCAGACAAAGTTTTTTCACAATCTAAGCAGTTGTTTAGTGACATTCTGTTCATATTACATAAAGAACATTTTACTGTGTCTGTCACTGAGGACATGATGCACATTTGACATAACTTATTAATTCCTCAATGTCTAAGAAGACAAAAAGGTTTGCAAATGTCAGAAAGATACAGATTGTGATGTGTAAGTATGCCACCAGGTCTTTAAGTTTTTGCATTTCATTTGTTGATGTAGGCTCTCAGAATCTGTCTGCAGATGGACTTGAAATACCAAATTCTAATACCTCACAAAAGATCTCCACCGCTTTTGAATACTGCATGAAACATATATCTTTATACAGAGGAATGGACATATATAATGAATGCAATTCTAGTTTCTAAGAGCAGTTGTAGTAAAAAGTCTACCTCAAGTAATAATGTGAGTTCTGACCATCAGAATTTATACTGCATATGTGATTATTGAGTTCTTTGTCATAAATTCAGTCTTTCCTCCTGATACCTGATTGTAGCAGAATGAACAGTAAAATCCTTATTATTTATCATGGAATGCTGTTCAAGACAGGAGGCCTATTTAACCTGTATACGTACCCTTAGTGCCCAGGGTTTGCTTTTTGCAAAGGACCAGCTATATATAGTCCTGAAGATGAGATTATTTGTATCCTGTGTGTCCTGTTGCATTAGGACTGAAAACAGAAATGCTGTTGGCAAAGCTGTCACAGTTTTTTAGTTCATTTTTGCAAATGAATGACCTGCAGCAGTGGGGGTTGGGCAGGCCTGTAAGTGGAAAGCAAGGAAGTGTCTGAGAAGCAGGCACGTCCCTGCATTATTATTACAAATGTAATTCATGAAGTATCTGTTCTTCTCCACCTCTCTTATGCATATAACTAACCAATGTCTGTTACAGCTACGTGTGGTAGAGAGGTAGGAGGAGCACGCAGTTACAGATTGGAACAGAGCATTTTAACCAGCTAAAAAAAGCTCAGAGATTGTTATTTTTCTTTCCTTGAGTGGAAGGTTTCTGACCTAATGTTCTTGGCCTAGATGATCTTGTTGGTCAGTGTCTGTCCTTCCATTTCTATTACCAGGGGGCTCAACCGAGTTGGGGTCATGCTCTTGATTTCTCTTGTTTAATTTTCCATCATGAAACAACCTTGTGATGGAAGTAACCAGGCATGTACAGGGGCCGGGGGGAAATGTCTCAGAACCCAGAGACCTTCTCCCTGCTGAGGGAGAGGTTCAAGAGAATAAGACCTTACTCCTTCTCCTCTCCCTCTGGGAAATTTCCATTCTAGATCCCCAGATGAGCCCTCACTATCTTTGGGGGCAGGCTAGTAACTGTGTTTTCTGGGATTAGGAGAAGAGGATCTTAGCACTTCAGGATGACCTGAAGTCCTGTTCAAGACACTGGAAAGCTCTTCTATCCTGATAGGAGAGTTCTGGAAAGATTCCTCCCTGCTAGGCAGCCGGTACTTGTGCAAGCAGTGAAGTATTTAGAGGGCAGGGGAGAATGGTCTAGAGCTGTGCATGGAGAAGGTGATGGGGAAAGCACCCTGAAGAGCCAGGGAGTGGCAGAGAGATTGGGACCAGGGGAGTGACAAGGATATCTAACCATTTGTTGAACAGATAGAGACTTCGTATATCTGTCGCCCAGAGGTTGTTGTGTAGATTCCCCAGCTCTAACAGAATCTGATACAGTTACCATTTCTTCCAAATACTAACCCGTGCATCTTCTGTGCCCATAGATGTTAAACAGTTACTAGATGTCTGGTTGGATATTTAATTTATGAGACAAAATAACTTTCAGCAATCTACTGCTAACAGATAAGAAATCATCACAAAATGTGTCATTTACAAAATGTAATAATTGAAGAAAAAAAATACTGGAGATAAATTGTAATGTGACTAAGCAAATCAAGTTGGAGCTACTTGATTTCTTTCTTTTTAAAGAAAGTACTTTTGGTCAAACAGACCTGATGAAAGAGGGTTTCTGAAAGAAATGACTGCTGCTCTACTTAGGTTTGCCTGCAAGAGTGAATGACGTTAGTAATTGTTTTCTATTTCTGAACACACAGGAGATTTAGACCATCATTGCAGTTCTTATGAAATCTGTTTCTTTCCATTGATTCATTAGTAAATATTAGCTCATGAAGGCTGATAAATATCTCTCCTTTTCAGTCATCTGATTCGCTGCTTGTGAAATGTCAGTTTACATTGTCGGGACCCAGCAATTCCAACAATGTTATCATCCCAGTGCAAGCAGCCAGTGAATTTGTAGAGGCTGTCTCAGATGGGCCTGTATGTATGGGAGTCTGCTCTTATCCTCTGCTAATAAATGCTTCATCTTTGCTTCTAATTGTGGCAGAATGGAAATGGTGCTTAGAAGCCTGGCTTTGAGATTGCAGCAAATGGCTGCAACCTACGTTTAATGTAGTGACACTAATGAATTCTGAGAATTAATTTTCAGCTAAGAAAGCATGATGAAAGATACTAGAATTTCAAATTAGGTAATGGATTGACTTTAGTCAAGGCAAACATACAATATTTGTTTCCTTTTCAATCTCTACTAACTTAGCGTTCCTGTTATTTTAGATCCAAAAAATAGCAGACCAAATATGATATTTTCATCATACTTTATTTAAGACCCATCTTGTAATAGATTTGCTAGTCAAATTGCTCAGTTCAAACTAATGCACTACTTTTTCTTTTATTTTTATTTTTTTTTAAATTTTCATGGACCAAACAAATTGGCTGAATTTGCAGGTGCAGCACATTTACTGGTTTTATGAGTAATTGCAACATGGTTGATGTTTGACAGTGCCTAAGCTAACTGTCTGAATTGATCTTAAATGAATGCTCAGATGAGCAACTGAAGATGTTTTAGTTTTAGCAAATCCTTCAGTGTTGGGGCTTCTTAATGTTGTTTTTTACTTCTATGACACGCACACTGATTTCAGAATATTTTCTGGTAAGTGAAATTGTAAAAGCTCTTTTATTACTATGTGCCTTCAAATGTTAATATCACTGAATTTTTGTGCATTACTTCTTGATTTCTTTTTTCTGGCCTGTACATCGGACTTTGACACCCATATGATTAACTTTTCCACACATTATAGTTCTAAGTCAGGGTGCAGGTCAGCAGAAAACTGTGATAATGCTCACCTTTGTGCAGGCTTTAGCATTGTAAGAGCTGATATTTTATATTAATTCTTTTTCTAAAGAGCATTGTAATGTCAATACTGCTTCCAGTGAAGGAGATGCTGCCTTTCTGGGCACTGGCAGTGGCACTGGCAGTCTGGTGCATTGTTCTTCATTAGCACATAGGTGGTGGCCCAAGGACGGTTATTTTACAGGCGATGTCGACTAAGAACAGCAGCAGTAACAGGCATTCATGTTGCATTAAAAGCAGCACAGTTGAAATGACAGTGTATAGAAACAGAGCATGTAAATATACCTCAGAATAGTAATGGGTCTTGTCTACATAGAGAGGAATTAGGACAAAGGAATATGCTCCAAGAGGAGAAACATAAGGACAATCTTTTCAGTGTCACATGACAGCTTTCCATCCTGCATTCCATCACAGCAGGCCTGGTGATACGTCAAATTGGCACTGAATATTTGAGTGCACACTGATCCCACAGTACCTACTGTGATTAAGCTGCAGCTGGTTACCACATCTGAAACATAGTAAGGAGTAATTTCTAGATGTCACTGTGTCAACACCTCTGCTGTTTTAAAGCTAAAGGAGAGTGTATGTGCCATACACACTTCAATTCCCTATGGCCTGGTTGGTTTTTCTGCTGCTGTGTTCCTAAAGTGCTAGGAACTTGCCATCTAACTAGATGGATTAAACCAGCCCCAGTGGAACTGTACATTCTGCTGTCAGTCTCTTCCCCAAAATGAAGTGGAAGTGCTCATGCACGAAGTTACACACATGAATTTAAGGGGCTCTCCCTCAACCTAGCATGCTGTTAGTTACTAGCTCTCTGCTTTGTTGTGTCATCTCACTAACCATCTAAAAGGGCTCTGTTCTTCCAATGCAGGCACAAACTTGGGGCACTAGTAGGTTTGTTCTGTCTGAGCTTGGAACAGACTTTGATCACAAAATCATGTTGATGTGCTTTGTGTTATTGTGTACTTTAGTCGTTCTGTGATTTAACGAACTTTTTGTTGCATTTCAAGTGAAATCCTAAGGGACCACAGATCGCAGAAATATTCTACTATCAGAGAATGAAGGCTGCATATAGATGAAACAATAGATAAACACTGGTAGTTGCAAAGGTGAAGAGTAGCATGCGCAGAAAGTGAATAGTCAGTGGGGGATTGGCAGGACTATGCAACAAAAACAAAGGTAATCCTAAGGTAATCTTGAAGATAACTACCATCACAGAATTTACCTGTGCTCATTAAAACACCTGCCCAACTTAAACAACTTACAGTTCAGGCATGTAATAGAGAAGCTGAGATCTTTTTTCTCCAAAATGTTTTTCTTCCACCTCTTCTTGTTGAGCTTCCTTAATGAATGCAGTATCCTGGGCATTTGAGTGTTTCACTTAGGGGCCATCTATGTAGAAAAAGTAGAGCATCTCTAGAGGTGCATTGTTCCAGAGCTCAGAGTATAATTCATACTAATAACTACATGCTACCAGGTCAAAGGTTTGTATGTTCTTTACACTTTTGATAAACAGGAGATATCCTGTCTGGAACCACATCATTTATTGAAAAGAATCCATTTAAACTGTGATGTTACTATCTGAAAAGCAACTGCCTTTTGCTATAGGACAAGTGTAACGATTTTAAACTAAAAGAGAGTAGATTCAGACTAGATATCCAGATGATGTTTTTTCCATTGAAGATGATGAGACACTTGACCATGTTGCCCAGAATGGGGATAGATGCCCCATCCCTGGAAACATTCAAGGTCAGGTTGAACAGCCCTCTGAGCAGCCTGATGTAGTTGAAGATGTCTCTGTGCATCGCAGGGGAGTTGGACTAGATGCCCTTGAAAGGTCCCTTGGAACACAAACCATTCTATGATTCTGTGACATAGGCTCACTTGGATTCAGTTATAGTACTGGAAGATGCTTGATGTAATCAAATTAAAAAGAAAATTCATATATTTACAATATAAGAAAAATACTGTAAATTTTTAATTATTGATAGAATGGTAAAAATCATGAGAATGTGTGCTTTTAAAACTGAAATCTCAGTTTTGGATACTTGCCATCAATCTGTGATTTTGTATACTGAATAGCTTTTGTTGTTTTGTTCTCTTTTCCTCTGCCTTACTGATTAATGTTGTCTTTCTTTTCAAATGCTTTTTTCCTTTTTCTCAGGAAACATGAATTTAAACAGGATTGGCATGGACCATATTGTCTGTGTGGGTGTATTGACTTTAAAAGCCCCAGATTACAAAAAAGAGAAGGGGTAGGGGGGATTGTCAGAACCTGTTCAAGGCTAATGATGGATCTTTTCATGGAAGGGAAGGGCTGGTATTTATAGCCTTGCACTCAGAGGGATGGAGATAAAGCAGGTTGTGTTACTTTAGTGTTTCTATCAGGAGGCTACAGTTCTAGCCTATAGCAAAATTCAACAAAATAGTTCCAAAACTGGTAATACATTTTACAGGCTTTCTTTTCTGGACTAGATGTACCAAGAAGAGGTTGGCAAAATGGTTTTCAAGAACCTAAAGTATTAAAATTTAAAGATATTTCAGAATCATTTTAAGACCAGAATTTAGACTTCAGTAAAGTCTTTGAGGTGAGGCTAAACTTTAATAATTTGCTAACATGTTTGGTAGTATTTGGAATCAATTAATGTGTATTATTTTTTTAATGTACTTTAAATTTTGCATATTGTTATTGATAGTACTAGAATATAAATTGTAAAAGTTTCATTGAAATTTTTGCTAGAATTATAGCCTTTATTTGTGATATTTGGGTCTGCAAAGGAAGTACTTTAGATATATCACTTAATATCAGCAAATACGAGATGTAGCTGTGAAGTATGTAATACAAATACATCTCATCAAACAAATTCATCATGAGGTATAATTTGCTGATAAATACTAGACAGAAGATATATTCTGAACTGCAGCATTTCTTTTTCACATTCTCAAATAATGTGGGTATTATTATTATTTGACCGAGATGAATAGAACAGTTTAGTATTAATAATTAGAGGATACCTTAAAGCAGTCTAATCCTGTTAGACCATTCTTCTATTTGAACAGTATTATTTCAGCTTTATTATACAGAAAATGATTCAACTTGAGTGATAGCTTCTTCAATTTTAATCTTTCTTATATAGATTATCATGGTACTTTATTTTATGCTAATTTAATAGGATGTATTTCTTTACTCATTACTAGTTCACCTGTTCCTATCACAGACAAAACTCTGGTATGCTGACTAGCATATAATTCTGACTGATTCCTTTCTTTTCCATACTGAATTATACAGACTTGCAGAATTTTGTATAATTATAATAACACTCATCATTTCAATATAGAATATCTCCTATAACATTCATTTTAAAAACTAGGCTCTATATTAAATTATTTTGATTACTGTTGCATCACAGGTTTCTCTTGTGGTTTTTAATAGGCTGTATCCTACAGTTCGTAGTCAAACTCTCATCAGAGAACAGACAGAAAATTGGAGTGAATGAAGTATTGTCTAGTCATTCTTAGGTTAAGTTCTACATATATTAACTACACAGCACTTATAAGATGCAATGCTGTTTTTTCATAGTAACCCAGTTATAGTTAAAAAGAGATCAGATAAGCTCACATTTGTAGCCTTTCTACTAGTATACTTGTAAGGTGAATTCACTTAGCTAAGTATTTTATGCCAGACTTATTGCAATGTAGAGGAAGAGACTTGTTACATATTGAGGAACTCAAATTTGTGGAGAAAGAAACTACTGTAGAGTAACAGCCACACAGTACGCTGACTCAAATAATGCTGAAATGAAATAACATCATTGCCTGAGACCCCTATTTCTCTGTCACAGGTGTCTAATCAAAGATTTTGAAAAGCGTCCTTCAGTTACCCATCTTTTGGAGCACCCATTTATTAAACAAGTGCATGGTAAAGACATGACTCTGCAAAAACAGCTGGCTGACCTCATCCAAGAACAGCAGCAGCTAGGCTCCATAGCCAAAACAAGGTACTGTACTGTACAAGGTGCTGTATGTACCAACATACGCTACAGCCCTTCTTCCCCACACTAATTGCAGAAGCCCAAATTGAAACTTCCAATGCACAGACATTTACTGTTTCAAATAATCGTATTAATGCACTGCCTAGCAGTATTATTCGCAGTAAGTGCTGCTTGCCATATAAATGCAAGAGGTGTGTTTTCCTTTTGATACTTTTTAAAGCTAGTTTGATCGGCCATAATGCGACCTTCTCCTTTGCCTTCCTTCTCCCACTATATATGTGTTCTCTTTTGGCTCAGCCAGAGAGATGCTAATAATTCCAGAATGTTCTGGTTTGTGGAAGTACATATTGGCCTGAAAAATTATATCGTACTTTGGTAACAGATCTTTAAAAATACAACTGTATTCAAGTGACTACTAGGAAAGGTTAAGAACAGAACACTTTAAAGATTGTATTTGATTAACAAGAAGGCTGTTCACTACTTAATTGCTTAGTCTATAGTTTAGTAATAACTGCTAATTTTCAGTCAGTCTAGTTATTAATTTTAAAATGTGCTCAAAAAGCAAAGCTTGTTTATCAGCAGCAGTGGGATCTTTTGAGGTTGATTGTAAATATGTCTTAGTTTAGTTGTTGTCCAGAGGGTGGCAGAATTTCACTGTTTCGAAAGAATTAAATGCAAATGAACACACTGTCCCAAGCTCAGCACTCATTCTGTAATATGAAATTTGTCTAGAGTTAGTTATGCTCTGGCCCATTATTATAAACAAACACCTACTAATGTTGATGAAGAAACTTAAATGTCATGATTTGAAAGTTGCAAACATGTGTATACTTACATGCCATAAGACTGTAGCTTAAATGCTAAAAGCCCAAACAAAAATGTACAAGTTAAAATAACAGAATAGCTGTAAGTACAGTTTCAAGATGAAGTTGACTTCTGCGTATGGGGTTTTCAGTTGGTTGTTTGTTTTTGTGGGGCATGTTTGTTGTTGGGTTTTTCCTTTGTTTGTTTGTTTTCTGGAAAAATGTTCCAGGAACTGCTCACTGTGGGTAAGGTAGCTATGCCAGTGTTACAGTAGAAGTTTCAGCATTTCCTAGCCTCCTAAGCATATCTCCCCCACTGTCACCTCACAGATCATATTGCCTACAGCTATGCTGTGGCTAGCCCAAAAAGTATGAGAATGTTTCCAGCTGTTGACCAAATTGCAGATATAGGCAGAGTGGAATGATCCTTGTGCTAAGAAGAGCTCTGAAATGGATTTGTCATGGTATTCCAGTACATTCTTCTGGAATCAAGCTCCATAATGTGGAGTGACAAAGAATCAAAACAAAGACCGCATTTCATTCCTCAAGCCTTTCCATGTATTCTCTGAGAGTGCTGTGACAGACAAGCTTCTGCACCTTATGCATGACTGGAATGGAGGAAGGATTTTGCATCTCAGCACCTTCAGTATGAATCAGTGCTCACCTAAGGGATTTTAACTCCTTGTCCATCCTGTCACCACCTAACCCTACTTCAGTATTCTGTTTGCAGACAAAAATCTTTCTGATCATTTTAGCATTATACTATGGTTATCCTTACTTGTTCTGTAAAGCACCAGCCCACTGTCATCAGGACTCAAAGATATGTTCCAAGTTATGCGTATTGTTAATTCTCACTTAACAGTAAACATTCACGCTGTTTGATTATATTTTTGTTAAACAGTTCTTGTGTTTGATAATCCATTAAGGGGACTTTTGAGGGAGCTGCTCACTTTCCAAATACGCCTTTTGGTCTCCTGAACTTATTTGCATGGTCAGTTGTTTTTTTGGTTTGTAGTACAAGAGATTCCAATATACAGGCTGATTGCCAGCCAGCTGAAAGACAAAGTCAGAAGATATTTAGTCTGTTTCTTAGTATTACTAAATGTTAAATGACTCCTTTTGCTGTCTACACTGTCAAAATGAACTGCAAAAGACAGGCAGATTATGAACATCAAATATTATCCCCAGTTTTTTGTCTTGGTAGCTGGTTCACTGTTGGAACAGTTCAAAAGCACGTGTCCAAACTTTCAAATTCTTTTAAGCTAGGAATTATATCAAGTTCTATAAGTAATGTTTGAAAATATAGTGGTGCTTGTCATAGAGACATT
Source organism: Margarornis squamiger (assembly GCA_035222235.1). Lineage (NCBI taxonomy): Eukaryota > Metazoa > Chordata > Aves > Passeriformes > Furnariidae > Margarornis > Margarornis squamiger. The sequence continues at coordinate 19,994,776 of JAWWTY010000160.1, forward strand.
TAAAAGGGAAACTCATTTGGAACCCTGATATTCAATCTATTATCCCAGCCCTTCTTTGCATAAATTATGATGATAAAATCTTGCATCCTTTAGGAAGACTATCTCAAAAAAGTAAACTTTCCATTTTATTCTATAAAAACCCCAAAACATAAAATGTTTTTGTGTCTTGTGAATAGAAGTAATCGAAAACTGTAGAATTTTTAATCTTTAAGTGAAGGCCCTGAAAAATACTGGCCATCAGCAAAAGGGAATGAAATTAAAATGCTCTGGGTTTTTCTTTTCCCATTTGAGGTTACAACAATTAAGAATTACTTATTTATACTCCATCTTAAAATGACAGATTGCTCTGTCCAGAATAACATGCAGGAGAAAATCTAAAAAAGAAAAGTCACAACAGCATATGAGATGGAGGAATTGAAATGTAATAACAGATCTATTAGCTGCCTTTTGACTGTGGTGGAGAACCTGAACATCAGGGAGGAAAATACATGAATAAAACTTTAGAACTGGAGACAGGGAACAAGAGTCTTCACAGAATGCATTCTAAAAATTTTGTCCTTGGTAGTACTCTTTGAAGCCATCTTTCAAAATTTTAGATACTATGGGTTCCCATGTGGCATTTAGCTGCTCTTTTGAAGGAGTTAATGTGGGGCAGCTGTAAGAAATGTAATAGACAAGTCTACATTACTTTCAAAGTAACAAAAACGTAGTAATTACCAGTGAGCATCTATGTTTATTTTGTTAGCCCTGCCCATCAAATGTCACTGGAGCTGAAGTTCAGCAAAACCATGGTCTTCTGTATTTCCTCAAGTGACTAGTAACTCCTGATGTAAAAGTTCTATAGTGATTTGATGTTTAAAAGTTAATGTTGATAAGTATTGAATGATTTGGTTATATAGTTCAAAGTGGCAGCTTCCTAATTATCAGCAGCTTTGAAGAGTTGAACTCCAGACATGGCTCATTCTTCTCTTCTGTGTTTTCCTACAGACTAGATGTCTTATGTTCCTGTCTGTAAAGAGGCTTCTTCATAGGAATCAGAAAAGATCTTCTATTAACCTCTGGTGTCAGTTTTTAAAAGAAAGAAAAAACTTCAGCATTTGCATGGATATGTGGAACAAGTTTGGGGTAGACAGTAAAGAATTCAGAGTGTACAGTTTTGAGCGATGCTGGGTCAGTGTGCTACTGCTGGTCACCATTGAAAACTTTGTTTTTGTAATGGGAAACGGACAGATATGAAACCTTGCATTTTGAAGGATAAAATGCAAATCTGTACATCAGGAAGAATCAAACTAGAAGAAGCCTGGGGGAAAAAAAGTCAAAAAAAAAAGGAAAAAGAAATCTAATAATTTAGTAGTTTGAGGAGGTCAGCTATGTTCAGGTTACCTTGTCAGATACCAGGATGAGACTACAGTGTCTTGGCAGCTTCCCCCGTCTTGTTAGCCAGCTGCGTTACGGCAGCAGTCCATCCAAGGAAGTAATTCTTACAACCAGATATCTAACTTCTCTGCCAGCTCATATTTAGTTTTGAAAGCAATTAACTGCAAGAAACTTGATTGCATACAGCCATTAATTTCCTTTGGACTCAGAGTTAATAACAGAAACAAAACCAGAAATAGTCCTCTGATGCTATACACAATGTAATTTAATGCAATTCTTCCCGCCTTCATCTATATGAATATTAGGCAAATGAGTTTAAAACTCCTTTTTCCCTTTTTTATTATCTTTTTTTAAATCACAAAACTACTATGGGCCCCAAAAGTGACCCTTGTTCCAATTATAGTGTATGTGTTTTTACTGGAGGTTGCAAAGATTTTTGCTATAGCTGCAGCTCTTATATTGTAATTAAGGCTATGTCAGTGTCTCTGTTATGACCTTGCTCCAACAAATTACTCTGGGGTGAAACTTGATGTACAGGGGCAAAATTCCGTCTTTGCAATGCATGGGAAATAGGCTGTGTATCTCTATGTGGCAGTAGCACGTTCTTCCTTTTTTTCTTTCTCATTGTGTTATTTTTCTTGTAAATCTCAGCAAGTAATTTTAAAGTTGGCAATAATGTAGAGAAGGACCAGAACAGAAACCATTGTTCCTATGTGAGTCCTAGAAAAAAAAAACCCAAACAGTAAACATAAATGCTTAATTCACCAAGAGGCCAAAATAAAGGCTTCTTGAAAGGCCTTAAGAATGTTAGGGGTGGAGGGAAGAGAGATCAAGTTCCCAATGAACACAAAAAGTCTTGCCCTGTGTTGCTTTGTTGCTCAGGTTGGACCTGCCAGCAAGATGATGTTTCAATCTAGAAGTCTGTGTGGTCCATCTAGCTTTTTCTTTCCTATCATCAGCTTAATAGTGGGCATATATGAGCATGTAGCTATTTACAATGCACTTCTATTACTGTGACTGGTGTCTAATACAAAATGAGGTTGCTTTCTTTCAAACTAGCTCTTTCCCAGAAAGTAGAACAAATGAATTCTTGCCAGCATTTCTTGAAATGGTTCTCCCAAAGGAGAAAATGCTTCTTGCCTTTTGCTCCTCCTCCAAAATCCAAGAAAACTGTCCCTTCCAGCTATTCCTGCCTGAAGAAAAAGGCAAAGGGAAGGTGCTTGGCAGGATAGAGCCTTTTTCAATCACTAGGTTTCTGGAACAAATCTAATGCTTCAGGTCCCTTCCAACCCAAACCATTCTGTGATTCTGTAATAAAGTGAGGTATCTTGAGTGATTGGCCCTTTATGCCAGTTCTTTTTTCATTGAAGAGACTTCCAGGACTTCAAGATCTTCCAGGTCTTGATTCAGAACATTGCTGGAAACTTAAATAACGTAACACCTTTGATTTCCTTTTGCTAAGAGTTTGTAGTGAAAAAAATTTAAAAATGGCTAATAATTCTACTTTTTATGTAAAAAGTATAGTTATTTCCCCAATTAAGAGTGTTTCCTTATGATTTTTAAGATTTTTTTTTTGTGTGTATTTTAAAAGCAGATTGTATTTCTGATGTAAAATTGTGGAAATAATTAAAGGTTAATGTTTGTATTTTTCCTTTTCCACTCTGTCAATGTGTCTGCAGGACATAGGGTCAGTAGAAAACTGGTGAGGCCAGCAGGAGATTTGAAGCTAATGTGATGTTATGCTCCTTATATCCTCTTACTAATCATGTACTTAGGAAAATGAGTTAAGCGCTAGGAAATACGTGCACAAAGGTGTATATGTTTTAATTATATTTGACTAAGACCAGTTTCCTTATTTATTTACATAGTGTTAAGCAGAACCCTTTCCAATAAAAAAAATAAGTTTATCACTTAAGGAGAACAAACAGCAGGAGTTTAATACACAATCAGATAACAGATTAGTTTACAAAGCCATTCTGCAATTAGATGTGCTTAGGTTTGAATGTGCCCTCTTCCCCCTCCTCCCTGCACCTCTGGTAGACACGTTCATACTTTTGGCTTGTTGCAGTTCAATATTGTGGCTATATGCTTTGCTCCAGGAAGAAGAAGGTTCACAGATGAGTTATGTTGGCTATTGCTTTGTAGTTACATCTTCATGAAGTAAAGCTACTATTAAAATGTTTGCTTCATTTGTAAACCAAGAGGTGATCCCATCTCTAAATGATTTACATTATTTACAACAGCATTTTTCTATGCAGTAGAGTAAGAGATTGAATTCTGGTTTGAAAGGGAAACAACAGTTAAAAGAAACGAGTAGTGCATTAGGCTACTTACAGTCATTCCTGCTCCTTTGAGAAACTGGCTTGTTAGTGAAGTGCAATATTCTTGCATAGTGACTCTTAAAAAAAAAACAAACAAAAAGAACCCACAACCTAATTGAAGAGCAGAAAATGGAAAATTTAATTGAATGTAACTGTGAACAAATTCAAATGATCACCATGTTGCCCACAGGAAATAATACCCACTGTAACAATTTTTCTTTCAAAACTTCTTGTTTGTGTTATTGTGTCCTTCTTCCATTTCTTTGTATTGTACAGCATCAAGCACACTGTCATCTCTGGGAATGTAGTGGGACTGTCAGGAAAACCTGCTGTCTTACCGCTGTTTTATTTTCTAGCTGACAAAAGATTTTGCAGAGTTTTATTTAGTTAAAATTCAAATAAACCACTACAGAATAGTTTTCTGCAACTCATTGAGTAGCTAAAAGGAAATAAGGAAAATGAATAAAAATAGACATAAAAAATTTACAATCTTTAAATGTGATTGACAATTATCTGTGAAGCTGTACTCATGGCTGACACTCCTCTTCCTCTTTATTAGAGGCTTTCCGTGCAGAAATTCTTCTGATGATATAATAGCTCTTGGTTATGAAACTGTTCTCTTTACTGAATGCAAGCTGACTAGCTTCAAATGGATAAGTGTACATAAAGGGGAAAAATGCAAAAGCCTCAATGATAATTTTTGAAAGAGGATTCCAAGAGCATATGAAGGTACAATTAAAGAAAAAAGACCTGCTACATCTTCATATTAACCTTGAACATTATAGATAAAGAGAGTTTCCTGCCAAGTTACAGTACTGTTCTGTTAGGGCTTGATAAAATATTTAACGTTGTTTTGGGATGTGTGATCTTGCGATTCCTACTTTCTACATGGCAACCAATGCAGAAACAGTCTGTCAAGGACTGTCATTGAGGATCAATGCTAAATGTTACTCAGCAGGATGCAGACTGTATCTCGGTGGGTGTCCTTCTACTTTGCTTTGATTATGTTTGTTGTAAAGAAAAGCCTAGTTGTGCTTACAGTATTCATATTTCAAACCCTCTGTGGAGGACATGTTGCAGCCTCTTGATTTGTTCCTGTTTCAATGTGATGTGTTGTTTAAAAACATATACGCAGCATTTTCAAAGATTCCTTCAGTATAATCTGATTATAAAGGGGTTATGTGACAGTTTGTCTCTGCTACTTATTGTGTGGCTTAAATCTCTGGGGACAAGCTGACTGAACATCCATACAATTTAGAGTCTGATGGCAGCTGTGGTTCAAAAGTGTTCTTTTGGACCAGATCTAGGGTCATCTGAGGAGGCACTTTGGCATGCACCAAGGTAACGGTAGGATTTCATACTACTTATTGCTTATTGTAAACTCTTCAGATGACAGTCCTATTGGCTGGGTACATGGGGGAACATTTAATTAAATAGAGTGGTAGTTTATTAACTTAGACCAAGGAGGTAAGGGAAAAAGGGGAGAGTTTTTTTATACTTTACTGTGTGAATGAGCAGTAGTAAGTCTACAGATAAGTCTTTGCTGGGCATTGATAGGTAGGGTTATATATTGTGAAAGAGAAAACATATTACACTGGACAGCAAGCTGATGTATTGCTTTTATAAAAGGCTATTGCAAGCAAAAATATGCATTTCAGAGAATATGTCTGTGTTTTCTGCATGACAGAAAGTCACCTATGACTTCTGATTGCCTCTTAACGTTTACTGTCTTTGATACACTTTTATAATGCTGGTGCTCTACTAACCAACTTCCAGGCATGAACGAATACATACCAGAAGACCTTACCATGTGGATGGAGCTGACAAGTACTCTCTGGATGATGATCTGGTAAATCTAGAAGTTCTAGATGAGGTACTGTACTGTCTGAGTAGCAGTTCCTGACAATTGTATTTCACATTTTGCCTATTCCTGCTTTTTAGGTCTCTCTTAGCAGAATGAAAACAGTTTCTTCTTGCAAGCTTTTATCTCACCATGGCAAAGGAATTCTCGCATGACTGATCTGCTACCATCACTTCATTAATATTCTGTATAGTGACATAAATATAGTAGCAATGCATACTGTTATGTGGAAGAACTTAATTATGAGTGATGCTAGTTTAAATTATTTTCGTTAATTTCCTAAAATGTGAAGTTTAGTTATAAAGACTTAGATTTAAATGATTTTTTTTCTAAAATTGATGATTTATATGGAATAATATGATAGCTACAGCTCATGATTAAAAAGGGATATCAATTTCATATTTTGCTATATCACCTCTATGCAGACCATGTGTAAATTTTTGTGATGATGATGCTTAAATTACATGCCAGCAAGAAAAAGACGTAATACTAATTTGTGCTGATGTCCTGTTTAAAACAGTCTTTTATCACTACTTAGAATTTAATCCTTGAAAAATTATTATCTTTGTTTCATGGCCGAATAAAAAAGTTAAATGGAAATGTACTGTGAAGTTCAGCAGTAATGTGCACATCCATTTCAGAAGATTTGCTTTGCAGATTGATACGTACTAATCTGCAAGCAGGAGTTGACATTTAACTTAATTTTATGGCATTAGCAAGAGTTTTGCAAATATTGGCTATGCAGTTTGGGCATTTGAAAAATAAGCAGTAATACTTACAATAAGTATTTCTTAATCAGTGTTCTCAGTATATTTACAACAATCTTCCTAAGTGGGAAAATACTGTATAACTATCAAACTTTTTCTAATCTTCTCAGGATACAATTATTCATCAGCTGCAAAAACGCTATGCTGACTTACAGATTTATACTTATGTTGGAGACATTTTAATAGCCTTGAACCCCTTCCAGAATCTCAGCATTTATTCTCCCCAGGTAAGAGAGATTCCAAGCTGTGATCAGTAGTCACTTTACATTTTGTATTAACACCACTGGCTAAAATACTTAAGGAATGTTGGAAGCTAGGAGCACAGACTAAATGTCAGCCTTTTCTTCTTCCAGAACAGTGTGGCTACAAATCTGTTTTGTTGTGGTTTGTTTGTTAAGTTTGGTCTCATTTGATTTCATTCCTTTCAGCTTGATGGCACAAATTCCATGAGAGGGGTGAAGATTACCCCAGCCACAGCTGTGCCTCTTGTCTAGCATTTAGGGCTTTCTTCTGGAAAATGATTGTATGAACCTACTCCTTTTGCTTCCTGAAGAGTTGCTTTGACTATGGGTTATTACATGTCCTGTGCCATCAGCTCTGCCTTAAAAGAAACAAGTAAATCAAATGCTGTAAAGACAGAGGCAATTTGATTGTCTACAAATATGAAGAGAGGTGGAGCTAGAAATTACTTAGTCTCCATGGGTGCCTAAATGAGGGCTGCAGGTAAAGAAGCCAGATTTCAGATTCACTGTTATCTTTGAAGTTTCTTTGGTATAAGTTGGGTATTTCTTTGATTGAAGACTTGTGTTTGAAATTTTGTTCCTTTTGATACAGTTCTCTTCACTTTCTTATGTGGGAAATGTCAGGGTGCATTCTAGGTGTTGTAATTTGTATTCTGGAAGTTGGGCAGTGCCAAGACTTACCACTCTTCTTCCAGGTCATTCAGTGGAAATTCTGTGGCATAGTAGGCAACTGCCTCAGTTGAACAGGCAGCAGATAGTCACTGTACTCCTTTCAGTTCTTAATTATCTAGCTAACTTGCATATTTAGACCACCGTGTGTTCCTTTAGTTCTCCAAGCTTTACCATGGTGTGAAGCGTTCATCGAATCCCCCCCACATATTTGCCTCTGCGGATGCTGCCTACCAAAGCATGGTTACATTCAGCAAGGATCAGGTAAGAATCTGTTCATTTTGGTTTAGGTTTCATATTAATTATACTGCCATTGTGCTAAATGACTGTGGTTAATGTTCTGTTATGTTGTACTTTGGGAAATTTTTTCTCTAAGCCTGCACCTGCTGTTAGGCACCACAAGGTACCACCAGATAACTGCTACATCTTTCAAACCTTTTCACAAGCTCAGTTCTGTATGAAATGTCAGTGTATCAAATATTTTAGGATTTTATATCTTTTCCCAGCCAAGAATCTTGTACGTTCACAGTATCATGCAGATAATTTTCAGGTGTTTGCATAAAAACACGTGCATTTATGCAACTGCTCGGTGTAAACATTTTAATCATATGTCTGTTGATACTGTACTGATGATTCATAGCATACATGAAAAAAAGGGAAAATAATGAATGCTGTTAGAATTCGTACTTTCTATAATCTGAAGTGTTCGCACTTCAGTGTTCATGTGTGAAGTGGCCTTTTAGGTGTACTGGCCTTCTGCTTCCATCTTATTCATGCAGTGTAACAGCAGAGGGTTTAGACCATTCTAGCTGGTCTCTGAGTCTGGAAGCCATTTGGAGAGCCTATAAAATACCATATATTAAGGACTGCTGACCCAGGAAGAAGGTGGTTGTGTCCTTCCACAATCATCCAATGAACAAATGCGTGTTTTTCTGAAATGTTTAGATGCTAATTTGTTGTTCTAGGTTGACTGTCTGGGTCACCTACAGAATAGCCTCTCTATACAGCTGTAATTGTTTCAGATCATTTTTAGGAGCAAACTTTTGGCCAGTGTATTAAAAACAGCTGTACCCTGTCATTGATGTTAATTCATAAGAAGTCAGTGCAGTGAGCTCAGAAGCACTGTTGAATCATGTCACATGAGCTGAGCTGCAGCAGTTTTCTGAGTTTTAAGCATTTGAGAGAAACCACATAAATATTAGTCATGTCTGTAGACCTGGCCACTTGTTTATGTGTCTTAGCCCTTAGAAGTTCAGTCACTGCTTCACACACACACACACACACACCGCTATCAGGCATTGTGAGATGCATTTTAGTAATCTAGGGAATAAATTATTACACTGAGTCTTTGCTGATCTCTCCTTTCAGAAGGGAGTTGGTCCTGAAAGTATTTTATAGTTTTGGTACTAAATGTGAAATAACAGGTAGAAGTAGTAATAACTGAAATCAGCCATGTGGTGAGCTGTGCACCTGAATATTTTGTTTTGTGTGTTCAGTGCATTATCATCAGTGGCGAAAGTGGTGCTGGAAAGACAGAAAGTGCCCATCTGATCGTCCAACATTTGACCTTCTTGGGAAAGGTATTTCTTAGCCAATTATGTAAAACTCTGACTCCCAACCCCACCCCAAATTCTGCTTTATTTAATCTTTAATGCTTAAAGCTGTTCTTGTGAATTGTGTCCCACTTGATGTAGGGACTATGGCTCTAATCTTAGAAGCTCTTACACATTTAAATGTTATGAGAATGCTTTTATCACAAAATGATGGGTAAATCAGGCATGTTAAGGTTCACCTTAAGTAGATGTCTTTAGTCCTTTATGGTTTTGGTACTCTTAACTAATTATATGACACCTCAGAGGTAAAACAGTTGCAGAGCAAGCGGAATATGTATTTTCCTACGTGTGGGAGACTTCCTCATCAATTTGTTAGACCTGTTGTTGTATAAATAGTAAGGTTAACACAGTGCCTAAGTCCATACAAGCATGAGAAGGGGATTCCATGCTTTTGAAGCAAGAATTGAATTGTGGGTAAGCATTATATTCTTTTAATTATCCTTCTGATCTGTATCTGTTCTGTCAAGGCCAATAACCGTGCTTTGCGTGAGAAAATTCTTCAGGTGAATCCTCTGGTTGAAGCGTTTGGGAATGCCTGCACTGCCATCAATGATAACTCAAGTCGCTTTGGAAAATATCTAGAAATGATGTTTACACCCACAGGAGCTGTAATGGGGGCAAAGATTTCTGAATATCTACTTGAAAAATCAAGGGTCATAAAACAGGCTGTGTAGGTATATTACTTGTCTGTCCTATGACATTTATATGTGTTTGGATTGATGTCATTCTCAAAAATTCTGTATTTTAAATGCTTTCCCATCCTCTGCTAAAGCAGTAATCCTTTGTACAGTACTATGACAACAAGAGTAGTCGGGTTCTTTTGGAGTGGAAGACAGAGCTGCTCCATTGTTTGGAGAAATGTTGTGTTCACTGGGTTTTCTCTGTTTCACAATTGCTGATCCTATATCATTAAAACAGGTGGGAGATTTGCCACCTGCTTCAGTGAGCTAATTGTAAGAACTACTTTTACACTGTACAAGATGCCAAAAGAATAAGCACAGGTGCTTTAAAAGGATTTTTTTTTTCCAGGGGAGAGAAAAATTTCCACATATTTTATTATATTTATGCTGGCCTTTATCATCAGAAGAAACTTTCTGAATATAGACTTCCTGATACAAAGCCTCCTAGGTAACTATCACTCACTTGTTTTAACTGTTCAGTATAACTAGCTATTGATCAGCACTTGCTTTCAGTATGATGCCTTAAAATCTCTCTTAATCCTTCTCCATCCCTTAAGGATCTTTTTTAATCCTCCCAAGGAAAGAAGAGGATGGACACTAAGGCATTACATTATTTGTATTTGTTTGGGAGGTTGAACTATTAAAATAGGAGGAGAAAGAATCAAACTCGCTATTATGTAGATACTCTGACATACTTTCAAATGAGGACAACCCACCTTATGATTTCTTACCATAATGCTTCAAGTCCAGGAATAACCGAGAATGTATTTTCGAGTTGTGTTTTTTTAATTGGTGTTTGTACTTTGCGTGCTTTTGATCTATATTGGGTGAGGGCATGTATGTGAAATGTTGGGAACACTAATAGACATTAACAAAGAATAAACAAAAGTTAATACAACAGAAGCAAAACTTCTTCATATGAATTAGCATCAAACTATATAATTGGAAGGTATTGAGTCAGATGTTCTTTCCAGTTACTGAGGTACTTGTGTTGAAGTCACAGGAGGGTCATACTGCGATGCTTTCTTTCTCCCACTCTGTTTAGATATATTGATAATGAAACTGGAAGAGTAATGCATGATATTGTTACTAAAGATTCCTATGGGAGACAATTTGAAGCGATTCAGCATTGTTTCAGAATTATAGGATTTACTGATGAGGTAAGGCATCCAGTTGCTAAACCATTATTGACCTTCTTTATAAAAACCACCTCCAGTGCTGCCCTTTGGTTTTGTGGATGCACCACAGAATCTCTTTTATGACAGAAGTGAACTGTGAAAGAATAACCCCACACTCAGAAGGGAACACTAGCCTGAGGTCTCAGTTGGTACTCATCAATTCTGTATTGCACGGTTTTCTGCACAAATAGGAGCTTGCTTGAACTTGTAGAACTTGGTCTCAGAGAAAGCTACAATAGCCATTCTAGTGCTCACATTTTTCTTTCATAGCCTAAATATGATCTGTATATCTAATTGGATTCCTTAAAAGTGCTTTTCATCAACTTTTACAGGAAGTGTACTCAGTGTACAGAATTCTGACTGGAATCTTAAATACTGGAAATATTGAGTTTGCTGCCATTTCTTCACAACACCAAACAGATAAAAGTGAGGTTCCCAACCCAGAAGCCTTAGATAATGGTAAATACTTCTTACCATTGTCAGTTCTAAAAATGCAATTTGACTGTATTTGTGAGAATCTCTAAGTTGTGGTAACAGTTGATCAATGCTGGCTATTTCCACTGCATAATCACAGTTGTGTGTCTTTTTTCCACTGTCTTTTAGCTGCTGCACTACTAAGTATTGGGTCAGAAGAACTTCAAGAGGCCCTAACCTCCCACTGTGTTGTAACACGGGGAGAGACTATTATCCGAACAAACACCGTGGACAAAGCAGCTGACGTGCGAGATGCCATGTCTAAAGCACTTTATGGACGGCTCTTCAGCTGGATTGTAAATCGTATTAATACACTGCTTCAGCCAGATAAAAATATATGGCAAGTCACTCATCACTGAATTGTGTACTTACTGTGCATATGTCCGAGGGGTTCATCCATTTGTATATTTTTGATTATGCAGGAAAAGGTGTTTTATTTATTTTGGCTAAGGCTTCAAAATGGCTTTCAAGCTGTGATACTGAGTTTTGTTTCCAGGACATTAACCTCATCATTTTCAAAGACCTGAGTAGAATTTAGCTACTGAAGTCAATGGAAATTGGGTGGTTAAAGTGCTGTACAATTCCTTAAAAAGATGCTTCCTATGTATTGAACATGAAAATCATAGAAAAGGCTGATAAATGAAGTACACTGAAAAACTTTAGTATGTATTCGCAGTCCTTAGACAGTCCTCCTGTTTTTGTAAGTAGTTAATACAGATATCAGATTATTACTGTGCTGCTACTTGAGATGTAAGTGACGATTTTTTATTTTTCATAGTTACAGAAACATTATGTTGTGCATCCTTATGATTTCATTGCCAGTTACTGATCTGGCTGGTTTGATCTTTTGAAGCAGCTGTAGAGATTTTAGAAACAAGAGAACCCCTCAAATGATGTGAAAATGCCTCTGATCTGAGATCTCTACTTGGCACTTCACTGTGTCATATGGACACATTCTCATTCTTAACTTGCAGTTCTGGTGGTGACTGTCATACTTCAGTTAGCATGTGGGCTCTTGACAGTCCAGCTTGTAGCAGCAACAGACTTGGTAATTACCCTTCTGAATGAGTATCACAAAAGCATACTGTTCAAACTCAACACCTTTTGTCTGTCTGGAGGAGCAGACAGTAGATTTTTTTTGTGATCTGCCTATTGAAACCACTTGTTTTAATATGACTGCTAAGTGTGTGTTACTTTGTACTTAATGATTCTCCTGCCTTCTTCACGGAAATGTGCAAGAAGCAAGTGGAAAATAAAATTCTTAACAATGCTGAACAAATGCACAAGTTATCTTAGATTCAAACACGCTTTTCCTCCTCTATTTTTGCAGCAGAGTAAAGCTATTATGCAATCCCAGTTGCTGTGTTTATTTTTATTTTAACTTGTTGCCCATGATGAATTTTGTTTGTATTTTCACATGCAGCAGTGCCGAAAGTGGGATGAATGTTGGGATACTAGACATATTTGGATTTGAAAACTTCGCAAGAAATTCTTTTGAACAGCTGTGCATAAATATTGCTAATGAACAGATCCAGTTTTATTTCAATCAACATATCTTTGCACTTGAGCAGGTAAATTCAGCTCTGATGAGGTCTAGCTGAATCAGCTGTACCAAACCATAAATCATATTCAGCAATACTTTATAAACTATAAAATGGGTATCTGATTTAAATTTAAGGTAATGACATCTTTCAGTTGAAGTTTTGTAAATAATGGTGGTGAGGCTTATAGGATATTGCTGTGCATCATAAATGTCCTGGTAGTGATGTTGCTTTTACTGGTTCAATATTAAAACTGTGCTGTTGACTTCTGTAGATGGAATATCAGAGTGAGGGAATTGATGCAACTACAGTGGAGTATGAGGACAACCGTCCACTTCTAGATATGTTCCTTCAGAAGCCCATGGGTCTCCTGTCTCTGCTAGATGAAGAAAGTCGATTTCCTCAGGCAACAGATCTAACTTTAGTTGGTAAGTACAAACAAAATCTCTGAGAAATGACAAATGTATTTTAAGAAGGCAGAATGCCATCTTTGTTCAAGTTTTATTAGCCTAGGTGTCCTGCTGAGGCTATGCCATTTTATTTGACATTCTAAGTATATTTTTCATTGTGCTTCATAATTTTTCTCTGCTTACGTGTTTTCTGTCCTTTTTGTATTGAAAAAGTTGCCTTAAATATTAGGTATCAAGAGCTTATTGTCTTTCCAGTGTTACAAGGAAATAACCTGTGCCTTGTCCCTGTATGTGAAGTACATCAAGCAGTATTTATCCCCATTGTCTGAAGGGATGGCTGAGACAGAATAGAATCTTGTATCTAGGACCACCCTGTGAGCAGCATTAGTGTTGAAAGTAAAATTTAGAGCTCCCAGGCTCTTAGGCCCATGTTTATCCAATTAGAAAATACTGCTTCACTCCAGATCATCTCATCATAAATAGGAAGTGTGTGTTATTTCTGGTGTGCCATCTGGCTGAATATTTCCCTTCCTTCATGCATATTTTACATATATTTTAACAAATCTTGGTGCCAACCTTAAAACATGCAGCACATGCCATGTTTAAAACTGTTGTCTTGCTTTTATTTACTAGAGCTGCATTTTTCCCTGTGATATTTCCTTCAATGGAATGTGCAGCAGAGACTCAAACTGTTAGAGAAAAATAACAGCTGCCTGTTAAGTTGCACAATACATGTACTAGATTTTTCACTTCTGCTAAGACTGAGCTGAAACTGTAATTCAGGTCACAGGCAGAACAAGTACTATGGTTTCATTCCACTCCTCCTTTGTGTACTAAACTTGTCTGTTTCCCTGTGGGTCATATAAATCAGTTAATACTGAATATTGACTTCTACTTTCAGAGGAACCTTCCTTGGTCCAGTGCTGATCAGCCTTATTGCTGATCTGTACACAGAACAGTAGGATCCCTCAAGGAGACAGCAAAGTGGGATATTTTGCCCTCTCCAGGTGTGCCAGACAATCATTAATTCCATCACTCTGTCCCAGGCCCCTGAAATTCTAAACTTAGTTATTTTTGTTTTAAATACAAGCTTGATTAAGTGATAATAGAAGGAAAAACCTGACACAAAATATTGATGTATTCCAACATTACAAAAAACATTTTGACACTATTTTCTGATGTACACAACATGACAGAAAATTTTAGCAATGGATCATGGCCTCAGGTCTCTAGTTGCTTGTTTAAATAAATAACTATAATGGCAAGTTTTACAGTATAAGCACTAATTCATATTAACCAGGGTTCCTATGGATCCTGCTCCCTTCCAGGGGTTTTTCCTCAGCTCAGCAGGCAGGAATTCCTGCCTGGGCCTTCAGTGTTGGACAGACAACACTAATTTCATTATAAAATATTAAAGAGCATACTAAATACCACAGGGCATAAAAGACATTTTTCTTAGAAACTGGTGTTTCCTTTTCTGTCAGTTCTTTAGAGGTAGGCACAGGAAACAGAAAGTGTTTAGAAGAGGTTTTGTAAAGAAGCCTCTTTCTTTTTTTTTTTTCTGTAGGAGTCCAAAGGTAAATGAGACACAGTTCCAGAATTAAGACATTAATGTATCCTTAAAACATGATGCACAAAGCTAAATGAACACAGAAAGGAAAGTACATATGAGCAAGCATGATATATGCGCAATTTTGAGTATAGATAATTGAAATAAACTCACCCCAAACCCTGTATATACATAAGCAAATTCATAGCAAAATATGAAAAATCATAACATCTTCTTATTGGCCCTTATTTAGTAGTTTTCCGGGCACAAAACCGTCCACAAACAGTGGTGTTTAAAAGAAGTCTTACTGGGGTGGTTTGGAATGAACTGTTCCATTCAGAAACGACAGCTTGGAAAAAGCACAGAGAAGGTGGCACACAAGTATATCTGAACAATCTGAGAATATATGTGCTTATAGCAGTTCTGACTTCTTGAGAACCAACATAGCAAACTAATTAGGATGAAGATTATACTTAATCACTCTGACACTTAAATCAATGTCTCTTCTCAATCTCTAGATAAATTTGAAGATAACTTACGATGCAAGTACTTTTGGAGACCAAAAGGGGTAGAACTGTCATTTGGTATTCAGCACTATGCTGGAAAGGTACAGTTGTGATTTTTATTTAGTTCAAATAACAGTGGTATGGTCATTATTTGTTTTTATTCAGAGTTCCTGCTTTATGTTTTTTTCTCATTTTAATAGAAAAAAATGATAAAGTTTATGCAAACATAGAATCTGCAATAAAATTTTCATCTGTGATGGTCCATTTTAGAACCTATCCTTAGGGCTCTTGCACAAATTGTGTAGAAAGTAACCATCTTTTTTCTGCAAGAAATCTGGCACCAGAAACACCGTTATTAGTCACTTCAAAGGAGCACCTCTTTGGAGCCAGAACAGGATATGTGCTTGTTAACATTGTGTGAATGCCACAGTAGTTCTGTGTGAATGTATCTAAGTATATGGATAAAAAGCAATGTAAACCAGTGTCTGTAATAGGACTTCAAATCCTGTAGAGAGCATTGGAAAGACTGGCCTTGCTACTACAGATGTTTTCTTATACTCTGTAACACCTAACTTCTTTTGTTCTGAGGTTCACATTAACATATTATTTTATCTGGGGAATAATGGTCCAGTTTTCAGCATAATGTGAGCTTTGCTTGCAATTTCAGGTCCAAATATTTGTTTATAAACAAAATTGAAATAGCCATGTTTTACATAGTTGTCAACCAAGTCTCATCTCTGGCTCATTATAAGAATGCAAAATTTTAAGATATATTCTAGTAAATTCTGTCCAGCTTTCTGTCTTGGTAACTGTCAAAATTCACATAGATTTAGTTAGTTCTTTGTACACAAATGGCCCAGTAATAAAAACACTACTGGCCAGTTCTCTCCTGCAGAACATTCAGTTTCTGTGTAAACTAATGGATTCCAGTGGAATTGGGCTAGAGAGGAATATTGCTAGTGAAAATAAAACAGGTCTAGGAAACTATTGTAATTAAGAAAAAAAAAAAGCAAAATTAACTGATTCTTATATGAATACAAATAACCAGGCATTATTTTCTAATCAAAACAGTTAAAAATTGAAATAGAGTAATATTTTGTTTTCTTAATGTTTTCCATTGCAGTGAGAAGCCTGTTTTAATGTACCTAGATGTCCAGCTTACTCCTGTTCCTCCAGAAGGTCTACTTATAGATTACAGATTTGATGCAGACAACAAATAGATAATATCCACCCAAGAACCATTTCTTACCTCACACATAAATGATCAACTTAAGCTTTAGTGACGTATCTCTGTTATATTGCATCATGCATAAAACAGTTTGTCATAACAAAGCATAGTACAGCAGGATTGAAGCCATTTAGCCACGTTTGATGTGCAGTGATGTGCATGAAGATAGGTGCTGTATGCAGCCACTTTACATTCTGAAGACACTGCTGTAGTACATGTTTAAGTCCCCTGCAGATAATTGAGTGGCTTGTCAGATCCAAGATAATTGGCCTACTTGGTCATCCTCTCTGTTCACATTTTAAAGAATATAGTAGGTTTTGGGTAACCCTTTTTGGCAAATCTTCTGATTCTGTTTCCCACACCAGGTATTATATGATGCCTGTGCATTCCTTGAGAAGAACAGAGACACTCTTCCTGCTGACATTGTGGTGGTGTTGCGAACTTCAGAGAACAAACTTCTTCAACAGTTGTTCTCTAGCCCATTAACAAAAACAGGTATTTTTCTGCACAGTTCTGCTGACATTGTAACCTCTTCAGCTACCTACTCCTCTAAAACTCCTAATTGTTTCTGGACAGTTTTTTAAATTATTCTTTTTCAGCTCTGCTCTTTAAAATTACCTAGATATCTAAAACAGTATGACATATGGATTTTTTTACTATGTGGACATGAATTTTCATAAAACATCCATGCAGCAAAATTGTTCCCTGACTCCAGAGAAAGAGAGATTATCTGACATGTAGGGCCAGAGCTCATTCCCAGAGCAGGATGAAAATATGAGAGTTTCTGGTTCTTAGTCCTTCACTAAGATCAGTACTCAGTTGATAGATGCTTGTGTACTGTGTCTTACAGTTCATAAATCCTGTGATGTAGATCAAGGTGTTTTGGAGGTAATATCCGTCAGTTTCTCACAAATTATAAAAGCCACATGCTAATATGCTAAAATTAGCTCTGTTGATTTAAAGCTTGTTGACTTTGACTTGCATGAAAGTGCCAGATCTATAGCTAAATAAAACAGGAAGATGAAGTTTGATTACTCCATGGATAGATTCCAGAATGCCGGTAACATATACAAATCATAGTTCTGCAGTATCCATGCAAAGAAGCCAGCAAATGAACACTTCTCTCAATACTTTCTACACTCTTAAAGTTTCTTTTTCATAATGGGTAGGAAAAATATATAATACTAAGGAATAATCTAAATACAGTGGATTGTATTAGCAAAATTATTGTGACCTGACATATGCAAGTAAGATTGTATTTCTAGGTAGAAGTGCATGGTACAAGCATTAGATAGTGCTGTGTAGGCTTATGGTACCTGGGCTGTAGATGCAATTCTGTGCCTGTGCAGCCATTCTGTCTTGGATTTCTGAACTGTCTGTAACCCAGTTGTAGACTATGGTGATGCAATTTAACCTCTCTTGAGATTTCTATGTAGAAATAGAACATCTGGAGAAAAATTTATGTTGGAGCTTTCTTTGCCTCTGTAAAATTGGTAGCAAAATATCTGTTTATAGACTACAGAGGATAGATTCCTGTTACAGTGTCTCCATTCTTTTCCTGTAATTGGAAGACTCTGGACTACCTCCCTTCAAATTACATTTTTAGAGGTCCCTGAGAGGTGACAACCAATGAGGAATCTGCTTCTCCTTTCATCTATGACAAGTTTAGATGGAGGGGGATATAGTTTAAGATGGAGAAGAATTGGTTTGTGCCCACATGGGGAGAAAAAGAATCTTTGTGTCTACTTCTGACATTTGAGTCTGTGTTAAACTGATAAAAGGGATTCTGATCAAGCAAAGCTAAAAAGAAAGCTCACATCTGATCAAATGTGGCTCCACACCCCTCTTACTAGCCATTTTAGACCTTGGAGCTTTTGTCAGAATGAAACAGATTACGTGCTTTGTCCCAGCTATCACTCCAAATTATTGTAAATATTATACTTTTTATTTTGTTGCTATTTTAAAATCAGAATGCTGATGTCTTTATGCGAACTCATCTTCCTCTACCCTTTTAGAGGTATTTTCAGTAGCAGCAGCACTCATCTTGAGTATTTTGCCCAGAATGCATAAAAGGTTCAGTAAGAAGATACTTCTCATTGCAGTAATGGATAGTTATCATGTTGGTGTATTTCCTCTACTTTTTTACGTCTCTTACGTTCCTTCCTTGTTTCCTGTTTACAGAATTTGCTTGCTTGCTGCCTCCTGTTATAGACCATTTACCATTCTGTGAAGAGCACACAGCAAGCTCAGTGTTGTCTGTGTTGTCAAGCTGGTACAGGACATCCTGTTAAAAAAATTACTGTGCATATGCTCCTGTCCATAGTGTTATAAGAATAGCTTAAAGCCCTTATGTCATTTTTATTTTTCAAAAGTCTTTGTGATTTTGCTCTTTTTTTCCAGCTGTCTGATATAATTGGCACTCACATCCTGTGTTGGGGCCTCTGTGTTCTAAAATCAGATTGTTGCCAGGTTTAGTTTTGGCAGCTTGCAAGATAAATGAAAGGTTTGGCTGAGAACAGAAGGTATTGCTGGCAATGCTGCTTCATCTCTGCTCAGTGAAGAAAGATAATGCTATTCTCTTAACTTTCTACAAAGAGGCTTTTGTAAACAAAAGAATAGTGACTGTGTATATGTCCCATCGTACTCTGTCCTTGTCTCTTAGCCCTCTTCCCTCCACTCAACATGGGCTTCATTCCTAAAGCAAACCAGAAAAAAATACAGATTAAGATTCATAATCCTGAATTTTCTCTGGCTTTTTGTCAATTACTGACTGATGCAAAAGTTAACAATTTACATGGAAACCATATTGCAACTTTCCAGGTAACTCTGACTTGAAATGGGCCTTCTGCCAGTATGCCTGGTGTTTTGTTTGAAGATGAGTGACAGCACATTCTCACATCTGCTTGCAGCTACCTCTGGAATGTGCAGTGTACGTGGGTTTTGCCAGGTAGTGAGCGGTCTCCGATACGAGTGGCAGCCACTAGGTGGTGGTGTCCTAGAAGCGAGGGAATGGGAGCCTTGTAACGTGGGTCTGACTGTGTCTGAAAATGTAGTTCTTAAATACCAAAAAGAACAAAAAGATGCCTTTCCCACCCTGAGATGATCCTCTTTTTGAAGTATATTTATATAACTATCATGTCTTCCACTGTCAGAAACTGAGCAGCATCAAGAAAATAAATATTAAAAAAGCTAAATTCTTTTACTAATTTAAGATCTTGTTAATCCCTGTAATTTATCAAATATACTTATCCCCTCTTAACAAATGCTTCTATTTCACAGTAGCAGACTGTGCAGTTTAAAGGGGCAGAAATTAACAGCAGTACGTTAAACATACATTTGTAATAATAATTGATGGTTAAGAGAGTATGCAATTACTGATATGATACACTGGAACTTAAACATTCTGGCACTAATTTTGTACTGTGTATAGCTTGTTTTGTCACTTTTCAGTGGAACCTTAGTCACATTTGTCATGTTTTGAAATCTGCACTTTCTAGGAACCTTTAACCTCAAAACTGAATGAGTATATTTTGATTTAAACTAACAGTTCTCCCAATTGCTCCCATATCTGTCACTTTTTTTTCTACAGACACAGCTTCTTGTGCTACCACTACTCTAAGTTGAATATGCATATTCCTATTCAGGTAGAATGCATTCCTGATTGTTTCTGATTTTAGTTTGTCACTATTGCTGCTAAAGCATCAGAGAGAAAAGGAATCATGTGATCTTAGAAAATAGAGTCCCCTTGTCAGAAAAGAGGATTTAAATTGGAAAAATTGAGGACAGTCTTGGTACATTCAGTGGTATCAGTGAGGAGTCAGACCTGTCCTGATATTCAAGGATTTTTGCAGCATCACCTGTAAGTGATGGTATCATAGGACTACCTGGGCAAAGCACCACTGGTGCTTTTTGGGACTGCAGGGGTTCCATCTTCTCAGAAAAGCTGCAGCACAAGGAGATTCTCTACTCTTGAAACATGACCTCTGCAGACTTTTGCCCTTGCTATGACTCACAGACCTTTAGAACTTTTGTCAGGATTGCTCTGCTCTGCCTTAGGTCTTTGCTGGAGAGAGGGAAGAGAGCTGCCTTCTGCAGGGAGGAAGGGGATGATCCTCCAGCCTTCTCACCAAAAGTGTAGAGATACTGGAAAACATCCCTGTCCTTGCTCTGAGGTTCGGTAGGGGCTGAGTTTGTCTGCGTAGAAGAAATACCGAGCTGAGTACCGCTACCACTATAGCAACAATGTGTCCCCTAGTTTTGGTAGCATTGGGTATTGCTCGCACATCCAGAGTAATAGAGTGGCAATATCACAGCTAATGAACAGTCATTGTTTCTGGTGCCTAGATATTCAAGCATAATCTGTCAAAGAGAACTGGGATGAAAGTTTTCACAGCCATCACTGAAGGGTTAGGTTAGTGACATTTTAACAAGGTAATTTCTTTGTCCAAAATAGATTTTTTTCCAGAAACAAATTAGTTATAATTAGCCTGTTTAAAGGTTATTTCCCCTCCTCAGTATTGATTTTTATTCTGTGTTCTTTGTGCCTTTGAGTCTCCAACTCTGCTTACAGCCCTCAGATGAAAAGTAATTACAAACAGTGTATGTCTCATATAAAAACCAAACCAAAACAAACAATTAACAGACCATGTGCTGAGAAAGAATGTGAAAAAAAATTGTTTCAGGCTTTATTTATGCACACTGACGAACACAAGAACTAGGACCTTTTGCAAAATGACTTTAAAGAACTACTTTTCACCACTTCTTGCTAACTGTGATAGCAGGTGATTCCTCGTGACGAATCAGAAATGGAAGGAAATTAATTTTCTTGCATTTCAATCCCACGAACAGATGTTACTGGGTGTGTGAAGAGCAGAGTGAAGTCTTGGCCAGTGGAAATCATAGGTGCTTTGCCATTGTTTTTAGTGGAACCATGGTCTGAGCTGTCGTGTTTGTCACTGTGCACTCCTATTGAGCATAGGCCCTTCCCCTAGCAGGAAGAAATGGCAGGTCTCTTGGTTTGGTGTGTGTTGTTCTTATGCACTGAAATACAGCATGTTTCCATTTGGGCTTAGCGGATTTTTTTCTCCTAATTCCACACATCACTATAGAGCAAAAGACTCAACTATCGCTTAATTTTACTAGTTTATCCAACAATAAAATCTTTTCATAATGGTACTTTTGTGTTAGTATTTTCACCTCTAAGAGAAGAAATAAAGCACTCTAAGCCAAATGAATTGGAAACAAAACCATTGTAATTATAATATCCCTACTTAAAGATGAATCAGAATTTATATTTTGTAAGAATTTGGGTCAGGTTAATGGAAACTATATATTTAACTCAGGACATGGAGGCTTTCATACTTCTAACTGGTCTGCATGTTTAAAACATGAAAATAGCTTTTGCTTTGCTGCCAGTGTTGTGTGCAAAGAGAAGCTTTAAACCACAGCTGTGCAGCGTAACAATCGTGAACTTTACTGAGTTGCAGATGTGGGACATCAGTAAACTAAATTAAATGTAGCTTAGCTGAGTTTGGGGGGTAGAGTGATGGATTCCTTTTTTAGTTTTTCACTTGAGCATTTTACACTTCAGTGTTTCTTTTTCTACATATCCTAATGTTTTGTGGCATAGGGCAAATGCAGTGCAGATATTCACAATAGCAGTAGGATTCAAAACATGCTGTAAAATAGCCCTTAAAATGGAAATCATCCAGTAACAGAACCATCTATCAGATCAAAGTTAACATCTCAGTCCTTCTAAAGCTTTATATAAAACATAACAATTATTTACTGTTGAGAATAACTTCCTATAAATAGCGTCAGTGAATCTCTGGAATTGCACATGGCAGTAAGCACAACAGCTGAGAAGGGTCGAGTTAGATTTACCATGTTTATGTTTGGTAAAGGGAGTTGCCCAAACAGAAGTCTGCTGTTTTTATCTGAGACTTCACAGACTATATTTTACTGAAAATGGGCAAAGAACATAGATTTTTTTCGTCTTCAAGCACTTGCAAATTCAACCCCACTAAAAATACAAGTGGGCAAGTTGAAGAATAGATCTTGATGAGCTGACTGATTTGATTCATAACAGGCCATTCTCTCAAGAACAAATTTTGAGAATAATTTTTCATTACCTTTCTCTCAAAAGAGAGGAGATATCTTTTCCAGTTTTCTTGTTTCTAGCCTAACTTCTCAATCCTATAATGAACATGATTTCACAGTAGTGAATAATAATTAATCTTAACAATGAATTGTATATTGATTCAAAATCTATTGATATTGAGGAAACAAAAGATGTATCACACAAAAGATGTTACTGGTTTTTAATATTAACTAGTAGACTGTGGGATCTCACTATGCACCATATACAGAATTTAAATAGAGAAATATTCAGAGAACATTATACAGTTGTTTTAATGAGTAGTTTACTTGACAGTTTCTACAGGCAGTGTGTGCTGTAAGGTCAAACTGTGTCAAAGATGCTCAGTGTGTCATTGGAAGCATTCAGTAGCTCTCAAGATCAAATCCTAGAAGAGCAATTATTTTTAAATTGCTAGTGAGTTTGTAGAGCACATAAATTTGTTGAATATTCAGATATTCTTGCTCATTTGAATATCCATAATGGTTTTTGGTGTGTCCTCTGCAAAGAATGTGCTTATATTTCCCATTCTTTCAAAATAATTGAATTAGGGATTAATATATCTAAAGAATTAATGTAGTAGGTGGAAAAATAAACCTCAGTCTGTGCTAGATTTGTGTATTTGCTTCAGAGTATTTTGTGTGCTCTTATTAAGATTTTGTACTTTTATGCTTTTTCTTTATTCCTTCACCCTACAACAAGCTGTAAAGGTCAGTATTTTACTAAACCAGCATTGTCTATTATTATTTGACTTTGTCTTACTTATTCCAGCCTGACTTGGCTTGATGTAGGAGTGGTTAATTGAGCTGCCTGAATAGCAGGTCACGGTGTGTGACAAAGACACAAAATGCATTTGTGGGTATTTGTATGAATGGGTATTTTTCTCATACTGTTTGAAGTACCACAAAAATAACTGATTTTGTGCTGTGATAATGTATGGAAGTGTTGAGATTCAGAGGATCAAATGTTCAGTTGAGAAGCCTTTGAGACTTGATTAAATTAGTAGTCAACATCATTAATGCCTAGATTTCAAAAGCAGGAAGGCCTGGAACTTTCATAAAGTTCTGAAATCTTGTTTCATCTTAAATTAAGACTTTTTAAAGAGTTCTTTTCTTGAAGTTTCAAAATCTGGTTTTGACACCATTATTTTAGCCTGTCTAGCCTTAGGGTCTTGATGACTGGTAATAGTGATAGTCTTAGTGACGTAAGAGAAAATGTTCCGTGATTTTACTTCATGTGCTTTCAGTGACTTCTTTATACCTGAATTTTTGCCATGGAATTCATTGGGAATCTTCACTGGCTTTAGTAGGATTTTCACCAGACTATGTATATATGGAGCATCTTCAGCAGCAGGTCCTGAATGATGGAATATATACCATAAAATTCTTAAACATTGTATGGAAAGGGAACATACTTGGAAAATACAAGCTATAAACTGGAAATTACAGTTCTTTGCTTCTCTTGGGTTTCCTGTTTATTCACTCTTGTAGGAATTTACTTTGGCCTCAGGTTAAATTGAATGCTGTGAAGATTAATTAGTATTTGAGGATGGTCCTGAGATCATCAGAGAAAAGATGCTCACTGTTGGTTCATGTTTATAAGGAGGCATAGATAAAACAATGAGATAACTACCGTGTTCTTCATAATCAAACTTTTACTCTTCTGGATAAAGCATATATGATTTTGGGGAAAAAAATGTCTTCTATATCATGCAAGAGAAAGGATATCAATTACATAAAAGAATGAGGGAGACTAGAGCTGAATCAGAATGTAGGGTAACCATGTTTTCAACCTGTCTATGTTTTTAGAAGTATTCTTCCACCTACCTCTGGAAGAAGAAATAAACTTACCTGTCCTGAATAGATGCAAATAGAAAAAAGGTTATTTTAACAAGTGCTTAAAATTAATGGAGAGTTCCTCAACCATAAAGTGTACAGAGAAAATTCACCTCTGTAGTTTTCTACTAATCTCAGTTCCAGATGTGCACAGGTACCACGGCAATCTGCTGGAGTAACAAGGAAAACCTTGAGTGTGCGGTGCTGTACTGCTGGCACAGACTGCAGCATGCTGTACTGCCTGCTGTTCCACAGAGAATTCAAGGTCTGTTATCCTGAGCTGCTTACATACACAACAGCATCAAACTGTACACTACAAAAGATGTGGATGGAAATTGCTAAGGACTGTATCTGAAAGAAATGGCCCATGTCTTCTGACAATGTATAAATCATAAAGGGATGAGCCAATTTCTTCTGTAAGACAGCAACTGGGAGCCTGAGTGGATCAGGCTGTGGCCAGCCTGTCAGTCATTCTTAAACCAGCCAGTTAGTCAAGTCTCCAGCTAGTCAGGCTACAGACCTGACTGAAGAAGATACTGGACATCAAGCAGTAGAAAACTGCAGCATTGTTTATACTAGAACTTTGCTTTTTCCAAACTTTTTAAATGTATTTCATTTTTGTCTAGATGCAGCTTCAGACAGCTAGCACACAGCTGTACTGTGTGCCAGTCCTGTCATTAGTCCTGTGTTTGGACGGAGGTACTCAACCTATGGCCACCTGGCTGTGGTGAGATAAAAGGTTTGCCCAGCAGGTAATCCACTCCGCCTCTGGCACTGTGTTTTCCAGAGCCACGTGATCCTCTCTGGTCCTGTGCTCAGGAACCTGTCTATCACGTGGTCAGGCTATACCATATGTGTTTCGCCTGCTGTCTGTAAGTTTGGTCATGTTACGGGACTATGAGAATCACATAAAGTATCCTGTGATCACACCCTGTGCCCGGGATACTTCAGGAAACATCTGCATTTCAGCAAACACACTCCTGGGCGAGTAAATGACTACACATTTGATTCAATTTGGCTTGAAAATGGGGCACGTTGCTTAAAGTAGCAATTAGTACTTGAGGTTGTGTTACAGAAATATCTTGGGCACTACCACTAACTAGTTTAATTAGTACCACAATTTGTTCTTCTTTGCTAGGTAATGATAAAAGTTAAGATCTTCCTTACATCATACATTTACAGTGTTTGCAGTATAGTAGACAGTTTTACCTTCGTTTCATCTCAGCTGCTGTCTTCTTCCCTTGCATTCTACAAGAGGTCTACTCACCTACTATGTGAAAGGAATATTGAAACCTCACAGCGATGATGCTTGTAAGCAAAGTTTTATTTGTTGCTGTAGGCATCATGCTGAGTGTGTGCCAGTGTGTGCCTTCCTAATGTTGGGAGTGACCACTGAAGCGTCTGTAACTTGCACAGTATACAGCATAACAGCACTGAATTCACACTCAAGTTCTCCATTCCCAGTCTGGCAATGTAAAGTTTTTAAGTATCTGTAAGTATGATCTGTGTCTACTCCATGCTATAAAGAAATCTTTAGTTTAATTGAGAATCAGTATCAGAATTCCTCAGTTCACTACAGCATGGATTTTCATTTCAAATAATCTGGGCCAAAAAGTGCGTATTTTTTGCTCCTGAAGCAAATATTCATAATTAGGTTATTCTCAGGTGGGCCTCACTATTAGTAAGCTTTCATGGTTATCAGATTCTCTTTGGTAATATGGATCTGATTTTGGAAATACTATTTCTCATTTTTAATTTATTTATCTGAATAGAAAGTAAAGTGATTCTAGTTTCATAAAAAGCAGCAGTTGAGGTCTGTCTGTATTGACAGTTGTGCTCTACAGACAGTATTTTTATAAAAATATTCTTGTGTAAAATGTGTAGTATATGAGAAAATTGGATTCTTAGCTTTTTTATTGCACAAGATTAGCTTAAATGACTTCAGTGACTCAAAAGAATAGAGTTTTGATAGTCAGTGACCAGATTCAAATTAGTACCCAATAAAAAAAGTACATGTATTCATTTGTAGTCGAGCTAAAGGCTTAGTCTTATAGTAGCAGAAGATGAAAATACATTATGGAGATAAGCAGTTGACTTCCTTCAGCTAGATAAAATGTACTGAAAGGAAAGACAGAGAAGAATCCGTGTATGTCAGAGACATTGTCTGGCTCTGTACTTCTTCTGGAGTGCAAGTGCTTAGCTGTGATTAGAAGTAGTGTCAATGAAATATGAATGCATTGTAGCATTGCTGACCATATTATGCTGTATCTACATGGTGTTTCAAGTAACCCCTCTTTATCTGAACCAGAAGCATGAAAGAAATTAATAAAATGTATGGGGATAAGGAAAGAGCTTGTACTTGCCCTCTATATAATAGTAATATCCCTGGTACAACACGTACAGTAAGGTGACATTGTCATTAGGCTCTTTCTCTGTAAGTCATTTGCACTTCACAAACTGAACGTTGTATCAAAGCTTAATGTATTTCTCACCTGGCATGCTCTTACTCTGGGAGGAGTGATCTATTGCAAACATAACCAAAAGGAGGTTATAAATACAGTGCTGATATTGTTAATATTGGCTTGATACTACTTATAGAACCCATCACCTAAGAATAAATGAAGAACTGACAAACTGTAAGTAACATCAGAACATGCAGCCAGAGAGTGCACTTTTCCTAATTAGTATGTAAAGTCAACAGCTGGACAAATCATTAATTCAGCCAGATCACACAGTGAGTGACTGCTAGGAATGCAAGTGAGAAGCCGGGAATGCTGACTAGTCCTTTCTGAGATCTAGAGAGGCTTCCAAAGTCCAACCTGAAAAAAAAGAAAACACATTTGTTTCTTTGCTGTGTAAATACTTGAAATACTTTCCAAACTTCTCCTGCTTGGCTTTGCATAATAGGAGAGATGCAGTGCTTTGACAGTATGGTGTTTCTCACCTAGCTGAAATGAGGCATCAATGAAGAATATGTTTGCAGAGATGGGAGGTCTCCTAAAAAGCTTCAAGACAAAAGCAGGTTTGCTGAGCACTGGCACAGAGAGCTTAGCCAGTGGGTGCATAGATTTTTGTGCTGCTACTTCTCTTTCCCTTGGAAGTTCTCAGAGCATTTCACAAACTTTAATGACTGAAACTTCTCAAAGCATTAAAGACATTCCTAGCTTTATTGAACGGAGGCTAAAAAGAGAAACATTGGAGCTGACTGTCTCCTCCACTGACACAAATAAAGATCCCGGAGACCTTAGTCTTTGATCCAGCAGGCACATAGGTAGGAGGCTTAATTTTTCAGATGAGCAGTCCTGTTGGACTGAAAATGAAGTGCATGTGAATAAAATTAAACATGTACATGTTTAAAAGATTAACCATTAGCTTCTCTCCCCTCACTCAAAAAAACCCCAGAAATCTAAGACAATTTTGAGAGGTTTTATATCACTTAATTTGTCCATTTTATGGACTTGGATTTAATGCAGGTAGTATTTTGGTTTAGATGGATATCACTTGTATTTTCTCTAAAGTGCTGACCATTTAATAGGTATGAAGCTAGACTTCTGAAAGGCACAGTGCAATCTTTCAACCTTTAACTGGTTTAACCTTTCAAGCAATCCACAGCAGCTGAAACTAGCTATGCTATCATCTAAAAACATTTGTTCTTCAAATATTGGTGCTCTTCACAAAGTGGAATAACATTTGATTATTTTTGGTGTCTAATGTAATAAATTACCTTCTAAATGAAAATCAAATGCAGGGACAGGTATCAAATGTTTACTGACTATAAACACCATGCTAGCACTGGGTGAAACATTTCTTATTATGTAGACTAATTTTCAAACCACATTTATTCTGTGTATTTGTTTTAATGGCTTAGACATGGTAAAGATGCCTAGTTATTTTTGCTGAGCATGAGCTGCTTAAGTGATTCAGGAACTTTTATTGAAGCATTGTTTTGTGTTTGAACTGAAAAACGAAAATCCTGCTAATATTTTTTCCATTGATTCAGTCTGGGGCTACAAGTAGTAATTCTATAGGAATTCACTTGACACATGAAATAAGTACAGATAAGAATCCGTTCCTAGGAGGAAGTAACTAGTGAACAAAGGCACAATATGTAAAGTTTCTCTTTTTAAAGTGGGAACTGACCCGTTTGGGTTTTTTTTTTTGCTTTGTGAAGTCACTAAAGATTTTTGATTAATAAAAAAGTTTACTTATTTGCTTGGTTTGCCAGATCAGAAATGTTCAGTTTTAATTTTACGTGAGGAACTAGAGGAGATCTCAGGAGTATGAATTATGAACCCTAGAAACCTAATGCCAATGGTGAGTGTGATGAACCTTGAGCAGCTATGGAATCATTCTTATTTTTATTTGGTTATTAGTTTTTAAAGTTGTCACAAAATGCAAAAAAATTACAATAATTTTAAACAGTCTGTTTCAAAGTCATTTCTTCTGCCAACTCCCCTCTTTTATTGCATGTTTGCTGTCAGTTCTTCAGTGCAAGGCTTTTGAGCTTTAGATTTGCTAATCTGAAACCCAGCCGAAAACAACCTTTCCAGGCTGTTTATTTTAGCCAAAAAAGGCACAAAAGAGTAATTTCTAATATGCAAAAATATAAAAATTGCATCTAAGAGTAAAAGAAACTCACCAGCTACTTATTCCTTAAAGTCTGTACATACATACCATGTACATACATACCATAGATATTCAAGATTTCACAGTAGTTGCAGTTCTCATTGCCATACGCAGTTTCCAAACTGGAGGGTATACCTTGTGTTCTGTGCTGATTTAGACTATCAGGTAACATGTGCTGTTAGACCTGGAAATTACGGGCCAGTTTTGCAGTATTGTGTCAGTCCCAATGCCAACAGCTAAAAAGATAAATACTTTTTAAAACTAATTCAGAATGTTTAAATGAATGAAGAATGTCATTGCTGTATTTGAGTGCTGGCCCCCAGATTGTTTTCGGAGGATTGGTCTTTTTCTTGTTCAGAGGACAGTAAGAGCAAAAGTTCCTCTCAGTGTTATGTGGACACTGGGTTTGCTCTGCTCCTTTATGAAATTATTACCAGTGATTAAGTGTTCTTGGTTTTCATTTTCCCCATCGCCTCCTTACAAGTTGTATAATATATAGTTTAGCAAAACTCTGAAAACTGTTTTGGAGTTACTGGCTTTCTGTAAAGCAAACAGCTAAACACTGGAGTTGATGCAAACAAGGCATTTAGCATCTGAAAGAAGTGTTAACACTTTATTTACATTTAAATTAAAATAGACACTTATTTATGTGTTCTGGTTCTGAAAGGTGTGTGGTACATCTGCAGAGGCCTATTGTTTATTCATGCTGTAAATCCTTTGAAATGTGTTAAAATGCTTCCCACTCATTATAAAAATCCTGCCACCCATGGATTAGGGCTTTGATGTCACCAATCCTGCTTCAAAGGGTTCTTTCAATGCTATTAATCACAGTTTAGCCTCTGAAGATATAGCCAGAGAAAACATTTGGACATCTTGTGCTAGACTTGCTAAAACTTTGAAATATACAGAGTGTCTTGCATATGCACAGTCCCGTATCACTTCCTCTCTCTTCTCTTAGCCTTTATTTTGAAAAGCTATTTTGTGATGACTTTGGCTTTCTACAAGTACAGAAGAAAAAGTTTGGGACACGTCATACTGTACACTTTTAAAAAGGCACTCGTCTTTCACTTGACACCACAAGATACTTTTGCCTGTGAAATTGAGTCAGTCTTTAAAAACCCAAAGGAACAATAACATTGGGAATTATATGTCAAAAGGCCAAAAAATGATGCGTTTCTTATCATTTTCTCATCTCTCTCGTTAGTTTGTGAGTCTGATACTGTCTAAATACTTCAGGATCCACATGATTTCATAGAAACGAGATTGTTTCTGCAGTCACTTTGCTCTTCGGACTCTCAGTGAGTCCCAGTGAAACTGATGACTAGTGATTGAGCTGTATGCCTTTGTGCTGTCGTTGTTTTCATCAGCTCAGTAGCTGAGGTCAGTGACATACCACCTTAGCGCTGACTTTTTCCTCCCTCCTAAATCAACACTGCACTCTGTCATGCCCACGCTGAATGCTTTGCAGGCACAATTGGTAATGAGTGGGATGTGGAAGAAGTGTGGTGGTGTCTGCTATTTTCAGTACTATTGTACGAACTGATTTTACACTATACAACTTTTCCCTGCTAAGCTTTCTGAATAGTTTTTTTCAGTATGAATTTCTTTGTTTTTGAACAGGTAATTTGGCACAAGCAAGAGCCAGAGTGACAGCAGCATCTAGGTCTTTGCCTCCACAGCTCAGTGCTGGGCGTATCAAGGTTAGTAGTGTTCACTTTGAAGACAGGCAATTGTTCATAAAATATTACCATGAGACTTTGTACACAATGTTTAGCTGACGTAGGTGTATTGTGGGGTTCTAACTAAATAAGAGTCTGCCTTACTATCAGTAACATGCAGCTTGTCTGGGAGCATGGTTTCCAGTTTTAGTAATGACCCTATTTTAGAATCCAGTGAAGAATCAATTTACCACTGATTAATCTTTAAACTTTTGGAGTGGAATCTCAGTTACATCAATAACAATATTCCTCTTTATTTTGATGGGGTCAAGGTTTTCCTATGGCATTTTTGACCTGGACTGAGGGTTTGTTAGGTAAAATTTGAAAAGTGTATTTAACAGTATGAAAGGCAAAATAAAATAAAAAAATATAAATCTGTTTCTCCTTTATTCAACTTGCAAGTGAAAAACGAGGGGACATTTGTAACTGATAGATAAACAGAAAATAATTACTCAGCAAAACCACTGTTCTTTAAAAAGAACTGGAAAATTGAACTGCTGCTTAATTTTGCCATGAATGTTAGTGGCATAACTGCAAAAAGATGGGATAATTTTATGACAATTAATAGGATGCCAACTGAGTATACTTAATTTGTCAGGAAACCTCTTGGGCCTGCTAGCTGATAGCATATAAACTCCCTCCCCACTTCCTAAGTAGTACTCTTTGAGTTAGCTTAGTTAAGGTTTGGATTTGGGTTTTTTTTGCCTTCAAAGCCAACAGTCATAAATTTTAAATACAAATGTGGTAACAGCAACTGCTCAAAAGTTACAAAATTTTATGTTCTGGGTTTTCTATTTCTTCTCATTCTTTCCTGGTATTTGGAGCTCGTGCTCATATGTCAGTAAAGTGATTCATGTCATCCAGACATCTATATCCTTCAGTGTACCTGCAAATACAGATGTGGATTTCAGACTGTTATTTCTTGTCTGATGTAAACACTTTCAGTGCTGAAGGATGGCCTTTCCAATTTTCTTGTGTTATGCACACATTGTCTTCCACATCCAGCTATATTCAGCACAAGCTTTCTAAGCATGCATTTTATTGGCGCAGTGGAATGTAACAGAGCAGTTACCTTTAGAGCTTTAATAAACATGATCAGCTACTAAGAAGTGTTTAAGTGGGTTTTATTCATCCTTCAAACTTTTTAAAAGTAACTAAAAGACACACAGAATTGCAACACTATTCAGAAAATGTTAAATACATTTTAGCTGAAAAAATAATTTCTTAGATTTTCATGAAGCACCAAATTACAACAACTTCAGGAAACATTTTAAATTATTATTATTTTAAATTTTATGTTAAAAAATCCAGATGTAAGAATTTTTTGGGAAGTTCAGAAAATTTCATTTATTATTGAATTTAAGAGGATTTTTGCTTAACATTTTTTTTTGGTTTTACAGTATTTCATGCCATGCCAACTACAGGTGTGGTCAATATGTGAAAGTAATAATTTCCAGTAACTTCATACGGTGGCATGATGTCGTAAACCATTCTTTCTATATTGTTTCAAAGCTATTAGAAGCAATTTTTTTAGTGACAGAACTAAAGTTTGGCTTTTGTATGTCAAGCTGTTTTCCATTTCAGTTGTAATCTTATAAATTCATATTGTAAGTCACTACAGCTGTCATGTAAAAATGTAACTTGAGTTGAAATATTCTTCTTTTAGTTTAAAAAGGATAGCTAGTGATTTAAAATACAAGATTATATCATGACATTCTTATTATGTTCTGTCATTTTTTTATACCAAGCCAGTTGTGATAAAGCCTATTGTCTATGGTACAGGTGATTATTGCCCTACTGTAAAACCTACATGGCTTCATAGACAAGCGATGTTGTAAATTAACCAGAGACAAAACTTCTAAAAATTCTTACAAGAATTTTTCCCTGCCTTCAGGGTCTATCAGAATGTTTCAAACATTTCTTGTCAAAAAGATTGGGATTTGATCTTACTCTTTACATATTGCAAAGATCTGAATTTACAACTTCATTCATTTAAAAAGGAATCTAATCTGAAAAAAAGTGTTTTGCACCTCCTCTATGAGTGTTTCTGACCATCTCTCTTTCTGTGTGTTCCTTCACTTCCTCCTGCAAAAAAAACCCCAAATCAAAACAAGACTCCTTTGAACCCAGCAGCCTGTAGTAACCCATATTTTATAGAGTGGCAGTCTCAAAGATGGTAAGATTCTACAGGTTTGGTGAAAATACGAAGCTGTGAGAAGGACATGCTACTGCCCAAAAGGTAGAGCATAAGCTCACCCTTTATTGGCCAGCAGATATTGCAGATATGACGTGAGTGCTCAGCCTCCAACAACAATATCACCAAGTTGCTTTTCTAGACAGAGAAAAATCTTATTTAGAACCTCAAGTTCATTGGCCTTTAGGCTCATCTCAGTCCTCAAACTATTTGCTGTTATTCTTGATTTGGTGTTATTTATGATTGTGTATCTTTTAACATTAAGTGTTACCAGTTATTCTGAATTTACTGTCAATGTTCACTGTTACAGCTTTTCTCTTCTACCTGACCTTTACTAGAGATTTAGATATCAATTCTCAAAAAGCAGTTGTCTTGCCAAGATAATCTTGAAACATTCCCATATCCTTCCCCATGGACATGCCTGCTGTTTTGATTGGGTTATTGATATTTACTTTGTCAGGTGACCTCTTAAGATGTTTGATGTTATCTGGGCTGATAAGGCATTTTTCCTGGCATATATTACAGAACGTTCTGTTAACATCCTTAAAACTGAAATCAAACTGCATTTTTTTAATTTTTTTCTTCTTCTTCTCATGTATTAGTCTGAGGTGCGTACCAATGTAGGTACACCACTCTGGGCTGGAACATCACAGATTACAAAAACATATTGAAATTTTTATGGTCACCCTGATTGAAATCTGTCTTCATTTGCACCATCTGTGTTCTGAATCTTGTCCTCACTACTTTTCTTTTGATTTCTTCCCCAACAAAAAATCCATTTTTTTTTAATCTATTACTACTTAGTGCTTCGTTTCCTTTATATTTTGCATGCAGTCTCCTAAATATCTCCTGAAGGTAAGAGACACAGTTACTTTATTGAGAACCGTAATCTTTCAGCAATTGCTTTTAGTGTTCAGAAGAGTGTTCTTAAGTCAGTGAGTGTTGGAAATGGTCGTATGGAGCAAAGTCCAGGAAGTGTAGCACAGGTGCTGACAACAGCATTATCTGGTTTATACAAATGCCACCTGGTCAGAGCAGATGGTAAACTGCCACAAAGCGAGTGAATGCTGAAATATTGTTAATGCTCCATGCAAACAGGATGCTGGTTAATTTTCTTTAATTTTGTTGAGCTGTAATACAGCAATACAATCTGCTTGTTATTGGTAACCATAGTTATAGTCATTCATAAATTCTGGTTTCATTTTGGTAAGAACAGCTGTACTAACAATATAACTAAAATATACAAGGAGCAATATGTTCACTGTCCATGTATACCCTCTAAAAATAGCTCTTCTGCAATGGTATTTGAAGCTATGGTGGTTCAGCAGAATAAGATTGCTGAGATTCTTGGCATTAAAATGGCAATTTAAGGTAATTAATAGTAACTATAGCAGTAGAAAGGAACAGACTTACATGTTCTGAGATTACCTACTTTGTTTGCCACTTGTTATTCAACAACATTTTTTCCATACATGATCAAAACGAGGCAGCTCACTTTACTTCCTGGTCATTACAAATATGATAACTCTTCTTATATATAAGACCTATTAGAGTTCACTGTAGTGGCAATAAGAGGAATGCTTTTTAGAAATCAGTTCCCATGATATTGCACCTTGACGGCTGCTTCATTGGCTGAGTGTTATACTATCATAAATCTAGAGTGCTCTTGCACTGTCAAAAAAATTGAGAATGCTTACAGATCTCTCTGAAATCAATGTGTGTCCCACATCTGTTAGAAGCTGACCTTCCTATCTCTGCTAAAGTACTCTGATGTACTCACACCTGAAGGTGCTATGACTGTAACAAAAACTGCTCCAAGCTTCCATGGGGGGCAGGGGGGAGTGGGTCTGCAGTGTTTCTGCAACAGTTCTAACGTGAGAGTTTTGTCTTCCAGGTTGACACAATGGAGGTTATGCGGCATCCTGAGGAAACAACTAACATGAAGCGGCAAACTATGGCTTCCTATTTTAGGGTACAAAAGTTAAATTGAAAATAAGCATTTTGATGATAAGAACAATAGGTATATCTAAAATATTTGTGGGATTGTTAGATCAAAGAGAATAATAAAAGAATTATTTTATTCCTTTATGAGGCCTTCATAGACTCATAAATTTTCTTCTGCTTCTTTTCCCTTTGTTTCTTTATACTTGTATTTTTATAATTTCACTGAGTATGATGATAACAGCATCTGGAGCCTAGAGTATTTACATCTAAAATGTTAGAGGTCTAGAACAGGCATTGCTATAAACAGAACAGCAATTTAGTGCAAATAAAATAGCTGTTATTACTAAAGACTTCATATTTTTTCACAAGCTTAGACCTTGTGATAATACCTTTAAAGATTAAGATTTGTCATTTGTAAAAAGAATCCATCTTTTGGAAGTGTTGCTGTTAATTTTATGGATTGTCATTTTATCGGTGGTAATCCTCTCTAAGGTAATGTGTATCCTGCATGTGAGTTTAAATCAAATAAGCAAGAAAAGGCATTGAGAATGTTGGAACTGGAAGCTTAGAAGTCAAGAAAGTGCCAGTCCAAGACTGTTGGTTAATTTTTTTTCCTTGTAGTCTTTGCAGAGTGGAAAAGTTTTGAGCAGTTGGCCTTTGGACTGTACTTGTACCATGCAGAATAAGGAAGTTCATGGTGCTGTGCTAGCCATTGTGGCCAAAGCTTCATGCTGTGTGGGAATACCTGTTCTATTTGTCTTGTAAAATAATGTAAGGAAGGACATAGAGGAAGCTGATGCATACTGAGGTGTTTTCCCAGTATGGAAAGTACAAGGGCACATTTTCACACTTGTCTAGTCATACAGGTGTGCATTTAGAGTGCTCTTACACAGAACTGCCCAAATGTCAGCCGTGTAGGAACTGTGGAAAAAAGGTGGAATGAGGGAGTGAGCAGGAAAATACACCACAATATGCATGCAACCTGCAGCAATGTGACCACAATCAGCTTGTGATTTTGAGACACATATGGATATGTGAGGTTGAGTATAGTTGTAACAAATACTTATCATACAGCAGGTTAATGAGGTGAGTATGGAGCTGAAGTATCAGTATTCAGAAGAGTCATGGGAAAAACAGGTGTATGTTATCTGATCAAACTTTTTCACTTCAGTATGAAATGCAAATAAATTGTTTTCCGTGTCCAGGGTGGATAGGAAAATGGACCTGTGTTTCAGCTTGAAAATTTATGGTAGATGCTAAGAACATTATGAATAGTCATGATAATGTAGCACTTCAGCAGATTTCAAGGGAGATTGTGTGGTTTATATTCTTAGTGATTCTGAAAAATGAGTGTAACAGAGATATGCCTGAAATGTTACATACACAGCTACTGTTCTCTTTGGGCAGAGCACTGAACTGATGACTTCTTGCAACCCTTTCCAATGATTTCCTGTGAATTTCAGTGATTGTTTCACAGTAAAGCTTATTCTTCTGTTTGGGATATTAATTTTTATTTTTTAATATGGATGTTCTTCAACTGCAGAAATGTGGTATAAGTAGATATGAAGAGAAAGGTGTAGTAAGTAAGAAGTCAAAATTAGAATAATTTTTTTTCCTTACAACTGAAAATTTTAATAGGTTTCAGGTTTCAACCAAAAGCTTATCGAGTAAAAAGGCAATGCAGATTAACATTACAGATTAAAATATAATCAAGTATTACATACTGTTTACAAATACATATCTCCTACTTAAGGAGTTACAGTGCAGTTCTTTGTCAAGTGTGTGCATCTTTTTTATTTTTCTCACTAGTACTCCCTCATGGATCTTTTATCCAAAATGGTTGTTGGACAGCCTCACTTTATTCGCTGCATTAAGCCTAATGATGATCGAGAAGCACTGATGTTTTCTCACGAGAGAGTTCTTTTGCAGCTACGATACACTGGAATTCTGGAAACTGTCAAAATACGTCAAAAAGGGTATTCTCATCGCATCCTCTTTGAAGAGTTTGTAAAAAGGTAAGACTTCTATAATAGGGCTGTTGTTTTAAAACGCCATTCAATAAGATATATTCTATATGTAAGTACAGAAAGTTCTACAAATGTGGTTTGTATGTGTATGGTCTGAATCTCTAATGAGAGCAGGGACTGTCAGAGATTAAAGAGTACAAGACATGTGTGACCTCTGATGGAGAACAGTCATTGTGAAACCATCAGTGAACACTAGGATTCGGTAGCAAGTCTGTCCCCATGATTCCCTCAGTACAGGCAACAGGTGGAAATTATGCATCATGCTGAGATAATACAAGGATTTTAGAAGATCAGTGACCTTCAGTCATCATATGAAGAATGTGCATATGCTTAAGATTGAACTGGTATAAAAGCTTCAGATAGTTTTTACTGCCCCATAGTCATTTGTCTTGGAGCTACCATGACTTATAATCAGATGTCTGTTCACCTGAATCCTTGTCATAGCTACTAGTACTGGCTTTAATACATACTCTCAATTTCAAAAAGTTATAAATTTGATTCAGAAAATACTATTTTTTTATTATAGCAATGTGTTTATATTATCATTATAGTTTCCTCTAGATTTGAAATGTGGTTTTGTGTAGCGTTTACTGTTTTCCAGTGTGTAGGATTGATAATTCAAGAGTGATCAAAAGCAGTACCATTAAGCAACCATTTACTCAACAGTAGGAACAAGTAGATAATGGGTAAATCAAGCATTTTGTGATATTTCCTGAACTGGAGGTGAGTCATGCAGACCATATAGAATTAATGAATCTACTGAAAGCAAGTCATTCATACAATGTTAGATGGAAGGAGCTGATTATGACAAGAGACATAAACCCTTTCACAGTCCTTTCTAAGATCCAGAGACAGAATAGATTTACGTGTGTAAATCAGTCGCTTGGGCTTGGAAATCTGTGGTCCATGAATTGAGAGTTCTTGAGTGATAAATCAAAACTTAATTAATTAATTCTGAAAAAAATATTTTTTCTTATTTATAATATATTAATACACCAAATGAATATGTAATAGGAAAACACTAGAAGTTATGTATCACAGGAAGGATAACTAATGTGTTTGTTTATCTATCAAGGCAATTTTATTTTCAGACATGATCTCCCCCACCTTTTTTGTGTTACATGACTAATTTTAGTATGGTCACACATTCTAAAGCACATTTAACAGATTTATTTTTCTGATCATTAACATGTCTTTGCAACATACTGAAGAGGCTGAAGTCAGTATTATTAACCTTAACTTTTATTCAATTTACACATAAGTGAACTAAGATTAACTCCACAGAGATTAGTGTAAATTGAGACAAAATTAAGCCTCCTCTTATCAGGAGATCCTTTTCATTCAAAAGTGTGCTGAATTTGAGTACAACCTTGAAAAGTAATGGTAATAAAAGCAGCGCTGACTGTAGCTTTCCATTTCTGCAGATAAGGGCAAGTTGTGTTTAACATCTTGTCAATTACTCCCAAAGTTTTTAGTCCAACTGGATGTGGTTCTTTCAGGAAAGAAAGTCAGCACAAAAAGGGAAGGGGTTGCGGGGGGTAGATACAGAAATTTGCACAACAGCGTAGAAGATTTCCTGAGTTTAGAATATAAACAGGGGCAGGAGAGGGGATGTTTTTGCTCCTTTTTCCATCTCATCTTTTATTTTTAAACGAGTTCTATTCTCTTTTGCTCTTGAAAATAAAAACAAACACTTAAAAAAGCTATAAATGGAACAAGAAACATTTTTCTTCATCTTACAGCCATGACTAGTCAAGTGTTTTTAGGAACTAAGTAGTTGAATACATAAAAATGTTTGAGAAAACAGGTCAAATGCTAAACAGATTGGCACTTCTTTGTTCATAATCAAAAAGACATTAGGCAAGTATGAAGAAGAGTTTCAAAATGTCAGTAAATGTGAGGATATCAAAGGTTTTTTAAGGCAGCAAGTTAATTGGTATTTTGATCCTTTTGAGCAACTGAACAACAAAATGGATGAGCCAGCACTTTTTCTCGCTTGATGTTATTAAACAAATAGGTGTGCTTCTTATCTGCCTGTTCAATAATGCTGTTTTGTAAACTCTTAGCAGGAAATATGAGGACAAAACAATCAAAGGCAGGGAGCAGACCCATTCAGAGTTTATCAGGTGGGAGGTAAACAAAAGATAAAGCTCCGTCTAATGTTACTCTTTACTGTCTTCTGTTTTCATGTAGAACAGATTATTTCAGTACTGCAAACCTGCATGTAGTTTATTGGGTTAAAAAACAGATGTTGAGGAGAGGGCTTAATTGTAACTCATTCACACAACGTTTCTTCAGCCAAGTGTATAACCATCTGTTTTATGTATATAAATATACATACTCTTTTAACTTAAAGTAGGAAAATGTAATCTGCAACGCCTGTAAACACTGTATGCCTGTCAAGTTTTAGACACTTTGTCTCAGTTGACCCTGTCTTGCACCCCATGACATGATGTATCTGTCTTCTGTTTGCTGTGAAGCAACATAGCCCCTTTTTCATGCTGGAATCCTGTGTTTCAGATACAGGTTATTAACTAGATCAGGCCACCAGGTGTGCCTGGCCTGTGGGGTTACATGGTGACTGTGCCCTGCACAATAGCTAAGGGAGGTGTACTTTCGAGTGGGGACCTGCACTGAAGGTCTCACTGGATGGAACGCTCCTTGCTGAGTGTCCAGGCCCCTGGAACTTCACATGACATGATGTGATGTACAGGTGTGTCCTCACCACATGGCCTCCAGCTGTATCCTCCTTTTATGTAATGTGGTGTATAGTGTACAATGGCTTGAAAGATAAGGGACTTGGTAGGCTAAAGGTACTAAATGTACTTCAAGAATAAAGTGCCTCATAAGCACACAGGAATGTGTTGAGAACTATCGCACAAGTTTGATTTAAGGATTGTCTTTTTTCTTCCCGATGTGTTTATATTATACATTAAAGTCTTTTGTACTGCATTAGGATGTAGGAGACATTTTGTCTATCAGCATTACCTGCTCCACAGTAGTCAGATGATGTTGCTCAGATCATAGGCTCATGGCAGTACCAGTGCCATTACTGTAACAGTGGTCCCAGTGAGGCTGGGTCTGCTTTTCCCATGTCATTGTGCCAATTTGCATAAGGGCACTGTTTGTACACCTGGTATACACGGTCTCTAAACCACCAGTGTTACATTTCTCATGACCATATAAAGCCTCAGTGACCTTAATGAGTCACATTTTGCATTGAGTGGATCTAGGAATAAAAACTGGCCAAACATTGCAAAATCCTGTAAAATATATAACCTCAGTAAGTGCTTTCTTCTAACACCTAAAATTCAGTGGTGATAGACTTGCTTATTATGCAAAATCAGGGAAGAACTGAATTAAATTAGAAGTCAACAGGTTTGCTACAGAGAAGGAATGCTTTCTTTTTAAATTGCGCCTCTTTAATGCAAGCTTACTTTTAACTCTGAGTCTGCACTACACCAAAGTTCATAAGTGATTTTGGGAAAAAAAAAATTTAACATGTTTATTTATTTCAGTGGCTTAAAGATTTCACCTGATCAGTATAATGTTCCTCTACACTTTAAATGTGGTAAACTACTCTACCTTCCCTATACACTTTCTAGGCTCTTCTCATTCACAGGACACCGGCAAATGATTGCAGGATGAAGACAGTAAAACTTTAGAAGTGGAAAGTCTGCTAACTGCTTATTGATAGTATATGCACAGTGTACCAAATTATGCCTTTCTGAAAGTATTTCAGTGATTCTGTGTTTATCTGATGATTTACAGCATGTGTTAGGTATCTGTTACTGAATTTCAAGACTATCTTAGATGTTTATCATTTTTATTTACATTTTTTCATTCATACTCTATAGAGTCAAGTGTAATTATTTGTGTAAATTCTGATTTGAAAGTTTCTGAAAGAGGTGAGATACAACTAATGCAAGTTAGAAATTTTTGAAAGTTATTTTATGGCTCTTTTAGTTCTAAAAAACTGATTTTTTAAAAAAACTTTCCAGCTTCAGGGCTGAGAAGGAACAAACGTTTTTGTAATATTGAGAATTTTCCTACTTTTGCTGGTGGTCTGGCTAGAAAGGGATTTTGCCTTCTTGCACTTCATGCTTTTCACATATTATTATCCATTCTCCACCTCAGTCTAGTATATTTTAGTACAAAGATTTGTTTGAAAGAGAAAAAGGGTTAATCATTACTGGTTTGAGTTAATTAGAATTGATGCAGCCTTCAAGTCTGGAATGTGAAGGGAACTTTAGTAAGAGACACTGGTATAGTAGTTAGTGATGCTGTTTAAATGCTATTTATTGAACAGTTCCACAGTTCACCCTTTGAAGAGTAGTGAGAAATTGAACCATTTGTTTACAATCAGTTTATCTAAAACCCATCAGCGCTACCATGCTTTGGCCCTAAACAGATAGTTAATGCATAGTATCATTCTGAAGTTTTCCACATCTTAGCATACCTGGATGTTTTTAGCATTTAAACTGAGTTCTTTATGTCCTAGTTGTGCAGTTGCGGGTCTGAGGTTAAATTCAACTTTTCAAAAATGTTGGTGCATTCCTGATGACTAGTAAGTATAATTAATCCCATTTTAATGTATGTTTTTTTCTGAAATACTATTCATGCACATGAAGGATAGTATGTAATGCAGACTAAGAACCACTAGTTAAGAAATATGGAATTCCAGAGTTCCATCAGGTTTGAGAAATCAGTTCTTCTGAGAGGAAATTACTTTTCTCTTACTTAGTGTTACTGCTACCAAGAATGTGATTGGTCAAGTACTTTTAGGAAATGCGTAGACAAGTGTATGTTACATGTAGGAAATTTTCAAGTAGGATGTATAGCTGAGAAAAATAATGTATTTTTGCACAAATATGTGCATGTTTATGAAATATCATATGAAGGACCATAGACTTTATTTTTAAAAATAGAAATAAAAGTATTAGTTTAACATAGAAGAACACTGAAATATTCCTGACTATTGCATTTTGTGCTGAAATAACAAATGCAAATATGGAAATAAAAAAATAGAGTTATGAAATTTTCATCTCATGTGAAAGCAGATGTGATTTCTAGCTCTACTTTTCTGAAATTAAATTTCTGGTTTCTTGGTGATATGTTGTAAGTAGAGGTCACTCTGTAATCTCTGCACAGTAGATTTACATGAGTATAACACAAATGAAATTAGGCCAATAAATCAAAATGCAACAGTTGTAATTGCATATACTGCAAAGCTTTGAGTGTATCCCAAATAGTTTTCTCTGCCATTTCACCACATACAATATTGGCGTGCTTTTGCTGGATGTGTTAAGGTGAAACATTTTACCTTCCTCCAAAATTTTTCATAGTGTCCATTGGTGTACAAAGCTTTTAAATTAGATAAAACAATTGGATGACCCTGTGTGGCACATGCTGTGCTGCCATACAGTTATCCTGAGCACATCCAGTCAAACCACTTGGGCATCTGTAGTTACACAATTCAGTCATGAAAACAGGCACCAGACGGAAAACAAAGTGTTTGCTTTAAAAAACCAAAAACATGTATTTGAGCTTTGGAACACAAATCTGGAGATCTTTTATGGAGCAGAATGCACACTCCAAAAGTAGTTTTGGAGCAGAAATAATCAAGAATAAATTGGTAGTCCTTATTTCTGATGAGTGCAGTCATTTCTGCCTTATTTTTGATGACAAAATTGAAAAGGAACAGGAAGTGTATTTAGCCAGTTACAGATGTTTTCTGTGCAGTGGTTGGATCAATCAAAACATTTGGAAAATCTCCATTTAGAGGACGTTTTAATAAATATTGTGAGACAATGTTTACATACAGAAACTGTAGTTATTCCTGTGGTTTGGAAAGTTCTTGTCATTCTAAATAGCTTGCTTTCTTAGACTATAGATAAATTTAAATTTATAAAAACAATTGGTAAAACAGGCTTTGATAAGAAAAATTACCATTGTTTTATTTTTTTTTGTTGAGCATCAAAAGCAAATGCATTCTAGATCATGAAAGCGAGCTAATGGAGAGGTTACTACGTTTGAAAGACACTGAAGTTTGTCATAAAATCGTAAAGTCAGGCAATTAAATTGCACAGCTCAAAAATACTTTTTAGTCAGGTATTTTTGACAAATAAGAAGTCAACTTTTCAGTAATTAGATTGTCAATTATAAGATAGGTTAAAAAATTATGAGATACACCTTGAATATTTTATTGCATCATTACTATCTAAAAACTGTTCTGTGGTTTTAAAATTCCTAACTACAGCATACCTTAAAAGATGAATGAACACCAGAAAACTGATACTGTCACTCACTTGAATCCCTGCCTTCCTCCTTGTCTTCCTTTCTCCCTCCCTGCCTTCCCCCTGCCTTCCCCTGCTCCCTCCATCCGCCCCCATCCTCCCCCTTCCAAACTGCTTAAGTTACATACATGTGTAAATAATATGGCTTTCTGAGCTGGCTTTTGAGACAGCAGTTTTAGTGTAGCTTCCTCCATGTATCTGTCTGCTATCTGTTGAAATTTTATGCTGTCACAAAGATACATATATTTTAAATCTGAATTTTATTACTGCAACTCATAATGGCATTTGTCTTGTGAAAATTGGCATCATTAAGTTCAGTCATATGGTGGAGGAAAAGCACTTTTTTCTTTTCAATACACCATGTTTTTCCATACCTACTAAATGGCATGACTCTTGGTATTTTAAAAGACGTGGCTGAGGAATTTGCAATATCACATTGTTGAGCCAGTCACTGCATTAAAAATAGCTCAGTAATACATAATCTCCTATCATTATTCAGAGTCAGCAATGTCTCCAGTTGGTGAATATCTGTGTCTCTGGTCCAGGACTTATTCCAGTGCTTCTGACTTCACATATCATTATGTTCCCCTTTGATCTTTATTGACTATTTTAGTGATTCTTTTTTCTTTCTTGTGACAACTGAAGCTAGTATCTAGAGATTAACTGGAGCTAATTTTTGAAAATCATATTCTCCTGATTCAAAAAAAAAAAAAAAGGTCTTGCACAATTCCAAGCTTTCTAATTGCTTCTTCATGTTTTCCACAGTATGAGGTGGGGTATTTTCTTGACTCAATGTGACTACAGAGGAATCTGTCTTTGAGGTTCACTGTTCAGGTTCTTCTCTTCATGTTTTAAAGAACATCTGATGGCTCTTCCCCATGCTAATAATTAGTGAAATGGTTTGCTCAACCTGCCAGTTCCTTTCAATCACAGCGTCAATAGAATAGCACCTGTAGAAGTATAATTTAATACCAAGACAACACATGCAGTTAGTAAGTGAGAGCTGAGGTGGCATATGCATATGCTACCATCTAACAGTGCACTTGTGCTAAAATAACCTGAAGTTTGAAAAATAATGGGCACACGTTCTTGCTGTTACTTAACATAATTGTTTGCATGTAAGGTTACTTAAATACTATAAAACCATTCTTCATTAATGCATAATGGCTTTACAGGTAGGAAGGGATTGGTTCTTAATTCAGTTGAAACGTCTGCCCTTTTTCATTGACTATATGTTATTTCATGTAATTGTTAGGGGCTATTCTTTGCAAGAAGAATGCTCAAATAAAAGTTAATATGGTTTAGTATGGGTGTGCTCCAAACTCATACAACTGATCATAATCATTCCAATTAATTGTTTATCCTAATTATG
The DNA here is from genome assembly GCA_035222235.1 of Margarornis squamiger. Classification (NCBI taxonomy): domain Eukaryota; kingdom Metazoa; phylum Chordata; class Aves; order Passeriformes; family Furnariidae; genus Margarornis; species Margarornis squamiger. The sequence continues at coordinate 20,039,340 of JAWWTY010000160.1, forward strand.
TATATGCTCAAATATCTATTCATCACAGCTGTGTCATGATTTATGAGAACTGAGTACAAGGGAGAATTTGGCCTTTTAGTTCTAGAGATACACCTCTGAGCTGCAGTAAAACAGTGAAAGTACGTATTGATTGTCAATTCAATTTTTGAGGTATCATTTGGTTTTACAGGTATTATTACCTTGCGTTCAAGGCACACGAGACTCCTGTTGGTAGCAGAGAAAACTGTCTTGCCATTTTGGAGAAATCTAAACTAGACAATTGGATTCTTGGGAAAACCAAGGTAGAGTGTGCTCACATTTTCTCAAGGATACTATCCTTTTAGCAAAACATGTCTAATAGTGGTTTGAAAAGTACTGCATGATTGAACAAAAGAGCCAGGAATTTGCTCCAATTAGCATCCCAGCTTACGGAGGTGCCTTCCCAAGCCAGCTGATTTAGTGCTGCAAGAGGAGGGATGCATTGTGTACCTCCCCAAAGTGCATTTTGCATGTGGTTGTATTGATAAGGGCAGTACATCTGTCAGTGCCTGCTGTTGTAGTGTCTTCTTGAAGTTCCTCATGCTCTTGTTAATGACATGCTGAAACTTCACACCTGTGAGCCTGGTTGGTATGTCACCCATTTCAGGGAAGCTCCTTCTGGCTCTGTCAAAAGCTTTTGTCCCTGGTTTAAAATGGAGTGAATTACTTCTGTAAAAAGGATGTATTTTGAGTTGTTTTACAGTGCACAAAGGAAAAATGAGAATTTTCCTGCACAAGACCCAGATAAAATGTATGTAAGCACCCGTAGGATTTGTCTTCTGAAGCAGAATGCTTTTAGATGATATTATGTCTAAAACAAGATTCAACTGAGGATTTATCTTCCCACTGATAAGAAAGGCTGTATTTCAGATTTCAAAATTGTTGATATCTGAAAATATCCCCCTGGTCAATTTACTTTGTAAGGGGGCTAAATATGGGATTTATTTTGCAAACACACGCACAAGCACACCAAGAGGAAATAATTGTTTCACAAGATTGCTACGATACCTACAGTCAGTGTTTTGCTAGTTTATTCAGGAATGATGCCCTAAAATAGTCTGCTGTCGGACTAATGAAAAGACAGAATACGAGAGGTTATGTTACTGTCTGCTTGTAATACTGATTTTTTTCTTTGTTTTGTTGTGGTTTCATTTCAGGTTTTTCTAAAGTATTACCATATAGAGCAGTTAAATTTGTTTCTTCGCGAAGTTATAGGGAGGGTGGTGGTCATGCAAGCCTATATCAAGGGATGGCTTGGAGCAAGGAGGTACAAGAAAGTCAAAGATAAAAGAGAAAACAGTGCTATTATTATACAGTCAGGTAAATATTCACATTCACTATTTCAATGAGTGTCTTTGCATTTCAGTTGGTTAAATTGCATGTGTATTGTTTATTCATCCATTATGGTTTCTTATGAAATCAAAATGACTGGAGGAGTTTTCTCTCCGGCTAATTGATGCAAATATTATTGATTTACTTCTAGGGTGTCATCTTAGTACTTGGTAGTGTCTTTAATTAAATATTTCAGTATTTTGGATGTGATACGTGTGCACAAAATTAAAATATTGTTAGGTGTGTCTATACTAGCATGCAGCACATAAATGAAATGCAGTCGCGCACGCCCCTGCCCATATACCAGAATTCCAGATATGCATCATAAGATGGACCTGAGAGGCTGATTGTCAGTGCTTTAGCAGGCTTCCTTGCAGTGAGTTTGGGGAACTGCCTGAGCAGGGATGACCATGCACCTTTGTCTTTTGGGTTAGAACATCAGCGAGCACATGGTGATAATTAAAATTTGGAAGAGTGAAGTGGTGTTTGAAGTTGTGGTGATGTGAATAATACTGCAGTCATGAACCCGGAGTTCAGCATGTGAGTGGGTGGGGAACAGGTATTGGGGGTAGGGGCTGGAGCAGTTATGGCAGGAGGAATGAAAGTGACAGCATATCTCTGACTCTGTAGCACTTCCTAAATAAATGTAATTTCCAGCACATGGTTTTGTATTTTTAGCCTGGAGAGGATATGAAGCTCGCAGGAAGTACAAGGAAATAAGGAACAGAAGAACTGATGCTGCTATACATATTCAAGCAGGTAATTAAAACAGTATTCCAATTGCCAACACCTATTTTTCTGTGGGTGATTTTGTGTGTCATGTTTATAGCCAAAAAAATAAATGCATACTAAACAAAAGCTATCAAAACCAGTACTTCTTATCATTTGTTCTTCAGCATCAAATGACATCAGTGACAGGTATCAGTCATTTTGGCCTTTTTGAATTGCTTCTCTGGAAGCAAAACATATTTAAAAGCTGTTGAGTAAATTCTCTAAAATTCTTCTGAGCACAGTCAGTCTGATTCAACTATATGTAGAACTGGTGTAAAGCACTGTACTGATTTGTCTAAAAGTGTGGATGGGAGACACTGGGCATGGATTTCTCTGTCTTTGTATGGAACCTTGATTTTGGCAGATTGCCAGCTTTTTGTTTTGACTGCTTGCTGGGTTTGCCAGCTTTGACCAATCTTTTGACATTCTGCCAGACTCCTATGCAGCCATATCAATATGAATTTGAATAAACTTTAAAGAGATTATTGGAGAAACAGGCCCATAGGGCTGTGTAGATCTCTAGTAGAGAGCAGAGTACCATATGGCACAGAAATCTAAGAACCAATGCTGTGAACTCAATGGTGTTTTCAGATGTTGCCAGTTTGAACAGCCTCCATATGATGCGGTGTCATACACTTTCCCTGTCCAACTCCAGGTTGAAAGACTGTAACTGATAAAAAATGGGTTGTAGCAACTGTGTTTACAGGTAAAGCAAGATACCACCTCCGTTCTACCAGCTTCCTGTACTACAATTCCTTAAGCTTGGTCACCGCTTTGTTCTGTATCTTATAGTCTGAAGGCAGCATGAAAAAGGCGTGCTCTAATATTCTTTTACTTTGTTCTCAAACCATTCCCAGTAAATTAGTTCATTTTTCTGTTGTCTAAATTTCCTACTCTGAAATTAACATTGCTGTGACTTTCAACAGAGAACAGAATACCGTTATAGTTACAGAAAGGAACAGAATATCATTAGGCTCAAGTGATAATTTATAGCTTTGCATAGATACTGTTACGTAGAATCATGAAGCTCTATAGTTAAATGCAGAATATTCTATTAAAGGGAGAACTGTTATGGAGAAATTTTTTCTCCCATTACAACAAGCACTGAAGGACTGCACAAATACTCTCTCCCACTCTTCCTCTCCTTTGTGTTGTCATTTTTGTTTTCATGATAGCACAGAAAGTGGATCTTAAAGTACCCCCACCACTGTTTTCTGGTGTATTTGTTACAAGTGTATACGTACCTGGACGTTGATTACCAGACTTTTGTTGAAAAAAGGAAAGTGAAACTAGTAATCCATCACTGTCCTACTATGATCAGCTCCTTAAGGTGAGAGCTATCTCAGGTGCAATAGGAAGCTGGTGTGTAGCACTATCACTTGGAGACTGCAGGGGACATTCTGCCTTAGAGTTTTATCCAGACAGATCTCTGGCTCTTTAGAGAAAGTAACTGATCTATTCTGCTGTTAACACACATGGGAAGGATCCAGAGCTGTGTTGCTTCCTGCCATCTCTTAGAAGGTGTGTTGAACGTGGCAGAGCAGAGGCAGTGGGAGTGAATTTGGACACTGTTGAGCCCTCTGGACCTGATGCTGAAGTAATGTTGTTAGCACTCTTCCCACCACACACACAGTGTCTTCCTTTGTAACCTGGCACTTGACTGTGTCAGTGATCAGTCTGGGTGAATAAGCATTAGGACTATAGGGTTAGAGTGACACAGTGCACCTTTGTATTAAGCTGGCTGCTCCTCCTATCTTTGGCACTAATAGAAAGAGAATAATAATCATAATCCTCAACACATTTCCATCTGCCTTTGGAAACCTATATCTAGGACTTCTTATTTGAAAATATTTCTTGTACACATTTTCTCTTCTCAATGTGCTAATTTTTCTGTGTTTCAAATCCAGGTTATGGTTGCTAGTAGTGGCCATTTTCAGGTTTTAAGATAGATACATGGGCAGTCTTTGTGTTGTTTATTTTACATTACACTGTCCAAGTGCCTAGTGACATAGAGACAGAAGCAACTCTAAATCTCTCCCTTCCCTGCATATCTTCTCACATGAGTGTGGTTCAAGGCAGCTTTCTTGTAAAATGGACTATGATCACCTTTGTAATTTTTTTTAATGAGGCATTTCAGGCAGTGAGATAAATTGTTTGCATTTGTCATCCAGACATTAGCAAAACCATATAATTAAACTATATGTACTTCCCTCTCCTTTCCCTCCCCCCTGCCCCGCTCATGCAGGCCTTGGAATTTAGGAAGCATTTGGCTTACATGTTTCTACAGAACAGCACATATTGAAATTTGTTTTCCTTTCATCTCTTTCCCAATAAAAGCAGCCGCTCAGCTTATCCCTTTAGCTTCCTCAGAACTTCCTTTCAGAATTCCCGATCTATTACAGCACATTCACATACCAGAAACAAGATGCCTTTTCATGCTGTCAACCTTTTTCATCTGAAATGTAAATTAATTCTTGCTGGTACGCTTTGACAGAGATCAAAGTAGGGGTATTAACCTTATTGGGCCTTTTCCTCATCAGAATCAGTTCCAAAGACTGCAAGGGTAGTGTTAGGAGGCCAGTCTTCACTGTTATCTATGGCCCTCCTCCAGGCAGTCCTCTGTCTACAAGTCAGCATTTCAAAGGCGCTGATTTCTTTTGTAAATGACCTTATCATTACTTTAAACTGTGTGAAAAATGATTTGCCTGAATAATTCTTGCAGGATTATCCTGCTCATTTTAATTGTGGGGGGACTTCATTCAGGTTCCAGGATATTGTTTAAGTGGTTTTGACAGCAAGCGATCATAGCCTGATATAAAGGAGGAACACAGCTCCTGATTGGAAACCTCTTGACTTGTTCAGATTGTTCATTTCTTGCAAGTCAGTCTTTGAGGTAGGCTGCATTTGCATTTTAAAAATAAACAGATGCCTTTCAAATACATGAGCTGGTGGTCTGGAGATCTCTGTGGGCCCAGCAGTTCACTACCCATTGAAGAAATGCTGGAAGAAAAAACAAACTTAGAAAAAAACAACCCACACAATATACATGAGGATACAATTCCTGAGTGTATTATATTACAAGAAAAAAAGTCATTATTTTAGATGGGGGAAAACACCCTCGTGTAGGAAACAAAGTATTTGTGAATTTAAAATTAAGTGGGGAAGAAAAAACTACCCTACTTCAGCATATTGACATCTCACGTTCTCAGAATACACAGGGTACACAAGGTCTTTCCTCCTACTTCCAGTCACACTTTCTCAAACTGTGAAGGCTAGAAAATGCTAATTTCTAACTCAGAGACGAATATTAAAGAATGATTTCATGTAAAGTGTTGACAATACTTTGCACTTCTGAGTGTTTCTTTGGAATTACAATTTATATTATTTTGATTTACAGCTGTGTAAAAGGAAAAATATATGGTCAAAGATTTTTTTTGTGGATTATTTTGCCAGATTCACAGCTGGTTTAAATCAGTGTATATCCACTGAATCATCTGACTGAAAGGTTGCTTCAGTGATTTACCTCACATGCAAGTCTTATCTAATGTTTATTTGTTTTAGAATAATGCATTAATTAGAATTTTAAACAACAGATAATACAATTATAAAAATATGTTTTCTAGTTATGATAGCTGTGTATTTCCAGGCAGTGTGACTTGTCCCAAAAGGCTTACGGGAGGATTTTAATCTGGTTATTTCATTTGTGAACTGACATTGCCAAAATGCCAAATGAGTGGTGCATGCAATTCACTTAGATCCGAGGTGACATCACTGAATTCATTTTAATTAGGCCCACTTAAGCCATCTGGAATATACTGTGCAGCTCTGGTCAGGCCTGAGTTTAACTATGCTTCCAGAGGTGAAAGGCAAATGACTAATCCTTTGAGCCACCATCTCCTCCTCCAACACGTGCTCACACACTCACCATATGTCATATTGTATTAGAAAATTCTTTATCAAGAACTCAAGATTTGGGTTCCTTTTCTTAAATAAAAGGTGATGGATGTTCAGAAGGAAGCATCACTTAGTAAATTGCTTTCTTTCTGCAACTTCTGCCCATACAGTGTTGCTCACTGTTTACATATCTAACATGTGCTTCTGACAAAATTTACTCCATTATAATAAAAAAAAGAGGGACAGAGAACAGCTGTAATTTACTATTTTACATTTACTGTAATTTGTAAGCTTTTAATAGAAGTGTTACCTTTGGGTTTTCAGCAGCAAAGATAAGTTGACTTCAATAGAAGACAAGGAAGTATTTCTTGAAAATGTATCTATCCATCTGTTTGTATCACTGTGTACATGTATTCAGCTAATACCATTGTCTAGATCTAAGAAGTACATGAGTAGTGTTCCAAAAACTTCTAAGCACTTTATATCTAAAAATATTTTTTTTAAAAATTCCTGAGAATAACAATGCCTAAGTAGCAGGTCCAGTTTCACTTTTTTTTTTTTTTTAATATGCAATTAGTTTTCTTCCTTTTAACTACATTTTCAGTGTAAAAAACATTGACGAGATATATGTGTTTCTCCTAATGGCAGCTGAACTGATTTATCATGTTACCTTCATTTCACAGTCATGGTGAACCAGACTAGTTTGTACAGGCTGCACAGCTTTGGTTAACTTTACTCTTCCATCTTGTGGTGTTCTGTACTAGCTTAGGCCACCCAGTAATTCTTCACATTTAGTATCTGTCTCTAGTAATCATTAAAGGCCTGATGCTCATGTGCAGGGTGCCTCTTAGGAAAAGTGAGAAGGCCTTTTAGTTTTAAAGTATGAGGTTCTATATTCTGTCCCCATCTCTGAGCTGAGGTCTGTCAATGTGCAGATGTCTACATTTCCCTTTGGTTTTCTCTGCTGTTTTTGAGGAGAAATAGTGGAGATTATTCTTACTGGATTTCATGCTAAAATCAGGAAGGGACAGTGCATAATGTACAATGTACATTGTCCAACAGTATGTCATAAAACCTCTTTCTTTCCCCTGCTGGTATTGACAGAGTTTCACGGTGTGAGAGTTAATTCTTCTACTGTTTTAAGGTACTACTTCATCTTCTTTCTTTATACTTCTCTTATAGAGCTGTGATTGTTTAGCTTTGATCTTTCGACATTGTGCTTCACAATTTGCTCTGTAACTATATATTTCCTGTGGGAATCAGGAGGAAAATGCCTGGACTTTTCCTAGATGGAATTTTGCAATATTGTGTGTAATGTATATGCCTTGGTACTTAGACCTTAAAATAAAAGTTTATAACTGCAAGGTGCCAAATTTTGGACTCTCTGAGGTAATTATCCTTGGTTTGCGAGGTGCTGGAGCTGACAGGAAACTCTCTTTCTGTAAGAAATCATCAGTAGAAGAAGGAAAAATTCATTTCCTAACTTGTGGTACATAAAGTATTTAACACCGAGTTACTCATAGAAGTATTACAATTAAGTTCAGTTCCTACTTTTTCAGATCGTGTCATCTTTGGCTATGTGATCAGGGTTACAGCTACTGTTGCTGGAAAGTTTGGAATATAGACTGAATAAGGTGAAAATGAGGTGACAGCTGGTAATCATTCTTCTTCAATGATGCAGTGATTGTTCATGGAGCAGTAGCAACATGAGTCTGCTAATTTCACACTCTTTGAGCCAAGTGCTTAGTGTCAAAACCAGCACCAGTCAGTAATGCAAATTGCTGTGATGGAGCAGCTTCCCAGCCTCCCAGACTCCCCCAGTAGAATTCTCTGCATATGCATTTCTTTTGAAACGTTATAGATACAGTTAATAAATGTTGAAAAGATGCAGTCCTGCTAATGCTTGATGAAGCTTTTGAGAGAGCAAGAAAAGTTTGTTTATCCTGTACTTCAGCTGTCCCAGGAGTCAAAAGTAGGAAAAATACAGCCATTTACCTGTTGGATTCAAGGTATTGTGGAAGAACATTAGAAACCAGCTTGTGGAAAGGTTATGTTGAAGAGGAGGTGATTTTGAAAATACATATGAAAACAGAAGACAGGGCAAAACCTATGTTTATTAAATCAGATATAGCAGGTTTTATGTAGTGAATGAGGGAAAGACCAAATGGTTGTACTGACATTAATAAGAGTCTCTGGGAAAAAGAAAAATAATTTTAAAAATAAAATCACTGCAGGTATCAGGGTTGATTTTATAGACAAAGAACTATTAAAAGCTGAGCAACTACAAAGGATAAAACTGAAGTTTGTCTTAGTAGTTCATTTATTTCAGTGCTTCTTTATAGTAGTCAATTGACTGAATGAGGCTCAGCATGTTTCAGCTGCAGAGAAGTGGCTGCTGGCCAGCTGTCTCTGCTGCTGCTATCAGAGCAGGCTCCTTGACTGGTCAGTAGGGGATAGTTAAGGATTGGAAGGCTCATCACATGGGACAATTGGAAGCTTACCTCATCTCTGCCAGACAAGCAGACTTTTCCAGTCTGGTTATTAAGAGTGGAAAGTTCCTCAACCTCATGATACCTGAGCTCTGTATTTGGTTCAGCACCTCAGCAGGCCCAACTTCTGTAATGCCTTCTGTAAAGTGAATGGTTATTTATTGTCGTAATCTCTCATTAAAAGGCAATTTTTGTTGCTTCTTATCCCAGAAAACTCAGTGTTTTCGTAAAATCAAAAGCGTGGCAATACAGAAAAACTCGTTAATCTTCTGATCAATTTCTCTGTGCCTCGGTTTAGTCAATATTTATCCTACCTTCTGATTTCCTTTTGTAATCTACAATGTTACCATGATCCTGATCCTACATGAGGTTGCTGTAGACCTTTTTTCTGTACCTATCCTACATTCCACTGTTATAAGTAACCCTGGACCCCAATGGTACGGCTGTTTCCTCCTTTGAGTAGTCAGCATTCAATCTGACTCTGGTTTTGCAGGCATTTAGAGGGCTTAAGAGCTCTTCCTGGACAGGAAAGTTGGGGGTTTATTCAAAAATCATATTCCTTGATCTTGGTTCCAATGTTCTTTTACATATTGTTTCACTGTTTAAGTTGCAGTCCTGATGGACTAATAAACAGCTCCTTTCTCTCACAACCCTCATCCTTCTTATTCAGCAACTGAAACAATGGGACTAATACTGTATTTACTTCCTTCATCATTCAGTCTTTTCTCCCCTTAGGTATTTCTACTCAAAATAATGCATGAAATAAACCCTACAATATTAAAATTTAAAAGTGTGTGAGTTGAAGTGTATATTGCAACACTTTTTAGTCCTTTGTCCTAAGTGCAGTATGTATTGCTACCTGTGGTTTGTGCTGGAGCTTTATTACTGACTGCTCACAGGTGTCAAAAATTCAAGCAAGTTCCTGTCAGATAAAACTACAGAAATAATTATGTTATTTAGGGAGCCAAATCCAGAGACAGTCCATGGAAATAAAGAATGTAGGTATCTTTAAATGTTATTCGTTGTCATTTTCTTTGCCATTTCATTCCACTGCATGCTTTCTACTTCGGTTAGTATTTTTAGTGATTGTTTTGTTCTGCTCTTTTTTTTAGGAATGCCATAAATTCCAACCTCTATAATTTTTTTTCCTGATTATTTATATGAGAGGTATTTTAAATGTTTTGTTATGATTGCAGTTAATTGAAAGACTAGGAGAAGACATTAATAATTTTTCTAGTTTTAATTGAATATATCTGTCCCTGGCTTGTCACTCCCCTGCCCCACAAGGAAAAAAGGTAAATCTTCTGATTCTGTAAAATTCTGACTAGCTCAAATCAGGGAAATTGTGATTGAAGAAGCTGTTTGATGAATGATTTTATACTATGTAATTTAATACTTTCTAAGTTAGATTCCTGTTTAAATTCGACACATCCTCATTTTGAGGCCTGTTTTCCTTGCCTGGACTGTGCCAAGTGGTCACTGTAACAGTGAGAGTGTAAGGCCCTGTAGAATTTCCAGCTGTTGGTAACATTGCAAACATTGGAGCCACTTGTGTTCCTGTCCACCAGTTCATTAAATGTTGGGGACATTCAGGACTGTGCTGCAGAGACACATACATTTCAGTCTCTGCAAAATTTTTCTGATTCATAACTATGTTTTTTAGCTTTCAGGGGATATATTGTTCGTAAAAACTACACAAGATTGAAAAACAACACTGAGTGTGTAATGGATCCTCAGCTTACAAGCAGCTGCTCTACTTCTGATTTTGGCTCTGAAGAAGACTGGTGAGTTGAATCCTTTGCTGTCTATTCTCTAACAAAAGTAATTTTCCAGACAATGAGATCTGAAAGGAACAGATGTGTCATCATGATTCAGCCAGCTCTTAGAGAATTTGACATGTTGTGAGGATGAGCACCTGTAGGTTAGCAGGTTACCCACCCTGGCTTAGTCATCTCAGTGTTCTCCCAGTACTGTTTGCCCTGGGGTGCTGTCCTGTTTCTGTGCGCTTCTTGGAAGTATCCAGAATACTGTACACTGGGGACAGAATTACAGCTTGCTCACTATTTCAGAATTGACTGCAGTGCATCTTATTAAATGTCCAAGAGTAGGAAGTTATCCTTCTGTGCTTGCAAAGCACCATGCAGACCAGCAGTGTGCCAGGGAAAAGAGCTGTCAAAAGCAGATGGACAAGTCACTGACAGAAAGACTTAAGAATACTGTAAAACATAGAGGTGCTCTCCCCTTTGTAGAGAAAAGCAGTGGATTTTTAGCAATGGATTCACTCCATAGAAACTTCCCCCTGATACTTCCTTGGGTACGAGAGGCAAGAGAGATCTGTTATGTCTGACTCATCAACAGTGTTCTAGGACAGGTGGCTGTATTTTCTGGACTAATGCCTTTCATTAGCAAGTTTCAGTGGCTAAGAGTTATGAGATGTCTCCTGCTGAGACTTTTACATCTGGACTTGTTTGGAGGCACATTTATTTCATGTTAGTTGGTCAGGAGTGGTTTTCTTCCCTTTTTGCATTAAACTGTCTCTGGAATTCCTTGTTACTCCCCAAACAAATATATTTTTCTGGATAAGATAAAACATGCTTAACTGTACATCTTTTGAGTCTCACAAAGATTTTATTGTTTGGTTACTGTTGAGGTGAGTTTGGGCTCTATGAAGCAGAAAGATACAGACCTTTTAGGATATTTAGCTACCAAATTTAGATTGAAATCAGTCTAAATGTGTTTGAATATCTGACCTGAAGGTGCCCATGTAAAATACATTGGCCATTCAGGTCTTGCACTCAGTCCTGGTTGCTATGCACAACCAGATAGATTAAATAAATTCTTCTTTTGCCTCGAGTTGGGAAACTGCCATTAGTGCTGACAGTTCTCACTTTAACCCAAACAAATATCGCACATTATTTGTCTAATTCCATAAATTTCTTAACAATGGCCTCAGGTTCCAGTGAAATTTGAAAATGTGCAGCATTTTGCAGGTAATGTGCAGCATTTTGGACTAAATCAAATGATGTAGTTCACATAAATCAAGCCGTACTTGTTCATGTAGCTGTTACTGGACTGTTATTTTAAGCATGTGACTGGTCATACAGGAAACTTGTAAGGAGAGAGGAAGGCTGCTGAATAGCAGTGTGGATGCTTAACACAGTAGCTGGTAATGTGACCCTAGAGAAGACAGCCTCACTGTGGCTTCACATATCGTGGACCTAAAGTATATAATAATAAAATATTCTTTTCATTTTCTGTAATTGCTCTTAGTTTCTTTTACTTTTGTTTCTTTTTCTTTTGTTTTCCTAGCTGATAGTTTTGGAAAATGAGAAATGAGCTTAGAGGTACTCAGGATCAGAAAGCAAAATGATTCACAGTGCTGTCATATGCAGAGGATATATCTATACCTTTAAATGTATGGCAACCTGCTGCTTTTTTAAATATCTGTTAAAAAACTAAGTTACAGTGTTATAATATATATAAACCACTAAGTTTTGCTGAGTAATGAATTTCAAAATGTTCATAAGAAATGGGCACTTTTAAAAAATTAATTCCTTGGAGAAATTGATTCTCTACACCTAGTTCATGCTCTTCAGTCAGTGAATGCAGGACATAAGCAAACTCAAGCTAACAAATTACATAGGATGCTAATTAAATGCACATATTTGTTCATTTAGCAGTATATGTTAAATGTTTCATGCACTTACATGCTTGACTTGATAATCAGCATTAACTATGTTCAAATGCGAAGCTGATGTCGCAAGTAACTAAGGACACATTGAGAATTGGGAGATATCTCTGATAGGAATAGAAATAGATGATGTAAATGTTAGCAGGGAAATGGCTTTGTCTCATTGAAAAAAACATTTTTTCCATTCCGTTCCACAGAGCTGTGGATGTGTCTGTGACTCCTACCAGAAAAGGGTCATGGGAATAACTGTGCACCTGGGAGGCTGACACTAAGTTTGAATTCTTCCCTAAAACTCAGTCTGTGTGTGAGACACTTTCCAAGCCTTTTCTTGACACCATCAGCCATTCAGAGGAACCTGCAGGCCTTTCCCAAAGTGGCTTGTTCAAAACTTAAAAAGAACATAGTTACTTTAAAGAGTCTGTCGTGGTTTGACCCTGGATAAACGCCTGGTGTCCAGCAAAACTCCTTCAGGGCCTTTTCACCCCCCTTCCCCCC
>JAWWTY010000160.1:20052129-20086675 GCA_035222235.1 Margarornis squamiger
ATTGGCTCTGCTCTATAGGATGGAGGGAAACTTCCAGAGACTGCAACAGAAGCCAATCTTCCTCTTAGGAAAAAAAACTCCTAATCAGAGAAACCCACGACAGAGTCAAACCATGGTCAAGGCATGGGTCAAACATAGTTCAGATGCGGAAAGTGGAAACCTTTCTGAGCCCCTTTTACAACCCTGCTGAATAGCAGATTTAGCCTTCTGTAATAGAGTCAAATAGGCAGCAGAGAAGGGAGAAGTGTGATGGGGTCTCCTCTCTCAGGAGGAGAGCATGGACATCAGCCTCACTTAATGTCTGCCTCCACTTTACAATTGGTCATCATATGACATCAAAGATGCTGCATTTTGCAATGGCATAGCTAAAATTTCAAGGGATCTTTTGAGCCACAAAATGAATGCCAGTCAGTAATGGCACTGTGCTCCAAAGTTTGTGTTGGATCCTAGCCATGAGGATGCATACACCTCACACATGCATCAGAACATGTTCCCATCACCATCAGACCTCGGCTAGGGCAGTGTATCAGACACTGTGCTTGAAGAAAATGAGCAAATCACTTGGCAACAAAAATGGTCACATGTCTCTATAAACCATGGTGAGGGAAGATCCATAAGGGAGATGGAAAACTGAAGGTTGTGCAGTATCGTTTCTTCAATTGTGAAAGGCGGATGTGAAGAGAAAAGGAAAAAACTGTTCTCTCTTGAGAATCAGCTGGGAAATAATGGGCTTGCATCACAGCACAGGAACGGTAGGTTAGAAGTCAAGAAAAGCTTACTGATGGTAAACTGAGTTAAACCCTCTGTAGGTTATCCTGGGAAGTTTTGACATCTCCATCACTATAGGGCTTTTAAAAATTTAAACAAACTTATGACCAAAGGAAAAAAAAAAAGAGTAGGTGTAGCTGACTTTTCTCTTAAAATGGTGATGGCTTACATGATTTGCCAAGTTTCTTGTTATGATTTGTAAATACACAGTGACTTCTTGAACTGTAACTTCTGTGTGCCAGTGGGTTTGGCATTGCAAGCCAGCCACTTTTATAACATCATGGTGTCACCAGCTGTTGCTGCATCAATGTGAGGACTAAGTATAAAAATTGTTCTAGAGGAATTCTCCATGGGTCAGCTTTACTTGCATCTGCATTGTTGCTGTGCGTGAAAAGCAAACAACGTTCATTTCTGAATGATTTGCTACAGCTGGCCCATTGAAACAGCATGCAATGTGGATTTACCTGTGTGGGCACTGGTGGATTAGCACATACACATAATATCCTGTATATCACTGAGAGCAGAGATTAAACATGATTTCAGTGACATGAGCACAGATCCATCCAGAAACTGGTTTTATGTGAATTCACCTGTTCCATATAAAAATCCTTATATCTTTTGCTATGGTTTCTTTAATTTGATCTGCAGCTTGCCTCTCACTAAAGTGAGATTCAGTCTATCAGTTAATAATAAAACTTTCCTTGGATTCTTTTGTTTAAAAGGGGCAAAAAAAATCACTGTGTTGGTATGCTTCTATTCTTCATGGAGAGCTGATTGAAAGGGTCACATCTCCACATTTTAAACCTTTTTTTTTTCAGAATCTTCAGAAGAATGCGATCACGTTCTGGTGATTTACTCCTTACACCTTTCCCAGATTGTTCCATATTTCCTCTTTGGATAATTTCAGTTTCTGTCAAGACCACACTGTGATTTCTTGAATAAGTAATCTTTTGAATATGAATTTTTATTTCTTTCTACAAAAAAAGTTGGCATAAAGACATTCTGATTTCCTTTAATTGCTTCACTTTTCTGTTTTTAATCATAGCAAACATTAAGGTTATTGTTTGTGATGCAAATAGAAAGTCTGCAGTCTCTGTGGCATGCAGTGGAACACAGTGGGCCTGATCCTGATGTCATGTGAGCTTCTAATTACTTTACAGTTTAAAAGTTCAAATAATTACTCAAGATTTTCAAAGGTCTAAATGGAAATATGGGAACAATTTTCCAGTGTCATCTTCCCCCCCCCCCGCCGCTTCCAATCCCATTGGAATTTTAATCTACCTGTGCTGGAAGAATTAAATTTGTTCTGTTCTGTAATATATTACTTCTGCAAAATAAGCTGTATTATTTCTAGTAGAATATCTAGGAGTTTTCCTAACATTTTCAAAAGCATTTAAATAATGAAAGTCCAAATTCTGTTACTTAAACTCATAATGGCCAGAATAATTCCAAAACCAGATATATTTTCCCAGCATAAATTAATCTCTGCTACTACTGTTATGCTGCTATGGTTCAACTGCTTTCAGTGCTAAAGATAGTGAGGCTATATACTATAGAGATGTGCAGACAGACCTTTGGAATCAATGTTGCTCTTTTTTTTCAATGTTTCATGCTAATTGAGTGATTTATAGACAGTCTGTATGTGAAGGCTGAGGTGTATTATAGCTCAGTAGCTGTACAATCAGCAGCAAATTGTTGAATTACCTTACTGAAACCAGGCATGTGCACTTGATCTCTTGCATCTTGCCTAGGTAAGTATGCTGACTGGATCTCATCTGTCTGACCCAAACACTGCTTTCCTGCAAATGTGGAAAACAAAAATCCTTAGAAACCATAGTACAAGGAGTTTCTTCAAAGATACCTGAAAATACCCTCCTCAGGTACCATGTTTTAAAATGTTAACTATCGTCACTGACTGACTTAGGTGAATTAACCATTGCTGAGCTGCCCTGCCGCTGTCAAGCATTGGAACAAGCTGCTTGGGGAAGTGGTGGAGTTACCATCCCTGGAAGTGTGCAAGAAATGACTGGACCTGGAACTTAGTGCTATGGTTTAGTTGACAAGGTGGTGTTCAGTCAAAGGTTGGACTCTTGGAGGTCTTTTCCAACCTTAATGATTCTGTGATTCCATTACTGCTTTTTCCATGTTGCATACTAGCCAAACTTTCAGCATAGCTCAGCTGAAATCACCTGATTTCAAGGTGTTCAGCACTTGCGGTTGATCCTAGAAGTGTTTCAGAAGTGTTCCTTGCCAGTGTGGTGCTGTGGTGGGTGGAGCTTGGCTGGCCACCAGGTGCCCACCAAACCATTCTGTTATTCCCCCTTCTTGACAGGACAGGGGAATCAAAATACAGTGAAAAGCTCATGAGTAAAAGCTAGTAGTCAAGTACACACTTATTAGCAACAGTCCATTCTGTGGAAGGATGGGCTATTCTGCAGCAAATACAACCCAAATCAGAAACTCAGGAGCACTGGGATCCTGACAGAGTCAGGCTCTAAGGACTTGGGAATTCCAGAGGCTAATTTTTGCTGGCTTAAGCTGTGCAGAAGGCAAGTTGCTGATCTTTACCTTCATGCTTTAAACATTTATGTAACGTTCTAGCTCTGGCAAAGTTCTGAATTTTTTTAAAAATAGAGGATAAGGATTATTTCAAGATGCAGATTTAGATCCAGATCCAAACCACCCCAAAATATGAATATTTAAATTTATATGATGATTCAGTTTGGGCATTGTAGGCCATTTGCAACATACTGATCCAACAGCAGATTTTGATTTTGACATCCACCACAATGATATTTGAGGATGAATCATAATTTTTAGCTTGTATTGAGTTTATTTTCTGCAATATTGGGGAAGGAGAGAATGCATCATCTTAACAAATGCTTATGGGACTTTTGGGGAAAAGTAGCAAGTTATCTAACTAGTCTCTCTAAATAAATGATTATCTAAATAGTATATATATGAGATAAATAGTAATAGAGAACTTTACAGATAAAGTGGTACATAAATAAATGCAGTGCCAAATACAGTCCTAGACATATGTTATGCTTTACAGTTAAAGAAGTATGCCAGTACTAAATGACAGTGCATATTTAAAATAGATTCCTTCATTTCCTCCGTGGGAAACACAAATTTAAATTCAAATTACAGTTTATGTAGAATGTTTTCCTTCTCTTCCTTCGTGTCAAAGAATAAAGGGGAATTTAAATCCCCCTAACCTGACAAGCAAATCCAAAGTTGTCATGAAATTGCAACATTACAGAAAAGTTTAATATTTACCATATTCATGAAAACTTCATTCTGTTTTGACAATCAGAAAGTTTTGCTTTTAATCCCAGTTTAAGGACCACGGGCATACCAAATAATACCTAATTTTTTATCTATTAAACGCATTTTTTTTTTGATATTGAATAGCTGAAGATTTTGAAGCAAATTCTGTCTTGTGGACTTGACTATTGAAGAGATCCATTGACTTCAAAGGCCTGCCCACAAGGATCAGGGCCTGCAGAAGGTTTTTAAGTTACTTTAATTGCCATTAATGAGAGTAGGAGTTGGTCTTTAATATTTTTATGGTGACACAGTGTGATGATAAATAGCAACAGATATAGACAAAAAATATAAGACATCTTACTTCTTGCTCTGTGCTTAACCCAGATAGTTTTAGGAGAACACATGTGTTTCACTTCTTCCTCATCCGTCAGATTTTGAGTGTCTTAAGTTTGAATCCTGTGAAAACAGCTTTTCACAGCCCTAGGAAAAAAGTTTCATGTTAAGTTTTATCAAATTAATACATGACTTCAATTTCATAGAATTTTCCTAAACTCATTTTACACATTACACAAATTTTTAATGATGAGTTCGTTGCTTATAGCCTGTTACTGTGTTTAATAACATGCACTTCCTTATAAGAGGAAATGGGACTGATCTGTGTTTTTTCTGAATTTATTGTATGTGCATATTTAGAATTGGGGGAGGGAGAAAAGGGAAAAGCAACAAAAAAGTGTGTATGCCAGTAAACCTTTTACGATTGGAGAAATTACAATATTCAAACTACATATTTTATTTTTCTTTGCTTTTAGGCAGCAAACCAGTACCCAGTCTTCTCCCATGGTGCCTGATTTTCTTGACAAACAAACAGAAAAGGTACTCCTAAGATTATATTCTAAAACAACATCGCATTATAACTTCAAATTCCTGAGTCCACAGTTCTGCAGTGTGTTTGTGGCTGCCTGGCATAGCCATCTGAACATGAAACCGTTAGTGATGTTTTGAAGTCTTTGAGACAAAAGCCTGCTTGCTAAGAACTTTAGTTCTGTAGAGAGACAGGGAGGTACAGTGAATAAGAGAATCAAAAGGCTGGAAATTTGCTGCTGAGAATAAATGCTAGCTGCTCCCTGAGGTGATTTGTCTGTGCACTTCACTTTCTACAGATGTTAGAGACTCTTTTTTAGTAAGGACCTGAGGTTCTTTGGTAGCACTTTGATATCCTGCTCGAATTCAATATGTGAAATGGAGGAGTCGCTCTGTGACTTGGAGCACAGCATAGTCTTTGAAGTCTGATCCAATTTTTGCTGCTTACCATTTGATGTTGAAAGGATGAAATGGAGAAAATGTACAGTTTTTGCCAGTAACTCTGCTGAGCATATGTAAGATTAAAAAAACAAAATCCCTTGGATGATGTACTTAGAAATGTTAAGCAGATTAATACCTTCCTATAGCTTTTTTCTAAAGATACAAATTAACTATGAGAGGAAATCAGCATACAGTGCATGCTGTGATTTAACTGCATGAGGAAAGGGGATAAATAAGTTAAATGGAAAAAAGTAAACAAATGTTTGTGACATGGATGCTAAGTTGGTGTTGCTGAAGGCCGCAAGAATCTTGTGTAACTTAAATCTAATATTAGACGTTTCACAGTCATAGAAAATAACAAGTTGCTCTCTATGAGATCACAGCTGTAAATTATCATGGCAGAGTGGGATCAATACATTTCTTATGTGCCTACACCAGCATTCTTTATTCCAGAATGATTTGGATGAGATTTCTGCTTCTCCAGTTATTCTAAAACATTCATTCGAAGTAAATGATTCACAATCAATTAGCCAATCCGAGGCAGGGGCAGACCATCAGTTGTCAAGTCTCTTGAGATCCCATAAAAAAGGAGGTAAGAAATATAGTAAAGTAGCTGAGATATTGTGTTTAATGTTTATAAGCTACATGTTGTCAGCATGTAACTTGCCTTGTATATTGATGAGGTCTTTTAAGGATCCCTTTAAAGGCAGGAAACATAAAGGAAAAAACTTTCTTCTACACATTTTCAACCTGGAAATATGAAAAAGCTCATAAGTATCTGAATTACAGAGGCAAAAGTATAATGATTTTTAAAATACAGCTTCTACTAAAAGTGTCCTTATTAATCTCAAAATACCCTTTTAATGAAATCAAATCTACTTTCAAAAGCTTCAGCTTTCCAACCTCAGAAGTCAAAAACAGTAATGAAATCTCTCATATTTGGCAGAACGAAAGACAATTAGCTCGTTCACATGCACAGAAGATTCAGTCAGCAACACAGAAAATCTGCAAGAATTGTACAATCTATACAGTGTGAATTTTTATTTGCTGTTATGTTATTTTTTGCCATGCTCAGTAAGAGTTTAAAAACTCAAAGTGAAACATTTTGACATTTTTTTAATTTTACCTGGTTTATCTTTGAATATTTCAGGAAATCATTACCTATCAGAATACTTTTTTCTGTTATCCTAATCATTATGTCTTTGCAAATTCATGAATACAGACTTTAATACTGTACCACAGAATACTTTCTCCCATTTAAGACGAAGTAGGCTGATAACGTGGTATCTGTAAATAGAATGAGAGTGTATATGATAATACATTAATTTCCAGGTTAATACTAAAAACTAGTTGTTTATAATGTTGTGCTATACATTAATATTGCTGCATATTTATTTAATGGGACATCTTTCATCTTCTAAATCTACAATTATTTATCTGAATAATTAAGCCATAATCCTGCAATTTATGTGTTTAAATATTACAGAGTTCAGTTAAACAGTTTACAATGTAAAGGTAAGAAGATAGGTATTTATAGGGAGATGCTTCTGTTACAGCAAATAATGCAAATTCAATGTTTTTAGTCTTTTATACAGGCATTATGTGGTCTCCATGCTAAAAACAGAACAGTGTGTAGACACAGCAGATTGAGCACATTATTCTCTCTCATGCATTTCTATCCATATGGGTTTTGAATCCATAATGTAGGACTGCAGGGGAAGTTTGCATTGCTATCTTAAATTATTACATGTTAGACAATAAACCTGTCAAACAGAAGTATCTTCATTGCAGCAAATCCTCTTGAGGAAAGCAATCAGGGACCAAATCTATCATGCTTACTCTCACTGGATATTGTATGTTACCCTGCAACTGGTCTCCTTGAAATCAAAGACCTCGTGTCTGAGGTAAAACAATTAGAGTGAAACTGGCAGAATGACACCCTTAGCAAAGGTATGATTCAGAGCCATTACTGGGTAATTTACAGAGACAAAATGTGAAGTGGTAGAGGAATAGAATTTGAAGAGGAGATTAAGGCAATGTTGATTTGAACTGTTGAAGAAACTTCTATCTTTAAACAGGTAAGCATGCAAATGCAGAGAAGTAAGGAATTTCCTAGGTGAACATGAAAATATTCATATAGATGATCATATAAATAACACTTCACTGAGTAACTATTAAGAAGGTAAACCTGCTGATGAATAATTTCTTTGGGTGCTTTTAAAACACTGCCTGCATTCAGAAGTGCAGATACTTTCATATGATGCTCAGTCTGTATTCAGTCTTTATGTATGAAGTATATTTTTAAGAAGATAATATTTTTACACCTATTGTAAAAAACAGGTGAAATAGCAAATATCTTTTCGGAATAAGAAAACATGTATAAAATACACATTTTATAATGTAGGGTGATACTACCTAAATTGTAACTCACACAAAAAAAGCTGCCCACTAGGTGCTCTAAACAATGCAAAGACTATTATTTTTCATAGTGAAACATTATTCTGCAGTGTTGAAATTGATTTTTAATTCTCTTAAGTTACATTACAGGCAGAACTAGTCTATCATCCTGGTGGTAGTGCTCTGGAACAGAGGCCAGTGGGGAAGAGACAGGTTTCTGCACTGGTCCATGACCCAGTTATGAAGCCGCGTTGATGTTGGCTGAAGGAGGGAGTCTGTATGCAGGTTTAAGCACAAAGGGAAGGCTGCTTATTTATCTTGAAGCCTTGTTAGGTGAGGTTCTAGTGCAGTCAAGGCAGGAAAGAACACAAAAGGGAAAAAATGGTTGATATGATTTCACATGTTTTCGTATTAATCAAGCAGACTATTCACTCATATCTTGTTATCCAGCTAATAATGTCCTGTCTGATAGCACAGGCTGCCTGTTCTTAGTAGTAGGTTGGCAAAGGAAGAATAGACAAGGAAATTTCCACAAAGATCATGCAAAGACTATACTCCATAATTAATACAGTGACAAAAGCCTCTTTTTCACTTCAAAAGCCTTTACAATGGGTCATAGAAAAACTGAGCAGTATGGCCAAATTGCATACAGAGCAAGTTAAGTGCATGCATGTGCTATGATTGTACAGAGTCACAAGGGCTGGCTTTACACTGCCTGGACATTCCCCTAGGCTCTGCCAGAGCAGCAGGGCAAGACTACTAGCAATGCCAAGAATTCCCTCCAGTGTGTCTGCTGTGACACACTGCCTGGTCAGAGAGGAGAGTCCAGTCATTAGTAACAATGAATCAAGGAGTTAATTATTCTAGTCACAATAAAGTAGTACTGAAGGAATCAAAATAGTATAATCTCCAGAGGCCGAGTAGTGGTATTCCCTTAGACAAGATGGATAGTGAGACTGTTTGAAATTACTTATGAAAAGTGAGTGATTCATAGGGAATTGACCAATGTAACTTTGCTTCAAAGGTAGATGTGACAGATTTTCTGAGATGCAAGGAAATATGTTTGCGAAAGGATAGCTAATAGTACCTCTGCAGTGACCAGAGGGTGACATAATATTTTATGCTTAGCACAGATATTTTGAATAAGTGAATAAGTACACAAAGAGTCTCTGGCTATGGACATTCTCTTGTGGGAGAACAACATGTCTTCTGAATATGTTCAGTTTATTCCTTGCACCTCAGTATTGGCTGCAATGCTGAAATGTTGTGAAAGGTGTAGAAATTTGCCAGGATTCTGTGAGATCTGGAAGTATGCAATCTGCAGTGTCTGTAGCCGCAATCTGAGGCTGAGGTAGTGAATAGTCCATTTTGATATAGCATTTGATTTCAGATTCTTTAATCTTTTATATTCTCAAAACTAGTGGAAATTAGGGCCTTGCAAGGCCTGGAGTCCCATTAGCTACTGACCCATTTTGCATGTTTTCCTTGAAATATGTGTTTTTATTTTTGCATTGTTTGTTTTTCTCTTCCTTTCTTGTAAACCAGTCATAAAATGGGATTTGTTGAATGGAGCTGTGCTGGGTTTGGAGAAACATATGAAGGTAGTCACTGTTTTTTGCACTGATAGAAGACAAGCAGATAATGAAATATGTCAAGTTACTGCTTGATGGGGCGGAAGACTGCTGACGAACTGAGAAAGTACTGTGGACAGGTTTTAGCAGGGACATTATGGGCATGGGAGGCATTATTCCCAAAATATTACTCTGGTTATCATCACACAGATGATATTTGTAGGTTCATCACCCTAAACAGGAAATTCAGTGAAGACTTTATTAATTGTCAGGACTTAACTCCAGTTTTAAGGAAGTGATCCAACTTTAATTCTGTCAGAAGCATGATCATGTTAAAATACCCAAGCCACAGAGCATAGGTGGCTTGAGTGTTTGGTCTTTGCTTCAGAGTACAGTTTTCTTTGAGACAGACTTTGTTATTGCAAATACTTTAAACTGCCTCGGTCTCACCCTGAAGTACAGTCTTGATTTGATGTCTTGCACTTGCCAGTGAAAGGGGCTTAAATGTAGAGAACCATCTTACACTATATGGTAGTTTCACATTGTAGTAGAGTTTTAACTCTGATCTAATTTAATTCCTATTTTTACATTGTTTTAAAAAAGGTAACAGATGTGGCAAAGCAATAATCATTAGTGACTTGGAAATGGGGGCACTTTTTATCCTTCAGTTCACAGAAAGTCAATATCCCAACATGACTGTAACAGGTATTATAGTAATGAACAGGTAGTATCTCACACAAAATGTGGTATCAAGACCAGGATGCCTTATAACAAAAGATACCACTTCACTTTCTGCAAGTAGAAAGAGATCAATCTAAGCTGTTCAGCTGTTTGTGTAACTCAGCTTCCTGTTTGATAATATTATAGCAAATCTTCCTTTCTAAATGAAAAACAAAACCGCTGCTACATAATGTAGTGTGGAATACTGCATAGACTTTCAACTAGTCGTGGTTGTCAGATGGGATGATACTGACACATGAATGCCATTAGTTTCAGAATCCTGACATTTAAGAATTTAAGTGAAAGAATTTGTGATCTACTTAGAATTATTTTTGATTGTTTAATCAGGAGTTTCATGTCATCATTTTTAAGCCCCCCACTGAGACTAATTTTACGGTAAAGGAATGTATATCATGAGAAACTCGACTGTAGTCAGTAAAATCATAACAGTGAGCAGAATTGGATTTTGGTAGTAAAATACTGACATGAAAAATTTTCTGCGTATCTGGAGTTTAGGGTGTTTTTGGGCAGAGGATTTGGTCTGATTTTGGGGGATTTTTTGAGTGGGTCATGTTTGAGTTGGTCATTCTTCTGCAAATAAAATAGCATGATTGTGAGACAGTCTGACTTACAGGAAACTCTAAAAGGACCGAGACAGTGTGACGTAGTATGATTCTATTGTGCTGAGCATGCTGTAGCTATTTGTGAGGCCTGTGAGATCTCCACTGTATTCTCGTACTACATACCACGCCACAACAGAGGAATTGCTGTTAGCTTTGTCGCAGTTGAAGCCTCTGGCAGAGGAGTTGCTGTTGTGGTAAGTTGTATAATGAATTTCCGATGAAGAGATCCTGCTATAGTATTGTTCTGTGGCTTTTGAACCAAAATCTAACTGGGCATGTACAGGAGAAAAAGTAGCTTCTTTTTCTCTTTTCCTTAAAAGGTTATCACTGGATTACTGACTTCTTCAAACCTGGGATAAATGCTGGGCTTTGGACTTAGTAAACAGAAATCATGTCTCCAGATCATTCATTTTACCCTGCAAATGTATAAGTAGAAAGCATCGTAAGAAGATATTTTTTAGGATGTATCTTGAGAAAATAAGCTGACAATAAAGCTATGACTCAAAGCAGTCGTTGTTGTTAAGAACTGGCTGGGTGGCCAGGCCCAGAGAGTGGTGGTGAATGGTACTGCATCCAGTTGGCGGCTGGTCAATAGCGGTGTCCCCCAGGCATCAGTGTTGGGCCTAGTCCTGTTTTATATCCTTACTGATGATCTGGATGTGAGGGGGTTGAGTCTACCATTAGAAATTCACAGACAACACCAAGCTGGGCAGGAGCGTTGATCTGCTGGAGGGTAGGAAGGCCCTCCCAAGCAACCTGGACAGGCTGGATCTATGGCATCATACAGCACGAGGTTCAACAAGACCAAGTGCTGGGTCCTACCCTTTGGCCACGATAACAAAGCAGTGCTACGGGCTGGGGGCAGAGTGGCTGGAAAATGTCCCAGTGGAAAAGGCCCTGGGGTGCTGGTTGACAGCAGCTGAACATGAGCCAGTGTGTGTGCCCAGGTGGCCAAAGTGGCCAATGACATCCTGGCCAGTGTCAGGAGTAGTGTAGCAGGACTAGGGCAGCGATTATCTCCCTGTACTCAGCAATGGTGAGAACATACCTTGAATATTGTGTCCAGTTCTGGGCCACTCAGTTCTGGAAGGACATGGAAGTGCTGGAGCGAGTCCATAGAAGTGCAACAAAACTGGTGAAGGGTCTGGAGAGCGTATCCTATGAGGAGTGGCTGAGGAAGCTGGGATTGCTTAGCCTGGAGAAGAGGAGGCTCAGAGGTGACTTTATCACTCCCTACAACCACCTGAAAGGACCCAGGTGTACCCAGGTGGGGGTCAGTCTCTTCTCCCAGGCAACCAGTGACAGGACAAGAGGACATAGTCTTAAGGTGTGCCAGGGAAGGCTTAGATTGGACATTAGGAAGAATTTCTCCACAGAAAGGGTGACTTGGTATTGGAATGGGCTGCCTGGGAAGGTGGTGGAGTCACCATCCCTGGAAGTGTTTAAGGAAGGATTGAATGTGGCACTCAGTGCCATGATCTGGTTGACATGGTGGTGTTCAGTCATAGGTTGGACTTCATGATCACAGTGATCTTTTCCAGCATAGCTGATTCTATATTTCTGTTTCTGTCATTATAAGAAAGGATAATCGCCTTTCTAGGGTTGTGAAGTTGCATATTTTAGCAGATGGCTTCTTTAGGTAAGCTGTTGCCTTGCATGTGGTGGGACCCTACAGGAGTCCCAAGGAGGGATCATCACCTCCCCAGCTGTGGAAAGCATGAGTTTTTGCTATACATGGCTTTGTGCTTGGCAGGAGCCTGTTAGCTTCACTAGTCATTAGGGTGGCAAACAGTACATTTTCAGGATTTCAGTGCTTCAGCATATAGTTCAATGTGAGTTCAGAAAATCTGCCTGCAAAATGAAGTGAAGCCAGTTGCACTTCTCCCAGCCTTATGTAAATTTTTTAGCTGAGGCTTGTGGTGATGATGTTTGTATTCTGAACTGGTTCAACCATAGATGGTTTATGTTAAACCTTTCACTTCTCTGTGATGGCATGATATGCAGACTGCATTTTGCCAAAGTGTCAGACCAACAAATCTGAAAAGAAATTAGATTGTTCCTAAGTTTTTCTTTACTGCTCAGCTTCTTAATTGTTTTTCCCCTCCAACAGACAAAGACATAAACAGTGACAAGTGATAAATACAAGCTTTGATTTGTTAAACACATGTTAACTCTATGTTTAGCCCTAGGCAGTGAATTTCATTATAGGCTGGTTTACTTCTGGATTGGTTATTGTGATTGCTTGCAATGCAAAAAGAGTTGACCTGGAGCCATGACTGATTAGTATCAGAGGTGAGAGATAAAATAAGATGCAACTAAACTGCAGAGATAAATTGCAGTAGAGTTCTCCAGAGACAACTCAGTATTTGCACTATATAAAATAAGTTGAAATTCAGCTTGTAATGACAGCATTGCAATAAAAATAGACTACAGATCCCTCTTGTTGAAAAATCAAAAAATAATAAAGAAACAAATTTAATGAAGTTGAATAATATATGCACAATAATATTGTGCTAACCACCCCCCCCCCCCAATTTTAATAGGGATTCAGTTTCTCCTTTTACCATGTGATGTCTACCACTGTCTTTCTGATCCCAGCTGCAGTTCACCTGCTCTTTGTCTTCCTTTTCTATCCACAGCGTGCAGGTTTGTTTGAATACTTCTTTTTGCCATATCTTTGTTGATAGTTAAGCTTTTCATCATGCAGTACTTCACTGTTCTGTTGTTACTGCTTGAAAATTTTCTGAAGTATTCTCTATCAGCTTTATTTTTATTATTTTGCCACAGTTCCTGGTGGTCTGAACAAGCAGCGTATCTCAGATGACTGATACGCTTGGGCATATAGTGTGGTTCCTGAGTCATTGCTCTTCTGTTTCTAAAAAAAATGCATAATTTTATCAAAGTAAACTTTTTTAGAATAAATACAGTAGGTACAGAGCTTTAAGAGTGCATATGAAGTGAAAATAAGTAATAAAATTTTCAAATTAATTTTTTTTTTTTGCAAAAAAAGAAACAATTCAGAATTTTTTAACTTTTCCCCACTGTAAGAGAACTTCAGATAGTTTCTTTATTTATGGTTATTTTGTAAGAAAAAGGCTCAGACAACTTTGGTAGAACTATTTTAATCTGCTAGCTGTGTGTTACTAAATAATTTCTGGGGATTTGCTGATATTTAAAAACGTGAATTCACTCTGCTGAATTCCCCACATCTGAGTAGTAATAGCTGGACTTCATATCTTTCTTTCTAGAAGACACTGTATATTTTTGCAAATTATTTTTACAATTCCTCATAGGGATCAGGATAACATGGTGGTAAAAGCAGTAACACAGTTAACATGACAGGATGGTACATGAGATGTGGGATAGCTTAGAAAGTACCATAACAAATTAATTTCTGAAAAAAATTTGCATTTCAAAATCTTATATACTTTGCATGCATTTGGATTTTTTTCTGTATGCTAATTTGAGTTATTATTCCTAGTGGATTGTGATTAACTGCTAAAAATCATATACAGCTTAATAGAAACCCAAACCATGGTATATAATTTTCATGGTTGATCAATGTACATGAAAGAAATACCCATCTCTAACAAGTAAAATATAGATACTGAGTACAAAATATTTGCAACCACATGTGTGAAGATGTAGATACTAATAGTTACTCATAGTTTGATAAATAGGTGTTTCATTCAGTAAATATTGAAGTCACTCTGAGCTATTTCGGTGGAAAGAAATTAACTTATATCAGTTATTCATTGTCTGCTCATGACAGTGGTTGGATTCCTTGACTGTCCATCATTACTTCTCTGTACTCACTAGAAGTATTTTATATTTCAGTTCTCTCTTGGGTAACCTCAAGATGATTATAATGTTTAAGCTGAATATAGCAATAACAAATACTAGCTGGTTGCAGTCAGAGTGAGTTTGCAGAGCTCTTTTCTGACCCCAGGCAAGGACAATTTTTCTTGAGGATCTTCCTTGCCTGTGGAGAGAATTATTGGGAACTACTTGTGCTCAAGTGTTGGCAAAACAGCAGAAAAATAATGCCATGCCCTCACTTTCCCTGCTTATAACACCTTTCCTCCAAGGGAAGGTAAGAATACCAAAATCACAGAAAGTATTATTATTGCTGCCAATGAGAGAATGACAAGCTGCTTTCCTGTGTGTGATCAGGCAGGCAACAGGCATATGTTGGTCATAACATGGCATGTATGAAAGAAGGGGTTTATGAATTCTAACACTTCTTTTCCTAAAAATATCTTAGTACCAGTTCTTTGTCTTTAAGGTTTGTCCTGCCTTGTACATGCAAAAGCATAAGCAATGAACAGTGTGAGAAGGTAGGAAGCACAACTATATAATTACTAAGTATTGCTCTTGCTTTCCAGGTTGATCTGCCCTATCAACCAGGCTGTTTGACAGGGAGAATGCAGAGATAACTAGCAAAGCTGAATAGCATCACTGAATAGCATCAGTAATACCCAAGTGAAGACTTGGTCATCTTTAACATGTCCTTCCACATCTGACTGGGTTACATTTTGTTGGGAATCAAATACAGCGAATGTGTGTGATTGCCTGGTATTCAAATGGGAGAGCTATAATGACTCTTTACCTTCAGCTGCAGCTCGTGTTTTTTCTCTCTAGGCTAGGAAGTAGATCTGATTCTTGTTCTGTGGCTCCGAGAGTATAGTGCTATTCTTGGAACGCCCTCTCACCAGTGTGCTTATGTTGCCTCATGCACACACATAAAAGTCACATTCAAAATAAGAAAAAAAGTATTACATTGTTCCAGCCTTTTTTTATAGTACTGGGATTTGCAAACACCAAAAATGCCCTGCAGCAAAGTGGTGCAATTGTTTCTTCTACATTCTTTTAATGCTGTTCTTTACTGCATATTCTTAGTAATGATAAAGAGCATGACTATCAAATGAATAACAGCAAGCTTGTCAGTTTTAAAGGGCTTACTTGAAAAAAAAGTTTACTGCAGCTCTAAAAAAAAGGAAAGTGAGCTAATTCGAGTAGCAGATTATAAGGGTTTCATTTTAAAAATTCAGAACAGCTAGATGCCATAGTTAAGAAGTGTTAATAAGGATATTTGTGTGGCAAAAATCATTGACCTGTTGATTTGTTTTCAGAGACAGGTGGATATATATGAAGTTCACCTCTGCATCCTGTCTCCCTAATGTCCAAAAGGGAACAGGTATAAGATTCCAGTTTGGGCTCACTCAACATACTTTGCTCGTCAGACTTGGAGACTAAGTGATATCAATTTCTTTCATCTGTTGTTGTCCATGTGCTTCCAATTGATTTTTCATTCATAGGAAACTGATAAATTGGAAGTAGTACTGTTCTTAATCTCCTCATAAGGATCTGGCCCTCGCAATGGTATTCAGAACAGCTGTTAGTTTGAATCTATAGTATATATCAGTTTTCTGTCTGCTGTATCCAGGCTCATACTGTGTGCCTTTTGATCATTGATTTAGGGCCCAAGAAGGGTGAGTTCCTCAGCTTCATATCCAAAGGAGCTTAACTGTTTTAGAAAAAATGAATTTTTGCATGACTATATTTAGATATTTTTATTTGTAAACTGTAGTCTATTTTAAAACATTCCCTGGGAAGAACATAGTCTTTAGACAGCCACAGGCAGAGACGTCTCAGGGCATTGCAAATGAAGTGTGATTTTCATTATTGCATTTCATTACCATAAGCAACTTGCAACCTAAAACTTCTAAATTCAAAGATTGCCTGCATGGTAGAAACATGCCACACAAGGCAATCATTGACACACATTGAAGAAAATCACTGTTAATTCACAAAACTCCCTCTTCTCTTCCCACCCACAAAATAAACATGCACAGTCAGAAAGCAGTATCTGTCAATTTTCAGCTTCAGTTCTGTAGCTTGTTTGTAGGATTGTAGTGGTTTGGGGTGACTTGCAAGTGGAAAAAAAAAAAAAAGGAAAAAGAAAAAAGGAGAAAAGAGGATGCATGTAGGGAAAAGGAAGGAAAATTGGAACAAACCTAACCTTTTTTTGGACAGGAAGTATATCAGTAAGGCAGAAGACACTGACCATGATAGATGAAACCATGCAGAACTTCACATATAGGGAAAACATGTGACAGACATGAGAAGGTGGCATGGAGTAAAAAACAAGCCAGAAGTGGAGTGGAGAAGGAATATACCATCAAAGAAGACCCATGCAGACAAGCATGATAGAGAAAGGAGAAAGAAGGGTATGAGTTGAAGAGGTAATGGAAAAATACGACGTTCAGTTTCAATAAGGACAGAACACCTGGTGGCCTTAGAAATGAAATGGCCTGCTGTTTTCTGTAATGTTGCTTTTCTCCTGTCAAGTTGCTCAAGCTTTTCAGGGAGAAGTGCAATTCTAGCTTTAGAGCGTTTGAAGGCAGAATTATGATTCATGCTCTATTTTGAAAGGTAGAATCTTTTGCAGGGCAATACTTACTGAACTATTTCCTTTGCCACGGTGCCCCATATCAGTGAGCCACTAGTTTGCAACATTTTATAGCATCATTTGCAACTTAGTGTTTTATTAGGCTTAGGAAGCCTGTGTCTCTGAAAGGGTGGAGCATTAATTGGCCCAAAACCTTTGAAGACAACAAAAGGACCACCTGAAATAAGGGAAGTTTTCCCTTGTGTAATAGCAACCTTTTCTTCAGTGGCCTTTTTTTTTTTATTTATGAATTTTGGAGGCTATCCAAACAAACCAAACAAAAAAAACCAAAACAGAACAACATACATAATGTTGCATCAGGAGAAGAGACACAGTAAAACACAACACTCAGGATAACACAGTCACTTCAGCAATGCACTCAGCTTTAGAACAGTGTTCCAGACTTTAACTGGGATGGGAGGGATTGAGATTATCCCCACTGGGCTTCTGGCACTCACAATCTTACATTCTCTACTTTACTATCACATCCATTCCAGCTGTACAACCATAATGTCCTCTACCTTTTGGAAGCTAGATTTGTAAAATTGCAGATAGTCTCAACAGGATCTAAATAAATCACTCCTAAACTGCTAATGCGTGCTAGGTTAAATTCTGCCATCGTTTTCTTTGTGCATTATATGAAGGTCATATAAGCCTCAAAGAGGGAGAGCGGCAAATAGCGATAGGATAAAGGGGAACTGTTTTAACGTAAAAGAGGAGTGATTTAGATCAGAAGTTAGGAAGAAGTTCTTAGCTCTGAGAGTGTTGAGGCACTGGACAGGCTGCCCAGAGAAGTTGTGGCTGTCCTGTCCCTGACAGTGTTCAAGGGTGGGTTGACTGGGGGCCTGAGCAGCCTGGTCTAGGGGGTGACATCCCTGCCCATGGCAGGGGACTGTAACTAGGTGATCCCTTCCAACCAAGCCTTTCTATGATTCTGCAGCTTTCTGAATCTTTCTTACCTTCTCAAATGTACTTTTGAAAAGGGTTCTAAGGCAAGAGTTCTAAGTCAAGTTCACAACCTTCTAGAGCTTCTTGTGGTAACTAGTTATCTCTTCTTGAGGTCTTATGGTTGTGCAGGGTCATCCAAAGCAGAACAAGGTGTGCCTTGCTTTCTGGATGTAATTCTTTAGAACTAACAGCTTTCAGCCCTATTGATAGTTGCTTCTGAGAACCAGGGCCAGATTTATTTGAGTTGTCAGACAATTTAAGATAAGTGTTTAAGGTCAACCTTTACCAGTTAGTTATCACGATCCTTTATCCCTTGTTACTGAATAAGAAAATGTGACCCAGATTGTTCTCTAGTTAAAGCCTGTAGCTAATGAAGAAATAACACAAAAAGACTTGGGGAAAAACCATATCTCCATGTTCTTGTTTATAGTGGCAGATGAAGTGGATATTCCCTCAGTATTGTCAAATAAGTTCTCCAAATAAGAATTCTCAGCAATAAGAACACAATTGTCTGCTTTTAGATTTGCAGTTACCTTTACTGTAGTCAGAAAAAGCCAAACTCAGAAGAGCAAACATACTTAATGGAACGATAAGAAAGATAAAACTGAATGAAAAGAAACTTGATTAGGTTATTTAACATGGAAATACTGAATTTTTATGGAAAGGTAAATAATGTGAATTTAGGTTGACTGGAGGAACGTTGCTACCAGCAAAGTAATAAGGAAATGTTACAGGATGCATTTTCAGTAGAATTTTGAGTGAGTTTATTAAGAGTCTCCAAAAGCCATTTTTTGGCAGAGAAATAGAACTACAGTTTCCAAAACATTCAATGATCCCATAAATGACCGTCATTTCCTGGCGAGAGTTTCAAATTTCACCTTGGAAACCTGGCTACTGAGTTTGGTGCTCGAGAGGTAGCTGAGTCTTTCTGAAATTTGTCACTGGTACATGTGATCTGTAGAATAGCTGAATCTAACTGTAAAAGAGGTTGTGTCTGTAATTCCCTTTGCAAGCTAACTGGAAGATTGCAGGTGCTGGGTTGGTGCAGGACAAATGCCTCTCATAACCTCTGGAAAGGTACAGCAGGGCAAGATGTCCCCATATCTGCAGAGGTTTCTCTGGTTCAGCATCAACTGAAAATGAAAAAGATAGAGGATATGGGAGAAGAGAGAGGTTTGCTTTTGGGTTTTTTCTCAAGGACTGAAGCCCTTCATCCTAGTGACTTTTGTTCAGGTTTGTGCTGCCCTGCCTTAAAATGATTCCTATCCTGGGACAAGTAGGAACAAAGAAACAGAGCTGGCTCTGCATGCTGTGAGCAGGCCTTCTGTGCTAGGGGTGTTCTCTGAAGAGGCCTCAGGGCAACTCTAAATTAGGCCTATTATGCTCAGCATCATCGTGCATCTTCATGCTAACCATGAATAAGCATGGCTGGTCTGTAAATCCAGCCCATTGTATCTGGATTACATTTGTTAAACTAATGCTTTGGGTTTTGTCTGACTTTGTTCATACCAAGACCAGAACATTAAGTAAGAACAGCAAATCAGAAACAAAAAACACAAACATTTTAAAATATTGCTGCCACAGATTTGAGCCCCAAGTGTGTTTTATATAAACATTTTGAATTGTGGCTGGATTTTTGACCAGATTGTTTTCCCTGAAGGACCTTTTGAAACAAAAACAAACTGAGCAAAACAAGTTTTAGTGGGATGGGCCTATGCCTGTTTTCTTGTAAGCTCATGACAAAGCTCAGAGCAGGAAGGCAGCAGTGTGCTGGAATCTGGTGTACATTGTGTTCTGCGTGTTCCCAGCTGACTTGCCAGGAATGATCTAGAACTGAAACAAGACCCCCTTCTTAGTAGGGCACAGGAAAGAAGTCATCACTAATCTAAAACAGTTCAGCAGTTTGAAAACAATAGAATTGGTTAATATGATATCCTGATTATGGCTTATTTTCATGTGAATGTGTGGTCTGTATTGCTGGGTCAGGAAGGTGAGAGCTCTTGAGAACTGTCCTTTCTCTTGTATGGTCCGTGAAAGTAGTGTATATTCTCCCACTGTAGCCTCTGTCTGCTTCAGTGTGGGTATGTAATGTCACAAAGGAGATGAGGAAGTGGTTGGCTTTAGCACAAAGCTGTTTCCAATGGGATAGTCCAAGATTATTTTTATGTGAATGTGCCATTTGTCATGGTATTGCAGGGAAGGAGGCAGGAGGTTTCCACACCCTAGTGATGAAAAAAATGGAAGATGAGGAAAGTTTTGTTTGTAATAACTGTCTCAATTTGTTTTGAGTCATTTCCATGAAATACTCTAATGCAATTTCTGTAGGTGCTGTATCATTGAACAAAGTCTCCTACCTGAAGCAGATGTGAAAGTGAAGTTGAGCCCCACTGTGTAGTGTTGTACTTAAGTTTTGGGAAAGGAGACTAGATAAAAATTATACAGATTGTTAATGGGATTGCTTGTCAGTCTTTTTATATAGCTTCAAATTTGAAAGCTACTCCTTTATTTCTAAACCTTCACATTTGCATCCCTTTGATATGAAATACTTGTGAACTAACTAGAGAACAGAGCTGTGAGTTCAGTAGCCAAGAGATCCTTGATTTATTAACAGAGAATTTCACAGGCTTGTTTGCAACATCTCCTTGTTCTGCTTATGACAAAGGCAACAGTCAGAGGCAGAGGCTGATGATGAAGGACCCAGTACTTCAGGGTGTGGCAGTGGTTGTCCACACATCTTGTTTAGAGTTCATATCAATCATTGCTTAAGATCATTCAATGTGAAAAAAAGGATGGAAATGTGAATTTGAAGTGACTGCTTAGAATTAGAAGTTTATAATATGACTTGAAAAGTAAATGGGTTGAACAGTATAAACAATTGCATGGCTGTGAACACACTTTCCTATTTGATATGGTTCATGTTTACGACAAAGGTAATATATGTCTGCAGAGTTACCAGTCTCCTCATTGGAGAAACTACCATGCACTGAAGTGGCCAGTTAGGCTGTATGTGCAGTTAGAAGACTTTGAAACTGTGACTGTACTGCAGATGTATGACAGCAAACTTCCTTGCTGGAAAGACGTCTCATCATAGGAAAGCAGTTCTTAAAGCAGTTTGCCAAATGAAACACATTATTCTGATCAAAAAGCCAGCACGATTTCTGGCTGAGGATTTCTACCAATCCAGATGATGGCATGAAATAAATGTATTGGTAGCATTTGCTGATGCAGACCAGGCCTTAAACAAAACTGTTGTTCAGAGCAAGGGCCAAATTTCTCTTCCTTTTTCTTATGAAACTTTCATTGCCTTCATTACTGTGACCCTTGTGCCTCGTGTGCACCTAGGGGAGTCATGGTCTATACAAGACCATTGTACCATAGGATTAAAGAGCTCAGGCTCAGGTATTCATTTGCTATGAACCCTGCTAAGCATGGTTTCGTGTGACTCAGTTTAGGGAGGAGTGCTCTTTTCTTCTAGATGGCATTCAAATAAACACCAGTATTTAGTCCTGTAGATTCCTAAATAACCACAATAAAAGCAAAGTGCTAAAATTACATCAGGCTGTCAGGTTGCTGGCCTGTACTCAGAGCTCAGTCAGTGGAGAAGGTCCCATGAACTTAGTAGATTTTAGATGAGATCGGAAAAATAAAAAATAAGAGGGATTAAATGGACCCAGCAGTGCCCAATTTCCCCAAAAATGCCTTTTCTGATATTGAAGACCAAATTTTATTTTTTTTAACCAGAACATTAGTTTTCATGTGGTATTTCTCAACAGACACAGATTTTTCAGAGCTGAAAGGAAGTCAGTGGATACGCCATGTAGGCACTGCACACATGCTCAGGGCATGCCATGTGGTTGCAGCTGCACAGTGTCCTTCCTCCACCTCTCAGTCAGAGCATGGCAAGAGTAAGCCCTGGTTTCCAAAAGTACACTTTCTTAATTTATTCTGAAAACTCTCAGGCATACACTTCCACAGTATAATGTAAGCAGAGAGATTTAACAGGTCTAGCTACAAATATTTTTTTTGTTTGTTTTTAAATATATATAATATAAAGATCAAGTGTAAAATGATTGTATAGACTTCTGTTTTCAGGCTAGCACATTCATAAACCATGTTAGTTCAACGCGAAATCCAAATGCTTCCCATGTCATTGGAGATTCCTTACAGTGTAAACAGAGAGGCCAGTCCCATCTATCCTCTTTGCCCATTGTTTGTGTTGATAAGTCCCATAACTTTCTCCTTTTTGCTTAACCATGATGTTGGGATAAATTGAAATATGTGGACATGCAAGTATATTCATGAGCAGTGTGCTGTAGTGTTGGAAAAATTATAGATTAATTAAGATAACAGTATCTGCTATAAGCATGAGAACAAATCATTGTGTTTTTAATGTCTGAGATTAAAGGTAAGGGTTTTTTTTAAAAGTATAGTGTTCTTCTAAGGCATTACATCTGGAATTAGCTCAACCTGTGAAAACATTCTTCTCCTTCCAGAACTTAACTTAGTTGATCCCTCTTAAGAATGTGTTCTCTGATGACCTTGGCCACTCTTATTGCATTTTTAGGTACAGCTAAATCTAAAGAACAGCCGTTTACTTGGTCATTATATAATTCATCTAGATTGATCAGTTTAATATCTGATTTTTCAAGATTTCCTCACAATTCTGAAATTTTAGCAATGCAGATATTTTCCTTTTGCCCAAGGCAATAATAGATGTGGTGTGCAAACACTGCTTTAAAGAGGGTGTCTGTCTGCTGATTTACATATTTTAAAAGTATTAAGATCAAAAGTAATGAGAATTTAATCCATATGGCATGTAAAAGATAAATAGGAATATTAATACTGTATCAAATACTAATTAAAGGAAACACCAGTCCTATTTTTAAAATCTTGCATGCAGATGAAAAAGAAGTCATTGCAAAGTTAAGATCTGATTCTTAAAGAAATTAAGAATTAACAGTTTTCAACCCTAGATTCCAACTGTGAGACTGGGTTCATATGTTAGGCCAAATTCTGTTTGCATAGTACTTTGCAGTGTCACTGCTGTGTCCCTTTCTGTCAAAGTATCTCATATGATTCTAAAACTGAAAACTGCCATCAGCTCTACTATCAGCTTTTAATATGGAAATTCCCTTATCCAAGAAGCTGAAATACAGGTGTTCTCCAACTTGCCTAAGCATACATGTCTAGGCCCTAAAATAGCTGATTCATGGGAACCCTCTTAGGTTTTGGTCAAGTCTTGTATGCAGATTGTAGCAGAGGGTGAAGAAAATGTTGTCATCTCCTTCATAGAAAACTTCAGACAAGAGTGATCAAGATGAGTTGTAAATTTGCCATGTCTTTGGGGTAGACTGAATTTCTGTCTTTCACTGTTAGAGAGTTTGTAGGTGAAAATACCCTGGCATGTGTGCTCCCAGCAGGTTAGCTAGTACTGACTAAAACTGGCTCTGGTTGCACTAGAACTGGAAGCCTTAGTGCAGCATCAACCTGCCTCTCCATGCAGACAGATCAGTCTTAGAAAGACAAATGAGATACATTTAGAGAATCATTATGTCTAAGACTGTAGACCTTCAGTTCTCCTTTAAGTCTTTGTTATAAATATGAAAAAGCAGGGGATACACTTTTAACAGAGAAGTTAGTTAGCATTCAGTTAAGAATTTCTTTTGAAATATGAGAGAAATAAACAGGGAGAGCTTTTACCAAGTTTTACTGGTACTGAGGAGTCTTGTGACTGAGAGAATAAACTTCATCCTTTGCTGTAGCAGGCTGAAAAAGACCTGTGAATAACTGAAGAAGGAATTTTTCTTTGTTTGTGCCTTGAAGCGTACGTGTACACCAAAGCCATCTGAGACACAGCTGAGCCTGCCAGACTGGAGAGAAAAGTCTAAAATGTTGGATCTTGATCAGTCTTGTGCACTACTCAAACTCTAATTCTTTCCTGTAGGTCTGTGGTTCCTATGTGTTTCTATAGTAACTGCAGCAAGTAGTCATCACTAGCCAGCAAATCTTGCCCTCCACATGTTGAGAAAATGGGCTCTGATCAGCGGACTATTTCCTGCTTAACGTGATAGTGATTCTACCGTAGAAGGCAGTAAAACACTCTGCGGATTGAATAAACTTCCAGTGTTGCTGCTGTGCTTCCTTCTCTGCCAGATCAGAATGGTCAGGACAAAGTTGTTTTGTCAGTGAATCACAGTTCTTCTGCAACCTTCCATCCACTTTAAAAGTGCTATTCCTTCTCAAGAAAATGGTACAGCCAGACATCAAGCAGGAGCCAGTTGCTCCACACATACATGGAGTAAAGTTGTTCAGGACGTGCCCTCTCAATGAAAGAGGCAATTTGATGTAAGAGGAAAAATGCAGTCACTAGGGAAAGAATGTGAAGGAGACTGCTACAAAACATTCCCAGCTGCATGTAGGTAAAGCCACTTTAGCCAATCAGACAGATGATGAGTGGGGATATAGACCCATCTCCTTCTTGTCCTCTTCCAAGAAATAATAGGTAGATGCAGTAATTGCACACTGTGTCCCTTCTTTACAGTCAGTCTAAGGATGACTTCACAAAAGTACTAGCCTGGGTCCATTTAGAAGAAGCTGAGCTTTGTCCTGGGTGAGTTAACACTTTTTTTTCTCAAATATCTGGCAAGAGTGTGCTGGCTCTGTGCCTTCTGGGTAACGGCCTCTCTGGG
Organism: Margarornis squamiger; assembly: GCA_035222235.1. Lineage (NCBI taxonomy): Eukaryota > Metazoa > Chordata > Aves > Passeriformes > Furnariidae > Margarornis > Margarornis squamiger. The sequence goes on from JAWWTY010000160.1 coordinate 20,076,869, forward strand.
AAGGAGGGATGTGGTTACGCCCACCAGAGTTGTTTAGTGGACTGCTCAGTGGCTACAAGGTCTTGTATCTCAGGTACTTTTGTTTCTGTTCCCTTTCCTGCAGAACAGCCCAGGTACTGTTTTTAATAGTTCTGTGTATTTTGTAAAAGACCTTTTAAATATTGAATACATTTTCATTTTCCAGCTGGAAAATTAAAACATAGAAGTATATCATCAGATGGTTCATTCAGTCTTGAAGCAATTTTGAAATGTTAACCGGAAAAATCTATCTGCCTTGGAGCATTTTTCACATCAAACATTCCATGAAAATATTTTCCTCAAACTCCTTAAGTATTTCCAAATATTAAATGAGAAGAGAGATGACTTTTCAGAGTATTGGTGATGGTCTAATGCAGATAGTGTCAAGTTCACATTTTTTTTAAATAAAAAGGAAATGTGAGCATTACAGTGGGGAGAGACTGGCAGACATCACTCATCCCTGGCACACTCTGACACACTGCAGGTACCAGTTCACATTCTGATAGAGGTGTTGTAGGCACTGAATAAACAGAGAGTTTGTTGGTAAGCATTTTGACCTGAAGAGACAGGAACCAGAGATATAACCAGGGCATAACTGGCACAGTAAATAGTTTTGGAGCTATACATACACAGAGATATATCCTTCCCTCCTCATACCATTCCTTCCTCAGCCACATCTTGGTTTAGCTTTTGAAATGGTTCATTGTAGCCATGAAGAAACCTCCATTACCTTTTTTAAGCTGGGGAAGAGCAAGTGGTGGTGACTGAAATAAGAATAATCATCTTTTCCTTCCAAGACAGAATGATTTCCCAAAGAGGGAAGACTTTTCATTCCATAGTATAGTGTGTGTAGTACCCGTGTGGGTATGTTTGGGATGTACTGTTGGCCCTGTGTCTATCAGATAGTAAAACTCATATTGGATCAGCATTAAGGTTGGCTTAGTACCTTCTAGATACTTACTCTAGCTGGAGAACAAAGTCAAGTACTTAATCCCTGCCTATGGGCTTGAAAGGCCTCTGCTGCTTTTAGTGGGGTAATCAGAAATCTGAAGTCTTCCTCATATCCACCTCTGTGTTTATGATAGCTTTATAGCTGTCTTCCAGAAGAAAAATAAAAAGACATTCTGATGGACTTCTACTTGGAGATGAACCGAGATAAGTAGAGCTGGATTGAGGAGATGCTAATTCCAGTGCACTACTTCCCTAGGATGGTGCCTGTCTTTCCTTAGGGTTTCCAATGTGATTGCAAGACAAGATCAGTCTTCCAACAGCTCCAGCTCTGTCTGAAGAGATACCTCTATATAGTAGTACTTCCTTCTGTAAGCCTGGGTTGTGCAACACCTCATGTTTAGAGGCCTGCATGCTAGGCTCCAGTATTTGCTGTGACTCAGTGTCGTTGGAACAGCACTACTGAGCTGGATAGCTGGACAGCTCAGGTAGTAAAGCAGCATCTCAGTCAACTCAGATAATACTGAAGAATTAAAACAAAATAATTGGCACAACCATTTTGTCCATACTCAGCTAGGTATTTTGCAGGACACAGTATCATTTTATTGGACATTTTTGCACCTTTCCTGAAGCCAGGATGCTCACTACAAGGCACATCTGAATTTTTCTGCCTTTTCTGCCTTTGAGAAAACAGGCTTCCAGAAGACTGTGACAGCTAACTGGTAGTGATGTGTGTAATATGAGTGTTACTGACTATTTGTCAATGTGCGAAAGCCATAGTGTGAAGAATCTTTTCACAAATCTCTGAGTGTAAAAGAGGCTTTGAGTGTTGAAGTACTGAAGAGTCCCTGAGGTTCAGGTACTGTCCTGCTATATGGTCCAGTGCTGGGAGATGTCTTTCCTAGATGCTGCAGGCTGCCAATTTCTGGAGCAGCTCAGAGAAGCATCCTGCAATTTCTTCAGACTCCACATCTCGTGCCTAGGCACTGCAGGATGCCTCTGTGTGTGTGTAGCTTTATTGATTTGTGGAGGATGAAATCCTTAAGAATGCCAGTGTGTCCAGAGTTGTAGATGCCCCATCCCTGGAAGTGCTCAAGATCAGGTTTGATGGGGCTTTGAGCAACCTGGTCTAGTGAAAGGTGTCCCTGCCCACAGCAGAGGGATTGGAACTAGATGATCTTTAAGGTCCCTTCCAACCCTAACTATGCTACAATTCCCTAGAAACTTCTCTTAATGTAAATTTTGATGTAAAAACTAAAGAACAGAGGTGTCTTTTATGAATGCAGGAAATAATTAGCCTGTCCTTTATTTAGTCACAGCTAAGGGAAAATTAAACTAAAAATTAAGGTTTGATTTCAGAATGTTGCCTAGTTCCCTTGGCCAACCAAACTGGGGACAAAGGTTTTTCTCCTTTTATTCCCATTTCACAGCAGGATTTCTGCTAAATGAAGTTTTATAGTGAGTTGATTGGTTTCATTTCATATCTGCTATACTTTCTCTGATGCCAGTCATGAACATACCTTTTGAATCTCCCTCTCTGTTGACGGACTTCAGCTGAGCTGAAGAATTTAGACATCATTTCACAGGTCGTTTTTCAGTGGAAGTGCCAGTTACTGCAGTGATACGCCCTCCAATGTTCCCAGGTAATTCCTGTTACTACGAACACGTTCCGGTAAAACAAAAAATATTTTCTGTTTTTTCTTTTTAATCTGAATTATGTATCAGCCAGCATGTATCAGTTGCATGGTCTAGTCAAAACAGAAGGAGGAGAATTAGCAGCAGAGGACATAGTCTGCTGAATTTGGCTGAATGTGTAAAGATAGTCCTACTGGGTGTAGAAATACCCATTTACAAAATGCAAAGGTGTGTCTTCCTGACAAGCTGGGAATGGCATGGTATTTCACACAAATTTTTAAAAAAAATAACAAGAGTTCTAATACATAACATTTTAATAACATAATTTCTAAACTATTCATGTGCAAACAAATTAGATCAATGAATACAGCTAATTACTGGCATCTGGAACAGGCTAGAGTTGGCAACAAATAAGCAAATTAAAAATTAGCTTAAATGACCTATGAAATGGCCATTGAGCTTCACTTTAATGACCAAGCAAATGGCAGTTTATGCCACCTTTGGTGAACCTGGAGTTTGGAACAACCCATCAGTAAGGAGTGGAAGAATAAGCATTGTGAGAATGTGAGAACTGTGTCTTGATCCTGAGAAATGCAGCCACCCAAAATGTGCCAAAATTCCAATAATTATTATTAGATCACAGTTTAATTCAGAGCATTTAGGTGTGAGATGCTTTCATTGCTTGATAGATGTTTAGCCACTTGTGCTCTCTACGCGTACAAAATCTGCCCAGTAAGAACATGAAAGCTGTTGCCAGATTTTGCAGGCCTTTTCCTCTCTCGCTTCCTTATCCAGAGACCGGTGAACTGCACAGGCCCAGGAACTAGAAGTGGAAATCATGTATCTCAAAACACTAAGGGTGTAAAGGCATCACCAAAAACTGCTGTAGAACATAATTGCCCTGGGGATGCCTTGTCAGCACCAACATGCAGCTTTCTGTATATAAAACTTTTAAAGCAACTTTAGCTGTACTGCTGTCTTAGCATGATTCAGAAAGATGCTCACATGCCTTCTTTACCAGGGAGCACCCTACAAGGAACGCATGCCCTGAGCAGACTCCACCAGGGAGAAGAGATGAAGATGACAATGTAGATCAGCAATTATAATTAGCCAGAAAAGGATCAAAAAAATGTTACCGGGCTAAAATGGCAACTGCAGTGAAGCTGCTTTATAGTCATTTCTCTTGTGTATGGAGGGAAGACTCTAGTCCTTCCTTCAGTCCTAACAGGCAAATCTCAGTTATTTGGAATTTGTTCAGGGGAAGGGTAAATTTTACCCTGAAGGAATTAGGAAGCATTATAGATTCAACATATGGGACCATATGTCATTGTATTGTTTCCAAATGTTTCTTTTGGAGCTTTTTCCCTCCATTGCGGCCAGCTTATTTCACCACACATTGTCTAGAGAAGAAGGAGGTTTCATATTCCCATTTCTTTCATTAAGCCACTATTAAATCTATATCAGTTTCGTAATAGTGTTTGTCAACATTATTTCATCCTTTGTTTCAAACATGCACACCATAAGTGTGGTTTGAGGCAAGTGCTTTGAATATGTTGTTTGGGCACTGCCAAAGTCAATGGCAGAAATAGAGAGTACAAGCAGAGGTGGTCCTAAACCACCCCTCAACCAAAATATTCCTCTTGGTCATAAGGCTGTTCACAATCAAACCAAGCCTTTTGCTAGAGCCTTAGTAGAAGGAAACCACCACTGACCCTTGATTCTGAGTCTAATTAAACTAAAATTAGGGATGGGTGGATTCTGCCCTCTTTTTGCTATGCAGATCAATATCCTCATGTAATGTAAATTGAGCTGGTCTGTATTTCCCTCTTTTCTTGTGATTTTCTACTCCAGCCCTGGAGAAGAACTGTGGTGTCCAGTGACATCTGTTCTAAATCATGTTTTGGAAAAAATGTAAATACAGAAAACTTGAGGTCAGGCCCAGACAAAGCACTGGGCTAGCTCCCAAGGCTTCTCTGCATCTGGGCTTGTTTGATGTCGGGAGAGCCAATCAGAGCCTTCAGTGGTGGTAGCAAGAGACCCTTCAGATAAGGCTTTCCATGGATTTGTTAACAGACATTTTAAGTATTAAAACCTTTTGATGAGCTCCCTGTCTATAAAAATCTGTGGCTGGCTGGGTGCTGGCCTCCTCTGTAAAGGAGGGTGTTCAGAGAAGCACAGAATCTTCACCCTGTCCAAATGAGTGGAGGTGGGTCTTCTCTGACCCTACCCCCCTGTGTTGGGGTAAATGGCTCCAGCCTCAGCCACTCTCACACTTGTCATGTTTTTTTATAATTAGTTTTTGTTTGTGTCTAATTCTGGTAGTGTCAAGCTGCCTGTCTGTACAGGCCTGCATAGTTTCCAGACCTTTAATTTATCAGAATTGATAGATTTGATGGATGCAAAGTCTTCCTGAGCAGTGATACCTTCACAGTAGACTACTTGGAGGCAACATTGCAGAATCAAGTGCTGAAGGCCACATTCATAAATGAATTGAAGTTCCTAAGAGAGTCTACTGAAATGTGTACAGAGCCAGCATCAGACCTTAGGTTCAGGGGTATGTTAGAAAATTGCCCTAGGCATGGCATAATTAACTCCTTAGTCTCTGTAAGCTTGATAGAGGTACTTTTTGTTTTCCTATTCTAGGGCCTTTTGGCACTATTCTGGGCATTATTGTTTCCCTAAGATCAATAACTCTGAAAATCAAGCTCTGTGGGAAAAGCCACAGAGAAGGAGAGACATCTTAACTGGGAAACAGCTTTACAATGTGGAGTTGGCATACATTATACATTTTTATCAAGTGTGTATTTACCAATTAGTCAGCAGCCTGAGCCAGTGGATTTAATGAACTTTGTGTGATTTATGCATAGCTTTTATTAATTGTGCCAATAGGGATAAACATTGGATACAAATAGATGCAGATGTCTCACTTCTTTCTCCTTTAAATAATACTATTTCTTGACATTAAACTACTTTCTTTTTATCTACTCTACATATTAGAAAGTGATAACTTCTTATCTTTTGTACAACTGTCCTTCCAAAGGTAAGGCTCAAAACTTTCACCGACCCATATTCTCACCAGTCTGGGCTATGCCCAAGGCAAATACAGAAGTTCAGAGAAGAAAGCATTTTCTCCTTCTCCCCTTTCTCCCATCAGTGGAATGTACATTAAATAGTAAGTAGGCCACAGGAACAGAGAGCATGTGGATGACTTGAGATCCTGGTAATTTGAGCAGTCAGAGAAAAAGGGGGCCAGCACCTGGCTTTCAATCTCTGTTTCAATGAATATTTAACTACTTTATGTAAAGTGGAACACTTTCAACAAATGAGGCAGAGACAAACCTACCTAGGAATATTTTCTAACCCAGCAGTTAGGCTGCTCTCCTGGGAAGTGTGATGTTTGGGTTCAAGTCCCTGTACCAAATCATTTAAAGGAGGTGCTTGAAGCTACATCTTTCACAACCTAAGAACATGGCCTAATCACTGAGTTTTTGGATATCAGGGGTGGCAGCACTACCTCCTCTGTTTTGGGAAAGGAGTCCCCTTGTGACAAAATCAAAATGTTTTGTTTTTTGAGATGCCAGAATGAATTCTTTCAACACCTCTGAAGTTTTTTCATGTTATTTCAGCTGAAACTGTTAGTTAATATGACCTGAATTCACAAAAAAAAGTTTCTGTTGCCCTAAAATTCCAGTATTGGTGAAGAAATAAGTTGATAAAAGAGAAGCTAACTTCTAACTCAGTTGCCTTTACAGTTGTCTGGTCATGGCACTTTTTGAAGAGAGCCCATCAGTGGCTGTGCTTTATAGTTTCTGGTGGGCTGCTTCTCTTCCACACAGGAGGAAATTCCTCCCCTTAAGAAGGAAGACTGTGGTCTTGAGTACGCAGAAGTGAAAACAGATATAAATTATTCTGCTGTGGCATGCTAATGGCCAAGAAGTAGGAACACCTTTCAGAAATCTTTAAGTATTTTCACCCAGTAAACACCATTTGGAGCTTATATAACTAAATACTAGGCTATTTTTAAAGATAAAAACCCTTACGCACATTGGCAAGTCTAGTGAGATCATTTTATTGACTTTGTGTGCTACTTTAATAGTTTCTTGTCTTCAAATGCCAGTAATCTAGAAGAGAATTTTTGATACCATCGAAGAGGAAAAAACAGAACCCAAAACATAGGCACTTCTTGTGATATCATCGACTTTTTTTCCCCCCATAGAGTATGGACAATAAGCATGTTTTTCTGATGGATAGTAGATTAAATTGCCATAGTTGTGCTTTTACTAGACATTAGGAATATGTCTGCGTGCCATCGTAGTTACAATTGGCAGCAGCAGGGCACTTCTTATTCAAAGGTTTGCAATGAATTCTTTAAAAGGATTAGAAAAACACAGTCATAGGCAGGATTATTGGGTTTTTATCCTTTTGGTTCTACATGAAGGACAAGCTTTGCATCCTCTTCAGTGGTGTTGATACATGACAGGACATGAAACATTTATTTGGACTATTTTCATCATCCACAGGTGAAACTAGAAAAGATAACCAGGTGTGCTCTCTCAGCTCCTTGTATCCTCTGTATCCTCTCCTATCATGGTGCTTCATTGCAAGTATGAACTTTTGGTGGGCTCAGCCTCTTTTTAGTGGACCCAGGTTCACAGCTAGTGTTTGGGCACTCAAATCTTTCTTGGACAGTGGCACAAGCTACTGCTGTTTCATGTGTAAGAGGAGCAATACATCATGCAGCTCTTCACAGTATGATTTACTGTCTCTTCCTCTGTGTGTGTTGAGCTCCAGTGAAATAAGTAATGATGATGTTTAAAGTGTCATCGTTAGACATCTGTATTTAACACTTCAGCACAGGTAACTGGGAAATTCATCCCTCACAAGGCCAATATTGTAAATTCTGTATGTTCTCACTGTTGTCCTAGTCCTGGCTGTCTGCAGCCATGAGGGAACGAGAAAGAGGGACCAGTAAAATCAAGACATGAGCCCTTTGCTGCCACTGTCAGATGGTACAGGCACCTTCTCGTCCCAGGGCACACAGCATCTGTGTAGCCAGCCTGCCCACATCCTACCCTGCAATGCCTTATTTTGCAACCTAGTTATTAGAGCCCTCTTTCTCTGAAAAATAAAAACATAAAGCACGTAAAGCTAAGATTTCATATGCCAAAACAGCTACCTAATATGTTTTGAATCTCTGCACAAACTTTCCAGATCAAGTCCTAATAGTAGAGACGTGCACAAGGATCATCAAGTCCAGCTCCTGGCCCAGCACAGGACCATCTCCAAGAGTGTGCCATCTCCACTGTGTGCCCGAGAGTATTGTCCAAATGCTTCTTGAGCTCTGTCAGGCTTGGTGCTGTGACCACTTCCCTGAGGAGCCTGTTCCGGTGCCCAACCACCCTCTGGGGGAAGAACTTTTTTTAATATCCAACCGAAACCTCCCCTGATGCAATTTAAGGCCATTCCCTCAGGTTCTGTCACTGGTCACCACAGAGATCAGTGCCTCTCTCTTCTCTTCCTCTCATGAGGAAGTTGTAACTGCAGTGGGGTGTCCCCTCAGTCTCCAGGTAAGCTTTGGCCGTATGAATTTTCTCCCTACAGTGACGGGAAGAATCTCTGTTCTTCCCATGTCAGTTGACCTTGCTTTCACTGGCCGTTCACTTTAATGCCTTATTTCCACGAGAAGATCCCTACTCAGCCAAGTGGACCTTCTGCTTCACCTGCTTGACTTCCATTATTTGGAAATTGCCTGTTCCTGCGCCATTAGGAGGTGGTGTTTAAAAAGTGACCTGAACTGATGGACCTCAGCACCTGCAAAAACATTTTCTGAGGAGACCTTACTTACTAATTCCCTGAGTAGCCTGAAGTCTGCTCTCCTCATGTCCAGAGTTGTGGTTTTAGTGGCACTTCTTCTGCCAGCAGAGATTTTACACAGCCACCAATCTCCTCTTCACTTCCAACATCCGCTCTGCTGACAAGCAGCAGATCAAGGAGGTGCTTTCTGAGCTGGCTGCCTTAGGACCTGTTCCGTAAAGTTCTCATCCAGGTTTTTTAGGAATCTTCTGGCTCAGGTTGTACCAGCTGTGTGATGCTCCCAGGTAATTTCTGGCAAGTTGGAGTCCCCCACAGAGACAAGGACAGTTGATTTGGAAGTGTCCCCTAGTTCCTCAAAGAGTAATTCATTAGCGTCATCATCCTGGCCAGGAGATCTGTAGTAACATATATTTTAAAGAATATTGGTACCATCTTACAAGGCCTCACTTGATCCATCATTATGCAGTGGAATAACGCATAATTGACTTCGTCTAGACTGCTGGCATGGATGATTATTTGCAGTAAAAACTGAAAATCTTGTTTATCTGTATGTGGTGTTGTAGACTGTTTTATTCTATTAATTTGCATCTTCAGGGAAGAAATAATATCTTTGGCCCCTCATATTCCTGTGGCTGTTTTTTACAAATAATGCAAAATCACCTAATCAAAAATGAAATGTGTGATGAGAGGGAGATAATTTCCTGCTACTCTACCTTGTAAAAGCAAACAATGAACTGTAACTTAGTGTCCAAAAGTCATGTTTCTTTGGTTTCTGCTGTATTACAATTTAAATATGGTGGGTTTTTTTTAAAATGTTAATTTTATGGGTCTCTTTGAAGTAGATTATGTGGTTTGTACATTATTTGAAAACAAATTGTGCTGATTATCACCAATTTGCCTCTGTTCACCCCACAGACTCATATTCATTTAATTTAGACAATGATGAGCAACTGCACATGAAATTTATACTCTCCATGAAAGCACAAGTTACTCTTGTTCTTATTTTACCGAAGAACCTAGAATAAGAATTTTTCATCGGAGATTAGCTCAAGTACTCCTACATGTTATTGTGTGTTTGTAGAATACATATAGCTTTCAATTATCTCTGAATTAAAACTGCTTCAAGAGTTAGAGTATTGTGTAGAGAGAGTGAGTGATGGACTTTTAAAATTTATTATATCTTCTACAAGTGAGGAGAAATGCATATTTCTCTCTACCTTTTACTTCATAGAACCTTTTAATAGAAATAATTAAGACAGTCCTTTCTAATGGAAGGAGTTAAAATTCTATTATACATTCTATTACACATTTTTGTTTTAATCATATTTCTCTGAAACATGGTGATGGCAGTGTGGTTTTCTGACACTTTCCAATTTTTCCCATGTATTCATA
>JAWWTY010000160.1:20086775-20130021 GCA_035222235.1 Margarornis squamiger
ACCTTTTACTTCATAGAACCTTTTAATAGAAATAATTAAGACAGTCCTTTCTAATGGAAGGAGTTAAAATTCTATTACACATTTTTGGTTTAATCATATTTCTCTGAAACATGGTGATGGCAGTGTGGTTTTCTGACACTTTCCAATTTTTCCCATGTATTCATATGCTTAGTGTTGGGGCTGGCTTTGGAGGAACTAATTCTAGTAGAGAAGGTGTATACCTATGTTTGGGTTTTCAGGATATGAGCCTTTCTACTGTGGGCAGGATATTGTGATTATTTTTTTTGCATTCTTCAATAGGAGACTCTGATGAATCTGTTCATAGCGGTAAAACTGATTTTTAGGTTTTGTCTCCATGGGAAAGTTAGTATAGAATAAGCTGTAATACAAATTTATGATATAGCAACTCAACACATGGCAGTGCTTTGCAAAGCTGCTGAAGCTAGATGTGAATCAGACCCCGGAGGCAGTATAGCTGGATGAGTGCAGTGCCGTGCCTAAGCTAATTAGTCCTACTGAGAAGTAGGATATGTTATGGAAGAGAGTTATGTTAATACGGCCGTACTTCCTGGCCATCTGAAAGAGGCAAAACAGAAGTGGCATTCTGTAGCAATAGGTACATTTGTGGTGCACTAGTTTGTTTGTCTTGTAACTCTCTGTTGTCCTTTGTAGGTCATTCACACAAGGAATTTGTGCACAGTAATTAGTGAAGTGTTAATTCACAAACTGCATATTCTGCAATATTCGCAGACCGAAGTACAGAATCAGGACACAAACCAAATTTGACGTTGTTATATCACAAGCTATTCTATGGGGATACACTATTCAATTACCAGCCAAGAATCTAGTACAGACTTGTAAGAAAGGGTTGAAAAAAATTCAAGTATCTGTAGTAGTTAGGAGGTGAAAAAAGCATCCAAATGAACTCCACAAAAAAAAAAAAAAAAAAAAAAACAGCCCACAATTCTGAAGTCACTTATTCCGTATTTTCTGGAATGACAAGAAATTCCCTATACTTGCACTAACGCACCATGAAGGAGCCTGATTTTCCAGAAGGGTTGAGCTGTAATGGTTTAAAAATCAGCCCTTCCAGTGCCTCAGTTTAAACCTTGAAATCGCTGCTCATTTTGGTAATGAAGGGTTCATCAAGTTCTGAGGAATAAAATGTCATCAAAGTCACTTGAATTAGTCAAGTATTTATGAGATAAATAAAGAATCTAATTCTGTAGCATTTACCATTTTTAAATAATGTGTCTTTCTCTGCCCCCATAAGCTGAAGTCTTCACCAAATTTTTCTTTAAAAGAATTTAGGAAGTATTGGATGAAAATTGTACATATTCTATATGCTTTACACTCCCCAAACTCTTGCTGTAGGTGGTGTTGCTAGGTATCACAAAATACATAGCTTAAAATTGCTTTACTACTATTGAGATCCCAGGGTTGGAATTCTTTGCAGACCTTCCTCTGTTTTCTTTAAAGATCTTTTCTATGTTTTCTGAATATAGTTTGGTACTACTGTAAGTTCCTATCTACTATTTCAGGATGAAAATTAATGAACTGCACCTTTGAAAGTTATGAGCCCTTACTTTTATATGAGTCTAGCATTCTACTACTAGATTCATAGTGTAAGCTGTCAATAAAAGGTTGTGATTTGGATTCAGAAAGAGAAAAAAAATACCCTAGATGCTCTTTCACATCTTTAAAACCTGAAGGTCTTTTCTAGTCCTACTTATTTTTCAAAATCTGTCATTGACTGCATAGTTTGCTTATGCTGCTTCAGTTTCTCTTACAAAATACTCCCTCAGAATTTACTGACCTGAGTTTGATCTGTAGATCACTTTTGAACCATCACTAACAGAGGATCCAATGCTGGGGGCCCCAGGAGCACCTAACAACCTTTAAAGAAATGGATTGCTGTAGAACACAGGTCGGCAGCATTAGTTTCCTTTATCTAGCCAAGGTACCTCCTTTATTTCTAACATTTATAAATGTCAAACCAAATCACTGTAGCAACACTAGAAAGCAGATATCTAACTTTTGGCATTTTTGCAAGCTTCAGTCAAGCTTTCTTTATTACTTCCTTTAAAAGCTACTGCTGCCAACTACCTTGAATTCAGAAAAAGACCTTCTTTCTTAATGAAGAAATCTACTGAGAGTTTTATCTTGGGCTTCTACCATTTATTCTTTGAAATATATGCTGAATCTGCTACACTCAAATTTGAGATACTAGTTGTATCAATATGGACCCATGGTTTCAAGCCTTTAGATATGCAAATTGTGTTTCTGTAACGAACAAAACCTTAGAGACCATGCTGTTGTGGTTCCACAGAGCCTTTATTGCGCCTCATCATTATGCTAAATTAATACAAATTTCCTGTGTGTCCAGAATTCAAAGTCAATCAAGTGGCTTAATCTCTGAGGGTATGGGATAGAAATGCTATTATTACAGTTTGGAAGAAGGTGAGGGATTACCTTTAAATGCATCCAGGCTATGTGCTATAACAGCAACTCTGAAACACAGACCATTATGAACCACATCCTGACTGAGTGTGAACTTACAGGATTGCCTCCTGCCCTACTTTTGATTGCACAGACTAACTCCCCACAGTTGTATGATGCATTTTTGGCAAATTTAGTAGTTGGCTCTGTAGAGAAGCAGTATTAGAAAGGTATTTGTGATTTGCTACTCTTCTTTAATGCACTGAATGTTTTGACTATTTATAAAAGTTAATCTCAGTGTTTACTTCTTATGTTTGTTTCATCTTTTTCCTCTTATGCTTTGCTTTTGTTAGCTAGAATCCACAAGATGAACCAGTGCCAAGTGTCCAGTGAGTTTTCTGAGGCGTATTAGCACACAACATGCAGCTATGCAGCTCTTGAGATCCACAATCTGCAGTTTAAAATTTTCTGTATTAGTAGCTCCAAATCTGTTTTGGAGACTCTCGACAATTGATGATACTGTCACGTTATTTAGGATTTGTACTTTAAAGTTGTCAAAGCTATTTATTCAATCATATTGACTAAATCATCATCCTAATTCTTCTTTGAAGAAATAGCTGTCATCTTACTTTGCAGAAGTGTCACGAGTGGCTCCATTGTTGATGGAATGTTTGTGAGAATTTTTTGATGTCTTTTGTTTTGAAGCTGAGCAATTTTGAAAACTTCTCATACCTCCAACATGATATGTGGTTTTACTTTAGAAGAGAGAGAAGGACAAAATTGTCACTTGAGATTCTTTCTAATCCTATTTACTTAAACTTCACTAAATAAATAAACTGCATCAACAGGCTGAGTCCCAAATATGGCATAATGCTGATGAGACAAGCTTACATCCTGGCAAGCCTCTTGGTGCACAGTGCCTGTGTAGGTGTCCCAGTGTTTCTGCTTCAGGACTAGTACCTCAGACAAATACTCATCGAGAAAGAAAAGTGGGACATGTCCAGAAAACTGATAAATGCTTGGCTTTTTTTTGCATTCATCTTTGCATGGAATTTCAGTTTCTGCCTTCCAGGAGCTCCGGCTGATCTGGTGCACTGCTAACAAAAAGGCAAGTGTAATACAACCTTTCTGCCACAAATGGTTATAGTTGACCTTGAAATGATCTTTACAGTGAAGGCTCTGACATCTGTCTTATGAGAAGTTACTTCAGCCTTGGGTTCAGGTGCCTCTTGGGGATTTATTTTGCTTGAGCTTATTTTAATTGATCTCTTTTCTGGTCATTTGAATGTTAGCAACCTTACCAAAAAAAAAAAAAAAAAAGAAAACATTAAGAAAGAGCATTTCCAGTCCCATCCAAATCTGTTTATCCTAATTTTCTCTCACAGTAACCAAGAGAAAAGCCTAGGGTATAGTACAAAACTAGGGCAAGCAGAGCTATTTGCTCAGAACACTCTCCAGCCTAACATGGTTTGTAGCTCAGGGATCTCTTGATCTGGAAGTGATCTCTTCGTATTTGATTGCACTTGGTAGGTTTTTCACCTGTGAAGTTCTTCATTCAGTTATATTGATCATACAGCATTGATCAAACAGCAAGAGAGACATCACTTACCTCACATGATAATGTGAGATAGATGTTTCTTGTCACCTGGTGGCTATTGGATTAAGCAGGTCCTCTAGAAACAGGAAATATGCTGTGATATGTAGTACTTCCAGTGTACCTGGAATGCCCTGGTTTTCATCAGTAAGTGTCTCTTCTTGTGATCTTGAAAAGATCACAAGCCAGTTGTATCCTGAGCCACATCAAGAGCAGTGTGGCCAGCAGGTCGAAGAAAGTGATTCTGCCCCTTTATTCTGCTCTCATGAGACCCCACCCACTGTGCTGCATCCAGCTCAGGGTTTCCCAGCACAGGAAGGACATGGACCTGTTGGAGTGAGTTCAGAGGAGGGCACCCAGTTCATTGCAGGAGTGGAGCACCTCTCCTATGGGGAAAGGCTGAGAGAATTTGGATTGTTCAGCCTGGAGAAGTCTTCGTGGTGACATAAGTGCAGCCTTCCAGTAGCTAAAAAGGGGGCTTACTAGAAAGATGGAGAGAAACTTTTACAAAGGTATGTAGTGACAGAACAAGGGCAATAGCTTCAAACTGAAAGAGAGTAGGTTTAGATTAGATATTAGGAAGAAATTCTTTACTCTGAAGGTGGAGAAACACTGGAACAAGTTCCTCAGAGAAGCTGTGGCTGCCCCGTCCCTGGAAGTGTTCAAGACCAGGTTGGATGAGCAACCTGGTCTAGTGAAAGGTGTCCCTGTCTGCATTAGTGAGGTTGGAACTACGGTTTCTTCCCACTCAGGCCATCCTATGATTCTATGAATTTACCAAAAAAGCAGCTTCCACACCTGCCTTGGGTCAAGTTTAAGGAGGGAAAGGAAAATAATGAAAAAAATAAACTTTCCTACATTGTCCAGAAGTAGTTTCTGCCATTCAGATGGTATGGCATGACTTTTTCTTCCCTGAAGTTAAGATTGTAGCTGTGTAAACTTCTTGGACTTATACTGGGTTATTTGACTAGTTGCCACACCCCTGGAACCCACCATAAGGTGTCATTATGTGCAGGGCCTATGAGGGCTTGTGTGTATTCAGCATATAGAAAGATGTCTTCAGGACCATACTTGTAGAAGTGTGCTGTCTGCTGACAGGTTTGAATCTTACCCATGTTAGTCACTGGCAGTTTAGTTCTTTGGTATGCTTTGTTTAATCTCTGCCTTTACAGTCAAATCACTCACAACAGAAACCGAAAGAACTGACAAATACTGAAGGATTGGGATTGTGTTGGAAGGGAAGAAAACAGCAAAAGCCAAGATTCTAACTATTTATGGATCTTGTTTCCCAGCAAAGTGTATCTAAAAGCCATTGTCTTAGGGTTCAGAGACAGCTAAATGATTGATTTCACATAAAATATTTGTTGTTCTAATTACAGTATCATCTGGGTCGTTGGCAACAAACAGATGCAAAAACAGCCTTTACATACCATCTTGAAAAACTTATTATTTGCTTGGTGTGCTTCGTAATCTCAAGCATATGGCTTTGCATATAACTGCAGTATCCAAAATGAAGCTGTACATAATGAGTCACTGGGTGAAAGAAAATGCATTGCTTCTGTTACAAGTTCTTTCAGTGTGTGTATTCTAATGGTTCTGTTTAGGATTATAAACAAAAGGCTGTGCTCATAGTTTCAGCACTGTGTTACAGATTCTGGGATGCACATGACATCAAAGGGCTACACTAATTTCCCCAGCAGTCTATGACTCTTGGCACTATGAGCATGCTCCATCTGAATAAACAGAATTCTAGTTCACCACAGTTGTGTGGGGGATCCAAGGTGATCATGAAGCTTGGTTTTGTTCTATTTCAAATCTTTCTATAGGACTTTCTACCCCTCCAGGTTCTATGTTTTCAGTGAATCTGGTAAGTGCATTTGGAGCTATAGACTTAGACTATGAAGCACTTGACACTGAAAGTAATTAAATCTGTTATATTATTCTTACCTACCAAATCCAGGTAAGAGCTTTAAGTACACTGGAGTTGCAGGATTTGCTAAGGATTAATCACTCTTTCTAAGCATTAATATATATATTTCTAAAAGTAGTTAGCATCCTTTCCATTAGCAACACTTACATAAAGCTTCAGTAAGACATTTTGTAAGAGTTAGCAAGGGCTGAGGCCTTGTAACTCCTCAAAGCATATCTGATTTACTGTTCTTTCCATGCTTGCTTGTCACTAGCAGCATGAAGAGTGCCAGCTGCTATAAATATTCCTGGACACTCTTATGTAGAGGAAGGGGCCAAGGGAATTTGGTGGCTCAAATGGTTCCCATCATACTAGATGTCATTATATCAACAGAATGGATGGCCTTATTGAACATTTGCAGAGGTCTGGAGCTACTGGTAGGTAAGCATGAAATATTCTGGACAGAATTACAATTGTTAATAATGTTAAATATGTCAATATGCCTTCAGGATCCTGATGTTACTCGATTAATTTAATCCTCTGATGCCAGAACTTAGGTTCTACTGCTTCGCCATTAATGGTTGTTTATTCCCTTGTCATCTTTTCCTTAGTTTCTGAGTACCTTACTTAATTGTTTTGGGTTTTTGGTTTTTTTCTTTTTCCTGTCCATTTCTCTTTCCTGTGGTTTTCTCCTTTCCTGCTTACTTACCTCAGAAGAGAAAAGAAGATAATGGAGATACACCTTGTTACTGAAGTCACCAAGTAGTCTTGCTCTTTATTCTCTCCTGTCCTATGTTGTTGTCTCTTAGTGTGGTTTTGGCTGTACTGCAATTAAAATCTTACAGAGACTGTGTTTATTTTCTATCAGCCTTCAGCATATAATCATGTAGCATAGACAGGATAACTTCATTATTTCCAAATGAAGCTACAGATTATTCTACAGTATGTGTTCTGTGAAGCCCATTTGTCCTGTTATCCTGTCCTTGTTTCTCATGCATTTATAGTTGGTAGTATTTAGCAGGCAGTATACAAATACCCTGTGATGTGGGCCTGGTATCTCCTAATCTGTGCTTATGCTGAAGCCACACTGACTGCAGTTTAGTACAGGGATATGCAAGATAGTTCTGCACTAACTGGGTTGGGTATGGCAGGCAGGTGCAGCAGGAGCTCAGTGGGGACTGAATGATTGAGTATTCATTCTGCTTCTCAGGCACATTTTGTGTTTTACTCCCATTTTGCATTTCATTGCTGTTTTGCACCTAGGGTATAATTCAAATGGTGGAGAATTACGGGAATGGAAAGGGAGGGGAAATATATTTGTATGAACATTCATAGCCAACAGCATTGTGTGCCCTTTGTAAATTGCTCTTTTTTAAAATAAAGATGAAATAATTAAAATCATGAAGTCTAGTTAATTTACAGCAGTTGTTACTGCATGAGTGATGTTCAGTCACTCCCATTTCACACTGATATGAGTGGGACCAGAATCATTAGCCCCTTGAGTCCTCTACTTGAACAGACTTGAATGGCACACAAGAAAACATAGCTGTTCCTTGAGATCAACATGCTGCACATAATTATCCACTAGTATCCAGTCCAGGAGGAGGGTGTATATTATCATTGTCTGTGAGGTCATTTCTGCGTTTGCCTAACACTTCAAGAGGAAAAGTGAAGTTAACTTGCTGCCTTGAAAAATGATTCAAAACTGGAAACTTGAAAACATCAAAATACATATAAATTATCAAAGGAGAACAAAGACAAGTTTTTCCACAAAAGTCTTCTCCCCAGGCTATAACAATGCTTTACATAGGCGTGATCAATATATCCAGGCTTGAGAACCAAAGTCTTTTGGAATAAATTAGACTGGCAGGAAAAGAAACAAACAAAGAACAAATTAACATGATTTTAAACATTGCTTAAATTTTCATGAATGTAGACCTTGAGATGTTATGATGAGATCCCATGAGTCTGTGCTAATATTTGCTTATAATTAAGGGTTGCACTTTCATGTTTCATCTGATATTATAGATTGGAAATCAGCTACATGCTTACTATTTTTCTTGGTCGTACTGATTTATCTACTTTATTTGCTTACTCTGTTAGTAATATATATGGCCCCCTAAGTGGCCCCCTTACCTTTCTTTTAGGAGACTGCCCCTTCTCATACTCTAAATGTCCTTGTTTGAGTGATTAGAAAAGGACTACCCTTCCTACGATACTAAGTTTATTTTCACCTACAAAAGAAAAAGAGATAAGTCTTCCAAACTTTCTTTGGGTAAATGGCCTCAGAAGAAAAATGAGAGTACTCAGCTCCACCCTTTAATATGTGTTGTGGTGGATGAAGTTCCTTCAGTGAGGGAGTTGGCAACACAGCCTCTCTGGGGCACTGCCACATTGGCAAAGAGCCCTTCTGCACAATCCTTGCAAAAAGTAAGATGTCATCTGAGTTTAGAACCCCAGGTGTGCTGCACCAACCTTAAACAATCTGACTCGCATCAGTGGATTTTACAAACTCCAAATGCAGTTGTGGCTGTCTCATCACTGTTTTCTCTATAGAATTTTCCATATAGGAAAAATTAGCACTGTTTGGCAAGGTAATCAGCGTCCAGGGGTTTTTGAAGCAGGGGTATAGTCATGAACAGTTTATGAGGACCCTGGCTTCATTTCAGTGAGCAAAATCTGATGATTCTTGGTTCCTTTGATGAGCATGCCCAGTGCCTGCCCCCCAAGTTTTCAATACCAAGATGAGCAGGACAATCAAGACATCTAAGATGAGATCTTCACTGCATATCAAGTGAAGTCATCTGCCCTATGGGAAGTCATTAGAAAAATACATTTTTGCAGCTACTGTTTTGAAAGTATTGGTTAGGGCCCAAATCCTAGGTGCAAAAGTCTTCATGCCAGTGCTAAAGAGCACTTTTAAGTCTTTTGTTAAATTTTGCTGTTTGGCAGTTTGTGCTTTTCTAAAAGAGTCCTTTGCAGCTTATGGAAAGGATGGCTTTTTAAACAGAAAAGTCTTCTAAATAAGATAAGGCGTAAGAAATGTGCTAATCTTCTCCAAGCCAAGGGATGTCATTAAAAGTGTCAGTATGATGGATGTGATGGCTAATTGAGTAAAAATATTTCCATTGCAGCCATAAGAAAGCAAAGGAAGAATCACATGGAAATTCAGAAACTATATCCCAGAATTCAAAAGATCCATGCAAAATCTACAGACTGAGATTTGTGATAAAGCTCACATTAGAAAAATTCATTCCTATTAAGCTAGAAGTAATCTCTGTCACATCTTTAATAGTTTTTAACTGTAGCTTAAGTCAAAACATGCTTTTTCTAAAAGCTTCTAGTCTCACCCTGAGTTTCCATCATACAGCTAAATAAACTAATTGATTGTTTTCAGTATATGCTGTATTTCTGGTCTAAAATTTTCTTCCACTTCTGACCTTTAGATAGTTCAGACTTTTATTTACGAAGGTGAAAAACCCTCCGCCTTCTATACAGGGGTTTAGTCTTGCTTCATATCACCTCTTTACCTTCTTGTGTTTCTCACCATACAGCAGATTTTCCAGATTTCAAATTGTTCTTGTTCTCAAAACATTCTACACTTTTCTGCACCCACTTTAAAATAATTCTGCACACAGTGTTGAAACTGTTTTCTTGTTGCTATTGAGTAGTCCTCTCTTCTTTGCACCCAGTCTATTTCATATTCAGCTGCATATCCATAATTCCCAAATCTCTCCTGGAGACACTGCTTTCCAACTATGCAATTCCCAGTTCATAAAAATGTATCTCGAATGTCTGACTTTGCATTTAGTTGAAAATACACATCTTTTTAATCTGTCTAGGCACTGCAAGGTCCTGGTCTGTTGGCTTGGGCTTTTATGTATCAGAGAAATAAAAAGGATAACCAATAGTGGAGTAAACCGAAATTCCATCAGTTTGTTTACTAGTAAATACTTTCTGCTCTAACAGATTGACTCATTAGCCAGTTTCTAATTCCCTTCACTGTAAGCAACATCAATTTTGTGGTAGCTTTAGGGAAGCATCCACATGAGCCTGCTCACCCATGTATATCAACCTCTCTGGATTCCAGCAAGGAAAAGAGGAGGATGCCCAGAACCTCAGCTACACTGCACTTAGATTAGCTGACATAGTGCACTGGGCAGAAGGCATTTTGCCTGCTCTCTGTTACTTCTGCACTGCAGTAGGGGATTTACCAATTAAGAAATTGTAACATAAGGTATTTCTGTGCTTAGAGTTAACAAGGAAAGGTTTTCATCTAGACTAAAGGGGATCAGATCTCTTTCTTAAAAAGTGGGGTTAAAGAATAACCTGAAGAAAGTACATGTGTTCACTCTCTAATCTGGTCTTCAAATTTGTAGCAAAGTAAGGAGCCTGGACATGCCAGAGTCACTTGGCACAATTTGGGTGCAGTATAGACAATACCTTGTTAATTATACTGGTGCTGCTGTTATTGCTATTAAAATGACAGGTGACCTTTTTCTCATTGGTGGCTTTAAGTTTGTCATCAAAGCGAAATATTTTAGAACAGCATTTAAAATGCCTATTCAATTGCTGAGTGTTGAGCACATGTTAATACCATTTTCTCCAGATATGGTAGTTTATGATAAATGTTACCAGATTTTGTACTGTTGTACTGTATGCTACTAAGACAAATGGGCCCACTGAAAGGGTATTTCCTTTGGAGAACACAAGCTGCAGACCACCCAGAGAATACGTGTCACGATAAAAAGGTAGAGTGAAATGTTAGTGTCTCATAATCCAAATGAATAAAAGGCCTTAAAGGAAAAACCCCTCTACATATGGTTGTTTTGAAAAAAAGAACATGAAGGCTACAAGAGCACTTAGGAAAAAGAAAAAAAGAACAGTCTATGATATTGTTCATATTGTACATATCACTCTATGATATGTACTGTTAGAAAATTTCTAAGTATTTGTGTGCTGTGTTTTTACTTCTGGAAAGCTGCAGAGAGGTGTGTGAAATTATGCAAAACTGGGAGGACCTGAGTTCATACCAGCCTCTCACTGGAATAGAAAAGTTATTTATGGAGAGCTGTTCAAGAGCTGTGTTGCTGTGAGAAGGACCTCAAATGGCCTTGCGATTGAAAACATTGCTTACAAAAATTGCTGACCCTGCTGTCCTGAGAGAGAAAGCCCTAAGATCAAGTTGAGTAACTTTCAGAGCAGAGACTAGTCATGCAGGTACACAAAACTTTAGAGACTTCAGAGAGAACAAGATTGCATCTGTATCCTCTCTAAATCACAGTGTAAAAACTTTCCAAAGATGCAGATATTGTTTGGGCATCCAGTTTCGCCAGAAGTATTTTCTGGTACAGCTTTTGCCTTGTCTGTTTGTTTACAGTACAGGTAAGTAGCAAAGTTTCAAGCTCAGCCATCAGAGTCTCTTTAGCAAAAATAAAAAGGTTTACTGAACTTGAAAGTATAAAGTATTGAAGCCTTGGGTATTAAATTAGCAAGCAGTGTGATGTATTACTTTAAAGCTATTTTGTATTACTGGATAAATATAACCTTTCTCTATAAAATTGTTTTGAATTTTAGACCCAGTTCTGCAGTCAGTGTCCTGGTGATCATTTAACACACCCATCCCTCCCAGGCATTGTGATGGAATGGACCAAATGCCCCTCTCCCGCACAGGCATTGCAGCCACATGCTGAGAGGAAACTAATAACTTTCAAATTTTACTGTTGAGAGTGAGAAAGACAGTGAAAGAGAGAAAATCTTCCAGAACAGTCAGTCTTTTGCCTGAAGAGGTCAAAGTTCAACCATCTCCTCTACCTCATTCAGATTGCAGATTCAAGCTGTAAATGTGGGTGCATATTAAACCTCCTTTGTAATGTTACCTGCTCCTTAAGGCCAGACCTTACAAATGGATTTGTTGGATTAGAGTCCTGCATCTGCACAGGCCATATTAACTTCAGCTTTGAAGTGTTTAAAGGAACCAATGTGCTACTTGATCTTTGTTTTTGTCTTTTGTATTGGAACAAGTTCCCTGCGCAGTGTGGAATGCAAATGTGATAAGATGTATATTTTTCCTTCACTGCCACCACCTCCAAAACCTGTTTTTATCCATACTGTAACTAAAATAATTTTTAACAGGGGTATATCAGAAAAGTCAAAGACATGGGAAGAAGTATTTGAAAAGTAAATTACCTTTCCTTACACGCCCCCCGCCCCCATTATCTTTTAGAAACTTAGTTATCCTGAAAACAGTTACCCTGGTAATCTAGAGGATGTGCCACAGAAAATACCTGGTAAAATTGAATGCAGCACACCATAATGTCCTTTCTCATTAATAAAAAAAAAAAATTAAAAAAAAAAAAAAAACCAACCCAAAAAAAAAAAAAAAACACAAAACAAACAACACCAAAAAAACCCACCCTTCTGAAATGCTTCCTTCTTCCTTCATCTTTAAACTCTGCTTTCCAGATGACTTTGAGCAACTGTTACTTTGCAGCACGTCACAAATTATATTAAAATTATATTAAGAAAGTGTAATTCCAAACCAGTCCGGTTGCTCTGATTAAACAGAGAGCCATGTCAAGAAGGTAGCCTTTTTATATAATAAAAGTGAAGATAATAGACTAAGTCTCATCAGTCAAAAGGCTTTATTACTGTCTACTGTAGAAAAACGATTTTGTTGCTGCTGAATGATATATCCCTAGCTAGGCACAATATACCTCATTTCCTGCTTAGATAACAGAAGATACTAAGATAAAGTGTGAAAGGAATAAGGAGCTGTGTGATATAGATATATGGCAGAATAAAAAATGTTAAAAAGTAAAACTGAAGTTCTGCTTAAAAACTTGTGTTTGAACTAAGTTTCAAAAGAGAAAACAAAGATCCTCGAGTTTCTGTTTGCTTACTTTGGATAGAACAGACTTGCTAATAAATCCTGGACCAAATAGGACAGAAGAAAAGACTGTTTACAGACTAAAATGTGCTAAGACATTCACAGCACCTGGCACAGCTTAAAACCAAATTGTGTTATCTTACTGTAGGTTCAGAAAACTGTCTTGAACAGAAGCTGAGAACACCTCGTCGACGATGTCAGCAGCCCAAAATGCTGAATAGCCCTGAGGACAACATGTACTATAACCAGTTAAATGTGAGTTCAAAGTGGCAATAAAGCTGTTTTACTGGCTTTGTTTCCAGTTAATAATTCTGTTATTAATACCTGTTTCAGCCCCTCCAGCCCCACCCCCACGTTCTTCTGCTCTCGTCTTGAACATGTGCTTATGCTCTTTATCTGTTGCTTTCATGTCAGGATGTCTGCCTTCACGGTGAATAATTGATGTGGTTTATCAAAGACGAGCAAGATGCATGCTTCATCAGGCTCACTTGAGCCCTTTGATCAAAAAAATTATGCTGTGACTTCTGATATTATCAGCATCTGCTTGCATTCAACACAAAATCACTTTGAATTAAAAATTAACGACTTGCTGCTTTGCTTTGACTGTGTGTTCTTGGCCCTCTCCACAGGGAACTCTAGAATATCAAGGGAGCAAGAGGAAGCCAAGAAAACTTGGGTAAATATCTATCTTCTTAGTTCTAAGCAACTGTAAACAGAAGAAGTCCTTTGTGATATTACAGAATATGCAAAACTTTCTAGAGAGGTTTCTAAAAATAAACAATTAACATATTTCTGTGCATTGACATTGGACATTTTCTGCAGAAGCAGATGTAAAACTTGCATGTGCTGCTGTCTGCAGACACTAGAACTGATTCTTACAAAACATGCTCCCCAGCTCTCTCTAAGCACTATTACTACTGTAAAAAGGAGCTTTCTTCATATTTTTAAGTGCATTTAGCACTAGCGAAAGGTGCCATACAAAGAGTGTTGGAGCTGAAGTGCTGTGACCTAGAACATGGCCAGAAACCCTGCCAGCCATGCAGCCACACTCAGACGGGCTCCTGCCCTCCTGGGGGAGCACATCTGAAGAACTGACCGAGAGGCTGCTCAGCCCAAAAGGGAGTTGCTCCTTCTCTGTTGAACTGAGTCATTTCTCACTGCTACATGAGCAATTGTCCCCTGGTACAGGTACAAAAAACCAGGCTGGCTTCTACACAATGACCAAAATATTTCCTTGCCTGATTAGGTAGACCAGAGAGGACTGATGATTGCTTGGTCTTGCAAATGCATTTACTACAAAAATGTACAAGAACTTTCTGTATTATGTCCTCTGGTTTTTATTAAGTTTCTGAATATAACTGTATGAATAGGATGACTTTGAGTCAAAATTTTGCATGACTGCACAAGATTCAGTTTATTTTATCTCCCTCCCCTAATTTAAAAGAGATTGTATTCTGGGAATAAAAACACTGACTTGGGACTGCAGTGCTCATCATATATCACAGGAAAATGAAAGCCCTTTGCTGTCAATAGGGCTTTCCCCAAAAATTGATGATGTAGTCTTTGGCTCATATTCACAGCAAACCATCATCTGAAATATGATACCAAAATCATATCCTACTTGTGGAACATAACAGACAAAAAATCCACATTGCTCAAAGTAAATGCCCGTTTAATATAAATACTTGTTCTATGATTCTGTACACCCAGACTGAAAAACTGTATTGCATTTCACTGATCCTCAGAACTATTCAGAGTATAATCATAAAAAAGTAATAGTAGTTGAAGTATATATAGAAGCTACATATTTCTCATCAAATCATCCCTTTTTTTTTTTTTCCTTTCTTATACTAGCACTTTTCATTTTTACATCCACAGAGAAGTTTCTGTTTCTGACGATACTGACAGAATTAAATTTTAACTTAATAGATGTTGTTTGTTTTCTTTCAAGCCAAATCAAAGTGCTGGATGGAGAGGATGAGTATTACGAATCTTTGTCAGCTGTTGAATCTACCCCTGAAGATGAAAGTTTTCTCAGTTCCCCATCTCCTCCTTCTTCAAGAAGTGTGTCTTTTGCTCAAAGCTGAACCTCACTTACTCTATTGACTAATATTGGTAAGAGTATTTTCCAGCTGATAATCTCTTCCAATTAACTTTGTGCATGTGTGTTTATATAATATATTAAAAATACCATTTCTGCTCATAACTTTAGTTCACTAATTTAAACCTGGGTTTGCAGCTGTAAATTGTCTCATTTAGCTGTATTTCTATAAACAATTCCAGTAAAGAGGAGCAGCACTACCTGTATCTGTTGATGTTGATAATGGACACGTTTCTTTAGCAGCAAGGTTAGTTTATATAATTCTGACCCTTTCTTTCCTGCTTCCCCCTCCCCTGGCTGCTGTTCCCTTCCTGTGCCATCCCTTCTGTTGTGCTGGCACAACTACTGGTAGAGCTGTGTGGAAAGTACCATCAAGGAACTGCACTGTATTAAAAAAACTCTGTAGTAAAAATTTTAATCTGGAGTCATAGTGAAAATGTTTTCTATTTCATTAGACTGATATTAAACATTATTCTTTACAACTTTCTGTGCTGTGTATGACTTTTAACACTACAAAAATTTACAGAGTAAAATCATCTAAAATATAAGTGTGTCTCAGCTTACCTTGCAAATAGTTTTCTTATAAAGGATTAGTTTATATAAGTTTAACTTGAAGAATTATTTTAAATATAAGAAGTGAAACAGTTTTAAAACTAACGTTCCACACACTGCATCATATAGTCCATGTGACAGAAACCATGGTTATTAGTTATTCTTCTTGTCCCTGCAAATACTTAATTTATTTCTTACCCTGTATCTCTGGGCTCCAGTGATTCATGATTTCACAGCCCTCTTGTGTGTAGCAGGGGGAAAAATAGTCATCTCCAAAGTTTTCTACTTGCTTTTCACCTTCTTTGCAAATCTGCAATGAAACAGTTGTAACTTTGTACGGAATGCTGAGATTCTTCACTGGCTGCCATTTCTGTGACAGAAACCAACTATTTCTTTTTCAGAGACAGTTTTAACCTGTGACAATTCTTTGCTTCTTTTCCAAACAAGCTCTTGTCAAAAACTTTTGGAAATAAAACATTCACATTTACTGCCTTACACATCTGCTCAAACATTCATTTTTTTGATAACCCAGACTGATTAAATATGACCATCTATTATACAGACTTAGTTATGATCCCTGTTTTTATCTCCCCGCCAGTGGGTTTAGCCTGGTCTGTGCTAACAGACCTTCTTCCCATTGGAGGTGCAGTTCACACTTGTGCCTTAAGCTACGTAATTTTACTATCGGGGTTCACTGGCATGGTCTTTTTGACCACAGCACAAGGAAAGATGGCATGAGAAATGAGACCCAAGTGCAGTCAGGGCATCCCTAAGCCAGAAAAGGGTACAAAAGAAGAAAAAGGAGTTAAGTATAGTTCCACAAAAGCTTTGTTTTTCCTAATAAACACAGAAATTAAGTCAGGCGGGGACAGATGAGGATGAGCAAAGGATTCCAGAAAGAAAAATTCTTCACTCATTCTTCACCCAAAATATGACAGAAAGTTGAAGCTGAAGGTTAAAATCCTACCAGAGATTGAAGTCTTTCAGTTCACTCCTCATTCTCCTCTGATGTACATCTAGGTAGGTGTACTTGGAAGGCACTTAAGAGCCTTTGAAATTTAGAGACTCCTTAAACAACAAATAATTGTGAATAGCTGCAGATGAATTAATGGGATCTAAATATACAGTGCAAATAGAAATGACAAGGAATATCAATGCATGCATACAGATCAGTTTCTTTAAATTTTGTCAAAATTTAACAAGAATGACTATTTGTTATGATACATCACCAAAAATTATGTAACTTTTTGTTTCCTATGCAATGTATAAATTCTCTGTTAATTTGTAACTTACCTGGGTGGAAAATCACATTATGTTTAAATAGTCAAATGGATGACTCTACTCTTACATTGGTATAGATCACACAGAGTTCTAGCAGTATTGGTGATTTCTGGTTCCATCCTTCCTTTTTGAACACTATTTAGGAAAATATGTTGCTGCAATTGATATCACTATTAGGCACAGTTAGGGTTTATCAATCGTTTTAGTTTAATGGTAGTGAGGCTTCCAGTTAGGTACTATGTCACCTGTCTAAAAACCAACCTTACACTAAGTCATACGTTACTCAGAGTAGTTCTATTAATTTCATAAAGAAGTAAGGGAGAGTGAAAAATAATATATAATTCAGTGGAGCACTTAAGCCTAAGTCCCACTGAAGTCAATGACATTTTGGCACGTGATTAAGTGCTTTGCTGAATGGGGGCCCAAGTTAAGGATAGCAGCTTCACAACATTAAATAGTAAAGCACAGGCAAAATGCAAACACTCCCTAAGTATATCCCTTAGGTTTCTTCCATATTCTTCTTCCAATTGCTAAGCTTGTGTCAATCTCAGCCATCAGAAATGGACTTCAAAGAGATTGTAAGCAGTCTTTAATTGCATGAAAGGAGTAAAATACAATATTTTTTGTGTTGTGTGCAATTCCACTATCTACATCTGCTATAATTTTTTTTCAAATTAGTTTAATGTAACTAATACTTTTATACTGAAGTTACTATGTAAAAGCTGCTGTTGAGTAATACGTTTTCGTTCTTGTAACTTCTTGGCTAAACACTGTGTTCAAAGTCAGTCTGTGTATTTTATTCTTTCCTAGCTTAACCCACTTTTCTTACTTGTTTTTGATCCATTCACTTTGCCCTCACCAGATAACCCCAGTGAGGACACCTTCCCTCATGCTGATTTTAGAGCACATATATGCCTTTCAGTTATCAAAAGCCTTGCTGTAGAGCCTTGTAGTCACATTAAGACTGGCCAAAGAGTTGAACTTCTATTACCACAATGATAGATGTTTGTGTTTGGGTTGATTTGTGTGTGACAGGAGACATGTCAGTGTGATGATCCTTGTCAGTGGAAGCATATCAACATGAATTGCTTAGATTTTCTCATTTGGTTTTGATACCATTGAAGCATTGTTCTCATTTATTTCCTTTCATGTATATTATCCTGAAATATTAATGTATTTTGCTTAATAGTTCATAACATATCCTGCTCTTAATATTTTATAAAAGTAAAGAGTTTAAATCCTGTTAGGAAGAGGAAAATTTCTTAGACAGTGTCTAATATATTAAACAGTTTTCAGCAGATGGGAGAGAAAAGGGTGAAGCTCAACAAGGGATTTTAGTAGATTTCTTCTGTAGAGCTTAATGGCACTAGAAACTGGTTCTTGCTGAGGACAATTTCTGCCTTTCAGTTATGGCAGCTTAAAAACTCTCTGTGCCAAAAAAATCGGACAGGGAGCTTTTGGAGATTAGCCCCTTTCATTTGGTAATTTTAAACGTGCTTCTGACTTAAACATTTACATCACTTTAGTAACATAAAGGAACCTTAGAATAGGAGTAAATTGCAGCCATCTTAAATTTGCCCCCACTGTGACCTCCCTCACCCTTACACTGTAAGAGTTGTGGAAAGGGTTTTTGTGCACCGAAGGTCTTTTAAGTGGCCCCTATCAGGCTATCCAAGAACTTCTTGTTACTTAGAAGCTTATAAATGTGGCTATAAATAATGTAAAGCTAAAAACCGGGTAGTACTACTATCTAATTTACAAATAAAAAATGATGTGAAATGGGATTTAAGTGCCAATTAAAAAATTTCACCTTTTTGAAAAAGAAATAATATTATAATTGAATGTTTATCCCCTCCTAAGAATTGTAATTGTATAGGGCTGTTGCTTTTTTAATTGTAAAGTAGTTAGCAATGAAATAAATAATTGAAGTTTACCATACTCTTATTTTGCATTCCATTTCTGATTGTCTCAAAACAGAAGATGAATTTTGAGAGACAGCCAAGCTCTGGCATTTTTAAATGTCTTCAGGTTAACCAGATATATATAGAGTGCATACAATTGAAAATAAAGCCATATTGCACAAAAGTATCATCCTATCAGAAAAGGGTAAGTAGTTTTAGTCCCAATATATACACAAGACATTGCATGTATTAAACTTATCCATCCTGCTTTTAACTCTGACAACAAAATATGAGAAGTAATGTCAGTTTTGTTGTTAACACTAGAAATCTGTTTCGATAATGTGCCTTGTCTTTAACACTACTCACCCTGGGAGGAGTAGCAGAATGCTTACTTAACAGAAAATGTTTCTGCTTGACAACAAAGCAGTACTCTCAGACTGACAAAAGTAGCACAGGATGCTGTGAAAACCAAAGGCTAGGGAGCAGTCCTCGGAGTCAGAGCTTAAGATTACAGAACTCAGTGAGAGGCTTTGTATCTCCTTCGTGCTGGGCACAGGAACTGATAAGGGAGGACGTTGGCAATTCATAATAATGGAGCTCTGTGTCTTTAAATACACAGGCTGATGCCTAACTCATAGTAATGGATTTGCCAAGAATTATTGGATATTATTTTATTACATGTATAAATCCAATGTCAGTCAGACCAGTGAAAATATACATTTTGTTATCAGGGAACTGTTTATTGCAGTACTCGTGCTGTGATGCTAGAGGACACAGGAGCAGATAAGTGAAAAACACAAGCTGGAGTAATGTTTTGAAAAAACAGATTACATATTATTGATCAGGCCACTAACAGATAAATTCCTTGCTTTTGTTTGGCAGGCTTATTCTTTTTAATTAAGTTGCAGAGAGATACTATTTTTTTAATAATGGAACTAGTAGTTTTTAAGATAGTTGGCAAATGGGGGTGACCAGTAGGTAGATCAACATGTGTGCTTTTTCTGCAAAAGATCCGAGTCCCCATTTTTGACCCGTTACCAGTGAAAAGTCTCTTCTTGATCTCTAAATGAAAGTAGTATCACCACGACAAAGACTAGATGTCATTCATTGGGCTGGAGTTCAGTGCTGGGAAAGAGGCAGGCAGAGTGGCCTGTCACAGCTGTTTCCAAAAATTGTTGTGCTCCTGATCATGGCAAGTCTCTGCTGAAGACCCATCTAAAACTCGACCAGCAGGACTGGGGGCGCATGCTGGCTGATGCACTGGTGGGGATGGCTGAGGCCAGGACAGGGGTAGCAGGGTCTTGAGATTCTGGTGGAAGTGATCCTTGGAAAGCTGGGTGCTGGAGTATTGCATTGTTGTATAACTGGGAAATGACGATATGGAGAGGCTACACTGGGGCCCTTAGCAAAGATAAAGGAACGGAAAGGAGGCACTTTCACAAAATTGTGTGACATGGTTTATTCCGTGGTTTTTGTTCTTGCTGCTGCTCACTGTTATAAGCAACGAATTAGCAAAGTTATGCAACTGCAGAGATTATGTAAAGGCTTCTATGATAAAACAGTTCTTACTGAGATGGCAAACCCTTTGAAAGAGAAACTTTTCATCTTGTCATTTCTATTACCCCAGGAATGAGCACTCTTCAGTGCTATTGTAAAAAAAACTTAATTATAATCTGTTTATTTCATTAAATTGTCAATAATCTAAAATCACCAGTTCCCATACACATTTCTAAGACCACTGAATGCTGTAGATGAAACAAAAGAAGCAGCTTGGTCCATCAATGCATACAGCTGAAACTTGGGACAAGACAGTATATTAACTACATTGTTCCTAGTTTGCCTTTATGCCTTATGCAAAATGAAAATAAGCTGTAAGAGAAGAAAAAGTATGAATGCAACACTGTTCTTTGTGTTTCTGTTCTGTAGGATTAGTTTGATGGAAGTTTACGTCCAAATTCAGAGATAAGTGCTGTACTTAATGCAGGGACAATTTGTTTCATTAAATTGACCTGTTGGAAATGAATTTTTGAAAGAAACCCAAAAGGTGAGGCTTCATAAAACTGTATCTTTTGATAACTTGTATTACAATCTCCAGCATTTTCAATTCAATACAGATTTACAGCTGAATTCCAATTGGAAATTGGTATTGATTGATTACGTTGCTCATTTAACATTCCAGCATGCTACAACAATAATGCAACAGACTGTGATAAAATGGGATGTGATCTAACAGGACATGACCGATGGGATGAGAGCAGAATGCTGGGTTTGCTAGTAGTGCTGTGCAGTGGCTCAGATTGGCATCTTGTGTGCTTTGATTGTTCATTTCATTTTACTGTCATCCTACTGAGTTGAACATTTTAAAAGACACAGCGTTTTTCCATCTGTAAGTCATGGAAAGACAGATGGATATGGAGAATCTCCACCTACAGCTCCTTGACTGAATGCCACTGCCCACTTAGTGGTAGAGAAATCCCTTCTGGAAAATTAGAATGCCCTTAAGTATATTATTTTTTAATATTGGAACTTACAGATATTTTTAATTTTTTCTTTTTTTTATGAGTACAAGTAAAACAAACTGCTTCTTATCAACATAGCTGCTTTATTATAAGCGCTGCTTCTGTTACACTGAAGTTAATCCCCAGTCCTGTTACAAGAAATTCGTCCTTATTAAAGTAACATTAAGAGCTTCTTTTTATTGATCTGCTCCTTTCACTTAATGATAGGAACTTACTGATGTTTTAATAATAACCTTGCAAGCTTTATCTCATTTTACTTCAATGTGTGTTACAGATAAATGCTATGGAAACTAACTTAGCATAAACATTTTGCAGATGTCTTTAAAGGTTAGGGAAAAAAAAAGATTTAGTTGCACTGCATGTTAACAAAGATGGCTGAAAAACTACAAGATAAAAGAGAGCCTTGAGTATGAACATCAAAGAATTGTTAATGACAAGAAATACCATTAGGGTTAGCATCCCTTTTGTTTCAGCCCCCTCACACCTGCAGTGTGTTGCAGATTCTGTCTTTGTTGGCACATCTGAATTACTTCCATTAGCATTTATAGAAAAGTGGCTGCAAAACAACAGAAGTGTACTCCTGATTTTCTCAGTTGCTCCAGAAAGTCAGATACTGGGTTCTCTGTGGGTTTCCTTCAAGGTACAGTATCTTATTGTAAAGGAGACTATAGACCCAGGATTCCGTTGATTGCAAATGAGCTAGGTTGAAAGGAGAGGGGAGCTTTTGATACTGCTGGAGAACTAATATAAGCAACTACAAGAAGCACACATAAGAAGCTCAGACATTAGCAATAGCAAAATCAGAGCGTGAAATTCAGATTAGCCCTCCACAGGCTGTGAGAGGGAGGGGGTATTGGAAGACTTGGCATGGCTAAAGGTGTAACCTGTTTCATTTGGCCCCTGAAAATTTTTAACAGATGGTGGGACCAGCTGTCTTTTTCAGCCATTTAATAAACTCTTCGGTGGTAACAGTTTGGGAAGTGGGGGGTTTTGAGTTTTAGGCCAGAGGAAAAAATAAAGAAATCTGTCCCGATTGTCTTTGCCAAATAGAGAAGCCTGGAAACATTATGAAAAGTTAAAGTGAAAAATCTAATTGAAGATACTGTCCTTATTACACATTTCAACAGAAGAGGAAAAAAAGAACTGCTTGTGCCCAAGTGGACCAGTGTATTAAAAAAATGCCTATTATGTTGTTATCTTTATCTGTCATTTTAATTTCAGCTCTTGCAAAGAGGCACATAATGAGAAATTTTAAATCAACTGTAGAATGAGAAACTGTCTTACTTTTTGAAACACGATAGTATGCCAAAGAAACAGGCAGTGATCTCTCATATTAAAACAAAAACCAAAAATACTTCTTTGATAAGATGAAGTTTACACAGTCTGACAAGGTGAGTACAGCAGTCAATGAACTTATCCTAACCTGCATAACACAATGTTACAAAATGATGATAAACTGCCATTTTAGAAACATACAGTGTTCAGGCTTTAATAAAAGCCTTAGTGATAGGTTGGATTTTGTTTATTGTGAGAGTTTGCAAAAAAAATTCACTGCAACTCTATTTCTTCAGTTAAATTAATTTTTTTAAATTAACATTTCCAATACAACACTTAAATGGCAACTCTCAATTATATGGGATGTTTTATTTAAAAAGCATGTCTAGTGTCTTTGAACTGAACAGTTCTTTTTGCACATTTACATGCTACCCAGCTGAGCAACCAACCCTTCCATTTGACAGGGGCTTTGTTCTGCCTACAGGCCTATTATAAGCCCTAGATTGTTTGCCCTTAATAAATTGCAACAATAAGACAGAAACCTCTTTCAGGTTAAGAGAAATAAAACACGTTGCCTACATAGCAAAGCATATGATGTTTAATAATGACAGCAGAAACATATCTACTAAATCTCATTTGCTTTGCTCCCAGATCACCACGGTTAAGATAGCACAGGAAGGTTAGCATCTCTCCATGCATCAAACAAAAGATTAAAGAAAACAACAGTGGGACAAAACAACTCTAGCTACAGAATGGTTTTTTCTTCACAATATAGAATCATACTGAATGCCACGTGAAGAGACTAGTGGGAGCTAAACAGAAAAAAAATGTGAACATGGTTAAATGTAGAGCAGAAAAATGTTT
This sequence comes from Margarornis squamiger, assembly GCA_035222235.1. NCBI lineage: Eukaryota > Metazoa > Chordata > Aves > Passeriformes > Furnariidae > Margarornis > Margarornis squamiger. The sequence continues at coordinate 20,110,100 of JAWWTY010000160.1, forward strand.
TTAACTGAAACAAAACATGATTTCATATTAGCCAGAGGAGGAAAAAAGGGTGGAAATTATTTCAAACTGAAGAATTTATACTACTCTCCAATGTGTTGGGGGGTGTGTGTTTGTGTGTACCTTTCAGGCCCTCAAACATACCAATTTTGCTTGTATAGCAGCTAATGGGCATTCTTCTGTGGCTCAAGTGTTGGTGGGGAACTTGTGATCTTAAACAAAATTGTTAAGCCCTGTTTCTGAGGCCCCGTTGGTAAAATTCAGCTGTCAGCTTTGTTGTGTTTGCTGAGATTGTTGGAGATGGCTACCTTTGTTGAACTTAGATTTGCATGTTTTTTCACTTAAGATGGAAATTCCCAATGATTTTTAGAGTATATATGCAAATTATGGAGAAAATAGGAGGTAAAGTGCAAAAACAATGACACTCTGGACTCCCTGTACAACAGTACGATTCAGGAAGGTGAACATACCTGTCATTAAACCACTCGGTATAAGCAATTGGAAAGAGTTTTCTCCATTCAAAACTTGTAACACAATACAGTGTTTTCAGAAAGAAAATCCAGTCATTGGTCTATTTGTAGTTAACATTTTTTAATTCTTTTTGTAAGGTGCAGATGGAAGTTCTGAGAATATAAGTATTTCTTTGCTTTGATTCTAAAAGAAGTTGCTGACAAGCTAAAATTATGGTGATAAAACTTTCAAAGGAAATGTAGTGTTTATGACAGGTATTGATTTGACTGAGTTAAAGGCTACTTTTCTTTCTTCTAAGGTGTTTTTGAGCTATGGACAATACCCTTAGGACTATTAGGTATTTTTTTTGGGATGATCAGTATTTCCTACTGAAATTTCTGCTACCTTTTCTTCTGCTCAGTCACAACATGCAGGAAACATCACTGTCATCCTGCTCTCACAGGAAGGGGGAAGTGAAGATCAAGGTGGTCATGGTTTTTCTCTCTGTCTTCTTTTGTGTCAAAAAGAATTAGAGGCGGATTCTTCATTGTCCCTGCCACAGTGCAGTGACAAGGTGCCAGCTTCACTGCTTCTTCCAACTGCTGCACAGAACCAAACGGAGAGCACATGAGTTGTTATTTCGGAGAGGACAAAGCTTTCCTGTTTTACCCTGTGGCTTCCTACAGTGCGAATCTCTATTGTATCCAATTTCGGGGTGGCACTTGGAAGAGGAATTTTAAAGGACTGGCATGAAGGGAGAAGTAATAATGGTCTTTGTTAAGGGAAAAATTAATGGAGTTGGGAACGATGAAGTAGAAAACTTCTGTGAGAGAAACTTAAAAGAAAAGAGAGGATGCTACTTGAGACAGGAAAAAAATAAAAGACATGAACCATTAGGTTTCATGGCAGAGGCGACTTTTAATAAATTTTGAAGATTACCCTCCTCCTGAACTATATTAAAGCATTAAATCTTCTTGCAGAGTGTCTTAAAATGCATGTGACTTCTATGGTAAAAAACCACTTTAAGATGCTTTGGAAGCTTCTCAGGAAGGCAAGTGTTATAGTTACTGTGAGTACAAGTAGGTTTGTTTAAAACACAAAATTACAAATGGACTAATAACTGGAATTCCAAACCAAAGGCAAACAAAATGTAGCAGATATAAAGTTCCTAGAGTTTCTACTTTAGAAATTGCTATGATACTGTAATCTGTATCTTGAGATCTGGTTCCCCTTTCTAAAATCACCAAAAAAATCTTCAATTTTAGATGGTTCAGAGTACCAGGCCTGCAATACTTCATCAGTATCAGGTTTTTAAACCATTAAACCCACTATATCTTATGATAAGCTTTAGAAAAAATCCTTCCTGTCATAAGTTTACAGAAAATAGCAGCATGAGAATAGGGGGAAAAAATCTGAAATTATTAATTTTCAAAAATACTAGTTGTTCAGTGTGCTAGAAAATTAGTAGTTTTTAACTCCAGAAAGATAGCCTACTGAGCAGGTAATAAAAGTCATAGGTAGGTGATAAATAGTGTATTTAATTAGCAAATACTTCTCCAAACATCCCTCTATAAATATGCTATTAGATGACTCAATGTAAATAGTTTTGCTGTGATTTATCCTTCATATTTATAAGCATAATGGTAATCATCTATCTGAGATTTTCTTCAGTGTGAATGATGTAATCTAAAAAACCTCATTTTCCCCTTTTACAGAGGTTCATTATGGTGCAAGAAATTATATGCATTTCTAGACAAATTGCACAGAGGTGGGTATCTCTGGATATCTCTAACATACATCTATGTTTTCACCTTCAAATTAAGCAGACCCAACAGATATCAGAAAAATATCAAGAGATCAAAATATATCACTTTGATTTTTCCAGCTCAGTCCTGTAAAGACAAATGCTTCTCTCAAATATCTAAATATAGATACTATTATTTTCTCTATATGTAAAGATCTCAGATGTTTACAGACCATTTGCAATTATATACATAATCTGTCTGTTCAGCCAGACTAAATTTGAGTACTTTCATTAAAATCACACTGGTTTTGGTTTTGACAAAATAGTTCAAGAGTAGCTGAAAAATCACATGTAACAATAGCTCACATACACTCTGGAGAGGGAGGAGTACCAGCAGGTTTCCAACATACTAGGAGTCTTCATTCAGCTATTTGTATATCTATGTATACGGATAGATGAGAACAACAAAACCTGGATTGAAACTTAGGACATGCAGGTATGGTGCTGAACAAGGGCTAAATAGAAATAATTTTGCACATCCTCTAGGTTGTTCTGAATGGTCAAGAGTGAAAAATAGCCCAGGCTTTCATTCCCCTTTTGTACTCTCCAGACTTCCATGATGTGAACATGCTGGTTACCTCATAACATAATGCCTCTAAGATTGTTAGAGGGAAGCAGCCAAACACTGATCAACAAGAAGCTGGTAAGGGAAAAAAACAGTGCCCCAAAACTTGGCTGATCCAGCAGTATGGTTGTGTGTTTGTGCCTCATGTATTTGCAGAGCATCAGGTTCACTATGTTTGACCATACACGGTGGTAGAAGGATTCACTGGGAAAGGTTGGTGGAACACTGACTGAGGGGAGGAGAAAACTGGCACGGAGGGAGGATCTATTTGAGGTGGAGGAAAATTAACTCTTCTAACTGCTCCCGTGTATGGGATGAAGGAAATATAGATAGTAGTGTTACTTAAATCCCAAAGTTGTGTCAGTAGCAAAGCTTGCAGATCTTTCTGAAGAGGACGTTCATTTGATGGTTGGTAAGTGAAAATAGAGCCTTGGACAGAATCCTGTAGTGAAGAGTGTGCTCAAGCAGAGAAATGATGGGCTGTAAAAGTAAGCAAATATCTAGTTATTTCTGCTCAGTATGTTCAGTGTTGGTTATAGAGGCACATTTGGTTGTTCAGTATAGCCCTCCTAATGTGTATTTTGTCTTTGTAAAGCAAAGGTGTTGGGCTCTGGGGTTTTACTTACCTTAGGCTCTAATCACTGTCCACCAGGAAGAGTATTGGTATTATGGGCATGTTGGCTTATTGCTGTTTGCACAGGTTGCATGTTTGTCCCCTAATTGTCTCCATGCAGTCGTATTGCTGCCTCTCCACCTGTCCAAGGGTTATCTGGGCTTTAGTCTTCATCTTTTCCACAGAAAGATCAACATCTGCTCATAATTCAAAATACTGAAAGATTGTTCAAGAGTCAGAAGAGTCTGACATGAAATCAGGGGGATAGGAGGGATATAGAAAAGAGTTTAGATTTTGCAAGGGGAATGAGGTAGAGCATCATATTATATGATCTCAAGTCATGCACCTCTGCTCGTCAGTCCAACTCCCTGCTCTTCAGTGACATAGGACAGTATATGACTCTGTGACATAACACAGCAGTTCCCCTGTGTTGCCTTTAATAAAAACGCAACAATAACCTAGTACTTCTTTATAGAGGAGCTGTGAAGATAAATGTTTTAAAGAGGATGTGCTCATAGTGACTGAAGCTCCTCCCAATACACTCACTGCACAGTTTGACCACCTTCTTACTCAGGGCTGTCACGAGAGTTTGCTTGTTGATCCAATTTCCATATTTTGCTCCCGCTCAACAGCTGCACTCCTGCTACTTAGAAAAGTATCCTGAATATTCCCCACACACCTGGATGCTATATTCTTGCATACCCTGTCACTGGTAAACTTGGCAAGTGGACAGAAGTTTACAGAAAGAAGAAAGGGAAACTGTGAAAAATAATTGCTTTACTGGATGGTGGCAGGAAAGTGGAGACAAGGTTTCCACCCCTTATCTAGTTTGAATGTATATATGGGTTGAGTGTCAGAGGTGGCTTTATACGGCTATGTAGTGTAAAATGTTATTTCAGTGAAAAAAGCATACCCCACAGAGATGAAAACAGCTTCAATCACTCAGAGAGAACTGCTACATTCATCTTGGTATTCTCATAATCAGTGACCCCAGCACTGGCGTGTGTGATTCCATGCTCATTCTTAGTTTCTCCAGTCAGCCTCAGCACTGATGTGGTGCCTGCTCAGAGGCTGCCTCTTCCCTCCACCTAGATGGTTAGCCTTTTCCTTCTGACCCCTCCCAAAATGCTGGCTTACATTCAGACATCTGACCAGTAGTGTTACTTCAGAGTCTGTGTAGCTCTGTTTCCTTTTTCCCACATCTCCCCTCTGCTGCTTTCCAGTTGTTGATGCTTTCCTTGGAGCACTGCAAAGAGTGTATAAATTATAGTGGAGCAGCTATGCCAAAGGAAAGAACAAAGCTCACTAGATTGTTCTATTCCTAAGTATTTATAAGAAAATACTGATCCACTGGAGCTTGTCTGACTGGTAGAGGACAGTAGAGAGAGGAGAGGAAGTGATTAGTTTTATAGGTAGTGTGATCAAAATCCCTGTGAGGACTATAAAATAGAGAGCAGCAAGTGAATTGATGACCAGTGAGGCATATGGTATCTAAATTAGCAGCATAGGATCTCCCAGGATCTCCTGCATTAAATTCCTCTGATGCAGAAATGCTATGCTATTATGGAAAACAGTAAAACTGGAGGTGTAACACTTTCTCTTGAGTCTTTTCTGTAGAGTTTAATGGATAAAGCTATACACATTGCTAGAACTACCTCTAACCTCACTATCTACGTATCTGAAACTTTATTTAAGAGGAATTTTGATTACTGTGTTCTCTTGTAAACAGTTTTCCTTCTAGAATCCAAATTACCTTACCCTTAATTTAGAGCTAAGTAAATGAGAAAAGGCAGGAGAAATTCGTAAGTCAGCTGATAATATATCTCATTAAAGAGAATCATTGGCACTATAGAGCAGCTTCTTTCAGAATCACTCCATGGACCAAGTACACTTAGCATGTGTAGTGATGGAAATGAAAAGAAGTAACAAATCATGAGCCCAGTTCAGTCTTTATAGGCATGTTTTCCACTGACTTCTGGCAGAATCTTGACAGATAAAGAATATAATTTTTCAGTCCCATACTCTAGTGCATTGATAAGGATGACAGCATTCTATAAAGTTAGTTTGATGACACTGATGAAATTGCATAACTTTGGGTTTTTTCTCCAGGCTTTCATATTTTAGGACAAAAAAGTTGCAAAAGTTGTTCTTTGCTGTTTAGTGTAACCACCTAAGAAGCAACCAGTGGTTTTCAATCACAGATTTCTCTTTCATTTGGGCATTGGACTGCCACTGTATCATCGTAGTCTCACTCTTATTTCCAAGCATAAGGATTAGGTAATTTAGACTAATAGATTTCCATTTTATTGCATTATCTGTCCTTTGCCATGGACCATTCTCTCCTTCATGTGTAATATGTGATTCTCTCTGCTCAGTGTTAGTAGAATATGGCGGATTCCTTCGTGTAGTAGGAAAATAGGAATGTGAGATTTACTGAGGGAGAGAAGCCAAAAAGCGTACCCATTTGAAGATCTTTTTTTTCCCCTTCCATCTTAGAGGTTCCAGAAGTGTGAAAAAAATGATATTGTTCATTAGACTGGATCACGAGTCATGGACATGCTTGACACCCTTGTTTTTGAAGGGAATGTCCTTTCTCCTCTTCTTGCCCTGGCTTCTCAAACAGCTGGTCAAGCTGTTTGCCCCTGAGCAATAGGGGCTGATTGAAGAGTGAAGTGAAATGTGATTTATTCACAGATTAGGGTTGTTTGCTTTGATTTGGCATGGCTGGCCAGCCAGCAGGAGGTACATCCCTTGGCCAGTGCTCCTGAGGTTTCAGCTCAGCTGATGTAAGGTGTTAAGTGTTTGGTGAGGAGCAGCCGGGTAATCTATGTACAGAACTGAGGCAAGGAGCTCCTCTTTCCAAGCCTGGAGTAGTCGTGTGTATGGCAATGGGTATTTCCTTTGCAAAGAAGGGGAAGGAACCTGATTCTATTGCATAAGAGTATGGTGAGAATGACTTCACCTTTCTGTAGTTCTATGAGGATGAAAAGCATAATACAAACATTGTATACATTTAAAATAATTTTATTGATGGTATTTTTATTTTTCAGAATTGGAGGAAGGCGAATTTTTATTTTGGTAGTTCATGTAATTTATGCGTGTACCTATTTATGTATTATTCTGCATTGCTTAAGGCATCAAGTTATGAAATGACAGAGAAACATACTGTGTACTGCTTTCCTGAAAAGACTTTTCTGCCAGTCTGTGAGAGCAATGTTCAGCTACGGAGAGATAAGTAATTTCAAAATTGTAATTGAAGCTTTCCCCAGTCTTTCACAGGATCTTGGACCTGTGGTAGCAGCCAAGAAGACTGGCATTTTTTTTAAAAAAAGCCTCTCGATTTAGAAATTTGTTTTTATTAGGTCCCTTTCAAAAACTCTTCCCCTGTTGGGAGACTCTTGCCTGTGTGATAGTTGATAGGCACAGAAGACTGCCTTTCACTAATATATATGTAGTACTGCAACAACCTACCTTAAAAGCATTATACAGAGGTCTTCAGGTTACTTTTCTTGGTGTGAAAACAATTTCTCTTACCTAATACACCTTCAGTGCCAGTCATGTCCCATATCTGTCTCACTGTTTTGACCCTCACAATCCAACTACTGGGCTTTTTCCTCCTGTCTCTGTTTTTTGCCCCAGCTAAGGTGGAGCTGTTGAAGAGTTTGTATAGGGCACTTGCATTTTATAAGAAGGATTATAGATTTTTTTTATGCATTCTTGTTCAGTAGTCCCTGAAGAATGGATAATTTCAAAAGTAATTCTTGAAATATTGAAAAATATTGCCATTAGAAAATACTTAATCTTTTCTGCACCGAGATGTTCTAAAATTACAGCACGAGTTCATTAAATAACAGGTGTATTTTTACAGTGTGGAATTAATCCATTCAGCCAAATCAATAGCAATGTGGCAGCCATATGATCATCCAATATTTATGTGTAGATTGAACAATGATCTTTCTGGATAAACTTTGTGCTGCTTCCAGTTCTAACACAGCATAGACACAGACAGCTGTTTAATTCGTCAATAAATATACTAAGCAACTAAAATAAATTACCATGAGACCCAGTTTTTAGATAATATACTCTCTGCAGTTAAAAAGAGGGAAATAACAATGTAATTACCTTTTCATTCAATACTGAATAATTGCAATGCAAAAAAAATAAATAATGGCTATACATATCTGTAGTAATAAAATTAAAGGTTCCCATCCAGTCTTCCTCAAACAAATACATTCCGGCAAAAATACAGAGACTTTTTTTACCCAGTGTTTCCTCAAATGAGAGGACAAGCAGGGTGCACACAGCAGATCTTTTTCAGCTGCTCACCAGTCTTGGCTTGCTTTCTGTTTTATAAAAGTCCATTTCTAGCGATTAGAGTTGTGACAAAAATGCAGCCATGTATGCCAGAGGCAGAAAGGCATTTCCAGAGAATTTGAAATGATCATTTTGAACTAAAACGCAGCCCAGTCATTCCAAGTGGAATCAAGAATAACACTTTCGATATTGTTATGATTTAAAAGTCTGACTCTTTCTTAAAGTGTGGAAGCAAGGGAAGGAGGTACGTCCAGAAATGTTCACCAATGTTCCCTAAGACAGGAGGAGGAGTCACAAAAGGCCAGCCAAGGAAGGAGCTGATGAATACCTTAAGATATTTAAACTTTTGACAACAGGCAGTAAAACTTTGTGAGGCATAAAATTTGTTACTTTTCTTGAAGGGCAGCTCAAGTTTCAGAAGTTTGGGAAATCCTCTATTAATCTTTGTGAAATCCACACCTAGACTGGGAAATGTTGAAGCAAAGCTTTAAATCCTAAATATGCTTTTACATATGCCGATCTTGTCTAGGGCTTTGTGTTTTTCCTTTATGCACAGAAAAAAGCAGAAGATACCATAGCAGTTTTTAATCTTTTATTTGCATCTACTGATGTTCAAATTGCACTCTGTGAACTGGTGACTCCTCTTATTATGGCTGTCATGTTGGCTACTGTAAAAGTGTGAATATGCTGAAGTAAATAAAGATAAAATTAATGGCACATAACTCAGAACTGCTCACAGTGTATCCACATTTGCTTGGAGCTGTGTACCTAAGTTAATTTACCTTCTGGTGAAACTTCTTGCTGTTGTGGCTAGGTGGTTTCTGTTACTAAGTCTTTAAACCAGACAGAATGAGGATTGGTGTGAAGACACTGCCTTCTGGAGTGACCTTATTAAAACCGTTACAGGTTTAAACTCTGCCACCTCTCATGGACAACTTGACCAGGAGGCTTGGCTAAATGTTAATGCAGCTGTTCACTTAAAAATTATCCTGTTTCTGATTCTTTGTCACAATTTTTAAAGAACAGTATTTCATTGAAGGCAACCAATTCCCAGGTTGGGGGCAGGCGGGTGGCCAGAACCCATTCAGGTTTCCAGGGTTATTCATGGCTATGCTGGAAGAGCTGAGGGATTGGGGGATCACAGAAGGGACTGGAGGGTTTATGGCAGGGGACTGACTGCAAAGGTCTTAAGAGGAACTGTGGATATCATGAGAGAACGTGTCTGTCCAGTGTGAGCCATCACTGGGACAGGCTCTGGGATAGGCTCCAGGATGAGGTGCTCGGGGCCCAGGAGGCAGAGGTGCACCACAAACCATGATGATCACTGGGATGCAAGTAGCTGTTATTCCCAAGTATTTTTTTCTCTGCTACCTTCCACAGAGGTCACAGAGCCTTGTGTGGTGGTGTAGCCACTCTGGGATACCTGAATTTGAAAAATATTGGTTTAGAAGACACGCATCTATGAAAATGGTGATGGTGACTCATGGTTTATGTCTACTGTGTTTAAGTGGCTGGAGCAGTTCAGGCTCCAGCTCTTCTCGCGTCCGGGCCGCCGTGCTCCCCCCGGCGCTGCCGCTGCCTCCCCCGCGGGTGAGAGCGGCGCTCCGGCCTTACACCCCCGCCGGAGGGGCCGGGCCCCTTCGTCTGCGGGCCAAGGCGGGGCTGCAGAGCGATATCCCCGCCGGGGTGGGCCTGCCAGCTCCGCTCTCTGAGCAGCCCCGGGGCCGGCTGTGCCGCCGGGAGCATCCCCCCTCCCCGCCGGCGCTGCGCCGCCTCCCGCGCTGCGGCTCCTCGTGTCCCTTCGCTCTAGCAGGATGTAGCGGCAGCCCATTTCTCATGGAAATAGTGCTTTGTGTAACTGAATTGACATTTGGCCTTGATACCTGTATCTCCTGATAACTGAAACAAATTTCTAAAATAAATATTGTACTTTGATCTTCCAGCCCTGCATTTTTAATGACAGCTCTGAACATCACTTCATTAAGAATACATTTCAGGAGACTGAAATGCTCCGAGTTTGAACACTAATTATTTGTACAGAAAATTATGACTGCAGCGTTTCATTTTTCAGCCCATTGGTTTCTTCCAGAAATTAGTATTTATTCTCGATTTTTAAGTAATGTGCCTTCTTGGATGCAGATTTATGGCATTTGTAGTGTGGCATCTGTATGGAAACTTATCCAGCTCTTTTGTAACGTGACAAGTCGTTTTGGTTCAGCGAGATAACTGGGGAAATAACGTACTTTTAAGACTGAGGGAAACCTCGGGGTCTTCCCTGTCTCCTGAGCTACATATCCACTCTCACTTCGTTTAGAAACATTGTTCAGAGTATTCTCCTGGCAACTATTGGGTAGAACGAATTGGAAAAAATCGGGGTAGGAATTAAATCGGGCATCTCGCAGGACTCCGGTGTTGGCATAAGTTTGGGGAGTAAGTCTGGGGACAATGCAAGTGCGAGCCCAGCCGTTTCGCTTGCCCGTCAGGGAGCAGAGGTGAGGGCCGGGCTCCCCTCGTCGGGATCCCCCCTGGGCTCCGGCTGCCGCGGTGCGCTCAGACCTGCGGGGGCAGTGAGTGCACTCCTGACCCGCACGGCTCCAGGGACGCGGCTGGAGCTTGGCCAGTGAGCCCGGCGGGCCGCGGGCAGGGCTGTGCCCGTGTGCGCCCTCCCTGCCGCGCCGCTGCCCGGGGCTCGCTGTGGGTCCCCATTCCCCGCCACGTCCCGGTGGATGGCGCATCGGCGGTGCCGGGAGGTGTTTGTGTGCGGTGGGTGGAGGTGCTGGAGCCCGTGAGCCCTGCACCGTCTCAGGGAGATGGGAACCCCACCGCCCGCAGCGTCGTGCCCTGCCGGGCGTGCTGCCGGGCCCCGGTGCATTAGTGAGTGGGAGAAGTGCTGGGGACGCGGCCCTTCTCTCCCTGTTGCCAACCTGGTGGAGCGGTTACCTGGCACATGGGAAGAGCCTGATGTGGCTGCTGCGTAGGGGATCAGTATTACACGGGGTCGAGCTTTTCCTTCTCCCCAGGACTCAATATGGAGCCGTGGGAGAGGACTTGGCACTTTAATCCCTTCAAAGAAACCGATCTAATTCAAGCCCTACAACTCTTGAAAGTCTTTGAGCGGACGGTGATTGTTTCCACAGGAAAGGCAGATAAAGATCTCTATGTGCTGGCGTTTAAAGAGACTTCAGTGGCGGTGCGAATACAATTGAACCCAGCGACTGCGAGGAGGATCGAGTTACCTGTGCAAACAGCTCCGGAGGACCAGAGCCAGCCGGCATCTGCCCGAAGGGGCACCCCCACCCTCTCAGGACAGAGCTGGACGTCCTCATTTGGTACCTGCCCAAACAGGCCAGCGTTTGCGTTGGCCTCAGAGCAGATGGGGAAGCGGCGAGCAGAGGAGCGCGTTTCCAGGCCCCCGGCGGAGCGCGGAGCTGAGCGGTCCGCGGAGGGGCGCGGGGCCCTCGCCGGGCGGCGCAGAGCGAGGGGTCCCGCCAGCTCTGCGGCCCCCCGGCAAGCTGCGACCCAGATGTGCCTGGTGCTGGTTAGAGGGTCCGTAGCCTCACACATGGTCGAACGCAAGGCGGGTTAGGTCCTTCATGCACACACGCACAGCTACGTGTCTAGTTAGAAGCCGAAAGGTGCGGGGTGAGGGAGCAGAGCGCTTGGGCCGAGTTGGGCTTTGTGGCAGGAGGTGGGCGAGCGAGCGGGACAGACCCGGTGCCAGTGTCCGTGCTCCCGAGGGGCCGCCCCGACCCGCGCTCGCCCCCGGCGCAGGCAGCCCGGCTCGGCAGGCCCGCCCAGAGAGACTCTGCTCTTCATTTAAAGAAATTACGTCCTTCACACCCGACTGCCGCTAGGGAAGAAAAACTTTCCCCTTCGGTTTGCCGGCCGCCCGGTTTGCCGGTGTCTCTCCGCCGGTGGCAGCCCACCGCCCCTCCCGGCCCCGCTGGGCGCCTGCCCTGGCCCCGCGCCGGGCGGGGGCTCCCCGAACGAGGGGGCAGCGCCGGCTGGGAGAACCGAAACAAACCCCGCTACCCGAGGAGAAAACGCGCGGTTATTTGCGGAGTCACATCGAGGGCATATCCCTCAGCCTCGGGGGAAGGGCGGGCGGAGGGAGGGAGCGGGGAGGAACCACCAATTACTCCAGGGAAGTTTTACAGCTGGGATCGACCAGCTCCGATCAGGTGAACTCTCTGTGCTCTGTTACTTTGAGTCATTAAACACTATCAGAGGAATCCGGAGGCAGATTTCTCGAGCGATAACAAAGACACGTTGTCACTTTAGGGCTCTGCCACAAATCCTTAATTGCAAAAAAAATAAAAGAAAAAAAAAAAGGAGGGGGGGGAGATCCAGTGTCTTGCACATCCAACACGAGGGTCTCTAGGCGGTAAGGGGTCCTTTGATCAAGAAAATCCAATTATTTGTGTATATACATTTCCCACATAGTGATTACTTCATTAATTGTCCCGCCTTTATCTCCTCCCTTCCCATCCCCCCTAATAATCAGTTCTTTTATCCAGACCAACAAACACACCATAGGAGCTTTGTGGATTCAAAGGATTTGCTTTCGCTTCTGAAAGAGCCGCTATTCTTTGATGATTGGGTAGCGGCAAACTTCAAAGCCATAAATCTTCCCTCTGACTGGTTGGCGGCCCAGCAAAGTCCTTATCAAATTCTTGGAGGTGATCCTGGCGCAGTCAGACAGTCCGCGGAGATCGCGCAGCGCGGGGGGGTGGGACGCGCACGGAGGCGAAGAGATCAGAAGGAAGGGGAGAGAGAGGGGGAGACAGAAGGAAACTGGGCAGCTTCTCATCTTCCCCTCGGCGTCCTCATGCCTCGGCAGTGCCCCGGCGCCTTCCCCTGGCCCCGGGCGCAGTAGCCATGGCCGCTGTGGCTGTCCTCCGGAACGACTCCCTCCAGGCTTTCCTCCAGGTCGGTACCCGCGCCCGGGGCGGCTCGGTTGTGGCTCGCGTTGCGCGGGGGCCGCCGGCCTCAGCCGCCTCCCTCCTGGGGCTTTACCCCGCGGGCAGCCCGGAGGGGGCGGTGGGGACCCCGCGGGGGTGAGGAGGCCAGGCTCGGGCTGCTCGGGCCGGCAGCAGCCCGGCAGTAACTCCGGACGGTGCTCCGTGGCAAGGAGGGTGGGGGTACGGGGGCTGGCCCCTGCCCACCGCAGCCGCTGCCCCGGCCCAGGAGCGGTGGCGGGGCCGGCACCGTCGGGGCGGGGCGGGGGGGCCGGCCCGTCCTGCCCGCTGAGCGCGCATTGTTTTTGGAAAGTTTGCCGGCCAGGCGGGAGCGGCGGGGAGAGCCGGCCACGCACGGGCAGCGGCGCGGGAAGTTCCCCGCGGGTCGGGGGCGGCGGGCGGCGAGTAACGCGCTCTTTCCCTCCTTCCCTCCCTCCCGTTCCTGCGCAGGACCGCACCCCCAGCGCCTCCCCAGACTTGGCCAAGCACTCCCCCCTGGCTCTTCTGGCCGCTACCTGTAGCCGGATCGGACAGCCGGGCGCAGCGCCCTCGGATTTCCTGCCGGTCTCCTACGACCCGACTCTGGGATCCCCCTCCAGGATCTTCCATCCGTGGAGCGGCGAGATGCCGGCGCACTCCCCGGGGGGGCTGCCGCCGCCGCATCCCAGCCTGGGGCTGACCCCTCAGAAGAACCACCTGCAGCCCTCCTTCGGCGGATCGCACGAACTGCCCCTCACACCCCCGGCGGACCCCTCCTACCCTTACGAGTTCTCCCCCGTCAAGATGCTGCCCTCCTCCATGGCCGCCCTGCCGTCCAGCTGCCCGCCCGCCTACGTCCCCTACGCCGCCCAGGCCGCCCTGCCGCCCGGGTACTCCAACCTGCTGCCGCCCGCCCAGCCCTGCCGCCAGCTGTCGCCCAACCCGCCGCCCGAGGACATCCCCTGGTGGAGCATCCAGCAGGCCGGCGCCCCGGGCGGCTGCGGACACCGCTTCCCCGCGGCCGCGGCTCTGCCGCGCAGCCTGGTGCTGGGGCACTCGGACTTCGCCCAGTACCAGACGCAGATCGCCGCCCTGCTGCAGACCAAGTCTCCCCTGGCGGCCACGGCCAGGAGGTGCCGCCGCTGCCGCTGCCCCAACTGCCAGTCGGCCGCGGGCAGCGCCCCGGAGGCGGAGCCGGGCAAGAAGAAGCAGCACATCTGCCACATCCCCGGCTGCGGGAAGGTGTACGGCAAGACCTCGCACCTGAAGGCGCACCTGCGCTGGCACACGGGCGAGCGGCCCTTCGTCTGCAACTGGCTCTTCTGCGGGAAGAGCTTCACCCGCTCCGACGAGCTGCAGCGGCACCTGCGGACTCACACGGGCGAGAAGCGCTTCGTCTGCCCCGAGTGCGGGAAGCGCTTCATGCGCAGCGACCACCTGGCCAAGCACGTCAAGACCCACCAGAACAAGAAGCTGAAGGCGGCGGCGGACGGCGTCAAGCGGGAGGACAGCCGCGACCTGTGACCGCCGGGACCGGACCGGCGGCCGCGGGCGGCCCCCGCGGGGGTCCCGTCGCGGAGGGCAGGGCTGCGGGGAGAGGGCAAGGCTGCGGGGAGAGGGCAGGGCGGCCGCTTCTCGCACCGGCGTCGGGCCCGGCGAGCAGGACCTCGGCTGGGGGCGGCCTCCGCGGACCCTCCGGCCCAGGATTAGACGGTCGTGGGGCCCCGGGGCCGTCCCAGGACAGGCGCCCGGAGCGCGGCCGAGGGGATGCCGCGGGGCACAGCCCGGCTGTCGGGGCCGAGGCTTGTGGGCACCCGGGGGTGAGGCGGCACCGTCGGTGTGGCCGCGCCAGGGCCCGGCCCTCGGTGCTTTCAGGGTGAGAGACTGAAGTTTTGTGTACAGGTTATTTAATAGTTACGTTTGAATACACGTGTTCCCCTCCGTCCTCGGCCCCGCGCGGGGACCAGCATGAGATGTTTCTGTAAAGCGACCCGCGACCGCAGCGTGAAATAAACACGTTCACACCGGGGTCAGCAGGGCCGGTCCCGCCGCGTCGGTCTGGTTTGATCCTCCCCCGGCCCCCGCGTCCCGCTCCGGCCCCACCGAGCCGGCGCACGGTGACCCCAAAGCTGCGCCCTCAACACCTTTGAAATCCCCGTGGCTGCTTCGGAACGGTGTGTCTGTTGGCTTTGGTTGTGGGGAAGGGGAGGGGGGGTTAATTATTGTCGTTGTTTTGTTTCCTACACATAAAGCTGAGAGAGAAAAGAGAAATGCATGGTGCCAATCCTGGGAGTGAATGTATGGGTCAAGTTCCACAGACTGGGATATGTATTTGAGCAGAGGTGGGCAGCAGACAGTGTCAATGATGCCTCTTCTCGGAGAGGTCCAGGCCACAGGGCCAGCCACAAGCAGCCATTCCTGGCCTGAAGTAGTCTGAGGCACAGCAGAGCCAAAAATAATTCCCAGATGTTAACTTTCTGCAAAACTGCAGAATATGAGGGTGAGATACTTGTTACCCTGCCAGTAGGACGAAATGGCAATCACTGTCCTGCAGAGGGAAAGATACTTGGCACAAAACTGTGTTCAAAAGTATCTGTTAGATGGTGACATCTTTTAGGGTCCTTAACTCTCACTGGGCATTATGTAAGTATGAGTTTAGGTATATTTCTCTTAAAACAATGACCTTTTTTACTGCAATGAGTTCTCTATTTATTTTTTTAACTGAAATCTGCATAGCCAAACAGATGAGCAACCTGATCAGTAATTTGCCAAATTTCACATTTTAATATAGAGAACATCTTATTTGCTCCTTATATTTAGTTTTATTTTCTGATTACCTAATGAGACAGTGAAATAAAAAGTGCCTTTGAAACTTTACCAGGACCAATCTGGAACCATTCAGCTTCAGGTGAGATCCTCTGGTGGCAGAACCATATTGATAGAGGTACACTTTGCCATGGATTTCTGAATCAAGAAAAAACCACAGATTGATAAATGTTTGTAATGACAGGATGTGTAAAACTGATGGGTTTGTATATATGTCAAATACTGCCAAGAATCTATTCTCTCAGGGAATAATGAGATGAGACAATACCAAAAGAACCTTCATATCTGAAATAATTAGAAGTTAATGGACAGTTACCATAGTACAGCTCCTTAACAATATTTTAATGTTTATGATTCTAAATTAATTTCCCACACCATATTCTTCGAGTGAACTTACTAAATTAATAGCCAAGCAGTTATCTTCTGTGCTACTGAAGATTCTTCTATAACCTGTCCTTTATAGAAACCCTTGTGAGAAAGATGTTTAGCTTCATTAGTTAGCATTCCTTTGCCAAAGACTTAGGCTCTAGAAGCATGTTGTTGAGGAATATTAAGTAGAAGATACCTTTAGTGTTCCAGAGTGAGCAACAGCAAGGCAGGAAATAACTGCTGGAACTGATCCAGAAGTCCTTAGTCAAAAAAGTCTTTGAGACAAAAGCACATCCCATTTATGTAGGATTTAAATATTTCATCAGGAATAACAATGTTTCTGCTTTTTAAAATGTTTCATGGCATACAGTGGCAACCTGCTTCCTTTCTTTGATATGAAGTTACATCAAGACTGTAGAGTTAGGAGAATTTAGGACTTCTTTAAAAGAGTTTGTTTCAACAAATAATCTTTCAGTTTTGTGTTTGGATCAGAACTACTTGAAATGGACAATAGTGGAAAGTGCCTTTGTTGGGAGCAGTACAGGAGAAACAACAGAGTACGAAAGATCCCTTCCAGGATAGAATAATTGCCACACGGTAATGGCCTTTCACTGCTAAGTAAGTGCCAAGACCAAGACGAAGTATTAGTGTGAGCCAAAGCAATGTATTAGATGGTCTCTGTGGCAAGTTCAGCCTGACAAAGAACTAGAGAACCACTCCTCTTAGAGCAGATGTAACTGTCAGAAAATAGCCCAATAATTGTAGGCGTGATGATTTCTAAGCTGGACCATTATGGAAAGATTTTTCTCCAGTTGGAAGACAGACTGAATTTTCCCAGCATCTGTGTTGCCGGGTTTAGCCAGACTATTTTAGGTTCTTTTTCATTCTGCAAGACACAACTTGCCCCCAAATCCATCAATTTTACTAGTCACTTAAGTGTGAGCCTGAAAGTAATTCCTATTTTAAGCAAAAGACCATTGCCCAGGCAGTGCCAGTACCATGTCAAGGGTGTGGTGGTATCTGATTAAAACAAACGAAGCAGTGGGATGTTGTAGCCTATGCACCTTGTGTATCTGTGGAATGACTACAGTAAAGCATGAAAGTGCACAGGTTAAAAATACCTACAGGCAAAATTAGTTAAAAACCTGTCACGAGAGAGATGCATTTAAGAGAAAATGCAGTTGTCAAATGCTAATGAAAATCTTAATCTGTGAGAATAGCACAGACACACACAAAAAAAAAGAAAAAAAGGCAGAAAATTAGAGACCTGGAACACAAGGTAAGTAAGAGTTTAGAATTTAAAAAAAATATTTCTCCGTAAAGCTTTTAATAGTTCACTGGAAAAAGAGGGTATATCCATTATAGCTGTTTCATATTCATCTGTAAATAGCTAAATCGTATGATAGCTTTTCAATTGAAATCATTAAACTTTTTTAGTAGTATGGCATTTGAATATACATGTGACCTTTCTGATGTGTGGGTAGAGCATTACAAAAATATATTGCTTACATCTCAAGAATTTATTTCTAGTTAGCAAATTGCACTCTATAATAAAATTAACTTTTAATTTTGCATTCACAAAATACATTTTATACTTTTAGCTGTTTCAAATCAACTAGAACAGCTGTTCATTTTATAAAATTAAATGATTAATATTTTTCTTAATTATAGATTTTGAGTACATATGCTGCTCAAGGTCAATTCATTTCCTAATTTTAAAATTAAATGTCATTGGTATAATAGACATATCATATAAACTAATTCATCTTGCAGTTAATTTGTATTAATTAATCTCAACCAAAAATTAGTATATGGTTAAAAAACTTGAGATTTGGTCTGTTTTCTGAGTTGAAAAGTGATTTTCACACTTGGACAGACTTTCAAGCAGAGAAAACATTAAAAAAAAACAAAAACAAAACCTAAAAACCAACCAAACAAATAAACCACAACAACCCAACCAACATTGTTTTTTAGATAGTTTTAGGTTTTTTTAATGTGATGTTAATCAAATTATTTTTAGTTAAGGGCCTAATAGAATAAGACTTTCACCTGAGAGAAGGTTGCAGAATTCACCTTTTGGTCCTGACTCTGCAGATTTTCATTGCAATAATCCAACAAATTTATAAAGTTATGTGTCACACTCCCTCAAACACTATTATAGAAAAAGTAAGATAAAGTTTTTTTAAACTATATTGAAAGATGTCCTCTCTAAAACTATCATTATGTAATTTTCCCTTCCATACTAAATGGTAGATGTGATTTTTGAAAAAAATATTTAATCTTCAATGATTTGCAGATTTTGAGAGATTGCCTTTTAAAGTAACTACAACTTGACTATTTCAGTTTGTAAATTCTCATATCTAATATTAGTCTCGAATAATGAAGAAATAGGGAATATAAAATGCTCCTGTCTTGAAACTCTTAGATGAAAGATATTTTTTTGTCTTTCAGTGATATTCAATGACTTTAGCAGACCATTCAGAAGTTCATAAATAGGGAAAATTTGTATCTCTGTGCAAGTACTTGCACAATTATTGAGGCACTTTTAAACATTTTTAATACCCTCATACTGAGTAATAAGAAACAAAAGTATAATTCCCACCTTATTGTCAGATCTTATGATTTGCTAGAGAATCTTATTTTTTTTTTGTTTGTTTTCCTCTGTTACAGTTTTTCCAGTTATTTCACCCTTTCTATGAGGTTCTTGTGAATCCAGTGGGAAAGATGTGGGGTCTGCTGCTCTGGCACATGATAGAGTCAACTCAAAAACATTTTAGATTTTCCTGCCAAACTTCTTAAAAATACTTACCAAACAGAATCCCTAAATCTTCCAGAATACTGAGGTTTTCTCCAAAGGGATTGCCTTGCAGGTACCTTCAATAACTTCACATTTAAATATTGTCCAAGCCACTGAGGACCTGGAAGTGTTCAGCAACCACCACGACTCACTCCTGTCAGGTAAGTGTTGATGTACAGCACAAAGAAGGATCCAAGGCCCTAGCCTGATTGAAGGAATAGTCTTGACCAGAGAAAATCAGCAGAAGCACGTGTAATTCAAAGGGTCTTTTAAATAAGTTTATGGGGTTTATTTCCTGATGATATTTACTCTCAACTGATTTGAAGTCACACAGATGTTTCATTATGGATAATGAAAACCAAAGAAAACATGTATTTTGACCTTTTACTGTGACAAGTCAGTAAGAGATTACGGATAGTGAGATTTGGCCTTTAACCTGAAGGCCATCAACACTGTTTATCTACTCATCGTCTCTTAATTTCTTTTGTGTTATACATTTACTTAAGTACACAAAAAATCCCATCATGTCCCTGACCCAGGTCTGGTTACATCACTGCTTAGTCACATTAATGGGAGCCCAGCTGAGGCTGTGTACAAACCTGTGTGCTCTGAGGAGGGTTAGGGATGTCCTCTCAAGGGCATGTAGATACATAATAGGTCTCCATAGGTGACTGTGTGGTGCGTCCCGTGCTGCCATGTACTGAAGTCAGTGGCCAGGACCTCCTGAAGCAGTGGCAAGTTTGTACCGAGTTGTGAACTAGGTCACTGTTTGCTGGCCAATTAAATGCATAGTCCTTGTACAGAGTGTCTGTATAGGCTCAGATTTGCCCATTAGTGGTAGGTACAATTTACTGTTCAGTGATATTCAATGATTTTTAGCAAACCACTCAAAGTTCATAAATAGGTTAAATTTGTGAATATTGTGCACACAATTGCACAGTTATCAAGGCACTTTTACAAGAGCCTTGTACCAAAGTAGCTCATCTTAATCTCTAGGGTATCACTCCTGGGCTTTTTTTTGGCTGTTGGTGCCAGTACTGAGCAAGTAACTCACTCCAGGCAACATCCTGCTTTGCCCTTCCTGTCAACCCGTCCCATCACAAAATGCAATCTTTTTTTTTGCATTTGTGATTTTCTCTTGTGACTGAATCATGGACTTTTACCATGACAATGACTGAGATGTCCTGAACTGGGTATTACATCACCATGGCATTTAGTATGGAGGAGTGATGAACCACAGGGGCGGGGGG
>JAWWTY010000160.1:20130121-20202385 GCA_035222235.1 Margarornis squamiger
CCCCCCCCCCCCCCCCCCCCCCCCCCCCCCCCCCCCCCCCCCCCCCCCCCCCCCCCCCCCCCCCCCCCCCCAAATGAAAGATAAACTCATTTTTTTTAAGAGATACTTATATTCAAAATGAAAAATAATATTCAAATGCCGGAAACTGATATTTTGCACAACTTAAATGTTTCTGTTTGCAAATACCACCGTAACTGGCTTCAATAGCGGGTACCTATGTTTTTTGTATTTTTGAAAGGTAGGCTATATTCCTATTATCCACAAGTCCTTGTTCCTATAACAGTACTGAGCTATTTAAACAACGTTCCAGTATTAACCTGTACACTACTCAAAAACATTTTTCATTTTCCTTTTTAACATAAACCAGACATCACAGAGCACACTTTCAAAACAGGCTCTAATTATAAAGCAGGTTAAAAGAAATTGTATTAGCCAAAGCCCATATCTTCACTTGGGGTCATATCTCACATGCTTTTTTCAGGATCATATGGCATGCCTGTGATCTCCACATGCAGATCTCTCATCTGTATGGAAAGGAGATGTCAGTCACATTCTCCCCTATTTCAGACAGCTCTCCACAAGTCTAGGATCCACGTGTGAAGAAGAGAAAGGAAAATGCACACTATTCATTCATTAAGGATTAGACAGGAAAGATAACAGAGCCTGAGAATGTCAGGTGGTCTCAGCTATTGTATGTTAATACCAAAGGAGTGTGGAAATGGCTTCATTTCTTCCCCTCACTAGCTTTCCTTCTGAGCAGGAATAGTGGTAGTGCTTTGGTTTTGTTGAACCCTGTGAGAACAGCCAAACACTTGACATCTGCTTACTTTACATATCATAAAACATTGATTGTGCACCTTAGTAGCCCAATATAGGAAGCCCATTCTTTGCAGCATTAACTGATCCTTCAGCTGTGTGGCTCCACTGACTTCTTACTGTTAATTTGCTCTGAAAAAAAACTTAAAGAGTTTTAAGCAGGCAAAGATTATACTTTTATATTTTCCAAAATATTAACCAAATCTTCTTATGTGCCTACATGAGGCCTAAGGCTATGTCTGAGCTTCTTAATAAAATGCTTAAATAAATTGTATAATGATGCTGAGAAGCTACTTGCAAAGTACTGTAATCAAAGCTGTGTTCAGAGCCTCAATAGTTAAGTTACAGAGAGCAGAACCATGAGCAATCCTGTTAGGGGAAGTAGGCTCTCTGTAACACTTTAAAACTGCATGTGAACACTGGAAGTGTAACTGCTACCCCAATGGGATAGTGAATATACAAAGAACAACACTTAACATGCTCAGCATATCCTGGCAGTCTACAGGGAAGTGTTTTTTTTCTCATCAGAGGAAGGGCTTGTTAAACGTTTTTCTGACAAGGGAGGAAAAAAGATGTTCATGGATCTGAAGATCATTATGCTTCTGTCAAGCAGGAGGGTGAGGCAGAAGAGAGAGCACCTAGGTAACCTTGCCTTTTCATGCACCACCTTTCCTTGCATTCACAACTATCAACATTATCCTAGTTCCCTTCTCTACCTTCCAGATGAAGAGGGGAGGCGCAAGACCCAAGAATTTTTAGAAGCTTTAGCTGCTTCACATTCCCTGGTTTCCCTGCAAAACTCGTGAGGATTTGTGCATTGCTTTCATGGGGCTTGCTCTCTCCCCACATGAAGAAGAAAGTTTCCTAAGCTAAATACAGTGATTGCAAAGTACTGAATTCATTGAGATTTAAATGTGGAAATTACCTTCTAGTTTTACCAGTCAATTATTTTTCTCAGTAGAACTACAGTTTTAATCTGCTAAAAAATATTAAATATTAAACAGCCAGTAAAGCAGAATAGTATATTACATTAAAATAATTCCTTATAAAGTGCCTAAGCACATTAGAATCTCCTCTGTCTTTTTATTATATGGATTCATTCATCCTAGACTTAATTTAAAATAGGTGTCAGATATCAGCTATAATGCTGAGATCTAGATTCTGGTCTAGATGTTAGAACATCTGACACTTAGTGAGCATGTTCAAGAAAGGGGAAGGAGGAGGGTAAGTTTAAGCCTGTTTTTAATAAGCTAAGCAATTAGATGTTTTGAATACTCAGAATGATATATTAGACTTATACAATTATTTGGTTTGTTTGGTTGCTTTTCAATACACTTGAGAACCAGCTCCTAATTAAGATACACACACTATCAAAGATTAAAAATTTAGATGATGGTAAAAACAATTAGAATGATGATGTAGGCTTAGATTCCCCATGGTTCTTGTACAGGATCTGCAAGACAGCATAGAGTATGGGCGTGTGGAATTTACTTTCTCTGCACAAGGTCCAGAAATAGCTGCAGTATTTGTGTGCCCTACCAGGGACATGGCTGTGTTTTCCCTGAGCTGACTCGGTACTCTGACAGGAGCTTTACCTTTCGAGGGAACGGCTGCAGTGCACAAATCCTTCTGGGGGATCAGCAGTCTTGGGTACTGCCATCCTTATCCTGCTCCCGAGGCCAGACTGTTAGATCACAGCACAGCCTCTACCTGTGCAGCATACACCAACTATATATTAATTATTTGTTATTTCAGTTTAAAAAACATTCCTTCTTACTTAAAAGGTATAAAAGAAAAGCACAGCACACAACAAAGCACATTTTATGAAACAGAATCTAGAATAAATGATCCAACCAAGATTACTTTCAATTACAGGTGTGCCTCACCTCTTTAAAACTAATAGGCTGTGTAATATACCGTCCTTAATATGTCCTGAATGTATTGCTCTTGATCTCAGAAGCAGTAAGCACAGTCTCTCTCATGAAATCTTGCTGTAGAAATGACCAAGTTCCTACCATCTCAATGCCACATGAAAAACCTTAATCAAAGCAACCAAGCCTCTTTGACTTGCTGCTGATTCCACAGCACTTTTTATAGTGATACCACTTTTCTCTATCATCATTTATTCAAAAAGGTAAATCAAAAGCATAAAATAGTCTCATCTGAGTTTGTGCCTGCAGGAGATGTTCTTCTCATTGGTTAAACCATGAAGTCTAACTTCAGTCAGAGATAAACTAAGTGACTGACCTGACTTTCTGTTCTCCTTTTCCATGTATAGAATTTCCATATTCTTACGCACCAGTTACAATCCAGTCTTAAAATAAGGATTTTAAAAAAGAAAATATGTCTTCAGCAGCTTGGCTTAGACAAATGAGTACTTGTTTTGAGAAAGCCGCACCATTTAATTGCTGACCAGAAAGCCAATCTTCTATTAATCTTAACTAAGTAATCTGAGTATATCGCTAATGCCTGTTAGTGTGAGATGCATTTTAAACTATATTGATGATGATTAATACCAAGCATCTTTACAATGTGAATTCTACAAATACATTCTAATGTTTGTGTGTGTGAAGTCACACTTTTTTCCCATTTTGACTTTTACCAAGCTTATTTTCATTTAAAATAAGTCATTAGGAATTCCCTTTGAACTAAATTGTGATAAGCAACACTTCAGCTGAAAAGGTTTGCAAAATGACTGGGTCGGCCCTGAAGAACTGCCCAGGAATAGGTGGTATGTTAGATAACACAGCTAATGCCCCTAAGTTTTTGTGGCAGCAGGACAGTGTAATTAGGATCACATCTTCCCACCTGCAGCTCTCAGGCCTCAATAATTAGGCTTTTATTAACACCTCTGCACGAAGTTGCAGCTTTTCCTAACTTCTCTGGAGGGCTCTGATTCACACCTCTGTGGTCAGAGTACTTTACCCACTCCACTGTAAGGTTCTCAGGGAAAACCTAACAGGATCCCAGCTACAGCTGTTTAAAATCCGTTCAGTGCCTTTGGGGTGTTTGTGTGTGTGTAGGGCCATAAGGAAGCTGCAGAACTGCATGTGCCCCTGGAGCCAACTGCATAACCATCAGAGAGTCCCAGAATGCAGGAAGAGCCCCTGCTACACGGGGCTTCCTTTGGCAAACAGGAGTGGAGATGCTCGAAATGGTTTTCTCAGGGGAAATGGTAAGTACAATGGAGATGCACAATTATCATTGTCTGTTTAACCTAGGAGCCTGTTTCCCAGTAACAGATGCTTAAGGAAAATGGATTAAAAACAAGGCATATATAAAACCGATACTCCCCTTAGCATGGCCCCTCAGCTTCTGGGGAACAGTGCTTTGGAAACTTCCTGAGCTGGAATCGCATTTTGTTTGTTGTGTTTAATAGTCGCAGATAGGCAGATCCATCACAGATTTGTCTCATCCTTTATGACTGGATTTACACTTTGTGGGTCTGGACATCCTTTGACAGCTGTTTGTGCAGCCGTGATAGCCTTATAAGCGTTTCAGTGTTCCCCGGACGCCCCTTAGAACAGGACTGGCTCGGGGCGGTCCTGCACCGCGCTCCGCAGGGGCACAGCCCCGCTCTGACCGCCCCGCGCCCGCGGCAGCCGCGGATGGCGGGGCCCCGACCTCTCTTTGCTGCAGGGGCGCTGTACAGCCGCCTCCCCCCTGTAAGAGGTGCCGCCCGCCTTCCCCCGGCCCCGGTCCCCGGAGCACACCTTCCCTCAGGTGGGCCCGCTCAGCGCTGCTCTGCTCTGGGGCGGGAGGAAACAAACCTGACGGGAACCCTGGACGTGTTTCAGACTTTTTTTTTTTGCGGCAAGTTGGAACTCACGTCACAGAATAGTAGGTACAAGATCCTAAACTTTTTTGGTGTTGGGTTTGTTGGTTTTTTTCTTAAATGCACAAGGCTGCCAAGGCTCCAGGCTCTTGTTTCTGTAACATGGCTTGTTCAGCTTTCACTGCAGTGGGATGAGCTCTGGTGTTGTCAAAGTTGATTGTTTTTGAAGGTCACATGTGCACCAGTATTTCCATTTAGAGCTCTCTCCTCACAGCTTGTCTCTGGGCTGTAAAATGTCACCATATCAGAAGCAGGTTGTGTGTAGTCCAGAAAAGCTTTTCTCCCATTAGTAAAAACTTGGAGTTAAAGGTGTGAGCTGGAATATATGGTTTTACTGCTTTCCAAGCCTTTTTATTATATGCCTGTATAAATGAAAGCTGATCTAATTTAACATATAAAATGCGATTAGACAAGCACATAGTTTTGACTTCTATCTTGTCCCTTTATTGCATCATACAAAAAGATGAAAATGGTTAAAGTGTTAACATCTGAGAGGTGATAAACCTTCTGATACTTTATTTTTCCCAGGATAAACTTTCTAACACCTTGTTATGGGCTTGCATACGTATTCCCAATACAATGTACAAGATCTGGTGAGTTTCCTGTGTGCTTCAGGTTATGGATATTTGTTGCAAGAGGCATGGTTCAATGTTTGGAGTCTGTTCTAGTTAGACCAGGCTAAATAGTCACTGCTCTCTTTTTTCATTCCCTTCTTCTCGTTTAGCTGTTTGTTCCTACTCCTGAACCAGCCCCTGCAATGTCTCTTCAAACCAGATCTACCTGGTGTAAGTCATCTGTAAAATAACCTAGCTAGGGCAGCAGGGGGAAATACTGGGTCTCATCAGTACCCAGGGTACAAGAGGTGAAAGCAGGTGAGAATTAGGCAAGGGTAAAAGCAGCAGCCATGTGGTGGTGCTGCCAGTTCTTGAGGCTTGTAGCATGTGGAGCAACTCTTACGTATAGGCAGAGTTACAGGCACACATAAAGAAGTGTTCCCATCACCTATGCTGTGCTGCCATGGTTATTTCAGTGGCCTCTTCTATCTGTTGTCAGAAGAGAAAGTAGGATCACATCTGGGGTGTTGATGAGATACCTGAATTTCAGCCACTTAGGTGGTAAACACTGTTTTCTGCCTGTCTCTTCACTCCACTGAAATCCCCTCTACTGCCCACTTTGTGAGATCCCACCTGGAGTGCTGCATCCAGTTCTGGGGCCCCAGCATAAGAAGGATATGAACCTATGGAACAAGTCCAAAGGAGGCCATGAAGATGGCAAAAGGGCTGTGAGGAAAGGCTGGCAGAGTTGGGGCTGTTCAGCCCGGAGAAGACTCCAAATGAGATTTTGGAGCATCTTCCAGGACCTAAAGGGGCCTACAAGGAAGCTGGAGAGAGACTTTTTGCAGGGAGATGGAGGGACAGGACAAGGTTCAAACTATAAGAGGGGAGGTTTAGATCAAATATCAGGAATAAATTCTCTACTATGGGGGTAGTAACTGGCACAGGTTGCCTGAAGAAGCTGTAGATGCCCCATCCCTGGAAGGTGTTCAAGGCCAGGCTGAATGGGGATTTGAGCAATCTGGTCTAGGGGAAGGTGTCCCTGCCCATGGCAGGAGACTCAGAACTGGATAATCTTTAAGGCCTCTTTCAATGCAAAGTTTTCTATTATTCTATAAATACTGAATATAATACTGAAGCAACTTGCTACTCAAGACATTTTTCTGCTCCTCATTAACTTAAAGGATAAACTTTCTCTGACTTTTAAGGGAGAAGTGTCTGGCCCTGCAGTGGAATTCAAACATAAAACATCATGCTTCCCTGACAGCTGTGTGCCTTCTGTGAGGGGAGGCCAAAACCCAGCAAGAAAATACAGCTTGCTTTAGCTGCTTCAAAGTGAGAGAACAGCAAGGGGAAAACATTTATAAACGCCAGTACTGGCAAGGAAAGTAGAGACACTGGTCTTTTGCTTTCAAGGATGAACAGCTACTGCATGTTGAGGAATTCTGCTTTTTGTTACAGAGCTTCTGAGCTTCTAATCCGTATGCTGTAGGAAAATTAATGTACCCTTAAGACTGACCACAAAATAGATAGCTTTATTTTTGACCGGAGAAGTTACAGATCTTTTTGTTGAGTATTCTTAAGTTTTTGGATGTTTGGTTTTATTTTTTTTCTTTTTGGCATGACTACTGTGTCACAGACCCTTTCAGCCTAAGATTAAAGGAAAAACAGCTGATTCTGTTTATAGGAGCCTTCAGATCTCTACGAGACATTATGTGGATATGGTCACGAAACTTGTTTTAAAATTATTTCTTTATGTTTTGTTTTATTTTTCAGGTTTTTGGAACACCAGAAGTGATCAGTGCAGTGGTATTTTCTTACAAGGTATCTATCACTACAGATAGTGTGATGGTATTTTTAAGTAAGAGTTTCTAATTTCCAAGTCTATTATTAAAACATTGGAAAGTGTGTTTGGTATTAAGCTATGAGAGACTAATTAGCATATTTTAATTTATAATAATTTTATTTTGAACATTTTTATCAGCTTTTAAAGAAATACTATTTGTATCTTGTCTTTTGTGTGGCCAGGCAGACCCTGCTTAAAACTATTAATGACATTGTAGTGTAGTCTACAGGGTTTATAGTGTAGATTGTGTAGCTGACATGTTCACTGAAAAACTGCGCTGATAAGAGTACCCTACTTGAGATATCTATCATGAGAACATGTGTCCCCTCATATGTCCCAAATAAAAAGTGAAATCTTTTCAAGACTTCATTCCAACACCTCTCTCCCATGTTAAATGTGTAACTGTGAATACTATATTTCAGATTTAAAATTACTTTGCACTATTTTTTTTGTTAAACCATGCACTTCAAACATTTATTGTCTCACATGAAGTAATCGTGTACCTTTTTTCCATTGACTGATCTCTAAAGTTTAAAGTAGTTTCTCTGTGTATTTTTGTAAAACTGAACACTTTTTCCTAAGGATACTTTAGGAAAGAAAAAAGACCCCAGCCACCTCAGAAGTTCAGCTCACAATAGGTACTCAGTAGTACTGTAATTTATTCTCTATACAGTTGTCACATACAACAAACCATTCAAGATTGGAGACTCTAGTTAAAATACCTTTTAAATTTTGCTTAAATTGCACTTGACTGTTGCCACACAAACCCATTATGAGCATATACTCTCAGAATTACCCAACACCAGACTTGTAAGCTCCTGTGAGTTGTATTTACCAGCCATAGTCTCTAGAATGTGCATATATGCTCACAGAAACATATATGCAGCTTATTCTAAAAGTTTCAAAGAGATTGTATCAATAGCAACACACAGCAGAGGTCTGTATAGAACATCTAATGCTGCTAAGAATAAAATCACACATTAACGTTTCCAATATGTTCTGTATGATAATGTCTTAGCCTCTGACTGCTGGGGCGGTAGTTTGATTTTTACTACCTTTACATTTCTCTTACAAAGTATTTTTTATACGATCATGAATCATCTCATAGACAAATCTCTTTTCAAATACTTAACAATGCAATGCTAACTTTGTAATGGTGAACTAATTAAAAATTTAAAATAAAAATTGCAAAACAAGAGAACATTTATGTGTAAAAATTACGCTAAATGTATTGTGCCGGCTGTTTAGATGAACTTATTGCAGAGATGTCTGTAATTGACAAGGTAAGAAAAGAAAGACACATCTTGGTGATGAAAGTTTTGGAAAGCCTTCATTGTGTAAAGCCATCAGTGATATTGATCAGGGAAAGTCTGATGTTAGAGGGTAGTGCTGCTACAACCAACACTTATTTGTAAAAACTTTCCCCCATGTTATGTGTTAAGGTGGTATTTAAATGAGTTTTTCATTTAGTAGTGTGCAGCAATATGTTATATTTGCAGTTAGAATGTTTCTGCTTTAGGTTTTGTAATTTATTTCTATACCTTGAGCAAATAAAATGAATAGTTTTATTTGTTTACTGTGACTTACAGGGATATTACTCTACGACAAGGTTACATTGACCTATCATTTCATGCATCAGCAGTTCTTCTATTGCACTGATTTGATCAAGCCTAGTGGATAAAAGAGGAACAATCCACCCAGTGGACCAAATTAGAATTATAATAAAAAGTGCACATTCTCAAGGGCAAAGTAGGTTAAGTATGGTACTTACTGCACTGGACATAATTTTTGTGATGTCTCAAATTTTAAGCTTTTTTTGTTCCAACTTCTACATTCAAATTTTGATTTTACATACTTATGGAGGTGATGCTGTAGCTACAGTTGAGGAAAAAATGTGGGGTTTTGTAGCCACTGGAGGGTGTTTTGAGGTTAGGTACTTGTGAAACACATGTCTTTGAATTCACACTGCTTTCTGGATGTACAACTCTAGATATTGCTGTTGCTCCTTGAGCTGAAGAACTTCAGCATTTTACAGCCATAAAATGTCAAACAACCCTTTCTGTTTACATGGTTTGGGATCTGCTAGGCAGAGTGTCTGCATGGCTTACAGCTTCACTCTGTTTCTAGAGCTATCTGGTTCCCACTTGCTCTCCTTGAAAGCCAGCAATAGCTCAGTGAATCAGGAGAGGCTCTATCCTGTCTGTTTTCTCCCAGACAAGTTTTTTAACTCCTGTTATCCATGGAGTGGGCCAAGGTACCTATTGTATGCACAATGTAAAATAGCTATGGTAGTCTCAAATATTATTTTAATTAGATGTGCCAAATTAGATTCTGAAATGGCTCTGGAGTGAGATATGTGGACATTAAAAACAAGCTTAATTTTTTGTTTCTCTAATGACAAAGAGTAGACATTAGAGACATTTTAAGAATTTCTATACGTTTGTTCTTGTTTTGTTGTGGTGATTTGCTAGTACTACAAAATCAGTCTGTGCTGATGAAGGTTTGTTAAAATCAAGGTTATTGAAAATGATAATTACAAATTCTAGCACCTCATAAATGCTGAAGAGCATGATTGTTGCATTCATGTGGTTTCCTTACTAAGGAATCCTCACTGAAATTCATTTAAGCACGTGGAAGGTACAGTGATCTCAATAAGACATAAGAACATCCTGTGGTTGTCTATGTAATTGGGTAGAGCATGCATGTCAGTGCTTTGCTGGAGGGATGACTTCTAATAGAGATGGAGATCCCAAGGAAGAAGCCCACCTCAAGAACTTGTGAAAAAAACTGAACATCATGATTGGTTTCCTTTGGTTTGTTTGCTGTGTTTTTTGATTTGTTTAACTTAGACATCAAGTCAATATGAATTAATTGCTTCAGTAACTGAAGCAAAGTAAAAACATGCTGTCCCAAGATTTTTCTAAAAGAAAAAGAAACGGTGTTCTGTTTGTTTTGATGTTGCATGTCTGATTGGATAAATTCTGATAGCCAGCTGTGAAGAAAAATACACAGTTGGGGTTTTGGTTTGTTTTGGGCTTTTTTCATTTTCTTGTAGGAACAGTTGTTTAAAAAGGACCAAGACCAAGAAGGTAAGCTTTAGCTTAGTCCAGAACTCAAATATTTGCTTTCTTTATGGGAATAGATTAATTGAATGATGTTTTAAATTCTATTGCTTTGAATATTCATGCAGCCGTTAAAAGAATACCAAATTTTCACTGCCTCAAAAATTCAGTAATACCGTGGATAGAAAATTAATGCTTTTCAAAGTTACTGTCTCTATTTTGGGAGCAAACAAACAAAAT
This sequence comes from Margarornis squamiger, assembly GCA_035222235.1. Lineage (NCBI taxonomy): Eukaryota > Metazoa > Chordata > Aves > Passeriformes > Furnariidae > Margarornis > Margarornis squamiger. The sequence continues at coordinate 20,140,475 of JAWWTY010000160.1, forward strand.
GAAAAATTATGTATTTAGGGGCCAAAAGATAAATTATTTAACAATTGTTAACTTTTATAATGATATTTGCTTTAAAATACTCTTTAGTCAGGGAAATTTAAGTAAACATGGGATTGAACAGTTTGGTAGTACATATTTGAAGTGGAACTTTTTAAAATACCACCATAGAGCTTCAAGCAAAAGAAATATTAGAGTTGAGGAACAAAATTGCATCAGGTGAACCAAAATGTGAAACAATTGTTTTAGATTTGCTTTTCAGAAGTGGCAATTGAAGCAGTACCATGGTAATATGTCTTCAGTTTTGCAGCTCATCTATTACATGCTTTTTTTAAGCAATTAGAGCTCAATAATACAATGATTTGTCACCCAATTAATTTTGAAAGACTGGAAATGCATGGATGAACTGCTTAACCTGTGGTTCACTTGGCAGCATTGCAATTTACATCAAATAAAAAATATTATTAGTATTGGGTAAGCTACATTATGGAAACTCAACATCTTCATGTTCCCTTCACTGTTTAGTGCATTTTTATTATTACTATATGTGTACATATGGATAAATAAATCTAGCGTGGCTTTGTTTTGTATAGAATGTGCAAATTCATTACAATTAGAAACAATAATCAAAAGAAGATTTGTGAAAATGTTTCTCCTGGGATGATTCTGTGTCCCAGCATCGACAGAAAGTATATCAAGGGCATTAATGCATGCAGGTTTCTGACTTACATTATCTTTACAACTTTGAAAACTTGAGCACTGGAGCTAAAATTCTTATAAGGCTAAGAGAGACATATGGGCATGTCAAATATAAACCAGATACTATGCTTTTCTTTATCCCTCTAATCTTTAAGTCATGATATTCTGCTATTTCATGCATCAGAATGCTGCTTCATGACAAGATTCTGCTCCTTCTGGGGAAGAGCTCTGTAAAGGCAATTTCAATATGGAAAGCGTACTGACTTAATTTCTAGAATTTCTGCACGGAACTTGTATGCATGGCAAATGTAGACTCAGATTTTTGTATTCTTGAGAAGAGGGGCATGAATGGTGGAATAATAACATAGAATAAGAATAGCTGGAAGGTTGGAAGGGACTTTAAAGATCAGCTAGTCCCCTGCCATGGGCTGGGACAGAAATGTGAGTCTGGCACATCTTATAGGGAAGCCTTTTCTGCTAACGTGATTTTGGATTATAGTGCAGAATACTCACACTACATTGTGTCAGTTTTCACTATGATTTCACAGCAATAACTCCTGATGATAAATATACTTACAAATTTTTGTATGTTTGTCAGGCCGCACAACTTTGGAAGCTTCAGGCACGTCGCTGTTTGGGTTACAGTTGTTTCTTGCCTGCCTGATTGCTTTCTGTTAATTGAGTAATTGGCTTTAGTGTTGTGTTCTTTGATCTCTGTTGCTGTTGTCTCTGAGTGGCCTCAGTTGATTTCTTCTGGCTCCCTGTTCATTAGCTGGCCACAAACCCCTGCATGCACTGGTTTTTAGGGTGGGGAAGGGAACCTTCCTTTCAACTCATGTAATTGTTTTTTGTAGAAAATGCAGGAAAGAAGAAAGATAGATAAGGAGAGGTAGGATAGCAAAACCTAGAATACTGTCACTTCGCTATAACAAAACCGGTGAGGTTTATACTGTCTTGTGAATAGTTACAATTACACCGCCATTGTCTAATGTAGTCTTGAGGAATTTAATCAGGGCAGTTTTCACCTCAAAATTATTCTTCCATGTGAGTTTTTTGAATTTGATTTAGTTTGCTCACTTTATGGCACATGTGCTATGTGACATAATACTAAAGGGTTTTCATGTTTTACTATTTGTGTGTTTTCTCTGGTTTAACCTGGTGTCTGAACTTTCTGTGTCTGTTAATCAATATAATCATTACATCATAAATACAGCTTTATTTAAGATATTTATGACCTTGTTGCTCTTAAACATAATTAGTCTTCTTTCCATTGATGTCATTACTTGGAAGATTTGTGCAAGAGCATGGGTTGTAACAGTAAGCCCGATATTCTTCAGACTATTCTTCTGATCTATGTATATGTAAGATTTTTTTGTTGGTATGATTGCACTTTCATGAACCATAAGAAGCAGACCTCTCTCAGGTGTTTTTTTTCTGTTTATTTTGTCATCACACACAGATTGGTAATATATTATGTTGTCAGCTTGCAGTTTTGATCTATGAACCATAAAATACTGAGGCCAAGCAGTTTTTTCCAGTACTTGAGAGAAAGGTCTTGGTGAGTAAGTTTGAGAATCGTAACTGCAATGTTTATTGTAAAGACGTTCTTGTCTTTCACATAGAAACATTGAGAATTATTGTATCAGCAAGAACCTAACTTTGTATTTTAAAAGCCAGTAATTGAGAACATACTTCTATTACCTCTCAGTTTTCTATGTCTGAAGTAGTCTGGCTCAGTCTGTAGAGTGTCAGAGTAAACACTCTAGTTGTTAATGTTCAATAGCAAGTACTCATATTAAGGGAGGAAGAAAAGAGTCAGAAACTTTACAAATGTAAAAACAGTCTTCTAAACTCAGAACCAGTGTGAGGTCACATCAACTGTCCCAATATAGTATCACCTAGCCTAGTCCAAAGCATCAGTAAAGACCTTAAATAATCTGGCTCACCCTGCACTGAAGTGGAAGGAGAATGCTCAAGGAAACTTTTTACTACTAGGGCAGGAAGGTTCCAGCACAGAACATATATAAAAATTAGTAAAGGAAATCAGTTTTTAACGTGCACCAGATATATTCACAAAATGACATCTGATGGTGCTGAGATGTTTCCTGTTATCATGGCAATTAAATTGTGCTAAAATATAAGCCATGTTTGTTATGAAATGGGTATTAGTGTGAAACATGTTAACCTGAGGAAGTACTTTTGAATTCTGTAATATGAGAAGGAAGTAATTACAAATATCAGCTTAATCCATCTTTGCATACTCCCAAACCTGGTTGAGATGTACATTTTCTTCTCTCACATATTAACTGTAGCTTGCACTGTTTATTTGTGATCAAGGCTTCCTAGTCCTGCATGAACTTAGGATATAAAGATACCCAGGGCAGTGGGGAGAGAGAGGGGGGAATCTTCCATTCTCTAGCCACTGTGTAGCTACAGGAAACAGGAACAACAAAGAAGTTCCAGTGGCTTAATTTATCTTTCTCCCATAAACGAGTGACTTTTCTGGTGACCAGCTGTGCTGATTTTAGAGCTCTGTTGAGCTCTGTGTATTTTTATGGCAGAAGCAGCACAGAAACTCATCAGTGGGATGAGTGAAAATGATGAAGAAACAAGTGATAAAAGCAGCAATAGCAACACAAAAAGTGCTAGCTCTTCAAATCGTAATGATGGAGAAAGGAAAACAATTCTGAAGATTCTGAGGAAAATTAGTGTGGAGGTAGTACAGTATTTCAGTTGATGATTTTGATTCTCCGGCAACCTTCAACATGTACTGTTGAAGTATTCTGGTTAATAGTAATTTTTCTTATAAATTTCAGTAGTCTTTACTAACATTAATATGAGGTCTTAGAATTTTTGTAGTCCTTGCAATATTTTCAAACTCCTACCTGCAAAAATGACCTTGTTTTGTAACTTGAGAAATGCAAACTTTATGTAGGCAGAAGTAGTTGATAAAGTATTTTCTCACTGGAGGAACAAGTTACATGGAAACTGTGATACAGATCATCAGTTGAGCAAAACATAGTATTTTGGGAGTATTAGATTTGATATGGTCCTTTTCACCACTTCAAGAGAAGAAAATCAACATGATTGTATGAAAATCCCTGATCTGCAAAGTGATGATACAGTTCTGAGCATCAGAAATGCTGCCTTAAAATAAAAACATTTCTTGCTAAAACTTGTTGTGATTTTTATAGCCTTGACATTAATGAAATAGGCCTTAAGAATATTTCAACCGAAAAGACTTACCTGAGGCCTTTGTAAAAATGTATAACTTCAATGGCAGTCTTTTGTCCAGATTTGGCGATAAATCATATAGCACTGTTGAATAAGTGCCAGTTGTAAAATTGATCACAAAAATCTACACAACTGATAAGATTGTGACCTGTAATAATTCAATATTAATTTATTGTTAAGATTTATAAAAGTTACAGACTGAGATGGCATGAACTACAGTAATGATGGTAGCTGTCCCTGTGCTGTGCAATATTCATACTCGGCTGGGAAGGTTTGAATTTGCACTCCTGATGAGTTTGGTCTGCATAAAGAGATTGAAGGATTGAGACTCTGGAGTAAATTTACCACAGATATTCACCTGTTTCTCTGGGCACAGCCAGGCTGTAGAAAGGACAAAAGTTTATTTTCTAGACATGTATAAAAGGTAAGTAAGCCAGCTGCTTTTCAGTGAAAAGTGGAACACCTCCCTTCTCACTTGAATTGAAAGGAGTGAAAATTGCCAACGTCTTTGAGGCTGTGATTCCTGAATTATTAATATTCATTTTAGTGTCCACATTATTTACCTCCCACTGATTGGTTTGGAATTTGAAAATCTTTCTAAGAGAAAACAATTGCTGAAGAACTAAGTGAATTCATATGCATGCTTTTGATAATGACAGGGAAAAATCATAAGCTAGGAGTCATTCTTCCTTCTTTATAAATATGCTGATTTTTCTGGACTGGCATTAAACTTTAAACTGACTCAGATATGCTCTTGAGAGTCAAATTACCATTTAGTAGAGTATCTCAAGAATAGATCAGCCATATAAACTCAAGATGGTTTACATTTTGTATTAATATCTTTGCCATTTTTAATGCAGACATCTACGTGGGATGTCTGCCATATGTATTACCTCAATTCAGTTGGTGTCCACATGGTGAGGACTAAGTGAACCATGTTATAATGCTGAAAGAAATAGATAATAAGGTAAAACATTTTTAGGAGTTTGGATACACATTGGCTGGCATTCCTGTAAAAAGGTAGGCATCTAACTTGACAGATAGTGCAACTCTTTTGTTTTAAAGTGATGAGAAAATACTTTGATTAAGCCACACTACTGCAGGTAAGGCTTGTCCCCAACTTACTGCATTTACTGTTTTGGGGTTTTTTCAAATAATAAGAATTTTACTGTACAAAATCTGCAGTTATATGAGGATGGAGAATTGGACTACATGTAATCGCATTCAGTAAAGTCAACTAATGAAAACCAAACATAGCTAACATGTTGTTCTGGGGTAGGCAGAAGAAAGGATACAATAAATATATTTTATTAAACACAGGAGTACAGTAAAGTTTAGTATTGCTTTTCACTACAGAAATTCTAAGGCCTGGTATTAAGACTATATAGTAACTATTTCATGCCATTATTTTGAGTGTATCTTCCTTTTACCTTAATGTAAGAAAAATCTCTGTTTACCAATGATGTGTCTAAATGTTACTTAGTAAAGTCTATGTCTTGGAGAAATAATAGGTTAATATTCTCATGCTTAGATAGATGTGCATATATACAAGAACTTCCATAGGTTTCTTATTGCTTTCAGCTGCAGTGGTGTCTCTGTGTTGTGTTATTTTCCTTTCAGTAACTCCTGGTGCAGATCTGTTTGGATAAATATGACAGAGAAAAGGCATATCAAATACTTGTTACTCTTAACAGGGCTCAGCTTTGCAGTACCTGTTTCTTTGTTTAACCCTAGCAGCATAAAGAACACGAAGTCACAGGTTTTGAGATAAATTACTTTACTGGAAGAGACCTTCCTGTGTTGCAGGGGTTCCTTTGCAGTTCTCCAGTTCTTCATCTTGGTACAAGGTACAATGTCTCCATATATCAGTGGCATCTAAGGTCATTCCTGGAGTCCTTGTCTTTACCAGCGTATTCTTGTTCTTCTGCAGAGAATTAATGCAAACCGAAAGAGAAAGATAATTGTTGGGTTTCAAATGGTTTCTGAAAGGACTGCATCTTTTGTGTTTTGGTTTTTTGTTTTGTTTAAAATATGCATTTCAAACTGACAGTTGTCACAAAAAAAGAAAAAAAAAATCCCAAACATTTAAAAGTAGCACATCAATCTGTAATGCCTTTACTTGAACAAGAATTTCTTAAAACTCTTAGCAGTTATCCTTCACCCACCTAGATTCCATTCTGTATGTGTCTTGAGGAAAGGCCTATTCACTTACAAATCCATACAGTGTTTGTTTGTTTGTTTTTTAGCCTGTTAAAAGCCAATAACCAGAGTGCTGTCATATCAGTCTTGCAGACTGCAGTTTGTTGCAGCATTTCTGGACTCTTCAACAACCTGGAAAAAGTATGTGTTGTTTTTTTTTTTTTTTTTGCAGTCTTCTGATCCCTAAGACCCTTGTACAGAACCTTCCACAAAGGAAGAGGCCAATGGAACTACATCTAAGCTTTGCTGTATGGCATGAATAGTTTGAGTGTGGATACACATCAAATCTTTCAGTATTTTTGCTAGCTTATGTTACTTTCAGTGGAGTATAGACATCTGTTTAAAGAGATCGTTAATCTCTGAAGAAAAAAGATAACTGGTAGAAGAATGCTGAAGAGTCAAGTCCCAAGTTGGTGTTCTCTTGTTGTAGCTGGAGAGGAGTGCAAGTAGCCTTGTTACCTGTCCTGGAGAGAACAGAGCTATTGGAAACCAGGACACCATCCATTTTATTATCTTGGATCCCCTCCCAGACAGTTCCTCTAAACTCTTGCAAACATTAAGTATCCCTGAAGATTATGGAGAGAGAGATTATGCTTGATTCATTGTTCAGAGCAGTGTTGTTCTTTATCTTGTGCATACTAACTTTAAAAACTTTGTTGTGGCTGAACTGTTACAGGTAGCATGGCTAAGTTCTGTCTCTTTTCCTAGTGTTGAGGTGCTAATGCTGCCCCAGATGACAGCAGCTCTGCTTTTTGCTGCGGTGGTCTGCTTGAGGTGCCAACAAGATGAGTCAAGAGCATTAAGTAAATGTGTGCTTGCAGGGAATTTTTGAAGGGACAAAGTAGAGGACAGGAATTTATTACACAAATAAATTGGAATATGTGTCTGTAACATGACAACTTTAATCTCATTTTTTCTGCCTGGGAGATGTCTTCAATTTAAATCACCTATGTCTTGATCTGGGAGAAGTGGTTTTCTCCTTAAAAATGCCTCTCAGTGCTCTCATAATCTTCCATGCTCACACTGAAAAGGGAGGTATGTGTAACAGCTGATGGCTTTGCTTAAAGCTCATACGCTCCTTCATTACCTCGAAATAGGAATCTGTTTATTGTGAGCATGCTAATGAAATTCACTCGGATTAGGGAATATGAACAGTCTAACAGAGAGAAGGAATTCTTTTCTTACCTGCCCATCTGCTGTCTCTGGTGGACAAACTCATATCTTAACTTTTCAGAGTGGCCGAACTTTGTAGCTGTTCATACCATTCTGTTTAAGTTTCTGTGCTTTTTTAGCAGCTTGTTAAAAAAATCTAGGGTTTGTTTGTTTTTTGCTTAAACCACTTTTATTTCATTCAAGTGCACGTAACCTTCTTTTTTGGAAAAGATTTCTATTTAAGTTTCTGTAGTATTGTAGCTAAAAAACAAACCAGAAGGGTGAAGGGTTTTTGAGTGTGGTGCTGCAGAAAGTCTAACATTTCACTAGTACTGAAGACTGTTCAGGATGAACTAACAAACTCGTCAAGGCAAAACCTGACTTACCCACCACAGAAGAATGGGAAAAAACTCAAACCAAAACAGACAAAACTACCAACACCAACAACCAGAAAAACCCGAAAACAACAAAAAAAATGAAAAAAAGCCTAGATAAGCTCACAACTGTAGTGATCCCAAAAACTTTTAGACTTTGAAAGTCTGTACCTGAGTTTGAGTTATGATTTGAGAAGTACTTTTTAAAAGTAGCAGAAAAGCTTATGCTTCTTGTTTCCTGAGGATTATTTATGAAATATGCTTAATTTAAACAAATCCTCTATTAAAAAATCCCTGAGTCCAACTCTCCAATTTTGTTCTGAGATTGGAGAGCCAAACTGCATGATCTTCTGCAGCAGTGTTACTGAAACTGCTGAATGTTCTTGTTGTAAAGTGATGCCCTCCTATGGGATAAAAAGATATAATTCAGTGAGACACATAACAATATATAACAACATATCACAAGGGGAAATATATACAGGCATATCCAGGCATTATCTGGCTTGGCCTTACAGGGTTACTGGGGAAGGTGGGAAATACATTTTTTTTTCAAACATAGGGTAGAAGTTACAATGTCCTAGAACTGGTAGAGAATAGACTTACTGAATGTACTATCACTTCTGTTACTTTTTTATGCTACAGTCACAGTTCTCCAGCTTAAGTAGTTTTGTTTAATCCATCTAGATAAATAAGGTTTTATTTTGTTACAGTTTGGAAGTAAGGGGATTCTTTGCTTCTTTCCATGTTTACTAGGGGGTATTGAAAGTTGGGATTTGCTGCTGCTATTGTTTCAGGATGTGGGTTGTTCTTTGAGATGTTTTCCTGATGCAGAAGATCAAAATGGACAGCAAGACATGCCAGCATGGATCAGGAAGGGGACATCCTGAAAAAAGAAGCCACAAAGTATGTAAAACAATGTGCTTCAGATTAGACTTTTCTAAATGCCCTTCATCACAGCAGTGCTGAGTGTTCTGACTGGCAGTTCATCTTGAGTTGTCTTTGAAATTGGAGTGATATACATGATCCTTAAATATGGGACAGTTGGGTACATCAGTTACTGACTGATCACAAAACCCAAAGCAAACATATTGTTCACCTTCAATAAACTTTTGTCAAGTAACAGAAAACAGCAGAAGTTACATGTAGAATAGGACTATAAATCCATAGTCTTCACCAAATTTCCATTTGTAGAATTTTCTTGACAGGGGCAAATAATTAAAACACTAGTTTGTTTGGGTTTGTTTCTTGGCATGTTCGTTCTTTTCCTTATAGATATACAATACTTTATACTGTACTTTAAAGCACTAAGAAGGATAGCCAAAAAATGTTCTGAAACAGTTTTGAACAGTTTTCCAATTTTTCTTTGTCCAGAGTTAAGAAAATTTATCATTTAAATTATTCCATTCTATCAAAGATTCAAGTAAATGAGACATAGTTGTATACTAGAAATGGTAGGAAAGGAAACAGATACCTGACACAATAAGCATATTTTATAATTCTGTGCTGTGTTACAAGTTATTATAACTCTGTTATTAGAAAAAAAATCACAGTCTGCAAAGACAAAAATACAAACACACAGGTTCAGGAACAACACAGATGTTTGGTGTACATGCTATTGTATACATTTTTAAGGAAAGAGCTTGCCTGATCCCAGCCTACTAAAATATTCACAATCCACACAAAATGACAACTAAAAGGCAGCAAAGAGAGAATGCTTCTGGAGGGAAAGCCCACAATCATGATAATTACCAGAAGGCAAATTTACTGCCCTGTCTGCAGATAAATGCATAAATAACAGTTCAGAATACGAAGAAACAAGAAAGATTATAGCACAATGTAGTTTTCTCAATTTGCTTTTCCATTGATATGTAGTTACATTGTGAACTCCTTACAGTGTAGGCAGGAGGCACTCATGTCTCTTAAAATATTGTATGCAGCTCCAAACACAATGACTTTCAAACCTACAGGCCACAATACAAATAATACACAATTTTCTTCTGCTTGACAGTTATTGTTTATATGTCCACAGTTAGAAACACTGTATAATCATTGACTGGTCTTTGTTGCTAAAGATATTTATTACATCACTTTCATTCCTGTGTCCACCCAGGGTATTCAAAATTCATCTTTTAGCAGGCCCACTTTGTTGATGGAGGTGAACTCAAGAGATACCCCATAGTCTGGCTTTTTAAGTGAGTTTTAAGTGATGTGCTGCTTACAAGCTTCAACTAAGGGAATTATAGATTTGCATCCTACTGCCTTGCTGTTGCTGTGCTTCAGTGGTTTTTCCTGGGTGTTTCATATCCTCAGTAAACATCTGGATTCAAAGCAAAAGCCCAGTCTTCTGTGGTCTCCAGCCTTCGAAGAGATTCTCTGTAAGCCTCAGGGAAGGGACTGTCAAGGGGAAAGAGAAAATAGCAGAGTGGTTCAGCAGAAAGCTCAGGCAGCAGTTGGAAGGGAAGGCTCTGAATTCTCTCGGTGAAACCGGTACTTCTCTGAGCGCCTCGCCTGGGCGTGTGCATCTGGCAAGGGTGTTTCAAAGGTTTCAGCCGGCGTGGCGAGTTCTGAATGAAGCCTCCGCCGCCGGAGTGGTTCGGGATTAGGTCGGATTTTCAAAGGGGCCCTTTGCAAGCCAGAGTCGCCCAGCGTTTCCGTGCGCGCTGTAGATGACCAGGGAGGGACGGCCGGGGTTTGTGCTGTGCCCTTGTCGCCGGCGGGGCCGGGATGCGCCGCCCGCGGCTGGGAGCGCCTGGCCTTGAGACACAGCGCCACCCAGAGGGGCCGCGGGGCCCCCGGGCGCTGTCCGCGGTGCTGAGCGCGGTGCTGAGCGCGGCGGGGGAGGCGAGGGCCGGGCGGCTCCGCCGGGCAGCTCCGGGGGCCGCAACCAGTCGGGTTTTCAGCGTGCCGCGGAAAGCTCGCTGGCCTTCATTGTCTGGCTCCTTCCCCTGGCGGGCCTCAGATTCTGCGAGCATGTAAATATTTGTCTTAAGCCAAGTCTGTTTACTCCAGACACACGCGCTTCTGGAAAGCCAGAAGGGAAGGAATAAGCGCGCACGCTGCGTGCCTGCCGGGCACAGACCCGGCCTGGTCGCGCCTCGCAGTGACTGATGGCTTAGGCGTTCTTCGCGTGATCTTTCGCTGACCTTTTGCACTGCAATTCTGCCACGATTTCCTATGAATGTTTGTTTACGTTTATAATGACAATTAGCTATAGTTATGTTATTATTTCTCATGCTCTGCCCTGAGCGAATATTTTGCTGATTGGTTGAAACTACCCTTGAAATGATAACCTGGATAGATGAGAAAAGGTCGTGTCAGCTAGGGCCCCTAGTACCTGTAAAGCTATGTTTAAAAGCTAGCCTTTGTGCCCTCGGTGCTCTCGTTACACGTCCAGTTCCTAGACAGTAAGTGTGCTCGACACAGCACTAGTCTTGACTACTCAGTCCTGTAATGTGGCCGATTTCTTTCCCAAACGGGTTTATGAGATTTTGCTCTTCCATAGAGTCCTTCAAGAAGGACACGTCCCTGCTGTTCGTTGCTCTGCCCAGCACCCTCCGCACGGGATGAAATTCTGTGGCTTCAGTGGACTGTTTCCCCTCCTCCCATCTCATTGCGGATTCCTCCCAGCCCCTTACGTACCATCTTTTTGAGAAGGATTTGGTTTGGGCATCTGCGTAGCTACCGCGGCAGGCTGAAACACAGCCCCGCGGTCACCACCGCAAAATGCTGGAGAAGCGTATTCGGGGTGTGGGATTGAGTAACACAGATCTGGGGTTGTCGGGGATACAAAAAACTTGTTGTCTTAATGTTTCTCGTTTTAGTAAAGGGATGTCTGGTATAAAATCGTAATTTAGCGGCAACACTAAGGGCGAGTCACAGGAATCCAGGTGTTCCCCAGCGGCGGTGCCCTTGTCTCTGCCACCCTCTGGCGGGGAGCGGGGCGAGCCGGCCTCGGGAACGGCGGGTTGAGTCAGGGGGGCTCATCAGACCCTCGGCACTGCCAAGGGGGGGCAGGGGGTGTTGCTAAGCTACAGTTCGCTGGGTCCCCGCCCGGCTCGTTCGTGCCCCGCACCGTGCGCAGGGGAGTGAGCGCCGGGGCCGCGGGGACTGTCGGGGCGGGAGGTCGGTCCCGCCGCCCCAGCGGAGCGCCGGTGTGTGCGGTGCTCTGCCGCCTGTTAGCACCGCCGGCGACCCCGGGTCAAGCCGGGGCTGTCTAGGGAAAGCCTCTGGCTCCGTCCGCACGGGGGGCTCACCGAGGGACACTCGCGGCAGAGCCCCCTGCCCGGGGCAGCCCCTCCCGCCCCGGGGCCAGGCGGACCGGCCGCAGCCTCCGGGGCCCGTGGGCCGCCCGTCCCCGCCCCAGCGGGCCCCAGCCCCCGTGCGGAGCGGCGCGGAGGGGGTGGCGGCAGCCCTGTGACTCATGCCTGCGTCGAAGCAGATCAACCGGCGATTCACGCTTTTAAAAAAGCAAATCCGAGCACTTCTGGAAAAAAAAAAAAAAGGTCATCTCGCATTAAATTCCGCGGCGCGATTGGTATTCCGACGTCGTTTCTGGCAGAGTTTATAAGCGGCAGGTCGCTCCCAGGCTAGAGTCGCCCTGCCTGCCTGGACTACGGCAGCAAGAGTGTCCGCTCGCCCCTTCGGTAAGTGTCCTCTAAACAGCATCCTATTTTTTCAAGCGCTTAGGAACCTCTTTCAGGATCTGAAGCATTTTTTCCCCATAAAATCGGTTTTGGTCGCTGTCGTACCTATAGAGGAATAACGGGTATTTTGATACAGCTAGCGCCTTAGACATCGTGTTAACCTGTTACTTCACTTCCAGGCATTGTTTAAAAATATCTTCTGCGTTATGGCTTTTTTCTTTTTCGTCTTAAAGAAACTAAATACCTGTTTTCCATTGAAACCATTGATCCGTTGCGTTTACACGCGAGCGTAAATGAATCGGTAGCTACCGATTTGAAAAAAGCCGCTAACAAAGAAAGCGTTCTTTCATTACCGCGACCTTCATTTTCTTTACAAGGGGAAGAAAATAAATCGCAGGTAGCCCTGGGGACAAAGAGACGAGCTGGGCACTGACCCGGCAATTTTCGATCAGTGACCCTGTATTGGTTATCGGAGTGCCGTGTCCGCCAGGAAAGAGCTGAACATCTGGCGAGGAGCGAGGGCTGGTCCAGCACCTTCCTTTTCCCCAGATAGACCTGCCTCTCCTGCCATTTGCACCGCTAAAGCGAGCGCGGGCAGGGGAGAGCGCTGGTTAGTGCCGGAGCACGTATTGGCCCCGATTTGCTGAAACATGTGTGTGCAAATTCACATGTGTGGCGCCTGCCATTGGACCTGTGCAAAACGCACCTTTGTGGTGGCAGGGGGCTTATCTGTCAGTCTTTCCTGAATGCTTAGCCTGGCGTGTGTTTGGTAACGCAGAGAAGCGGGCTCCGTTTGGGATTGTAGGTCGTTTGGGCTGGTGATTTCGAAGCCCGCTTTGCACGTTGGTCTCCATTTGACGCGAGCCATATAATTGCCCTGCTCAGTGGCCACCGATATCATTGCGATAGACTTCATGCTCTGCTACATCCATCATTGTGGCGCGGGGTGTAGCGCCCCGGCATCCAGCGAAGGGACGATTTTGCTCTCCAGCCTGTCGAGGCGTTTTCCCGGTGCGGCCGCCCCTGCCCGACCTGCGCGGCTGCCACCCGCCGGCGTCTGGACGGGACTTCGGTGTGGTGTTCCAGGAGACCAGACTACTAAACCCGCCTTTTCTTCGTTCCAGCAAATTCTTTGCTGCCCACCTCTCAGAGGAATATCGAAGAAACCGGGGCTCCGGGGACTGGGGTTTTTCTGAAAGGATGGCTTCCTCCGCTCCCTCGTCCTCCAACGACGCTCCGGACCCCACCCCACCTAATTTAAGACCCACAAGTAGGTTTTAATATTTTCCTCGTTTAAAGTGTTTTAGAGGCTTTCTCTACTTAGGTTCAGAAAAGCCAGTTTCGAAACGAAATGATACATCAGTGAAACCCAGTTCCGCGCCATTAAGCAAGGTGCGGAAAGTGCTCTACACAAAGAAACCATCTTCCTACTGGGAACGGGAGAGATTGGTCCGTGGCGAATAAAACGCCTTGAGGAAAAGCCCACCTTAGAGGCCAGCGCTGTCTTTATCTTACAGCCACAGCCGCATTTGAGGGATTTAGACAATAAACTGACCGCCCAGATGGCCAAAAAATCGGGATGTTGTAAGAGGTGTGGAGCAAATGAATCCATTACAGGGCGACGTTACACCAGTGTCTTAAAGAGGGTGTCTCCCCCCTACATTTTATAAATGCTAATGCTGCAGCTTCCTTTCAGCCTACGCTGAAGCCTGTAATCAAGCGAAATTTGGATGCTAATTGCAGCTTTTCAAAGCCTTGTATTCCTAATTGCTTTGAATTCGCCTTGAGTTATTGAGGTGTGAGTGGGAAGCAAAGGCTGCTGCAGGTGGATCAGAATCAGTTTATAGCCCTGCCAGGCAATTCAGACCGTCGCCTACCAAAAAGAAAAAAAAAAAAAGTAATAAAAAAAGAGGCTCGATGCTATAAAGCATTAGAGACAAAGAGCGGGCAACAGTAAGAAATGAAAGGTTGTCAGGGACAGCAGAGCGGGGAATAGCTTTTACCCTGAGAGAGCTACGTGGCACGAGCATCGGAGTCCTTATTGTCATTATTCTGAAACTGGAAAAACGGGGGAGGGGGCGAACGGCAGCACTGGGTCTTGTTCTAGGCGCGGGTGACAGGAACTGCTGCCTTCGACCGAGGTGTCAGGCGCAGAAATCGAATTAACTGGCAACACGGCTAAAAATAAGATAACCGCTGGCAGCAGCTCCCCGCCCTGCCCGCCCTCGGGCACGGGCAGCGCCCCTGCCTAGAAGGCTCCTCCGCCGGGCCGGCAGCGCTTCCCCCGCTCCCCTCCCCGGGAACCCGGCGCTGCCCTCCCCGCTCTGTGGGCCCTGCGCACCCCGGTTTCTCTCACACCCTTCTCCCCTCACGCTGCTGGGCCCGCGGCTGCCCCGGCCGGGGCCCGGAGAGGCTCGGCCGTGCCCCGGGCCGCCGCCGGCGCCCCCTCTACGGACCCCGGGCTTCCCTCCCCGCTTCCCCCGGCCTCCGTCGGGGCCGAGCGGGGCGTGTCCGGGCTGCGGCTCCCGAGGCTGGGAAGGAGTCTGTCCCCGCCGCCGGTGCGGTCCTAGCACGGCCGTCGGCGGCCCGTCAGTCCGTCCGGAGCTCAGTCATGCAAGTCCGATTATCTAGTCAAATACTATTTTTCACCCAATTAATTCCTGAACTCTTTTGTGACCCCATTTCACGCCACTTTATTTTAAGCTGCCACTTCCCTGGAGTCCCGCCAGTAAATGATGAGATGCTCGAGTCCCTGGTGCCTTTCCCTCTCCTCTAGGCGGCCCAGCATGTCACCTCCTGCTATCCGAGCCTCAGCTGCCCCGCTCCCGGCGCCCCCGGGCTCGGGAACCAGCCGTCTCTCGCGGCGATGGGGCCGTGCGGGGCCGGGGGGCGGCCGGACAGCTCCGCCGCCCCAAGGGAACCACTCTGCCCTCTCTTCCAGCTTACGACTCGTGGTGCGGCGTGGCGCACGGGTGCACCAGGAAGATCGGGCTGAAGATATGCGGTAAGTGTGCCCGTGTGTCCCCGTCCGACACCCCACAGCCCCACGGGTCACGACGTGCCCGCCCCCGCGGGGGCAGCACCGGGGGCAGCGCCGACAGAGCGCCCCCGAGACCCAGCGCTGCCTCGGGCGCCCCCTGCGGGCCGCGCCGCGGCTCGGCTCGGTACGGCTCGGTACGGCTGGGATCGGGCTGGGCTCGGCTCGGCTCGGCTCGGCTCGGCACGGCCGCGCTCGGCGGCCCCGGCCCCGCCGCTGTCCCCTCCCTTGGGTTTGCGCTGGCAGCGATTTTGTCCGCCGGGGGAGGGACGGCTGCGGCCCCGCTGCCCCTCCTGCCACACACGGGTAGGTGCGGGAGCCCCAGGCGAGGGAAGAGCAGAGCCCGCCAGGGGAGGGGGTTTGGTCGCCTCTCACTGTCTGAAATTTTTCAACCTTATCTGACTAGAAAATACCGATCTCCGGGGGGAAAAAGATTAACGAGAGCCTTATTAAAGAGCAATTCGTCAGCTTGCTGTGCTGGTAAGATAGTGCTGGCAGCCAGTCAGAGCGCAGGCACATGAAATGCAGAAGGGAAACAAATGCACAATCAGATCGCAATGTTATAGCAAGAGATTCATTTGCAGATAACAAGCTGTCTTCCTTCCCCAGATTTCTCAGTAGCGCCGTCGCTTTCGGAGACTAGCAGTCAAATCTTCTTTCTCTGATGTGGAGAATAATTCAGTTTAGCCCATGCCCTTTATGGATAGATATTATTCCCCATTTCCCCCGTCTATCTCTTTTTGGGGGGATGGGAAATTATTTCGTGCGAGAAACGAACCTTTTTTCAAAGCAAAAGTGTATTTAAAACGCTTTCCCTACTTGCTCGAGTCGAAGTTCATTCACTAAACGTTTTGTTACCTGGAAGTCTGGACTGGAAAAGAATCAAGGTGCGAATGTTTAGTCCTGTGTCTGTTAGAGATTTCACTGGTAGCCACTGGCGACATTAACGAGTAGTCGCTTAGTTCTATAAATAGCTCCTCATCTGGGTTTAATGGACCATTTCCCTACCAGTCCCTTCAGTGGCTGGAGCAATGGGCTTTTTCACCATCGTTTTAATTTAGCCCGGCAAGCAGAACTGATAAAGTAACGCGCCGTTAGGCTTGCTCCGTGTTGCTAGACTACCGGTGTTACAGAGGGACAGCGCAGCTTCCCTCAATGAGATCAAAAACACTGAAAATTAAATATTCCACCATTTTGGATTTGAAAAAGGCAAAGGAGAGTATAGTAAAGGCTTTGTGAAGGGAATTCAAAACAAGCAAGGCTGTTCTATTTTTGGCTTGAGTTTTGGTGTTCAGTTTTTCTTTATTGGCTGTTTTCTGTTTTACACGAAAAATATGCTCTGACTAGTGAGGGCGGTTCAGAATAGTTGGATTCGAGCACGAATTGCCTGTACACGTCCTCCCACTTGAATTGAACACCTTCACAAAGACAGACAGGGAAGGTTGCCTTTGGTGAATGTATAGAGTGAAGTATTAAGGTTGCCAAGAATCCTAATTAAACATGTTAAACGAATTGATGTTTGACTAGCCAGATGATATATCCTTGTCCTTACCTTTCACAAGACATCGTTCCGGACCCTAAATATTATGCAGTCACAAAGCTACAGTAAAACAGACGCCTTGGAATTGTTCTTTCTCTGTGTATCGCACAGAAATCGATTAATTTTGAATGCAAACTTTAAATAAGCATTGACCTCAGAGAAAAGGCAGGTCTTGAACAATGAGTTGGTCCTTCCAACTGGGTTGTATATTATGTGTTTGACATTTTCAGTAATTACGTATCCAAGATGTATGTCATTTCTTCTCAAATAACTGACAGATTTAGGGATTAGCTTTTTTCCTCTCTGGTTGAAAGCCACCGCCTGAAAAGAGCCCAGCCACTGCCACACCCCCGCGTTCTTCGTCTCGGCACATATACACTTTAAAAAAAAAAAAAAAAAACCCCAAACCCCCCCCCCCCCAGAAACTAAACCTATTTCAAAGCGGTTTAATGAACTGTCACGGCGGGCAAAGTATGGGCAAATTTCCCCGTGTCTGGATTACTCCCACCTTGCCAATTATTGCTAGGAGCGATCCTACTAACATTTGCTTGGCATCAGTGGAAATCCTGACGTAGTAAAATTGCTCAGGTGCGTCTTCAGCTGCTTGGCCGCGGCCAGCTGGTGATTCCAAGCCCAGAGAGCAACGCAGGAGAGTGGGCTTTCAAAGGCAGCCATATATGCTAGAAACTCGGCTCGCCTTCGGCGTCCGTGGGATTTAAGCCGCCAAGTCACGTAGGTGGTGCTGAACACTCCGACCTCGGGAGGGACCGGGATCTCTTGCAGCCTCCACGGACGTGCATCCCCCGACGGCTGCGGTGCACGCCGGCACTCGGCAGGTCTGTCCCCGCCTCGAAAGCTGAGGGTCTTTCACATGCCTGCCTTGTACGAGGCCTGATATGAAACCACGCCGGATTTGTGGTCACGTTGTGCACCGAGGGACTATGTCACCGGTCTGGTCTCATTCGGCATTTGAAAATTCGGTTTTTCAAAGCACATCTGTGAAAATGCACCTACGGGACAGACCTACTGCTGGGAAAGGCTGCACTCTCGGCTGCTGCAGGAGAAGCAGCGTGGATGCTACTTCATGCGCTGCTATTTGCTGGAACTCTCCTACACTGGCCTCGCTTTTCATGAAGGATACCGATGAAATGTCGGCTACAGTCATGCGCTTCTTCCCTGTCGCGGAGGGAGCCCTCCAGGGCCGGCCGCCGCGCTTCTCTGCAGCCCGGGGTGCGGCTCTGCCCTGGGGAATGTCCTTCACCCTTACACGGAGGAATTCGGGAAACGAGAGGGTCCGACGGCCCCAAAGCGGGGCCTATCGCTGCCCCACAGGCTCCCCCTTGTACCGACTCTCCTGGTCCGTGAGATACCGCCGCGGCCGAGGACCTGGGCGAACGGCGTTACCCTCAGCCGGATGGGCTGATGCCGGCCGGCGGCGAGTTCCTCCCTTCAGGCTTTTTTTTTTTCCTTCCGATCGCCGCCTTCGAGCGGCCCCAGCGCAGCCCCACGGGGCGCTCCCTGACGGGCCCCGTGCGCCGCCGCTCCGACCCCGGGCAGGTCCCCCCGCCGGCTCCGGGACACGGCAGCGGGGTCGGACATCTGCTCGGGACAAGCGCTGAGCTCCGTGCCCCGGCGCCTAGCTAGGCCAGACCCTTCAGTGGAGCTACTCCCTCGCTGGACCCGATGCGAGCTGAGCTGGGGGCAACTGCATCCTTTCCTGGTTATTGAAGCGCTGCCTCCACCTTTCCCACCGGAACCCCCGAGGAACCCTCTCTGCAGGCCGAGAGGAGAGCCAGGTGTGCGGCGGGGAGCATAGCTCTCGAGGGGAGCAGAGCGCCGCTGCTCCAGCAGGCATCTCTTCCCACGGAGCTCTTCCCACTGAGCATCGCCACCGAGCGCCCAGAAGAAAGACAGGTGGAAAAATAAAGCAAAATGAAGCCAGGGGATCTGGTGAAAAAGGATTGCTCCGTAATTCAGTCTGGACTGCACCTGCTTGGATATCAGTTGCTCCTCCTAATGAGCAGACGAACAGAATTAGCTGTTGCAGGAGCCAGTGATTGCCTCAAGGACCGTTCAAAGCAGTAACAACAAAACTAAACATATACATATACGCACACACATATATATGCATGTGTAACGACATCGATCCTGGACGGCTACTCTCAACTTATGTACAAAGAGAGTTTCTCAGAATTAGTTCTTTTCCCATTCGTAAAAGCATCACAGAAATAAACTAATTAGTAGAAGATAAGAATTAAAAGGCAAAACACGAGATGTTCACTGAAAGTATGACCCTGACAAACTTGCCTGCGAGCGACCCTCCTGAAAACTCATTTAGGTGCCTGACTAATGCAGAAGAGGCTGCCAGCCGGGTGCCTCATTTTCGGTAGCTCTTTAGGGACTGTCCGGCTGGCATCAGGGTCCGAGGCACAGGTACCGTGGCCCGAAGCCATTGGCCTAGCGGCTCACTGTCGCTCCCTTTTCTCTCACGGAGGTGCAGCCCCTATGCCTGTCCAAGCTGCGGGGTGCCCGGGTGGGTCGGCGGTGGGCCCCCCGATGGGAGGTGCTCGCATTCCCGGTCCGCCGTCGGGGCTCCGGAGAGCAGGGACACATGGTCGGAGAGCGGAGGGCGCTGGAGAGAAGCGGCGTCGGGAGACGTGGGTGAGAGAAGTCACGACGTTGGTTTTTCACCTTGCGAAGCCCTCCTCTCTGGCGGATATTCCGAGCCGCGACGAGTGTTACTGTTTTGAAAGAAAAGAAAAAATAAAGGAGACCGGCGCCGCCGTCATGCCCTCCTCCAAACATACAGACCTGGGAGGTCAAAATTCGGTGCCTTCTTTAAGGACGGAAAGCCCGACAGTGCGTGTTTTAGCGAGCATCAGAGATTTAATGGATCAAATCCAGAAAATTAATTGTTCTCCCTTCCTTGTTAAAGTAGACGGGTCTCGTTGCTTGCCACAGACCCTGCGTGGCTCTCACCCCCATAATTCTTGGGGTGAGCGGGTTTATTATTGCTGTCACTCATAACAATGGCAGTTTGTGTTCGGGTCCTGAGCGCCAGAGATGCATCTCCAGTGAGAGCGGAGCTCCTAAAACCTCCGGCGATGATTAGTGTTAGTATCAAAGCATCTTTTGGGGTGGAAAATCCACATCAGTATGTGCTAATAATAAGAAGGTGGGGTTATATGAGTGCTACCGGTGTCCTTAGAGCTCTGGCACCCTCAGGACGGCTGGTCTAGAATGGCTGCTTGTTCTCATGCCTTTTGTGCGTGAGAGCACCACGAAGAGAACTGAAAATGGCCCTGATTTTAATCATACATCATTGCCCCTGTCTACTAGGTCCATAAACTTCCCCTGCAGGCTGAAATAGCATTGACTCATCCTGAACTCTCTTCCAGTGGCTGATTACTGAAGTGGAATCTGTCTGATCGACTTAATAAGAATTTACCACTGCACTAAATGACGAAATTTTGTTTTTTGCATGGCTGCATTTTTGCAGTTGATGGCATTTTGAACTCTCCCTCCTGGAGGCAAATAATCCCCATAAATACTCTTATTCCTGACCTCATTAGTCAGATCTAGAGCTAACACTGCTTTTAACTGTTGTCTAGAGAGCTGCTTTAGATATTTCTAAACATGCTGGGAAGTGAGAAAACTCTGACTTGTGCACCTTGCAATAATAATGTAGGGTTCCTGCAAAGGACCAACAGCCTAGAAGACAAGAGCCGGATTGTCAGCTCCCTGAAGGAAAGGCAGTCCTCCAAGAGCATGCTGGCGTGCGAGAACAGCGAGAAGGAATCCAGGTTCAGGCGTACCGAGACAGACTTCTCCAATTTGTATGCCAGAGGTAAACACTTTACAGCTTCTCCTTGCTCCAGCTCAGGCACGTCCCTTAATAGTCTTGCCCTCGCCTCCCTTGGAAGTGCAGCCACGTTCAGATCGTGCTTTTGCTTGGTTGTTTTTGAAGGAATCTGTGTGCGTGTGTGCGTGTGTGTGTGTGTGTGTGTGTGTGTGTGTGTTGGGAGCCGCACTGACGATGTGTAACAGTTTTCTAAAGTGAAGTGTTATGACCTTTGGGCTGATCCTCCGTAGCTCAACTCCAGCTGTTGCTCTGGGGTTACTCCAGATTCAGCATCGGGAAAAGACTAATCTTATATTTTATGTCCTCCTTAATAAAATCTCAGTGAAGCGGTCTGTGACTGCTGGTACGGGGCCATTGACAAGAAGAGTGGGGAAGGGAAATCCTTTTGCGGGGAGGTGGGAACATTTCAGGGGAAGGGCAGGTGTGGAATTGGGATGCTTTTGGACCAAGGGAGGCGAGTGAGGGGAGAGCTTTTTGGCCAGGGCGTCTTGTAGGTGCCTCTGCCGTGGGCCAGCTAGCATCGCCCTTTCTGGCCGGGCGAGAGGGGCCGGGACTCTGCCCCGCTGCAGCCAGGCTGCCCTGGGACCGCAGCTTCCAGGTCCTTGAAGCGCTGCGGGCGGCCGAGGCTGGTTCATTTCCGCTTCTCTTCCCCAAAGCAAGCTCTGACAGCTGGTTTACCCCACAGATTTGTTGCCCTCCAAGAATGGCGAGGAGCAGACCATGCAGTTTCTGCTGGAGGTTGTGGACATCCTCCTCAACTACGTGAGAAAGACGTTTGATAGATCCACCAAAGTGCTGGATTTCCACCACCCGCACCAGCTCCTGGAGGGTATGGAGGGCTTCAACCTGGAGCTTTCAGACAACCCCGAGTCCCTGGAGCAGATTCTGGTGGACTGCCGGGACACGCTGAAATACGGAGTGAGGACAGGTAGGTTTTTGCACACTATTCTGTGGAAAGTCTCTCCTGGGACTTTTCTCAGGCTCGCGGTGAAGGGAGCGTGATTGAGCTCACGGAGGTGAGCCCACATCCCCTCCACACCCGGGACTGTGCCTACCCGGGGGCTTGGCTCCAGGGCTGTCTGTGGGCGCTGGAAACGTCTCTGCTCAGAAACTTTAGTTACTGATGCTCCATCCGGAGCAACGGGTAGGGCTCAGTGCTGTTTGCAGAGCACAGAAACAAGTTTTTAAGACATAATCTCTTTCACTTGATGAAATGCGAGCTGTCTGTATCTCCGGGGAGCAATATCATTAGGTAAATGAGAGCATAAATGACACTGAATTTGCAGTTTTTCTTCTTTATGTTCATCAGACGTTTAATGAAAAAGAGACTGAAATGCTAGGAATCATCAGTAAAGGAACCCTGTGGATTTCACTCCATTACCCAGGAGTCCTGCCTGTCCAGGTTCTTTTGAATCAGACAGAAATGCCGGTTTATAATCACTTCTTTTACTGGGTGAGCTGTAGCCAAGGCTCTAGAGCTGGTTGACCTGCAATGTTTTACATCTGTATCTACAGAAATCTCGGCTGGCAACCAGCCCTGACTGCTGTACGTACCTAAGCAGGTCAGGAACTGGAGCGATAACGGAGCGGGCACCGTGCCTCCCCTCCCCAGTCTTGCTCCAGCGTTCCGGGCCGGCTGCCCTCTTGAGCACAGCTCGGCTCGGCGCCCGGAGCGGGCGGCAGTGTCCCCATGGAGCTGGAGCTGGAGCTGGAGCGGCGGGAGCTCCTGCAGTAGCTTGGCCGCCTCTGGCCGTGGCTCCTGAAGGACGGGGCGCAGCTTCCTGCGGGGGTTGGTTATGCAGCTGTGGAAACCCAACGCAGTGCATTCAAGAAACAAAATCTTACCAACAGACGTGATGGTTAGCGTCCTGTCTTTTTTCCTATTTACATGGTGATTTAATTTATTCAGGGGAGTCAGGAGTATGCTTTGATTTTGTACCCTTTATCAAAAGGGAGCGCGATTCGCTCCCAGACGCGTGGGTTGTTGAACAGGTGACCAGCAGCTAAGCCGGAGTGGCTGCGCTCGGTGTGCTAGCACCTTTATTCCCCTATCGATCGCGCCGGCTTGTCAAGCTACCTCCTCCCCTCACTCCGATCTCCTCTGGAGATCTTAGGGGCCAGCAGGACCGGTACCCGGGAGCTGAGAGGCAGGGATCCGACCAGACACAAGCTCTCCTCAAAGCAGTACCTCGTGCAGCTTTAAAGATGAGCTGCTCGGACAGTATGACGGCCCAGGACACACGTCCTGGCTTCCCAGGCTCCTGTGGCTGCATTCTCTCTCCAGGCGAAGTTCCCTTTAAAGCTGCGGGGGCTGAGTTTGCAGCCCAGCCTTAGGAGACCGCGGGCTCTGTAACAGCTTTGGGAGGTCAGCGAAATGTCGCTTAAGATAATGTCCCAGTTGGTATGTCATGGCAAGGGAGAGAAGTGCTGATTTGTAAAGCAAACAGCTAAGCCCTGGCGGTATTTCTGGGCTCTAGCCCCCAGCCGCTGGGCTCCCCGGGGCGGGAGCAGCCCGGGCGCGGCGCATCATCTTCGGGAAGCGTCGCGATGTGGCAGCGCCGGCAGGCTCACGCCTCCGAAAGGTTTCCTGCTGACATAGCTCGGGGCAGAGTCACATTTATTTCTTCATGTCAAAAGATGCTGATTTTCCCAGTGTTGAACCGAATGCGATCTGACAGCGTCCCTCTAGACGTCGAGAGCTGACCCCCCCTCTAGGGGGCCGTCCCCCGTGTGCTGTCTGCGTGTCCTTTCCCAGAGAGCAGAGAGAAAATCTAAATCATGGCACCTCCCACCTCCCCTCAAAGCCTGTTGTTGGTGTTAGGAATTTCTTCTCTTCATGCTAGAAAAGTAGACACCCAGCAGTCGAGATTATTGCTTAGGAAAGCTGCTAAAGCACCTTCGCCTGAAATACAGGAGTATGATTTACTTCGGTTCGATAGCAAAACCTTTGTTTAAGGAAGTGAATTCTAGTTTTCAGACCAAGTGGGGAAAGGGCCCGAGCTGAGGAGCCCTTGGGGACCCTCTCACACCACAGCAGCGGGTCGTGCCGCCCCGGGACATTCCCGCCGAGACCCCGCGAAATGCCGCTCCCCGGTCCTGCAGCTCAGGCAGCGACTGGCTCCTCCGCGCTCCCCCCTCCCTCCTGCAGCCCCAGGTCCAGCGGCTGAGCCTTCCTCTCTGTCTCCATTCCAATGCAAAGGAACCCAGTACCTTCAGGTTGTTACTGCCAAGGGTCCCCTCCTTGCAGCCCTCGCCCGAGTTCACAGCACGGCCGAGGTCGGGAGCGGGGTTCTGGAGATGGGCTAACCTTGGGCAGGTCCCGCAGGTGTTTTACAGGCTCAGTCGTCTCTGAGGTTTTCTCTTGAATTTAAACGCTAATGATTCCACACAGGACGGCCCTTCAAAGCGGTTTTTCAAGTTTGTAGCAAGACATCCCCTCAATGTTAGCTAAGAGTCTCCCCATAAGCTTTGAAAACCACACTGTGAGTGTTATGAGTGCAAACCTGCCGTTCTGTCCGAAGGAGTGGACAGTTTAAAATTGAAACCTGAGAAAGACCAGTGGAATTTGTTCAAAATTGCTCTCAATTCTCTTTCCAGGTCATCCTCGCTTTTTCAATCAGTTGTCCACAGGACTGGACATTATTGGCTTGGCTGGGGAGTGGCTGACATCAACTGCTAATACAAACATGTAAGCAGTGCCTTGGCGACAGTGTCTGTGACTGGTGCTTACAGGGGCTGCCATGTCTCATGGTAGATATCTGTTGTCATAGACATGAATAATTTTCATATTTGAATGATAATTGCTGCATCTTCAATAAAAGTGTCCCATGTTTTTCTTAATGTGGCAGTAATACAGTGAAAATAGTTATACAAAGCTGAACAGTTTTACATTTCTGATAAATAGAAATGCAAATATCCCAGAGTACACGGTAAGTGAAACATGATTATTCTAATATATTAATGTGGAATTATTGTTCTTCATTTGGACCTGCCTTCTTTATATATTTTTTTAAAAGTTTTGTCTCTAGAAGGAGTCATTCTGCAACTATGCATGTATTAACATTAGAATACAAGATATGTAAAAGTTTATTGGTTTTTGTCCTGTTGACTTCAGAGATAGCAGGCTTGAGGCAATGCCTTTTCTTGTTCATGTGTTGGTAAAGAATTGGCTTCTGGCTAGCTTCAAAATTATTAAAAATGTAACACTGAAAAATAATTTTATGATAATGAGTCTAAGATTAATAAAATTGTGTGTAAATTAATAAATGGAAGTATAAAAAAGTAAAATTTAACATCTGAATGTAACAAATAATAAACTTTTCCTAATTTTTCTTTACCTCAGAATTAATGAAAACTGAATGTAAGGCACATTTCTGCAACAAAGAGTGCAACTGATCCAAAAAACTCCCAAAACACTAAAGAAACCCCAAACTTCTAGTCAGTTCCTATTTATATTTTGATTTCTATATGCTCAAAAATGTGATGGGAGTCCAAAGGCAGCTAACAGACTGCTCTGGTTTAGTCCTCAGTTGGATGGATGTGTTTTAACTCTGAAGCTCCGTTTTGGGCAGTTTGTTGCTAACTGTTGGAACACAGGAAATGTATCTGCAGGTTGGAAAATGAACAGTATTTCCACTGGCCTATCCATGAGTATGGGGTTCATTAAATACAGCTGATTACCAGCAGCTCTCTGTAGGTTATGAGCTGTGCCTGTTTAGTGACATCAGCAATAAAGAAAAGTACTTAGGGTGCTCCAGCCAAAACCAGCCTACTCTTTGTAATAATCATCTGATTTAGGTCTCTGTTTGCTAAAAACTAGTATGAGACACTCAGATTTAAAAGCTGATTGGGAAGAAGACCCAGCAACATATATTTTGATTGTTAAATGAGTATTGCAAAATGCTTTACAGTGTTTTTAAATGCCTTTTTTAACAGCACAATTAAAATGAAAACAGTTCTGATCACATTTCTAAAAGAAAACTTTGCTTGAAAGTTGTTTCTCTGTGGCAAAAACATACTTCAAAGTGTCACCTTTTGCAAGACCCTTTCCCTTTGACTTAGTTATCCCAGTTTAGTTATCATTTTGTAATCAGTGAAATGACACAAATCTGATAGGACATGATAGAATTCAGCTCTGTGACAGACTGTGACAGAATTAGGAAGTATTGCCATTGGATTAAGAACATTGCACTCATTCACTTCTTAAAGAGTAACTATTTTTTAATTGAGATTACTTTTTGCTTTGTTTTAAAAGTAAATTTTTAAATAGTTCTGTAGAGCTAGTTTCTGACTCATTTATACTTTAAACAAGAATACATCTTGAAAACACTTCCCTGTGAGCAAGACAATTTAGTAACTATTTGCTTATATAAGGTTTAGTAAATACAAAATAATACTTTGCTCTCTTTTTTCAGCAAACCAAGGTCAGTATGGTGTGCTTTCAAATAATAGTAACTGCAAGTAAGGCTAAAGCAAGATATTTGTAAAATATTATTCAAAGAACTGACAGGGAAGGTTATTAAAAATAGCTAAAATCGTCCCCGTACGTTCTGGGAAACATATTATTTGTTTTGAACAGTGTTCCAGCACACAAGAGCAGGTTTTGACCTTTACCTAGAAACTGTTCTAACCTATTACAGCTGCATAAGCAGGTAACACACAAGCAACAGGAGCACTGAATTACATCAGGGAATGTTTTCCATTTGCTATTTTTTCTTTTTTACAATAAACACTACTTAAAATATTTACAAACAATTAAAAATATGTGTTTTCTTTTGCAGTTGAGTTTTGAGTAATCAAAACATCTGTACTATCTTAAAAAATTAAATTACCATTAGGAAATGTTACTTAAATGCCACTCTGAAGATAATATATAAAATTAAACATAATAAGCTTCCCACATTGACTTGGAAACAATGTATCAATGTGTTATTTATAGCTCAATCACTAATCACGAGACCTTCAGAGTGGAAATTTCAGAAGCTGCCATTATTCTTCCAGTTCTAGGGATCTGTAGTACAGGGCCTTCCCTCACCATGCAGCAGCCAGCTGAGATTAGAAAGCGATAATAACACCTGGAAGTTTTCTTTGTGCCCACTGTTAGCTGAAACATGAGAATTATACCGGTGTTTTCAGGATTATGCATATATGCTTATGAGAATGTAACATAGAAAATTGATGTTTATTCTCAGGATGCTTTTTACATACTGGCAAACAGGGGAGTGGGTAGCTGGAATGACTTGGTCTGATAAAGAGATTTGCCCTTTAGGTGTGAGCAGAATTAAGCCAGTACCAGCTTCTACCAAAAAAGCCATTTATTTATTCTGTTAGTAAAGATCTGAGACTCCTGACTGTTGTAGTTAATTTATAGAAGTGCCTGTAAAGGTTGTAACTGTATGAAAAATCTAATCAGCATTTTTTGTCAAGAGATTGATTCTGAAGTTGGATGGTTCCTTCTAAGCCAAACACATTTTTGGGTTTAACTGAATTTTTCAAAATCTTTTAAGTTTAAAACAAGTAAATTGGAGTGAACTTCAGCAAGATGTGATTTGTAAAATCATAGCCATTACCTAATATAGATGCATTGGCCTTGTAATTTATAATAATCTGCAGTCTTTTATTTCTTTTCAGTTTTTGGAGACTCAGAAAATAATTACAGAATAAAATAAATCAATACTATTTTACTTGCACTTAAGTATATTCAAAATTCCCCTTGTAAACACTTGATATTTTATATACAAAAAACTTGCTTAACATTATATACTTTTTCTATAAGCCTATAGGTCTTCTGGGAATTATGTAGGGGTCACTGTGCAAGGTCTCAGGACAAAACTCAAAATGTGTTTAAATTGGTGGGAAAAAAAATCACATTGACTTGAACATAACTTGTATTGAGTTATGATGATCTATACACTGCTGAGTTCCTGTTGACCTCAGTTGATCGTTCTGCCTAGGTAAAGACTGGAATATATTCTAGACTTGTAGTGCTTAAAACCAAACCAAAACAAAACAGAAACCCCACTGTTAGCAGACACCAGTTTATTAATTTTGTCTATTTGTAAGTACTGGCAGTGCCCAAATTTCAGATCCATGTTCAGTTGTCTCTGGCAGTTCTAATGATATTAAAACTAAAATAAATAGTATTTTGGCTTCTGAAAATAGCAATTACAACAATTAAACAAATTACAAGTGCTTAATCTTGAAGGAATGTTTTAAAAATGGTGGTGGTGTTTCTCTGATGGATTAAGGACACACAATGATTGAAGAAAAATTAACAGTTTAAGTAACCACTGTAGCTGTAAAAACAGACAAGCTTTTTCAGACATTTGTTTCTTTCTTAATATCACGACTCCTTGAAGTTTGCTGTACTTATTCTAAAAATGGTATTAAAGAGACAATGCATACATTTTGACAAAGTTATTCAAGTGGAAGACATCAGTCAGATCTAAAGTGTCAGGATGTCATACTCTTACTGACTCCTTTGGAAATCACAGGTTGATTGTTTTGTTTCTCTCTCCTTCCTTACCCTTCTTCCCCCCATACACAGCAAACAGAGTTTGTTTACAGCAGCAGCAATTTATCCATGTACCTTGATCACCAAAAATGGTTGTATGGCTGTCACTTTCCATCCATGTATCTGACCGTGACATCAGGGCATATCAGGCTATGTAATGTTTTTTTCCCTCGTTAAGGGGATACAATAGTTGACTGCTGACTTGGTTTTGGCAATTGGTAATTAGAAAATCATCATTTGTAATTACTCTTGACAGTTATTGATCACACCATATTGTAGAAATAAGTTGTCCTTGGAGATCATCAACAAAATAAATCCACCTAATTAATTGTACTTAGACTTTGAAACCCTAGCTCAATACTTCCAATTATGGTTGTGTTTAGCCAGTGAAGTTCACTGTTTTCATAAGGATTTGGCAGTATGTTATTCCACAAGTGTGGAACTGGCACTTTGGGTAACAAGTGTTTTACAGAACAATCCTGTACAGCAATCAGCAGTGCTATGAAGGTGAACATCAGGTCTTACGTTCACTATACAGAAAGCTACAAAATAACTAATACTGCAGTTTTATTCACCAGTATTTCCAGTATTATCTGCCTGAGGATTTTTGCTTGAGTAAAGGTTGCAGTATGAGAACTCCAGTTTATAGGAAAACTTTAAGAAACCTTGAGCAATTTTTCAAAGAACCATAGACTAGGAATTTATTGTGTGTTTTTAGAATCTATCTATTTTGTTTTGTTTTGTTTTGCTTTATCCATGCAGGTTTACCTATGAAATTGCCCCTGTTTTTGTCCTCATGGAACAAATAACACTTCGAAAGATGAGGGAGATTATTGGATGGTCAAATAAAGATGGTGATGGAATATTCTCACCTGGTGAGGTTTTCTTCTTTGTTTTTTCTAGTTTGACTAAAACTTCAAAAGTTAAAATAAACATAGGATATGTCTGAATATCCAGACTATCTGCAACACAAAGTAACAGGTCAGATATTTAGAAGTAGGAATGCTTTGTTTAAACATCCCACAGAAAATCTGGGGGAAAAAATTATCTCTGAGTATGGCTATGTATTATGGCTGGTCAACATTTTAAAACTTCACTATGAGTTCTGTATGTAACCAGGTATGCATTAACTGAGCTAATTGCCCAGGGCTCCTTTTAGCAGCAAACCAAGAGGAATAGGTCCTCAATTCACATTCTTCAAAAGTAAGTGTCAAAATAAATTAGCTGAATTGTAGCCTGTGAAGTGTCTCTTTCTCTTAACTGACTGTAAGGAAGTTTAGAATAACTAGCTTAGCTGTAGAAATCTACCTTTAAGGCATCTACTTCTATATCTACAGTAAGATGGGATAAATCCATCCAGTATGTGACTTTTCTTCATTCTCAGACAAGTTGATAAGGTCCTATTGTTCTTGCTAACAAGAAGTTGTCATGCAAAAGCCGCACAATGAAAACTGAACTTTTTAGGAATGTGTTACAAAATGTCAGCAATTGAGGACAGGAAATTCTGGCTGTCACTCTTGCTTTCCAGATGGTCTGTCCTGTGCTATTTAGACAGATGTCTGTGCATTTCAGAGATATATTTTTCCATAGTTCACTGCCACTTTCATTGCATTATGCAAATGAGACTTGTATGTCTTTGACACAATATGCATTTTTTCATTATCACTATTTTATTATTCATTCATTTCTTCATTCACAGGAGGAGCTATCTCCAACATGTACAGCATAATGGCTGCACGCTACAAGTATTTCCCTGAAGTCAAAACCAAAGGCATGGCTGCAGTCCCTAAACTGGTTCTCTTTACCTCAGAGCATGTGAGCTTAATACACTGCTAATTCTTAATTTATTGATGTATGTTGTGAAAATCACCATTAAACCACCTGTCCATTTAATGTTCATATGTTTGCTGCAGAGTCACTACTCAATAAAGAAAGCTGGAGCTGCACTGGGATTTGGAACAGACAATGTTATTTTGATAAAATGCAATGAAAGGTAGGATGAATGCTAAGGTTTTGATAGATTAAATGTGTTCACCTGTTAAATTTGTTGTATTGTGTTCAAGGACTGGTTCAGGATAGTGTGTCAAGTTACTAATGGCCTGTTAAGAAAATCCTATTACAGTATGTCAACTGTAGGTAGTATTTCCATATGCGTTCTTTAATTTTCTTTGTCTTTCTGTTTCTACAATAATTCCAGAGGCAAAATAATACCAGCTGATTTGGAGGCAAAAATTCTGGAAGCAAAACAAAAGGTTTGTGCTTTTAAAAAATAGTGCTTAAATGCCTGCCTTAGTAAAATTACTTCTTCCTTTGAAGCCCGAGGGCAGACATTAAGGAGAATATTATAATGATATAAATGTCATAATAATATTTTCAGATGCTTAATTATGCATTCAAGTATTGTTTAGGGAATTGTCTGTATGTCTTGCAAAGGTTTCCCTTTTCTGTTTTAAAACAAAGTATTTTTAATTCTTGAAAAACATCTGTATTTCATGACTTTTAAAATAACTTTCTGTTTGGAAATATATGGAAATAAGCATGAAAACATGAAACTAGAGCTATTTTTATCCAAACTTTAAAGTTTAGACAAAACCATAAAAAATTCTATAGAACCCCTAAAAATCATATAGATTTCATGTGTGATGCTGCAGGGTTGGTAATATAGCCAGAAAGCTTAATTCTTTTAGGCATTTATTGTTCTTTCTTGATTCAATGCAGTGAAAAATCAATGAATTTTGCACAAAGCAACTAAAGTTAGAGCAATCAAGATTATTAATTTTTTATTTCTTAACTTCTTTACATTTGGGCACCCTATGAAATTGCAGTTCACATTTATTTAATCTAATTCAAAATTGTCTTTCTTTGATCTGATAGTTCCACATTTATTGCTTTTGTTTTGAATTGGTTTGTTCTGCTTTGTTCTGTTTATTAGTAGATAAAGACTAAAGGACCAATTTCAGGCCTTCAAATCACAACTTGCAGATCACATTTAATTAATTTTCCTTTATACTGCTGTAACAGTCACAACTTTACTTGACTATTGCTAGTCTTCTACGTTTGTTTGAATCTCCTCACTGAAAAAGATTAGGCAAAATAATATTCTCTATCTTCTGACTAGTTAATTTTGTGAAGTTACAATACAATAAAAACAGTCTGTTCTTACCATGTATATGATTAGTTATTTTCTTCTGTTGCTTATGTGTGTCTTTCACATGGGAAGAAAAACATTTTTAAGGTTGGAAAACAAGATAACAAAGTTTCTGAAATCACTTTCTCCTTTTTTTTTTTTTTCCCTGAAAGAGCTTGGCATTTATAATTATTATTTTTATTTTTATTGTAGGGATATGTTCCTCTTTTTGTAAATGCAACTGCAGGCACAACAGTATATGGAGCCTTTGATCCAATACAGGAGATTGCAGATATATGTGAAAAATACAACCTCTGGCTCCATGTAGATGTAAGTAACTACAAAAGTACTGCTATTCAGGCAAAAGAGGATCTTTTTCTTATGTGTGTTTTGTCTTGAATTAAAATATTTATTATCCAGAGCAAATTAAAATATATTGAGCTTTTTCAAAAAAATGAGTCCTCTCTTTTTTCTCTCTTCCAGGCTGCCTGGGGAGGTGGGCTCTTAATGTCCCGAAAGCATCGTCATAAATTGAATGGAATAGAAAGGTACTAGATGGTGCTTACTTGTAATACTGTTATGAAAGTACTTCCATAAGGTACATGACACCTCACAAATGCATGAAAATATTAATTTGCTACATTAAAGAGTTTAAACACTAAATTAAACAAAATCAAGACAGACAGGAAAGGTTTGGACTAGGAAGATTGAAGCAATGCTACAGTGAAAAAGAAAACAGTGGTATACCATTGAGTGAAAGGTAAGTTTTCAGCTGATCTGAGGTAGGACAAAGATATTACTTGGCAAAAACAAAGGGAAATTGTTCTATGCATATCTTTGAAGGGATCATAAGTCTTGGAATGGGTGAAGAAGGATTTGAGGAAAAAATGAAGTGTGAGAGCTAGACAATTTCTGAAATGTAGGGCTTTGAGAGAACAGCTGTGATAAATGAGGAATCCAGGGAAGGTGTTTGAGCATGGATACCCACGATGGGAAGCCATGACAGAGTGTGAATTTGTTGAGGTTCTCTCCTGAAAGGTGTATTCAGTTTTTCCAGAAAATAGAGAGTATATGTTCTGTTTGAAATGAGTGTTCTATAAATGAAAGTTTATATATATATATATGCTTGCTTTTATATTGCTTATATATACTCAAACAAAAATATGTATTTGTATACAATGAGAGGAACATATGGTAAAGACTGAATTAGCATCAATTTTTAGGGGCAAGTTTCAGTACCTATAAGGCTGAAAAGGGCCATGATAGCACAGAGCTGATACTCTTCTGCTGTGCCAGGGAAAAGACTGAGGTCATTTACAGGGAGGCCAGAAAAGGTCACAGATGCCATGTCTCAGGGCATAGGGGCCTATGAGTTGGTGCCATGTGGGGATTACATGACACAAGCAGGAAGCTCTTTTAGAGGCCAGAGGGAAGTCTGCAGAAAGAGCACATGTGTGCCCCCAGGTGCATAACCCAGGTTGCCAAGATGCCCACTGAGACCAAAAGCCAGCCTTTACTAAATAATTGAACAAAATTTAAAGAGGCAAACTGTTTGTGGTGGTAGTGATGGCACAGTGAGAGCATGACCCTCCCACTGGCCCTTACAATTCAGACTCAGGAGTCAATCCAGGTGTAGCCTGTGCACAGCTGTTCCTGTATCCAGTGATGACAAGTCTGTAGAAGATACCATGTTTATAACCCCATGGATGTGTTTGTCTCTGGATTTCCTCTGAAACTGCTCTATCATAAAACACTACCTATCTGAAAAAAAATCAGAAAAGCAACGAAGAACCAGAAACATAAGATCTTTTCCGTTGTTGCAGATATCAGCCTCCAGGGAACCAAAAAATATTTAAAGCAAGCTCTACCCAAGTACCCTTAAATTTGCACAAAATTGCTTCCTTGAGTCAATCATGCTGATTCTGGGCACTCCATAAAGTTGCAAAATGAGTACAGAGAGCAATGCTCTTCCTTAGGGAAAACAAGCTTTCCTGGTGTTGGGCATCTCATACAGTAAGTGAAGAATAAGTACAATGTAAAGAATAGTGTGCAGAAGGACTGGCAGCAAAACCGTGTGGACCCTTCTGTCTCAAGGATGGCAGCGTGTGGTGTGGCAGGAGTGCTCTGAGGCAGCAGAATCCTAACAACCTCTGCCCACTCCCATTTGCCAGTCACTCATGGCAACTCATCTAGAATGAGGTCAGCATTGTAAAATAATTTTCTTAAGCTACAGAGGTTTGGTCACAGGAGTTTGGCACACCTCTTTTGACCTGAGGTCAGCCCAGAGGTGCTAATTAAGGCTTTAATTTTAAACAAATAGAGAAGGCAGCAGGCCACAAAGCGTGAAATTATTTCTTTCCTAGTCAGCTATACAGATCTTCAAACAGGGGATGGGGCCCACGGGTACTGTGTAATTGCCTGTCGTGGGCCCCAGCTGGGGTCTGCTGCTAACACTGAGGCCTGCCCAGAGACACTGGCAAGCAGGACTGGCAGGGTGCCGTGCGACAGAGCTGGGGTTGCCTGCGTAGGACAGCCTCTGGCTGGCTGGCTGCACCGAGGACAGTGGCATCTTCACGTTAAAACAAAACCTAATGCTCCTTGGGAAAAATGACTTAGAATTGTGTTCCTTTGGAACCCTGAAAGTTAAATAAATGTGCCAAACTGAAGCCATGGTGTTTGTAAAAAGGAAATTAGCTGTTATATAAATTCCTCTTTCTTGACTACTCTATCTGAACTATTAGTAAAGTTTTTTAAAAGATAAGTGCCTCCTAAGTGTGAGCTATGTTATCTGTTCATTTGCACTGCCTAAGCAGGAGATTTTAGAGGGATGGTGAGCTCCCCAGGTACAGCATAGACTGCACTGTTCTTTTGATTGAGGGGTGCTACAGTCTATCCTAGCACAGACAGAGGTTGGAATCGTATCCAGAAATTAGTGGTCCTTGTAATGTGGTGAAGATATTGTGTTGCTCAAAACAGAGGAACTGTGGTTGTATCCGTGTTCTTAGAGCAAGGTGTAAAAGAGGAGGAAATACCTTTTAGCTTTCTTTCAACCACATTTTAAGAATACATGAATAGTCTGTGAAATACAATTACGCACTTTGCTTCTCTGGAAAAATGCAGTGAATCAAGGGGACATTTGGCAATTAATTACCTGGGTGAAGAGGTCAATAGATGTGCAATGTCGGCACATTTATTTTAGCACCATCATTAAACTCCTTAGGATAGTATGTTAAAAATACAGAACATCTCATCTGTTTGACTAGTAAATGAGGTGATATTGTGCATTCACTTGTGTTTACACCTAAAAAAGCTTTATATACAGAATGCTAGCATTGACAAGCTAGAGTTGTGACTCTAACTGGGAAAGCAGATAAGCATGCAGTGTGCCTTTTCCTTTGCTTTCTACTTTTCCAGCAGCTGTTCAGTAAAGAACTGTATTCTCCCAGAATCTGTATCAGTCCCTTAATTGTCTGACACCCTCGCTTTCTTCATCAGTGCTTTGAATTGATAGAACATGTCAAACGGGTTTTGTTATTTTTATTAGTGCTATTCCTAGAAGCGGAGTCTTCTCAGGACAATGTTACTGTATCAGCTAATCAGTCTGATACTAATTAGCTGGTATTAGTAATAATATACACGAATCACACGTCTGACATTGCAATGCTAACACAAAAAAAATTCCTTTCCTGGACAGCATAGCTGGGAAAGAAGACACTTGAGACAGTAATAATCTCCTTAGTGATATCATAATGGTCAAAACTCCATATATTTCCAGCTGAAAGCAGAAAACAAAGGTGACTGCTTCAGGTTAAGTTTCTGTTTTTCAGACCTATCTGAATATGTAATTTTTTTGCAGAGCCAACTCAGTCACTTGGAATCCACACAAGATGATGGGAGTGTTGTTACAATGTTCTGCCATTCTTGTCCGGGAGAAGGTCTGCCTTATATTTAATAATAAAACATTAAAAAAAAAAAAAAAAGTAAATATCAAGCCCTACTTTTTAAGAGGGTAGTGCAAAATCCATCTAATTTCAAAACTTTTTTTGGAAGGAATAATTGTGTGGATTTACATTGTGTTTAGGGAGTTGTTTTATCTTTCTTGTTTTTTGGGGGCTTTTTTTTTGTTAAAGCTGTACACAATATGGGTCAGATCTTTAGCTGTTGGATCTTTGCATATTCTAATAGCAACAATAGAGCCATGCTAATAGACTTTATCTGAGCACCTGTGCTGTTGTTTCTATGACATATTGAACATACACCTTTGGTCTCAGTACTTGGTCACAGACTAAACTTCTTAAATAAAGAGCAATTTTTTTACCTTACACAGAGGTTTAAAAGTTTCTCAGTTCTGCTGAAAAGAAAACATGCTGGTTTTATTATGACTCTATAATTTTTAGGGCTTTCATCTAGGTTCTTTGTTGTCATCAATGAAAGCAAAACCAGTGTCTTATTTCTTTTAAGCAGTGAGTATTTTCCTTAGATGATACAAGAAAGTCATATCATCTATGGATAGGACTAATTATACTGTCCACTAATTTCCGCAATGTCAATTGCTACTGGAAGAGTTTAGTTGAAGAAGTAGTCCCTGTGTGTAGAATTGGTATGGAAGAGTTGTGAGTTCCAGCCCTAGGCCTGCCATTGCTCTCCAGCTGATCCTTCTCTAAACTGAAGACTGCAGCCCTTAATTCCCTTTATAAAACACATCTACTGGAGGGAAGCAATAGACTTGGTTTAGTGGCATGCATGCTTATTGTGCCAATTATTGCAGGATTTTGGCAAGAGTTTTTTGTTCTTATATGAGAACTTTGATAGGTTTGTATTTTTGTATTTTTTGTATTTATCAGACAAACTGGTGTCTTTGAGCTTCTTCCAAAAAACACCAATTAACTCTAAAGGAAACACAAACCATTTTAGAAATGTCGCATGTGTAAGACTTCTGTGTAGCATACAGGAATTGTCTTCTCTGTGTTTCCTTCAGAGATTTTTATCAGTGATTCATAGATTTCTGTTGATCTGTGAACCTTATTTATTTGTAAGCAAAAAATGCCTGGTTTCGGTCATCTGTATTTATATTTATCACTAGTGTAAAGTGTTATAAATCTGGACAATATACAAAGTTGAAATCTTCAATAAGTTTTTCACTTCGTTTTGTGTAGCTATCTGTTGCACTGAGAGACCACAGCTTTATTCTAGTGTGTAACTTAACAAATCAGAAATCTAAGTGTTAAGAACACAGCCTTACAAATTGGAGTGGACAAAGCTAATATCACAAACTAAGTATCCAAATTAACCTGAGAATGTTTTTTCAGTTATGGGTGTATAGGTGTGTAAAACCTTATGACTATTCAGGGACATCTGAGAGAACCACCTTAGGCTATGAAATTGTTTGTGTGGCTCAGGTTTACAAAAAAAAGGTCAGTATGTTAAAAGATAACATATTAAAGAACAATTCTTCTGTATATGTTTGAAATACCATTTTATACACTACTAATGTATCCAGTTTCATATGACATATGCAAGTCATATAAGTACGTGTTGTTCATTACAGGGTATACTTCAAGGCTGCAATCAGATGTGTGCAGGTTATCTCTTCCAGCCAGACAAACAGTACGATGTCTCCTATGACACTGGAGATAAGGCAATACAGTGTGGTCGACATGTGGACATTTTCAAATTCTGGTTGATGTGGAAAGCAAAGGTAAAGAACAAGAGTTTATCTCAAAAACCAGAAATGTATTTATTAAATTTATAAGTCTCATGTAATGGAATGATTCATTTTAATATAAATGTTTGTGTAATTACAACCTCTGAAGACACAAGTATCCAAGTATTAAGACAGAAAAGAACTATTTGAATTGTAGAACGGTGTTAGCCATCAGTAAATTCAGATGGCAATTAGAAGAAAAGGTAAGTCACTAGATGAGTCCTGCAGTAAAACTAATGAGAGCAGGACACGAAAAAGGTCTTTTGTTGTGATTCTGTGTGCATACATATGTGTTTTATGACACATTACTTGCAGTAATGTGATGACTTACAAGACTCCTTTGAACATGATGTTGCAAAGCAGGGATTTTATAAGCAACTTGGAAAACAAAGCCTTTTTCTTAGGAAGCTTTTCCCAACTGATGATTTAGCAGTTGGTCACCTGGTACTACTGAGGTGTGCCTGGGTGGCTGAATTTAACCATGGGCTTATGTCCAGGCTTACATGTTCACAGGATGAGGGTCCATGTAGTCAAAAAAATACACTTCATTTTTACTGCATTATCTGCAGTCATCTTATTACTGTTCTTGTTGCTCTTCTACTGACAAAATGGGAATTCCATTGGGTAACCTGTCCACAGTCTAACCTTTTTTTTATAAAACTGAGATGAAATCTATTAAGAAAATGTACAATCATAAAACAATTTTCACTTTGTGAGAAAGTGCTTGCTTCTTCATTCATGTACAAAGTGTACTTAAACCCAAAAAAACAACTTTCTCCCCCCCCACCTTATTTTCTTTATTATCAACCTTCATATACTTTTTCTGGGATTATGATCTTGACAAAAGATCAGTGGGTAGCCAAGTGACTTTTAGCAAACATTGCAGGCTTTTGATTGCTGACTTATATGCACACTTCTAGCATACTGCTCAGAGAAAACAAATTGCTTCCCAATTCTTACCCTTTCAGCTGAGTTCCCATTCTAAGCTTCTGGTCTTCCAGCAACAGCTATGAAGCCACAACTTAATATTCATAATATTTGTGGAAGCTGGGGAAAAAAAAAGAAGACTTAAAATAATCTATTAAAAATAGCAAAAGTTGTTATTATCATAATAAATTCTCTTAAAATGAGACAAAACCAGCAGTGATTACAATTAGCCACTAATTGCAGTGTTGTCACTTTTGCAGTATTTATTAACTGTATTTTTAAGTTAAAAGAAATAATACTGCTAAATGTTTTCTGAAAATATTTAAGAGTCAAGTCTCTCTGAAAAGATGATTGCACCAAAGTAGAAAAAACGACCAAGTGATTAATATTTACTTTGTTTTTAAAACAGGGTACAGTAGGATTTGAAAATCAGATCAACAAATGCCTGGAGCTGGCAGAATATCTCTACACTAAAATAAAAAACAGAGAAGAATTTGAGATGGTTTTTGAAGGGGAGGTAAGTTTTATGTATGTAGGAGCCAAATCTGTATGAAATTTCAAAAACAGTCTTCATGCTTCTCACAGTTCTTCAAACCAGCTAGGCAAAACTGCTCTTATTTTCTAAAGAACTACATGACTATTGGCATCTGGGCAGTTTTTTGGCCAAACGCGTGTGCTTTTGTACCACAAATGTCAGTTTTATCTCCTTTTCTTCTGCAAAGGACTTCTCAGTTCAGGGCATGAAGATTACCTTGATACAACCTACTCATGCTGAGATTCCACGTTACTACACACATAACCGAGAATCTGCTGTTTTTGCTGTGTGTTCTGTTGCTAGTGCCACTACATAAGCTCTTGGTTGATAGGATATACTTCATCTCTCCTTTTACTAAGAAAAGGAATATTGAGTTGGCTTTGCTTGATTCTGGAAATCAGTTACTCATAAAATTGCCTGAACTGCTAAAAGACACTACTGACTAGCCTTTAGCGTGGGATTGATCTGTCCTGGGGTTTTTTATTGATGTACGTGTTTGGTTCTTTTTGCAGCCAGAGCATACAAATGTATGTTTTTGGTATATTCCTCCAAGTCTCAGGGGCATGCCAGACTCTGATGAGAGAAGAGAAAAGTTACACAGGGTATGTGGTTTTGTTAAATGTAGCAATATAATCTACTCTTTCAACCCAAAGTATTCTATTTATTAAGAATAATATATCTGTGTGTTGACACATATTCCGGATTCTGAGATGTCAGTTCTCCATTACTTGTTATGACCTTAATATTTGTTGATCTGTCTTCTATTTATACTGAGGATGAAGTCATGTTTTCCCTGTAGAACCAGGTACAGAACATGCTTGGTTATTCTTTGGTTTGTACCACTTCTGTGCTCCAAAGTGTTACAAATCTTCAAAGAGCAGCGAGGCCTAAAGACACGGCAGTCTTGTTCGGATAGGACAGCATGTCAGCAAGAGAAGCAGAAGGGTAATTATTTGAAAATGCTTGGACAAGTAAAGGACATGGAAACCTGTAAGTCCTTCTCAGGTCTTTATTTTGATTTTAAATGACAATGCATCAATGCATTTCAGTGAAAATGTATACCCTTTGGAGGACTTTGGGATAAATGTATTAGAAGTGAAAAAAGGAAGTGAAGGCATCACAGAAGCATCACCAGGAATACTTAAGACTTGAGGGAAGTACATTAATTTTGTAGTAGTATTTTAGACAGACATAAGTAGAATGAAGTACATTCAGGAGACAAAAGAATAATTTTATAGGTAAAGAAGAGATAGATAGACAGACAGACAGACAGAC
Source organism: Margarornis squamiger (assembly GCA_035222235.1). Taxonomy (NCBI): domain Eukaryota; kingdom Metazoa; phylum Chordata; class Aves; order Passeriformes; family Furnariidae; genus Margarornis; species Margarornis squamiger. Next base: position 20,180,293 of record JAWWTY010000160.1, read on the forward strand.
ACATAGATAAGCTGACAAAAAAAAAAAAGAGAGAATAATGTAAGATTGAAGTAAAAGGTATGTGGTGGCAAGAGGGATAAAATGTTTGACTTGAACCTGTTAAATGCTAGAGGACATCATAAAGCATCCTACAAAACAGTAAAAGAGCCAGACATCCGACCTTGGCTGGCAGAGAGTAGAGCAGGAGAAAGAAGGTCTGGGTGGAAAAACTGGGCTTAGTCAATACCAAATACTAAGACCGTCAGAACATTATTCCTCTAAATTAAAGTGAGGAAGTAAGACTGTGGTAAATGCACGGTACTGCAAAACTACTGGAAGGGTTCCACAGCTTATGCTAATAGAAAATATTCTTTATGACATAGATCTTGACAAATTTCTATTGTTGTCCCCCCACACAAATTGCTTTGAGAATACATAATATTCTCATGGAAAACATCCGTTATCCTCAAAAAGGTCTGGAGTAAATTATCATACAAGGGCAGACAACATTTCTTCATTATAAAATCTTCAGCACACAGAAATGACGTGTACACTTAATACATAAAATTACTACATAGTGAATATTCTAAGATGCTACTAGTCTGTTAATCAAAAAGATGGATATTATTCCTGTCAATTTTCTTTTTAATATCCAATCCTACATATTTAGTTTTTCAAGCTTTTTCTGTTATGGGTATTTTTTTATAAAAATGTCTTTTTTGTCTGTCAATTAATTTTTTTTCAAATTAAGAAATGCCGTGACATACAAAGAAAGGATAAATTTTTCTTCCCTCTTTTTCTCTCTCTTTTTTTTTTTTTAATGCTAAAGGTGGCACCAAAAATCAAGGCACTGATGATGGAGTCAGGTACTACCATGGTTGGATATCAGCCTCAGGGCGATAAAGTCAACTTCTTCCGAATGGTCATCTCCAACCCAGCAGCAACTAAGTCTGACATTGACTTCCTCATTGAGGAAATCGAGAGATTGGGGCAGGAGCTGTAGTACAGTGGTTTCATTATTTATTTCTTGAATTCACTGTTTTCCAGCACTGGCTATTTTTTAAACCCAGTTCTGTAGAACATGTTTTAAGGAAATTCTCTCTCTGTAAGTTCCAGTCTCCTAAGACAACCTTCAACAAAACAGCTATAGGCTACTGAAATATATATGTATTGGTAGATCATATTACTGAGGGAAAATGTATTATCTTGAAGTTGAAGTACTATTGACTCTTACATTGGTCTTGTTTATTGTAGTCAGCAGGAAATTAATAAGTACTAAAATAGCAAATTAAGAACTCTGCACAGTATATATGTACAGTATAAATAAATATATATAATTATATATATACATACATATATATATATATATATAAAGTGGTTATAAACTTAGATCTAAGCCACAGCATGTTTTCCACTTTAAGAGAATTAACTTTTCCTTCAACAATTATTGATGTGGACAATGTGCTACAGATTTTTCTGCCAGACAGAAATAGACATATAGAAACATTTCTAAAATGTAGATTCTTAGGAGCTAAAGAAAATGTAAAACAGTATTAAATCTTATTGTTGGTGCTTTTCTCACGTACAAAACAGCAATCTCTAACAGCACCTCTGAGTAAAATAGTTGTATTTGCCCTTTAGTGTTGAATCAGGGGATGGTAGTAGCAGAGTCATTGTAACAGGTATATTATTGCTGTATTTTTAGAGGTTAATTTGTGTAGATTGTGTATATTATTGTTAAAGGACTTTGTGTAAAAGGATTTAAATGTAATAGTTTTACAGCAAGGTAACTGTTGAATTGTAGGTATCTGAAATATTTGCTTATTTATATGCAGAGATTTACCATGCTGAAGAGTTGTCTTGTATTTTCTTCCATTTGTAATGTAACCTATTTATATATTATTGAAGTTCTAAATAATGTTTATGGTATTTTAGTGTCTTTGTGAGCCAAAGAAAAAATAGGAAAATATTGGTTGACACTTTCGTTTAAATCCTAGTGCCCTTAAAATAACTTACAGATAATTTTACTGAAGATAAGGAATTCTAACATTGTGTATAGACTGTCAAATTATGAAATCCTTTTAATCTATTAGAATTATTAGAATTTTCAGTTTTATTTATTGTAATGTCAGATTGTCCGTTCAGTGTTCTGAATGCTTTCCTAGTGAATATTGGTTGCTAACCAAGGCCCCTGTTTTGGAGTTTTATTTCAGGACTGATCTCTATGACCATTTTAACTAAATTCTGTGGGAGTTTTAGCCAGCATCATTCTTTTATTGAAATGGAAGTCACTATCCATTTAGCGCTTATAAAATAAACCCAAAAGTAATCTCAGTATCTTTGAATACAGCTGGCTTGTCACAACAATTTCAAATGGCTATGCTTTTCAAATTATAGACACCAGATTCATCTGCGGCTTGTTCAATTTTAATCATTAGATAATCAATACTACTGAGTGGAAAAGTCCATACTGGAAGCAGAGCAGTGGAACAAAATGGAGATTCAATAATCCTCTGTCTACTGAGTTAGTGTCATGGTGATAAATGGAATATGCTAATTTCAAGTGTTTTCATACATGATTCTGTGGCTATCTTCTATGCAAGTCAGTAATTAATTGCTTTTTCTCCCACCCCTCCACCTCAGTAATAAAACTAGATTACTTGAGAAACATTCAGTGAAATTCAGTCATGCTATGCAATTCTCCCAGCCTCTCTGGCCCCCATCAGTCCTGTGGAAGGACAGGTACGGCCAGGAGACGTTTCCATCCTGCAGGTCCCACTGGTTGTCTTTTGAGGATGCTGTCTCATGTTTTTGGCCGGGTTAGCACAGGGAGAAGAAGCTGTTATGGTACATGCTGTATTGTATAGCACAGCCTTTCCAGCTTTTTGTAGGACTATTGCTTATTCCTCTTCCACAACCTTCTGTAAAATCTACTTGAAATTGAGTAGAATCTAAAAATTATTGCAATTATTGCAAGTTTGTCACTGTATTTTAGATGAGTGCAACTTTCAAAACAGTATCTACATTGTTATTTTTATGTAATTAAACCCTAGTGATCTTACTGATTTCTTTCATTAGGTTATTTTCCCCAAGACAGGGTAGCTGACTTCTTGCCTTCTTGATCTTAAAACTCAGTCTTCCTCAATTATAACACTATTATCTGACCTAAGTATTCCATACCTGGCATTTGTTATGCAAACATACGTGCTGTATGACCTGAGGCCTTCAGTACAGAAGTAGTCAGCATGAACATTGACTTCAGTAGTACTAACTTCCATAATACTAAATACTGTCCTTTGTAGCTACCAGATATTCATCAAAACTAGAGGATCTCTCATTATAGCTGTTTTTAGAGCACAGAAAGAAGTTTGTTTTGAAGAAGTACGTCACACTTTGATTTACAGACTTCTGCCTGAAATCTGGTCTCTGTCACAGTTTTATTTTATTCAAAAGGCAGCTACAGAAGATGGAAAAATTTCCCAGTCCCTTTTATTTATGAGAAACAATATGAACAAGTACAATCAATGCAGAGACGTATAACTGCTGACATAGCTTCATTAGGGGATTTTACTTCTTCCACACAAGCACCATGGTCCTTATGGTTTCAATCAGTTCTTAGGTGGGAATTTCTGATTTCCTCCACCTCCCTAGTCTAGGTATGTTAGCAACAGTATTACTACAGATTCTAACTTACTCTCAATCCTCTAACCTTAATGTTTTAATGTCATGAATCTTGTAACCAGATCATCATCTCAATATTCCAATAATAATGTATTTAAAACGTTAAATCTCCTCGAAGCATATAAACTAGGTAAAGAGACTCCTCCTCATCCTGACCATGAACCATAGCATGACAATGGGAAAGACCATAACAGGGTTTGCTGGTGTTCATACAGCAGGCCTTGGACGGTTTGCGATGTAGGCAGAAACAGACCTAGAGCTCTACAGTACATATATAATGCTTTGCTTCCTAAAATTTCTGCTTCTTCATTTAATGGAGTATCTTGTGTTTTGAAGGTCAAAAGCATCAGAGATTCTACCTATTGCTGTTGATGGTTTGCAGCTATATGGGCATAATGGAGCTCCGCCTGTTTTGGAAGTGAGGCAGTTAATGAAGAGGGGTTTTCTCTAAAGGCAGAGGGCTTCAATTTATCTTCCTAGCCTCTGCATTTTATCTTGCCTTTCTGCAGTGTTTTGTCCTGACACAGATGACCACAATTAGATTTTTGCAAAGCTTTTAATTCTAATATCAGGTTCTGGACAGTTTTCCTATTATGTGTACCATGTTCCGCAGGCACTGGGCTCATATTAATTTCTGACTTGGTTAGCTGATTTTAACAGAGCAGTTATAGTCAGTGAGAAAACTCATCTGTTTTCTTCTTAGTAGGTAATTTCCATCTGAGTAATATGCTACTGCTTCTCAGGCTAAAGTTTACCTGGAATTTTAATCCATACACTATTGACTGTGAGAGATCAGGATATATGGATATACAGAAGTATTGACTAATTCAAAACATTGCAATTCCAGGTGAGTAACATTGTTTTTCTGAGGTTTAAAATACGCTCCAAGGTGGCAACTCTGTGTGGGGGAATTCAGATCAAATAAACAATAGGCAAGATCTTAGCTGAACATGTAGCTGCAGTGCTTCTTAACTGATGTAATTTATTTGGAAAAGACTGACCATTGGATAAAAATCAATAGCAGCTGTTGATTTGAATTAGAAAATGTGTATTTAAAGGTACTTTTCAGAGAAGATAGATAGATTGTATCATTCACAGTGGACAGATGGAACCAGGGGCCTTGGGAATAGCCCAGGATTTTAAAATCAGCATTGACTTAGCTCATACTCTGTTTTTTGAATGGTGACAAAAATGAAGAGATTTTTTAAGCAGAATCTCTGTTTTGTGGTTTAAGAAATGTTAAAGTTATAAAGAAGTTATGCAATGCAGTTTTAATTTTTCAATAAAACTTGATCTTAAAACAGACTAATTTGTCTCATATAATTTTTGTGAGCTCTTTTGTTTCCTTAAGAATATGAGACAAAAGCTATGCAACATTATCCCTCACCTTAAAAACAGTAAGGCAAATATTATTTAATTTTAATTGTGAATTGAATGTGAGCTTGTACCAACACAGACTGAGGAAGAGGCACAAGCACAGAACCTTGGTCAGTTTGAACAGGATTGTTGATACATTAGTACTGTGTATAAGATGAAAAAGGTGATGAAAGTCTTGGATTCTAAACCATATTTTGGGGGAACACACCATTCTCTTACGGAGATAATTTTTTATTTTTTTTGTATACTAAATATATTGAAAAGTATGTTTTGAATTCATAAAAGTATGATTCTTTTCTCATTATATAGACAAATGCTGATGAATTGCTGCTTTGTGTGTTATCCATAGAACTATCATTGAGTTTTAACAGTATGCAACAAATTTGGTTTTGATTGCTTTAGGGCAGGATGAGCATCCTTCAAGTAGCATGAGTTTTCTTGAGAACAGTTTTCTTTCCAAGTCAAAAATTTTATGTAGCAAAGTACTCATGAAGAAAATAAATGCTGCAAAGAAACTTACTAAGTCAATTAGTGTAGCATGCAAATGCCATAATTTAAAGCACTAAAAATCATGGAAGATGATTGTATCGTATGAGTATTAAGGAATGTTCGGCTTGCACACAGACTGTTCAATAAAATGTTAGGACCAAATAAGGGTTTTTGTAGTTAGGTACAGTTCACTGTGGTCAACAGAATTACACCTGCCTGAATTTCTTCTGTGGGATTATAATTTACAAATTGTGACAATTATGCTTAGGGTGATAATACATGAATTGGCAGTAATGCTCGCTCAAGAACAACAACTAAGATAGTGAAGAAGAGACAAAAAGACACAAGCATTCTGTGAAAACAAAGGTTAAAAGGAGGAATGACTGCATAACATGGAAGGATTTGTGTTTCACTAGGGTGTTTGAAAGAATCAGACTTCTGGACAAAGCAGAATTACAATTTCGACTGGAAGAGAAGATGCAAGCAGAAGATTTTAAGCAGACCTGGTAAAGAAAAAAGTTCAGGTTCTCTGTTTTAATAAATCTATCTACTGAGGAAAAACGGTGCACTGTTTAGTAATGACAATAGCAGAAAAATCTGCAGATAAAATATTACAGACCTTGATTTATTTCTGCTACTTATAAGGTAATCTGTTCAGCATCTGAATGTAACTATTTCAGATAAGTGTACTTTATACGTGTATTTGTGAGTGTATTTGTATTTCTTTATATAAACAAGAAGAACATGTACCTGGATTTACATACTCAGTGTGTATCAGAAAAAACTAAGTTTTGCATGATGCTGACTGTTTTGTGTAGCACTTTTCAGGACATCTGCAAGGATTCTTGAAATATAACATTAAATAAGTATATCATGAAGGAAATAGTAAATTATTTTCCCTTACCTTTGAAAGTATGTGTGTGTGTTGTATATTTATAGGAATGATTAAATCTCTATCATGTGAAATCCTTAAATTATAAACCTTTTAACAGGATAGCAGTCTGGTTTATCTAACAATGGTTGGTTTGGGGCAAGAATTACGATAAGAAAATTTTTGGTCTTGTTTTATGTGGAAAGGTGTTGTGTCACGACAGTGTGAGCAAAAACATGTAAGATCAATGCAGGTGGCAGGAAAGGGACTAAAAACTAAGTTTAACATTCAATAAAGCTCAGAAAAAAATGTCACTGCAAGTAAAATCAACAAAGGTAAGTACAGTTACTTACAGAGGCCTATCATCTGTGACCACAATGTAAGCTGGTTTGAAGCAGTGTCTGCTTGGTGTGGCATCATCAAGAGTTTTGATTATGCTGGTGTATAAAGCAAGCATATTGGCCATCCAAAAAATAGGAATTGAAATGTTAACTTTAAACTGCACAGGTGAAAGTGTCTCTAAAAAACCAAGTGAGAAAGACAAGACATTTCTCATTCAGTGTCATTTTGGTCAATGCTCTTTATATCTTCTAAAGAGTGCACGTATTATAAATGACATTCACTGTTTAACATAGTGCCTTATTAGGATGTTCCATGGGCCTCAGCAGAAAAGGCCATTAATCTCAATTAAGATTCTTCCTTTACTTATGGGAAGGTTTCCTGCAGGGTAAGACTTTCATTTGTTTTTGTGGGCATAGGGCCAGTCTTACCACTAGATTGTAAGTGATAAAGTCTTTATTTCCATTGCTTTGAAGTTTTCTGTGGATCCTTGTTGCATTGTCCAGCTATGAGCATCCTCTGAAGACTAAGCCCTTATTGACTGTCTCTTGCAGGTAATTCACTCTCCTGCCACATACACAGCTCCAGCAATCACTAAACACACTAGCACAGCTCTTGATTGTCTAAAGGAGTGCAGCTTCACTGGGCAACGGAGTGAGATCTCCATATGCTGAACCAAAGAACCAGAGTTGTTTTGATTATAGCAGGATTTCCTGTTTCTGTGAAAAAAATCATTAATTCACTGTAGCCGTTGCCAGTAGGTATGTTGCTGCAATAATTTGGTGTGTTCACTTATCTCGGTTGCACTTTAAAAGTATATTACTTTTACCTGGCTATGCTATGTTTCAGGGATATTATATTTTTTTACACTGTTTAGCTTCATCATGGCTCTTCAATTACTCTACATATTTTTCAAGAAGAGGTGTGGGGGTTTCTTCACAGTGCAAAAGAATCAAGTTAATTTCCCTGCTGTAAACACTCCATATCAGTGAGTAGTTGTTACTGTTTTTACTCAGTCACAGAGAAGGTAATTATTCTGTAGGTATAAATCAAATACCAGTTTTATCTTACAGTATAATGCAAAAACCTATTTTCTTGTCTTCCCAAGCATATGAGGCCTGTCTTTTTGCAAGATATGACGTGAAGTCCCAGATTGCTAATTGTGACCTGGCTCCCTGGCAGTGAGAAATGTAATTGCCATCAGACAGCTCCCTCTGCTTTCTGAAGTGAGTGCATGCAGACTGATTGCAGCATTAGAGCTCATGTTGCAGTTCAAAGGAAACCTAACAAAATTTCTTCTTTTTGAATACATTAACATTACTCTAAAGAAAGCTGCTAGGCCAGTAATTGCTACAATTTTCCTTCCCAAAAGCCTAGAGGTTTTTTTTCCCCCCAGAAATTCTGTGACTGCAATGTAAATAATTATGCTTAGCTATTGTGGAACGACTTAAGAACTCATGTTAATTTTCTATATATAATGCTACTCTAATTGTACAATTAGTGCTGTACTGGAAGCAGGCCAGAGGTGGAATAGAGGTTCTCAGGGGAGTCTGAAGACTCTCATTTACTCGGTAGCTCAGAGCAGAGCTGTTTCCATTAAGCTGGCAAAGCAGTCAAAAGAAGGAACTGAAATCACTGGATTATACTATAGAGACTTGGTTGGATTTTCAGACAAATGTACATGGCTTGAATTTACAATGGAACGCCTCTTCCCCTCTCATCTTTCAGCAAATACATTTAATTAAAAAAGCTTTGACAAACAAAGGGCCCTTGGGACCGTGTCCTCAGTTTAGAGTTTATGTAGTGAACTACTAACTCATCTGTCTACCTACCTAGATAATCTCTAAATGAGCATAATTCATATACAAATGTACATCTCTAGGCTTGTAACAACAAATTATTCTTCAATTACAGGGCATCTACAAAATTTTAGAAGTAAATAAGGCTTTGTATATCAATCTTCCCAGCATTGCATATTTCTCATCCTTCCAGTGAATGGATCACGAGATTCTTTCAAACACCTGTGTAATAAAGGAGAGAGTGTACAGGGAAAGTTCTCTGCTAGACTACCAGCCAGGCCTTTACCCATCTTTGAATGGAAGAGTGAGTTGCAAGGTTGTTCTAACATAGAAAAACAAAAGTAGTTTGGACACCCTGACTTTGGTGGATTTCTTGCATACAAATGAAAAGGGAAAGAGAGATAAAATGATTGGTACACCAAAGAAGAGCCACACAGGACTAACTCCATAGTAAAATTGTCCAGTAGACAAAAAGCAAATGTACAGCACACTTCTGGCTGAATAATTTACAATGTAGTAAAACATCAGAAGAAACCAGGAAATAATTTGAGACCACGTAAGTGACACTTGTTGCATGTAGTCTGAAATAGACGCCAAGGTACAGTATGTTATGTTGTAGCAATACAGAAATATATATGAATATTTACCTGTCCCTAACTGCTTCTTCATATAACTTTAATTGCACAAGATTTTTCTGGCAATAATATTTTTCTACACCCATAGGCACTAGAAGTTTTTTTAAAATCTGCATCATTCAGCAAAGGGTGCTAAGAAGAATTGTGTAGAGAGGTAAAGCTTTCTTCTACCTTCGTTTGCTTATGTTAACTATCTTCAATCAGGCTAATTTTCTAACAGTGTTGCTGTCTGTTGAATTATGTGTTGGTTTCCTAGGTTAAAGAACACAAGTTTCATTACTAAAATAATTTGAAATGGCAAAGGGCAAAGTTAAACAGTGAAAAATAGACCGTATTGAAATAGATTTGTAGAAGCAAGTAATGTGAGCTAACGGATTATTCTCTCTGTACTTGCCTTGAGTGTGATGTGCTCTCTGAAATGCAAATTCAGCAATCTAAGCAGCTGTTCAGCAGTCACAACAAAGAATACCCAGGATTTGGAAAAATGGAGGCCCATTTCCCTATTACACTATAAAATCAGGCTTCTGTGCCTAGTTGTGAATGAGAGATGTGATCTGGTAAGTTCTTGTCCACTAAAACCAAGTAATGTTCACACTTTCACTGTATTTTTAACAGATCAATAACTGTTTGAAGACCTTTTATATAGTGACTTATGCAGAGTCTCCTCATGGAGGACTAGGTTTATATCTCTGCATCAGACCAAATATCTTGATCAGTTATTCCGTAAGAAACAAAGAAAACAATATAAAATAATAGATCTAAAACATACATATGAAATTATATAAAATGTTAGAAATATTTTAGCCATCATTTGGTTTTGCTTTCTTTTGTTACACACTACATCCTACAAATAGCTTTTAAACTACCTTATAAATTGAAGATCTTTATCATTTAATTTATGTTTATCCATGCTCTACAAACCACATTGTAATTGTAGCTAGTATTATGAGCCTGTACTATTTGTAGGTCTCTGGACATGGTAACATTTTACAAGATGCAGCTGTTGAACTGCTTTTAGCTGGTTCAGTAATGGTTGCAATTGTTTTGCAGTTGACTGCAATTCCTGGGATTTACTGGGATTGTTACTTAACAACAACAACAACAAATCATGAAACTGTGGACAAATTACATTCCTAATTTATGCAGTTAGGCTGTAATCTGTTGGTGACTCTCTAACAGATCAGGAAAGACCTAGCAGCATAAACAAGGAGGTAGTTTAGAACATGACATAAAAAAAGTGACTTCACCCTGGTGTAATGCAACTGAATTATAGTGCAATTATAAAAAGGGAAATTAAGGCAAAACTTAATGAACCAGAACCAGGTGTACTGCCCTGGTTCTAAAAAGAATATGACTATAGTAGAAGAAATAGAGTAGTTTGAGGCAGAATAAGGTCAGGGTGCCCACAGGAGATGCTCTGCATGCTTTTTGTCAGTATGCACCTGGGTTTCCAGCTACCATTTCAGGTTCACATTTCATGGAAGGACACCCAAAAGCTTTAAGGTGCCAAACCTTGCTGCTGTGGTACAGGTACGCGTAATGGTGTAAGAATGGTGTGCTCTGCACTTCCTCTGTGAATACACTGGTTATCTTGTCCAAGCCATCTATTCAAACAGAACCACCCAGAGCAGGATGCCCAGGACCATGTCTAGATCATTTCTGACTATCTTTAAGGATGAAGAATGAGAATAAACCTCATATCTGTTGTCCGCTATTTTCCTTCTGATGTGATAGTGAAGCCTTAGCACATACCTGGAAGTGGGAGCAGACTATTCCACTTGGGGTCAGAAGGAAGACTGGGCTAGTAAAGTTGTAGAATCTAAACTAACTTAAAAACTAGAGACCTACAAAAACCCAAAGCAACAACAAAAAAAAACCCCAACCAACAAAGAGAGACATAGTATAAAGGAGGAGGCAAAACATTTTCATCTCCTTTCCAGACATCAGAAGAGTCAAATTTCAAGATTTAGATCTATTCGTTATTTATATTTATTTGGCCTGAACCAATATAATACTAGACCTGCCAGAAATATCTCGGAGGTGACAAAGAATTGTATTGTGTATTTACAATGGAGAAATAAAATAATTCTCTGCAATGATGTTAATATTTTTGATGGGTGCTAACTATTACAAAACTCTTAAACTGAGTCAGGCATTTATCTAAGGACAGAAAATATCAAAGAGGTAGGGTGGTGGGGTTCCCTGTGTCTGAGGTACTTGGACTTCTTCAGGAATTACTGGTATTGACTAAGGCAATCTTTTAAAATTGTGTTGCTGTTTTAAAAGTTGTTGGGTTTTCATCTGTTTCAACAGCTTTGCCAAACATTTTGCACTAAACAATTTGCAATCACAACCTTTTAGGAGAACTAGAAACCAACCTGTGTTTTGGTTTGGCTGGGGTTTTCTTAACTGTGATTTTCTAAACTGTTACCCATATTACAGAAATTACTTTAAAAGCTCTCTGATACCTGTTTTTCATTACGACAGAGTTAGGTCAATGAGTAGTGTATTAAAAAAATAAAAAGAAACAACTGTAACAAATAAGAAACACTACTCGAAGATGTCTGTGCAACTTTGCATTCTGGCTGTGTTTTGCACTGATCAGATTATGAAATTGCCACTTTCCAGTTCACATTTTCCCAGCTAAGTCTCTGTGTGAGGGACATTTTAAAGGCTGAGCAAAAGGCAGTAGCCAGTTTTACCAGGGAGGGTGCAAGGAGGAAAAATAAGTTTAAACTGAAATGAGCTAGAAAATCCCTACAACTCTTATATTGTATATTTTAACTGACAGGGCTTGCACAAAATGGAGAAGTATAATGGAAATAGGCCCACTGCCTCTGATATTTTAATGTGAAAACATACAACTCTAAATCTTGCTTACAACCCCCAGTCAGTAGATTTTTTGTTTCCTACTGGGCTTTTAGTAGTCATTGAAGAGAAGCAGTAGGAGGGAAGGCCAGGGGAAGAAAACTGCACTCAGGTGTCCTGGGTGAGGACAGAGCTCACATCGAGACTTGGATCTGAGAATTGTTCCAAGTTAGGCCTGTGGCTGTGAGCCTGTGCCTCGTTCAGTTCCTGCTGGATCTGGGCCTTATCCTGCAATTTCTGGCTCTTTCAGCACTCTTACGTTCTTTTTCTAAGCAGTTCTGTGGCTTCCATCAAAACCAGTGGGTAAACTGCCTTTCCCCTGCTTGTTTCTTGGCTGCAGCAATTTCCTCTGTGCTTCTGTTTGTCAGGCTATTTATGGTGACCACAATTTCCCTCCTTCATGCTGACTTAAATAGGAAAAATCTCAAATCATCCTCTGTTCTCAATTTTCTTCAGCCATTTAACTCTATACTTGATGCTGTTTTGCTTCATCTTCCTTGGCAGCTTCTCAACCCAAATCCCTGGTCCAGCAGTGCCTGGGCTTAGGACAACATCCAAGTTTGTGTTGGGAGTTAAAAGCTACATGGAACTTCACATAGTTCACTGAGTCTGACACCCTATCAAGAGAAGACCCTCAAAGTAAAACATCTGGTAGGTGACGTCTGTCCCTGAAAACAAATAAAGCATCTTCCAGAAACATCTTTGAAAGTCTTAGTTAATGTTTTGTACATCAGTTCTCTCGAACACATGGCAAGACACTACCCCTGTAAGTCAGGAGAAAGGAAGCCCTCTAATGGTAAAGGTTCAATCATTGTGAATGACACCACACTCTTCACAGAGTGTTTTAGCATAAAGCTGGTCCAGGCATTCAAAGAGGTACTCTGGTCCTTGCAGGACTCAAGCCTCTTGTCTCTAATAGTGATCTACCCAGAGCAGCAAGAAGAGGAGTCAGTGCCAGCAGGAATAAGGGGTCAGCTCCAGAACCTGGCTGGGTCTTCCCAGCTGGTACTAAATCACCAGTAGTGCCAACTGCATTGACACCTGCAGATCTCATCTCAAAATAAATAAAACACATTCCAGCACATCCCAGTGGGACCCAGCTAGGCCCGCTAGCTCCTGTTTCCCAAACTTTGTGCTCGCTGAGAAATGCATCCAATCAGGTGGCATTAGCCACGGCCACTGAATCATTCTTGTCGGCAGCACAGAAAAGCATTGTTGTTCTGTGTTGTTTGGCTTTCAGAGCAGTGACTTCAGGTGACAAACTGCTCCGTTGATTCTTTAGCTCAACACATGGGTGACATCCTCAGCTGCAGCAGAATGCAGAGAGAGCTCCATCTGCCTGCAGTGAAACAGAAACCATATCAAATAGATGCCTGCCCAGGGATGGTTGATTCTTGTTGTAAGCTACTTTTTGACTTACTTTAACATATCTAGGTAGCTGTGGAAGTGACTTCTGGCACTTTTTCTAAAGCTTGTTGGTTTTTCTAATTCACTCAGGAAGTCCTGTAGCATTTCCTCTTTGGAAATGGTGTCAAGAGCACTCAGACAGCCAGCAAAGGAAGGATTAATCTTAGCTTCAGCTTCTAGCTGCTCTCCTTAGCACATGTGAGAGGACAGAAATTCAATTTTTTGGGGGGAGAAAGGTAGAGTGTTGCTTTGGGCTGACACTGCTGTATGGCTAGGCTCACAGGATCTGATTATATCCCAGGTTTTCTCTCTCATAATCAATCTTATTTATTCCCTCCAGCAACAGCTCACTATGAGAAAGGTCATCTGGCTTTAGCAAACTCCGCCTACAAAATAATGCTACCCAGTAGCATTCTTACTAGGATTTTAAGGTGATTATTTGAGGATTGCCACTCCTAGGGCATATACTATGCTACCAGTTTGTTTTATTGTATTCAAACTTCCAAATCTAATCTCAAAATAAATAATGTTCACAAGGTCCCAGCAGAGGCATCCTGCTGTCACAGGGATGTGATAAATAATGGAAAAAGCTCAAAAAATACATTTCCTTGTTGTGGAAGATAGAATCCTTCTCCTTGAGGCTTGGAGAAAAAGAAGTTATCAGCTACTGAGGCAGAAGAAAATAAATCACAAAAGACTTCTCAGGGCAAGAAAAGATAAAGGAGAGGGAGTTGAATGTTGGGTTTGTTGTTTTTATTTTTTATTTTATTTTTCTGAAGGGAGGATTAAAAATAGCTTAAGAAATGCATAACTGTGGAAGCTTTCATAGAACATGTCAGGAGGAAAACAATTCAAAAATATAACAAAGACTAAAAAGATCCTTTCCTGAGGCTAAAGCACATTGCTTTTTCTGAGCCAGAAAATAAGTGTTTCAGCCATGGCTGGAAAGAGGCTAATGGTGCTTAGTTTGTAGCTGTCTAGAAGATGGAGAAATGTGCCCTTCTGTAACTAATGAATGCACTTAGGAGAGCTGTCAGAGAGCTGGAGCTCTCTGGGTAGGGAAGAGGAGTTATTGTGAACAACACGTGTAGCCTATGGGGTCAGATCATCTCTGTTTCAGAGTCTGAGTGCAATATTTGTCCTGTTTACCTTAAACTCCCCATGATAATATTTGATTTTTATTCCTTCTTTCTCTAGGACCTTTGTATTTCTTCTTCTCTCCCTTTATTCACCTGTCACAGGTGAGCCAAAGTAATAGCAGCCCAGTAAGAGCACATCTGTAGCATACAACAGCGTTTGTAGACTGTCTGGTTTCAGAAGGTCACAGTTCTGTGTTTAGGGGTAGAGAAGAGAACGACAGGGCTTCTGGGAAAGGCAACTCTCTGGTAATTGTGCCTTGGCACATAGGCAGTTTCTGTTTCCTATGGCTTTTAGAACTGCTCCTGTACTCTGACAGCCAAATCTACGAAGGCCAAAGCTATAAAATCAAATATTGGTGATGAAACCATGATAGGGACTTATTTTATCCCTGATACTCAAGAATTATACTTGGCATTTCTGCCTGGTCAAGTCTGTCAAGACAAGTGTAATTTCTCTTCTTAATGTTCAGCATGTTTGCAATAACTCTGTACGGCCTATAGAAAAGTCCTGGACTTTCTGCCAAGAAGGACCTTTGTGGCAGGTTCAATAAATGGGGCACTGTTCAGAATGGGACACTAAAGGATTTAATATATGACCCATTTTTAAATACAGGTTTTTTAGTGTAAGCCTTTCTCCTGTACTGCTTTCTTCCATGAGACTCTTCATCAACAGCTGCTCTAAACATCCTTCATCAGAATCTGGCCGTTAGATAATACAGTCAAGGTGTACATTTGCTTTTCTGTCTTATCCCTCTTCTATCTTAAACCACAAAATCTGATTTGGGAAACTCAGAAGTAGCTTTTTTGTTTTGTTTTGTTTTGTTTATGTATCCTGACATCTGTCATTTGAATTTCAGTCTGAACTTTAGATAAAGGGCTATAGAAAAACTCTAGGTAAAGTGTAGAGCTTAATTTAAGATAAAAGAATTTGAAGCACATTATAGAACTATATCTGAAATTATCCATATCATTGTAAAAAGTACTGAACACTCAAGACACTGCAGAAGGGATTCTGTGAGCAAAAAAAAAATTCATTTTTCATTTATTATGTATAAGGAAACAGGATTTAACACATTCTTGGTTAATAAAAAGGAGTGCAGCAGCAAATCCTTGACTATCAATAGTCTCTTAGTACAGCAGTTTCTAAAAGTCCAGATTTTAGGCTAACCACTTGGGTCAAAAATAACTGACAGTGCATGTAAGTATCACGTAATGAATTGGTTGGAAATTACTTAATTAATCTTCCATTATGAACCCTTCTTCTGCAGCATCTCTAGCTGCAGTACTCCCAAAGCCAGCTGCTATCTACGGCTGAATAGTAGCAGGCCTATTAAGCCTCTTAAATACTTGCATTCTAATTCCTAAATTGGGCAGCCAGAACCTTAGTCTGTGCAATTGCTTCTATAATCAAGATTCTATCTGTGTTTCTATAATGAACCATGTTTTCAGCTCAGTGTAGTTTAAAGAGGCTTCTTTTCTTTTCTTTTTTAGCAGTGAAGGAAACCTATTTTTTGTGATTTCATGTACATTGTGTTATTTCCTAGTTAGTAATCAAGTGAATCTTTGAAACATTCTGACATTTGCCATAAACTTTCCTCTCTTTCAACTGTTCACCAATGCATCTTTCACTGTGAATACATGTATTTAAAGGTTATTCTCTTCTACTATGCCTGTTCTTAGTCATACACTATGCTTAAGGAGAGAATTTGGCATCTGATGGCTATATGAAATGGGACAACAAGCTAGAGTTAGGATTGAAAGTTTAAAGTAACAACTTCTGGAGGCACAGAAGCGAGGACATTGATTTTACTGAACCTGTTCCAATATTCAGGCACACATTTTCAAAGCTTTATAGGAGGAGAAGATTTCTGTTTTGGAGTTTCATCAGTCTTAGAGTTTCATTCAGTCTTAGAGTCTCAGATGAAACCCCTGTAGAAAGTAAAAATTATATAAAAAGCCCTTCTGTCAGAAACCTATTGCTATAAGATCTTTAAATGTCACAGTTGTGGCCCCTTTCAGATTTGTCTGAAAACTACTTACCAGTGTCTAACTCAGAGCTACTGGGTCTTCAGCAGCTTTGGGAAGACAGGCAGAATTTAACTGTATTATAGCCAAGTCAATCACTTCTATGAGTTAAAGTAATGAAGGCTTCAGTTAATTTCCTGTGTCCTATTAATAGAACCCCCACAAATTAGTTTTGCCGAGTTTCTGCCTTCTGAAACAGAAGCCTTGATTCTGGTCTCAACTCACTTGGGGAAGAGGGCTGTAGATTACAATTCTCTGATCTGTTGATGGCATCTGCAGTCCTCAGTGCAAATTACAGCAGCCAGAGGAACTGTTCCTGATAATAACCGGAGCATGACGACACTGACTACAGCTCTAATACGTGCCCATGCTGGGAGCTCTGGGGGGAAAGCAGAGAGCAATTCTGCCAGCTATCTGCCAGCTGAGCATCTCTATACAGAGATGCAGTGTGTTAGGTCTGATACTGCTGACATCGTGCCCCTTCCCTCCCACTGCAGAAGGAAATTGCTGTGTGTTGCAACGGTACAAAGCTGGAGTTTTCAGCGGAAGGCTTACGAGCTCCATCTCTTTCCTGGCTGGATACAAGTCACTCCTAATTGTGTGATTGAAACTGCTTCCCCTCCCTTGTGTATTACTGTAAATCAGCAATACTGCAATGAAAATCGATGGATATTTATAAGTGACAAAAAATGTCAAGCGGCCATGACTAGGCTTTCTGAGTTTGGTATGGTCTTTTTGTGCCTTGTGGAGCACCAGGGGGGAACCAGCCCACCAGCATTCTCACTGAGAAACCTATGCCTGAGAGCAACTTGTCCAGCCAGTGTCTTCCTCCCTTACACTTCATTCCCTGTTTAGCTTCATAGCAACTAATGACCATAAAACCAGCTTTACAAAAGCCTCACATTACTCCTATATTTAATTAACTTTTAGAGCATCAGACCACAGTATTTAATCACAGCCTGCCGAGTTTCAGGGGCTTGTTTGGTCTGAGGCTCGCTAATGCTTGGCTTCCATTCAAAGTGCTTCACTGTTAATTTCTCTTTACGTTCAGACATGGTCTGATCCTTTCACAGCTGTCCCCATCAGCAGGTCAAGAACAGGTTCAGCCTCACACTTCTCACATTTACACACATGCTGACCATTGCTACCTTGCTTAGATACCCTCAGTTCCAAAGCACCTCCTGCTCTGTGGGAACTGTATGGGAGTACTCCTGCAGCCTAACGGATGGGTGTATGGCCTCTGTGTCAGCAGGCTTTTACCAGCCATTTGTGCATGCTAGACCCACCTTTTTTTTTCAGAGCTGAAGGGTCTGTGCTTTATGGCTTCTCCTAATGGGAAGTTCTAAGCCTTGTGGGTGCAGAGCCAGCTGGATGCCTTCCAAGTAGCCCTAGTTTGTTCCCTGCGTGCTTGCAAAGGAGATAAAATCTCCTCGGGCACTGCTAACATGAGTTGATCTTAAACATACATCAGGCTCTTTACAGCTCCTTCCAAGCTCAGTCCTGCTCTACTGGGACCAAAGTCAACAAGTAGGTATTCTGACCTGCAATTTCTCATCTTGGGCAATACATTAATAGCAGAAATTAATTAGGTCATACACTGATTAGGGGATAAAAAATGTTAGGACTAAGAGCTATCTTATGACCCATCTTCTTTTCAGTCACTGGACCCTGCTGTTCTATTTCTGCCTAAAACGATATCCTTCCTTCAGTGTTTGCTTACTGGAATAACCACTTTTATTACTGCTGGCCTTCCCATAACTCTGGCAGTATTCACTTAATTTAATTTTAAGGGCACCCATTAATTAAAATTATTCTATTTACTGATTCTTAATAATGCCTCAGAAGATTTTGTTCTGGTGTGTGTGTCTATGTTTGAGCTTAAGACCGTTTCTGCAATAAATCATAATTTTCTGCCTGTCTTAGCCTCTAAATGATGTGGGTCAAATAGGCTGATTTTTACACTGTGTTTCAGTAGCTCCCTTCCTGCTACACATGCCTGGGTTTCTCTGTCCATTTTTGTTTCTGTTTGCCCAGCACCAATAATCCAAAAGAGTTTAGGGAGAGGAACAGAAAGCACAGCTGCTTTTCTTCATCCACTGCATATCCTGCTCTGCAGAAGGGATGCTGGCTCCCACTGGAAGTGTTTGCACCATGTTCTCTACAAAGGTCAGCGTGGCTGCTTCATCTCTGGCAAACTGGATTTTAGCCAGCACCCATTGCTGACAGTTTCAAGAAGGCCACTTCCTCATCCATCTTACTCAGACAATTGTGTGCAGTCTCCAAACTAATAATTCATCATTTGCACATGTGTGCCTTCCACTTCATTATTTTATTAACATATTAGAAGGGTTCTGATTTATTTATTAAATTCATTATTATTCTTTATCAAATGATGACACGTTGTTAGCCACGAAGATGCACTTGCTACCTCGCAACTAATTATGCCAATTAAGTTTTCATGATTCTACCACAAAGCACAGCTCGTTAACTTTAATTACTTTTGAAATGCAGCTGCTGAGATACACACAGAAAAGAACAGGTAGGTTATATTTGTTAGTTAATTTCTGCAAATGGGATTTCTTGTCATTAGGTCTTAAGTGGTACTTTCAGGCAATCTTGTACCCTATTTCCCAGGTAAATTTTGTCTTTTTCACTTAAGAGCATTCTAAAATTGGGGTTTTTTTTGTTTTACAGACTATTTTTTTGCTACAGAACATTGGACCAAATTCAAAGACATTTTTTTCAAATAAACGTGGTGTTTCAGTTCAGCCCTTAATGGGAATTGATGGACATCTGCAGAGAACATCTTTCTTTGCTGAGGTGGAACCAGTCCAAAAAGAGCGACAGTATTTTGATGAAAAGCTGAGATGCTGTGGTAATGCCAAAGTTCCTAAGAAAAAGAATTTCAGGTCTTGAAATTATGTGTGTAGTTTATGTCTCCAGTGAGGGGCCAGGTTCAGAGTGGTTATCCTGGTTTTGGCTGGGATAGAGTTAATGTTTTTCTTGGTGTTTTGTTAGAAGAACAAAACATGTCCATTTCTGAGTTCACCCCGTGAAACTTTCATAGATCTTGTGAGAAAAGGGGAAATGAAATTTCTTTGATGCTGTGAGAGTAAGACAAACTGACTAATGGTGCAGTGGTACTGCCTGTGTCTGAGAGGGTGTAATGTCTGAGCAGACTCATGGAGCGGCAAAATCTCTGTTGCCTTGTTTCCCCACTAGCACCTACATTCTTCATGTAGGAAACATGAAGAGCATTCCTCCTTTGATAACACTTCACTCTTGGAACTGCTGTCAGAATAAATATAATCTGTATTTCCTTTCATGATCAACTGGATGAGATACCTACTGAAAATTGGCAGGGTGCTCTTCCTCAGCCTCTCATACAGGTTGCAGGACCAGAATTCAGCCACAGAATTGTTACTGCAAAGGACATGGGGTTTTTAACCTTAACTTTGTATGTGGTGGGTTTGATTTTGCTACTTACTGGGAATTGGGTAATTAGAAGCTAGGCTCACAAAATCAGCACTGTGCAATTTGGCTAGGAGGAAAGCAACCCATGGCAGAGTTGCTTGTGTTGTGAAGGTTTTTTCTTAACACAACAACTCAAAGTGTCTTCTAGTCTCCAAAGGTAAGGCAATGAAATTGAACATATCCCAGAGAAGCCTTCACCAGATGAAGGTTTTCACGCTTGGGTTAGTTTTCAACAAAGGAGGCACTGGCATCCCAGAGCCAGTCAGTCAGGAGGACAACATCTGGCTAGAATCTGCCTCATGGTCACACAAAACCTTACAAACAACCCACAAAATTGACAGCACCTACCTGGAAGCATGGGGAGATGTGTCATTCAGGAACCACATTCCTAGAAGAGAGCAAAAGAATGAATGACTGTGGGTGACAGTTTGACACCAGCTATGGATCCTTTATGAAGCTTTGGATAAAGGGTGGTTAGTTACGGCTGTTCTCCTTGGATCACACTGTGTTATACTGTTGTCTATATAAACCTGTAGTAGCAAGCAAGAAAGGAATACGGCTGGGATTTCCCTCCCCAATCTAAATGGCATGTGTATGAAAGCATGACATTTGCTTAAGCTGGCAATAGTTTTAAGACTTATCAGCTCACTGTGACAAATTAAAATACTGTATTAAGAACACAACAATTCTTGAAAGATATATTTATGTATTATTCACTTTGCCTTCTTAATTTGCACTGCAGCCTCTGGGTACCCTAGAGCTGATTTCTTCCTGTAATGACGAGGAGAGACGCAGCATAGGGAGGGAAACACGCCTGAACTGGTGTGCAGAGCCCAGAACTGGCCATGGCTGGAGAAACACCGTCTGTCTGCTCCGGGGAAACACCTGAGCACACTGAGGCGGCCAAGGGTGCAGAGGGAGTGGGGCAGCCCTGCAGGCAGCACTGGCGTAAATACCAAGCACAGTGTATAGAAGCCTTTAATATTGAGCAGCAAAGCACTTTGGTAATATCGAGGGAAATGAGTCCAAAAGAAGTGAAGTATGCTAATCTGAACATCCTTTCTGCGCTCCACTGAGGATCTCTAACACCGTGTTCCAGTTCACCCACAAACGCCCCTTCTGCATTACCGAAGACCAGCGACAGCAGCGTTCCTTGAAGAGGTCACGCCTCTGGAGGTCTGTGGGACAGGCGCCAGCACTGGCCCCAGGAGCAGGCTGTGTGAAACCCTTCGAGGGCAGGGACACTCCCGGCGGGGCAGAAATGGTCCGAAGCTGGGGTGCAGGGCGCCGGCCCAGCTCCGGCCCGGGGTGCTCCCTCAGCGCCCCCCGTGCCCCGGCGCCGCCTCACGGCTGGTTTTGCCGCCGGGCGCGGGCACGCTCCCGCACGGGCTGTGCCCCCGGCCTGTGCCGCGGCACCGGCCCCTCCCTCCGCGCCGCGGTGCGGGCACGGCCCCTGTGGCTCCGGAGGGCGGTGGCGGCAGGGAAGGAGGGAAGGCAGGGAAGGCCGGGCAGGCCGCCCACACCCACCTCCTCCCGGCCGGCCCGCCAGGGGGCGGCGCGGCGCGGGCGGGCCCCTCTCGGCCGCCGTAGGGCCGGGCCGCGGGGCGGTGGGCGGGCCGAGCGCTGCCACGTCCCGGCCGGGCCATGGGCGCCTCGCAGAGCATCGACATCCCCGGCGGCGGCACCGAGGGCTACCACGTCCTGCGGGTAAGGCCGGGGCGGCTCGGGGCGCTCCCGGGGCGGCCCCGCGGTCACGTGCGCGCCCCCCCGCGGTCACGTGTCCCGGCGCTCGCGCCCCCGCGCCGGCGGCCCCTCAGGACGGGAAGTAGTCCCGGCCGGGGGCGCGGCGGAGGGATCCCCGCGCCGGACCAGCCGCAGGGCGCGGCGCCTCCTAGCGGGGCCGGGGTAGATCCCGCCGCCGCCGCCGCCATGGCCGCCAGGGCCGTGTCCGCGGTCGGCCCGGCGCGGCCCGCGGGGCGCCCCCCGCGCTGTGGCCGGGCCAGCCCCCGG
>JAWWTY010000160.1:20202485-20267030 GCA_035222235.1 Margarornis squamiger
GAGCGTGGGGAGGAGGAGCTGGTCCGGGGTAGATGGTTCCGCGGGCCGGCGGTGTGCGAGCGGGCCGGGGCGGAGCGGGGCGGAGCGGGGCGGTGGGGTTTGGCAGGCCCGGCCCGGCCCAGCAGCGCTGCCCGCAGCCCGGCCCGCCCGGCCCGCCCGCTCAGCCCCAGCACGGGCCGGGCCGGGCCGCGGGGCAGCGCTGCCCGCCCCCGGGGGTCCGTCACAGCCGGCACCCCAGGGCCGCACCCCGGGGGGGCCGCCGTTTCGAATAGTTAACTTGGTTTTGTTCATGCTGCGGCCACAAAGCTTCGGTTTCAGGATGCAAAACAATTATTTGGTTAGGCTGCGTGATAGGTTTTGTGAGCAGCCCTTTGGAAGCGCCTGTTTCAGTGTCTGTTTGACGCTCAGTGTACGAGCTGAGGATGGTGCCGTGGGATCTGAGGCGCTGGAGTCACTCGTAGCCCTCACCACACCGCAGCGCTTCTGCCTCTCTGGCCACAGGGTGAGGGTGCTGCCTGCGGGCACCGTGCTGGGCCCGTGTGTTTGCTGGCACTGGACCCTTTCGGATCGGCTCTCTGCTTTTGAGAATCAAATACCGATGTTCTGATCAAATCCAAACATTCTGTTGAAATTGACACGTAGACTGAAGTCATGGTGGTCTTTGTTTCTCCCATTTAATATTACTCATTCACACAATCCAGTGTTACTAATATATGGTGTTCCACTTTGTCTTCTCCTTTTCCCCCACAAAAACCATTTTGCAGGCTGTTAAAACTGGCACTTTTTTTTTCTTTTAGCATAGTGTGGTGTAAATTCCATCAGCTTTTTACTTTGAGACTTGTAAAACCAGTAAGTATTCTGCAGTTAGATTATCAGTTACATCAGACTCATCAGTTCTTAGTGTTTGATTAAAGCATCTTATTAAACTGAGATACATCTCTTTTATGAACTAGAATCTACTTGGGTTTTTTCTTGTAATCTTGCTTGGATCTCTCACCTTTTGTTTTCATTTTGGCACCTTTTTGTTGTAATGTTTGTGCTGTGACCCAGAGTGGCGATGTTTGATTGCCAGTCTTTGTAAATGTAATTGATAGGTGCATATTAAAGAAGTTGATTTCTGACAGGACATCCGTATTCACATTAAATGCAGAAAAGGACCTGCCTGCTGTCTTAAACAGACTGATGTCTCTGTTTTTCACTGCCTTGTCATCTTGCAGGTATCTTCACATGCCACAATAACGAGTGATTACTCTTTTTCTGTGGACAGGCATCTTAAATTGCATCACAATCCCCACCTAACAGTTATAATTTGGAACGTTTGTATTGCAATGCACGTGGCATACGTGGCTGTGACCAGAATTTTCCTCTGTAGTTTTTCCAAGTTGATTTTCCAGTTGAAATTCTGTAGTAAGTTTGTTACAGACAGTGTCTGACTTGCACTGTTGGAGGAGCACTGCACAAGTGCTCTGTCTGCATGGACTGACCTCTGGTAGAACTTAGTGCTGAGCAATACTGCTCTTTTGTCCTTCTTAATTCTCAAGTACATTTTCTTTCTGAGCTCAGTACTTTAATGAGATAAATGAGAACGGTAGAAGGAAAATGGCAGTAGTCTTTCAGTGCTCCAGATCTAATTTGAATAAGATCAGATTTCTTTGATAATGCCAAACTTCTGTAACTAATGTATAGGACTTGTTTTAAAGATTTTGCTACTTGTTGGGAAGTTAGAGAAATGTCAGGAAATCTTTTCAATTATTGGAAGAATTTGGTTGGGTAAGGCAGATAAATGAAAAATATGTGTTAAATGGCCATGAAACAAAGAGTTAACGTTGTTCAGTATGGCTGTAGGAGCCAAGTACAAGCCAGAGGGATGACCAAACTGTTGCAAGCTACAGGTTTTTTACAGTGAGACTTTGACTGTACATCCTGTCTCCTTACAAAACTGGTAGAAAGTTTTATCCTCTACTCACTTTAAACAGGAGCAGAAATATATGCAGCAAATGAACAATACCATGTTTAATTTCTGTTGTAGTATTTGCAGATTACTTAATTTTTTTGACTGCTTCTACTGATATTTAGTGCAATATTGCTTTTGTTGTGAGCTTTATCACCAGTGCAGTTGTAACAGGAAATAGGAACACTTCAGGACTGGAGCACTGCCGAGGGAAAGTGATTTCATCATATGCATGCTTGACAGCAAAAGTTGCTCTGGAGTGTGCTGTTGGGGTTCTAGACATTGAAATTTAGCTTTTTTTTTTTTTCTTTCAGTTTTTTTGGTGGGAGGGAGAGGAAGTTACCGTTTGCTTGCCCAAGTCTCTACTAGGTAGACCAAGTAATCAGTCATCTGTTTGAAACAGTTCTTTGGAATACATTTTTATTCGTCATGTGTGCTTTTGCTGTTATACTTCCATTTATTGAGTCATGTAACGTGCTTATAAATCTTCCTTTTAACTGATGCCTGCCAGGCTGGTAGCATGTACTGCTGTTGACCTGTAGGAATTTTCTCCATTGTTTGTTCCCTCTCCTCCATAAGTTTCCTTTAAATAAGGTGCATGGCTGATTAGAACAACTGCCTGACAGCATATTGCTCAGTATGCATTTGTTTCTGCTCTTCAAAACACAGTGAAGGAAAATTTTGAATAACTTTCTTGTTCAGCAACGTGAAACTGCTGTAGTTTGCCCAGACTGTTGTAATGACCTGACAGTTTCTTTGGCTAATAGATGGTGTCACACCAACCCCATGGCTGGGGGCAGAGTGACTGGAAAGCTGCCCAGTGGAAAAGGACCTGGGGATGCTTGCTGGTCGACAGCTGGCTGAACATGAGCCAGCATGTGCCCAGGTGGGCAAGAAGGCCAGTGGCATCCTGGCCTGTGTCAGGCATAGTGTGGCAGGCAGGACCAGGATTGACCACCTGGACTTAGCACTGGTGAGGTCACACATCAAGTGCTGTGTGCAGTTCTGGGCCCCTCATTACACAGAGGTGCCTGGAGTGTGTCCAGTGAAGCTCTGGAGCACAAGTCCTATGAAGAGCAACTGAGGGAGCTGGGTTTGTTTAGCCAGGAGAAAAGGAGCCTGGGGGAAGATCTTATCACGCTTTACAACTGCCTACAAGGAAGTTGTAGCCAGGTAGGGGTCAGCCTTTTCTCCCAAGTAACAAGTGACAGAACAAGAGGAAATGGCCCCAAGTTGCACCAGGAGAGATGAAGACTGGATTTTAGTAAAACTTTCTTCATCAAAAGGTTGATCAGGTTTTGGAATAGGCTGTCCAGAGAAATGGTTTAATTACCACCCCTCAAAGTGTTTAAAAAACATGCAGATGGGGCACTTGGGGTTATGGTTTAATGGTGAACTTGGCAGTGCTGGGTTAGTGGCTGGACTCAATGATCTTAGCGATGTTTTCCAACCTAAATGATTCTAAGAGTCTGTGTAAGAATTTTTACCTACGAGAGCTTTGTATGCTACCGTGTATTGTGATGTTCTCCCTAAAAGATACTGAACAGCAGTGCCCAAAGTTTAGATTTCTAATTCTTACTTGAGCTCTTCAGTTGTTGTATTAGCAATACAAACATATTGCATGAAGTGATGACTTTTTTTTTAAGGGAGGTTCACATTTTAAAAGCTTGAATTAAATTCTCTGTGCTAAATTCTCCACTTAGGGAATCTGTTTTCTTACTAAAAAAACTTATAAAGCTTTTTCTCTTGAAAGCTATGTGTTTCTTATACATCATACGTAATGAAATTTTACTGCCAATTACAGAGGGAGCGGAAGAACTACAAAAAAACCTTTCAGTGTTTCTTGGCTAATAAAGTAAATATTAGAAAGTGTTTCTTATGTGGGAAACAAGAAAGCTCCAGAGCTTCTGATCCTTGGAAGCTGTGTATTTAGTGCTCAAAGCTAAGCTTCTGAAAGTTTAAGTGGAAACTAGTATTAAGTTTTCTGACTTTCAGAAGTGGTGAGAGCCTTCATCTGCTTTTGAAAATCAGTTTCAGTGCCTAATTCCATTTACAGTTGCACTGTATGCTTGGGGCTTGAATTTGTGACCACTCCACTGCTGAGAAGACTTCCTGTAATGTACAACATGTACTGTGTAGGCATGGAGTGATAGTGTTGGAAACAGTGTTCAGCAAAGAGAAGCTTCATGTATTTACAAAAAAAAAATATTTTCAGTAATGCAGATTAATATTAGTGTGTTGATCTTGAAGCCTTTGACCTATTTAATTCTTGACAGTGAGTTAAAAGTGAAATCAGTGCGTAATCTATGTACTCAGCAGCCCAGCTGTCGTCTTGGTGAGAAGCTGAAGTCCTGCAGCATTATATGAAGCCCTTTCTGGCTTCTGCTATTCAGCATTTTGATAGAGATTTTCTTCATTTGCTCTTACAAAGATCTGGTGGTGCAGCTCCACAGCATCTCCATGTTGTCTGCACCACTGTTTGTCTCTGCTGTCAGAAGGTCATGGCATCTACCCACAGGGCTCTGTAACTTGTATGTCTGAAATAACAGCTGGCTTTGAGAGAATTAGGCTTCCCAAACTGCCGTGGATGGTATCTTGCCTGCAGTGGCATCTGTTGTAAATGGTACTACTTGATTATTTCTCAGCAATTACTCAATTACTAAAGCAAGTTACTAAATACCTACTTGGGGCACACAGAAAAGCTGCATAAAGCCAGATTGCTCAGGAGGCACAGAGTTTATGTATGTATACGTGGAATCTTTATTATTTCCATCATTAATATGGCTTTTATGCCATTGTGTTTTCTAAGGTTATCTTTTGTTGCTGTAGCTCCTGGAAGAGAACCCTGGCCATGGAGCTTGGAGCAGACAGCTGCGTTGTGCATGTGGCACTGTGTGATGGTGATGATTTGTGCAGGTAGCCAACTGAAAGTAAGGTGGCATGACAGAACTGTGTGGGGTTGGTGTGATTGTTGTGCAGGGCTGAGTATGTCCCTACTTCAAGGAGCCTTTTCACGTGGAATGGACTTGGAATTTCTGGTTTACGTTTCTGGGACTGCCAGGTATAAACATACTTTTCTGTCAGTTAAGTTAGGCCCAATAAGCCAGGGAAATAGGAAACTTTTTGTGACTGAAGCTGTGCATGGCATCATGAGGAAATGTGGTAACAGAAGGGATGCAGCTACCTGCTTCTGAGGTGCACTGTGTGATTGATGCAACTATAAGGGCTTGATTTCTTTTAGATACAGCTTCCTGGTGGTTTTTACATGCCCACTTAGAAACAAACCACGCAGAGATGTTCAGAATCATGATGGATTTGGGGGAAGGTGTTCAACATCTGACCATACTTTCTGCAAACCAATCGTTTATAACTTGGAAACTCTCTCAGTCCCTTCATTGGTTTGGGGCAGACTATAGATTTTGTATTCTAAGTAAATTATTTATACATCCCAGGTGTCAGTGAGCTTGACATTAATGGATGTTGAACACATGTAATTCTCATTTATTGTACGTACTCAGTCTCATTTCCAAAGGTTACTCTATTGAATACTGGCCACTGTAGATTCACAGTGTTCAGGATATAATCTCTTGGAGGTCAAGGTGAGGGATATTGTGTCACGGCAGGGGATTTGTTGTGGGTTTGTTTTGTTTTGTTTTTTAAAGAAGTTTGTTTGGAAATGGAGGAAAATCTCTGAATGAAATGGAGTCTGGCCTTTCATCATTTCAAGGCTATGACATATATCCAGCCCTGAAAATCTGATGTGTTATCAGCATAAATGTATCACTTTGCTGGATTTCCTGATTTTTAATGCTGAGTTTTAAGAAGACATGTTCTGTCTTTAAAATTGTTTCCCAGTAAGTTCTGAAACCATCTGCTGATTTAATTTTGGTATAAAGCCTTTATGTCAGGCTCATTAAAACCACAAAATGTAAGTTTCTATATGTCGAGAGGCTATTAGAGTATTTGCATGTCACCCCTCTAAACTGAGGAAAGAGCAGCAAACCGCTTAAGCTCATCTTACACTTGCTACTCAAAAAACCACATCAGAGGAGAGGATGTTTTGAATGACTTAACTATGAGAGAAACTGCAAGCCTGAGAACACAATTATGGAGCATGTCCATAGGAAACCAGAGGGTTTTAATTCTCCTTTCATGAAACTGTTTAACCTTTCTTTGGCAGGAAGGTCTCAAGTACTCAGTATTTTGTTCTAGATAAGTCATACTAAGAAAACTCTATTCCTACAGAATCAGACCAGTATTGAACAAACGAGCATATTTGTACCAGTTCTGTCAGGTGGAATAGCATGTAATGTAAGAAACTACACTGTAAAGGGTAACACTTTTTAGATCTTTTTGGAAGGAGATTGTAGTATATAAAAGAAAAAGCCATTGGGTAAAATGAATCAGCTTACAAATAAAAGATAGTCTTTACTAAAAAGGCTGTAGGAAAAATCTGACAGCCACAGTGGAGTTACTGTTCTTTGTCAGTAATGTACGTAATAGGGAAAAAACAACATTGGCATAATGTCTCTCAGTTACTCCATCTGGAATCAAAAACATACTTTTAGCTTCTGGGAGCAGTGTGTATCCAGGCCTTGTCTTAGTGGACCACTTGAATTATTTGAGCTGCTGTGGCTGCAAAATTGCATGTCTCTTTTCTTGCAAACTTGATGGTATATTAATGAATCACTGGTTGTACAGATGTCCTCTGTGTCTCAAGAATGTCATCAGGTGATGTTTAATCATGAGATAACAACCCGTGCTTACACAGATGTGACTCTACTTTTCCTTTAATAAGCATAGGATAAAAAGCAAGGTCCAACATTGGTACTTCTATGGAAAGACAGTGGGTTTTAAACAATTTTTTCAGAATTCATTAAGCTTGTTCTTTGACCATAATCTCGTTTATTGAAACCAGTATCTACAGTTTATCTGCTGCAACTGTTAAGCAGCCCTTTTCCCAGTGAGTGGCTGCTGTTGTGTCATGCCTCAATTTATAAATTACTGGTTCTTTTGAAATCTTCCTTTTTTTTTTTTTTTTCTTTTTAAGGAGGAGATTTTTTTGGTCCTGAAGACTATATATGAATATTTTAAAATCATACATAGAAACATGAGTAGCTTCTAGAAATAGAGTTGGCACAACTAAAAATATAATTCTAATCTGTGAATCAGCATTGGTATGCTTTTACTAAATTCTTGTTTAACTTTGTTAGGTGCAAGAAAACTCACCAGGGCATAGAGCTGGATTGGAGCCATTCTTTGATTTTATCGTGTCCATTAACGGTTCAAGATTGGTGAGTCTATTGCTGTTTTATAACTTTTAATATAAGCAATGTGTTGAGAATCTGATTTTTATAGGTAAACCAATGAATTTGTTTTATTTAAATGTATATAAAATATTTCTCCATAGTTTAAAATTAGAAGATTTCTGATGAAGTTCATCTGATTTCGTTCACCCTTTAGTTACAGTTTTATCAACAGTTTAGCTGGAGAGTAAGGATGCAGACAGACAGACGTGCTCCCTGCAGACATGTGCACCAAGATAGTACTGCCTACTGATCCACCACTGGGGGATTGTGCTGGTGCCCCCTAGTTCTGTCTGTAAAACTGCTCCTGTGAGAACTCGCAAACTCCATTCAGTCGAAACAGGTTGATTGAAAAAGCTGCTGTCAAAGCTGTTGGCTGGGCAGGAGGCATGGGGAAAGCTTTCAAGCAGAGCTGTAGTGAAACAACAGACCATCATAGCAGTGGAAGAAACCATCTGTGGGTAAGCTCTTTCATCAGTGTACCTGGATTCAAGAAAGCCTCTGAAAAGCTGCAAGGAGCATCTTACCGCAGATTCAGTTAAAGTCCTTTCAGGTTTGGAAGGCATGAGGTGTTACTGGCAAATCCCACTGTTTTTGCCACAGTTGTATTCTAGAATTGTGAAGGGACTGGAAACTTGTTACAGAGTAGCTGTAAATAAGTGCTCTGATACTGCAGTGTTTGTAGCACCTTTGAAATACAGAAGTGTTGCTGTAGAACTTGGGTGCTTGTGCTAAACATTAACCCAAACTCTTGTTTGAACATTCACAGAATAAAGACAATGACACTCTCAAGGACCTGTTGAAAGCAAATGTTGAAAAACCTGTAAAAATGCTCGTGTACAGTAGCAAAACTCTGGAACTGAGAGAAACATCAGTGACCCCCAGCAACCTGTGGGGTGGGCAGGGCCTGCTGGGAGTGAGCATTCGTTTCTGCAGCTTTGATGGGGCCAATGAAAATGTCTGGCATGTCTTGGTACGTATGGACTTGAAAGTATTTCTTACTGTTGCTTACTGTTTTTATCTTCCTTATTGAAAACTTACTTGCAAGGCAGGTAGCTAACAAGTCATGAGATCAGACTGATCTGTTTTCTCTTCATTGGTTTTGGGTTTTCAAAGGCTTTTGAATTAGATCTGCATGTCTATAAGTTTATTGTCAAGTCTTGTATTTTAATCAGTGATTTTGTACAATACTCGGCACTGTTGTATTTTGTACAATACCAGAACAGTATCAAGAGGGACTGCCACTGTTTCACTAGTTCAGTAGTTACTAATTGTGTTGAAAACTTGACCAGTTTGTCTGACTCAAAACTTGTGTGAAGTGCACATCTAATTGTTCTGCTAAACCTGGACAGTTACATAGTGTTTTGCAATTTTCCATCTTAAAACTAGGAAGTGGAGCCAAATTCTCCTGCTGCATTAGCTGGACTTAGACCTCATAGTGACTATATCATTGGAGCAGATACTGTCATGAATGAGGTAAGTATATAAAAATAAGTTTGGGGGTTTTTTTAAACTAAAAAAACAGTTATACGAGTTGTACCAGGGCAGTTTGAAACATCCACTGTGTCTCTGTTCAGTGTAAATGGAAATCACATGCAAAGAGGAAGGAGCTCTGGCATGGTGCCTCTTCTTAAATGCAATTCTGGAAATAAAAGCTGCTCTTAAATGTCTTCATGAAGTTAGAAACTTTTTTATACTCTAATATTAGTATTTCAAATAGCAGGTTTGAAATCTGGGTTGTGCCATGTCCTCTGAGTTGTGCTAGCAAAACACATTTTAAAGTTGGCCTTGTGATAAAACAGCAGCACTGCAACAACTGCAGCATGTGGCTGTTACAAGGTTCTAAAACAGGAAGTCAGGACTAGAATGATCAATTCTATGTCAAATGATAAAATAAGGACAAGAAAGCCCTTATTAATTTTTCTTTTTGCAGTCCGAAGATCTCTTTTCCCTTATTGAAACACATGAAGCAAAGCCATTAAAACTTTACGTGTACAACACAGACACAGATAATTGTCGGGAAGTGGTGATTACTCCAAATTCTGCCTGGGGTGGAGAAGGCAGGTAAGGAGACAATATATTATAGGGGCACGGGGCAACTTTCTGATAGCATCAGCCTAAAAACTGCTTGTTTAAGTTTTCTACAAAGACGGGGGAAAGAGTGTTGGTATATCAAAGGTGTTTCTCTATAATAAATAATGCATTTACTTGAAATTCAGATGCAGTTACAGATGAGAGGGTTGTAAATCAGTAAATTAGCTCATCCAGAAATGCACAAGGTGGCACAGTTTCTTTCTGCATTAGACTCCAAATAGTCATTAGCCTGTAGTATATTCTTACAGTGTTGTGCAGTAGCCAGAACGGAACACTGCAGGTGACAACAGTGAGTCAAATTCCAAGCTGTATACCTAGTATAGCTGCTTGGTTTCAATAATAAGTAATTTTATTTTATGCTGAATGTTAATTGAAATGAAATTCTGTAGCTTTTAGCAATGATCTCATATTGATTATTTCTCCATAGAAAATGAGGCAGCATTGGGGTGAGAGGGGAAGGTTGTACAAAACTTGTCTTGAAACTTGTAGAGTCATTCATGCGTTGGTTGCTATAGTCTGTAGTTGGAAAGGCACTTCACTGACTTTTAAATGTTCATGTTTTAAAAGCCTAGGATGTGGCATTGGCTATGGATATTTGCATAGGATACCTACACGCCCATTTGAAGAGGGAAAGAAAATTTCTCTCCCAGGACAGTTGCCTAGCGCATCTCTCAGTCCCCTCAAAGATGGCTTCACAGAGGTAAGTTGTGGTCCCTCCTTTGGCTTGATAAAAATGGATTATGATGTTATAATTGCTCTTCTGCTTCTGTTGGTTCATGTGGAAAAAACCCTAATGATGTAACTTTTTTTCCCCTTTCAATAAGGTTCAGTTGTCGTCAGTTAATCCCTCAGCCACCCTCCCTCCTGGATCAGCAGGCCTTGAGCAGAGTCTTTCTGGACTTTCTATTAGTTCACCCTCAACTACTGTCAGTAATGTTCTCAGCACAGGTTGGTATTGAAGTAACTGCCCTGAATTACATAGGTTTTCTGACTTGTGTTCTCACAGATGTTTCTAGTTAATAAAAAGCAGAAGAGAGAATAAAATTTTCTCTTAAACTTTTCTCAACAACAAAGGCTAGAGTACTGGAATTACGTCTTACTTGCTCACAAAATAGTTACAAACAACTTCTATCAGAAATACCATGTGTATTATTTAGAATATTATTTTTCTTTATCAGCATTTTATAGCTAAGGCAAATAGTAATTCTTCTGTGAGCAATTATTTATTTGTACTTCTGGAGCAACGGAGCTGAAGTGTTACATGCTTAAAATTAATGTCATTTCCCTGTGTGCTCCACCAGGTGTTCCAACAGTTCCATTACTACCACCACAAGTCAGTCAGTCCCTTACTTCTGTGCCACCAGTTAACCCAGCAACTACATTACCAGGTGAGTAGGTAAAATTCCTTAAAACATTTCTGAAACAAAAATCTTAAGGGAGCAAGGGAGAAGAACTGTGATACCAACAGTTTATTTCTGAATTGGCCTTCTTTGAACTAAACACAATGTAAGAATCCTGGTCCCAGAAATGCAGCTCTTCTAAGGTGGGAAATTCAGGAGTGAAAAGATGTTTCAAAGCAAACACAATGATAGAAGGGCATGTGTTGCATTCATCATATGTTTCTCTTCAATTTTCAGTCCTTCCTGACTTTGAAAGTTACTTTGTCTTGCCTTTTTACGTATATTTTGTGTTTAACTCTAGTTATGAACTAAGCAGAAAAGACTAATAATACAGTAATCAGTATTAGGGACCAGGAAATACTGTATATTTAATCCTGTTATTGCCTGCCATTCACATTGGGAATGGAGGGCTTCTGGTACAGTGCTGTGGTGAAACAGCTACCTTCTTTTGAAGCTGAACCTGGAATGCAAACCTTCTAATTCCTTGAAATAAGATTCTACTTTCTTCAGAAAAATGTGAAAGATTTGGGATTATGTATTTGCTAGTCCAGACTGCCTGGTATCTGTTTTCACTGCACAGCTTAAAAGCTGAAATTCAGGTGAATTTGCATTCTTATATGTAAAAACGATATTCAAGATGTAAAGCAATATATAATGAGTTTTAAATTACCAGTAAGATCTCAGAAACAATTTTAAGTTTTCAGCTGTAACTTTTCTACTCTTCTCTTAGGTCTGATGCCATTGCCAGCAGGGCTTCCTAACCTGACTGATCTGTCCAAACTTAATTTACCTGCACCGCAGATTGTTCCAGAAATCATACAGCCTGGTATGTGCTTCTGCAAACAGAAACATTGTAATTAGTGTCCTTTATCCCTGAGACTCTAATTTAGAGCCATGTGAGGGAGCCCTGAAGGGGACAAATTAAACGTTTTCCTGAGATGGAGTGGATATTAGTGCCCAGAGTAGGTAGACAGGGAATATGTTGATAGATAAATTGATTCTAAAACCTCTGTCTGTATTTAGATGTTTCATTTTCTATTACCTGATTTATGATCTCAGAAGAAATTGTGCCAAGAGTGAAAGTATACAGTATTATGGGTAGAAGAAAATATGAGTTCTTTCCTTGTATGCTGGATGAGGAGATCAGAGCTTCCTGACTGAATGCCAGAAGTATGATACTGGATTTACAGTTTTAAATAAAACAAAACTGCTGAAGGTGCACATGGAACAAGCAAAAAGAAATTGGAAGCTTATATGGAATATGGTTCTTGTTAACTTCTTGTTTCTGGCAGTTTCAGTGAAGGCCAGAAAAACCTAATCATCAGTATTAATGCATTAAATACCTAGTCCTCTGGGGAGGTACAAGCAACCTTGAATTTACTCTGATTCATTCAGAACAGTTCTGAAATCTGAAAAGCATCAGGCTTGAAATGAGCCTGCTGAGTCAGTGCTGCACGTATATCATGCTCATACAAAGTTCAAACAGCCTCCTCCTCTCCAAGGATAAACAGGAGATTAGCGAAGGTAAAAATTTTAAGCAAACAGTCTCTCCAGATCCTGTCTGTGGTATGCAGCAGCTCACTGCCTTTTTTCCCCCCTCTTTTTGTCTAGGTTTGCCACCCCTTCCCTCATTGCCACCTCTGAATCTAATGGGAATAACGCCTCTGCCAATGCCACCCAAGTGTGTTCCTGTGCTTCCTTTGGTCACAGAGGCATCTACAGTGCCTACAGATTTGCTTCCCTCTATCACTCAAGCCGGAAGCTTTTCCGTCAACCCTGGCACTACTGTAAATGTAGAACAGACCTCTACACTCACCCTGGATAGCACTATTCCAACTTCTGTGGCAACTGTTGTTGACAGATCAAATGAATCCTCCTCCACAGCTAATGAGAAAACAACTGGAGTCACAGATACACAAGCTTCTGAATCGTAACTCCAGATCACACTGTTGGATTGGCTTGGTATTTATTTAGCCATGGGATACATATTTGAAAAGCAAGCTATCATTAATTTCATACTAGTTTGTACTTAATCTTTAGGAGTCCTGTAAATAATATGGAGGTATAATAAAAATAAAAGGGGATTTATAAAGTGTGGGAGGGGAGGAAGAATACTTGTATGTTACCAAAAAAAAAAAGTCAAGGTGGTAAATAGAATTCCACTGCCAAACTCGGAGGTGTATGTTTTTAATATAGGCTGACAGCCTTACCCTGCTAGGCTTGTCCTTCCTTATAATTAGCAATTTTTGCTTCTGATAGAAATGAAGCGGGTCTTGCGTGTGACATTTACGTACCATAGTTCTTGTTCTTTGCAAGTATCTTGTTACTACAGTGGGGATGAGAATGTTTAGTCTGAATTGTAAATTTTAACGCCGCAAAACTTCCACCTAAAGATATTTCTATTAAAGTTGCTGAGTGACGTTCTAACTGACATCTTGTTATTCAGCTTGTACACAAATCTTTGTCTTTAAGCTCTTGAGAGATGCTGAAGCCATGTTTTGTTACTGCTGCTGCGTTGTTTCACGTGCCCACTGTAAAATGGCCTTCGGAAGGGAATACATGGAATGTTAAATGTAGCACACAATTTGGCACTTCATGACTACTGTAAAACAAATTAATGGATTAAGCATACATACAGCAATAAATTCCTGGAATTTTATTTTTTGTGTGACAAAATAGCACATTATTTTTTTTAATTCTTAAAGTCTCATTTAACTGTTTAGCTTGCGGTCTCTACCACAGATCTGTGAGAGAGTTCCCCTCCAGAGGGATGGGTCCAAGTGGGAATGCCAGACATCTTAATAGCAGGCAGGATCAGCACTTGTGGTTAAATCCATTGCAGCAATGAGTCATGAAATCTGCCTGCATATGATTCATACTTGGCTTTTTAAATTGATATTTAGGATGAAAATTGTAGATGATCTGTAGATGATACACTTGTATAAACGGTTATGTGCACTGTACTCCAGATGATAGCCTTGACTGCTGGTAGCAGGTACAGTTGATATGGAAAACTCTCCTGTACCACTCCAGTCCTTCTCTATTACTGGAATTTCAGTTATATGTGTTTGCTGCAAGCATATGCAAACTTAGCCATATCATCAGCGGGCTGGAGCTAAAGTCTGTCTTAGCAGCTGTGTAATTCATTTTGGCAATGTAGTTTGCCTGATCAGTGTTTGGAGTAGTAGTTCCATCTGACTGCTGATCATAATTACAATGTCTCAAATAATTAGTTGAAGTGGAAGCCTTATCCAATAATCTGTTGTCCTGTCTCATCTTTATCATTTATTTGTCTTTCCTCTGCCCCACTACTGCACATTCCTCATCATCTACTATGGCAAAATCCCATGTCAAAGACAGACACCAAATACTTTTTTCATACCATAAGCAGTTTCTTTTCTCAACTGCTTGGAGTGTGAAATCCCTCTACCTTGCTAAATAGGGCACTCACTGTTTCGGAGAATGTATTTTTCTTTACCTTTGTAAATCCCGTGTCACATACCTTGGAATTAAACCTTGACATGTGAAGAAGGATGTTCCCTCTTTTCTTTCCTGTATACAAAAAAAGTGTATTAGTATCAGGCTTCATTGAGCCTCACAGGTCTAACAGTCTTTTCTGCAACATCATTACCCACTTCCAACCCAGGAACAGTAAAAGTAGAAGTTTCATCACATACCAAATTTAGAGCAATTGCTGATTGTAATCAGGCGCTTTGAACTAGGGGCCTCTGGAATAACATCTGAAGTTACCTGGAATGATTCTATGCTTTCCAACAATAAGCTGCAAACTTTCATAGGTCTTGTGCAGTTGTCTCTAGTAACAGGCAAAATAAGATGCTTAGTCTGAGGTTTTGTGCTTCTGTTAGCTATTTTAAGTTCCTTATTGCTGACTATATATCCAGCCTTTTGATAGCTAGGAGAGTAGTGGAAGTAAGGCAGTGTTAAGTGTTGCCATCAGCAATTTTGATAATGTGACTTCAAATTTGGAGATGATTCAGTGGTGCAGATTTAAGATGTAATCTCCCAGCTAAAAAGTCATAAACAGTGAGAAGTCAAAAACTTACTACTTGAAATAGAAGCAAAGACCTTTAAATTCATGCTATTGCACTCTCCCTGTTTTTTTAATTCCCTCAACTAGCTTTAATGAAATCATACCTTAATCACTTTTGGCAAGGGCCTCTTAATGACTTGTTTTTCTTTAAAAAAAAAAAAAAGAGTAAGAAGAAATTGGAATTTAAGGTACACCAAGGGACTGACACAAGTTTGTTAATGAACAGGCACATTAGCTTTGTTTAAAGCATTGACACATGGAGGTCTTTAACAAGTACTGAGAGCAGATAAAGACAGATGTACCATGAACATCCCTAGCCTTGCATGTAATCAAGAATGATTAATGGGTATGACCTACTCTAAAACACGTAAGGTAATTTCCTGCTCCACCAAAGGCTGTGGTGTTCACCAGTACCTGTATTTGTTGTGAGGGCAAAGCTGTCCCAACAGTGTGTGAGCACACGCTGAAGAGGTGCCTTTTGATGCTCTGCTGCTGCTCCAGGAAACAGCTGCTCAGGCTGCAAGGTCACGGCAGGAGTGTGGACAAAGCACTGATGGTGAAAGTTTCATAGCTATGGTGGAGTCGTACTGTGGACTGCTTCTGAGCCCCGGACAGCCATCTTTTAAATCCTGTCCACGTGAAACCTCCCTGTCACAACTGGAGCTCCATTCGTTCCCGGGAAACAGCCGTGCAGCGCCACGAGATGGCGCGCACTAGTTTCTTTAGGCTGAATTTACAGCCTAAAACTCAGCAACGAGGGTGGTTTGTTCCTGCCCCTCCAGCAGCAACTGTAGGCAAATGGATGCCAGCTGGATGCTGAATGATGATGCTTGAGAGCTGTAAAACAAAACTGAAGGCAGAAATGGGCTGAGGTTAAACTATTTCTAAGTTCCAATTTTTCTGATAGTTTGCTGACTTAAGCCGAGCTAACCATGGGGCTGGGTGGAAGTTTTGAAGAAAGCAGATCCTTACAGGCAGGGACTCGTTTGAGATAGTGTAATGCTGAAGGAGCAGCCTGGATAGTACTTGCAATCTCTCTGTGATGTAAATGCTGATTATGGAATTAAGTTGAAGGGGGCAGGATAAAAATCAGGGATGTTTGAGTGTGGCGCCCTGTTTTCCTCAATTACATACAGGCTTTGTCTGTACTAGTCCAATAAATACGTTCCAAATCACTCCGTACCATGGAGGCCTCGTTGGCACCAAGCTTAGGTTTTTTGGTTCTTCACTCAGACTTAGACCCCTGGAATCTGTTGCATTTTAGATTTGAATCCTGTAATGGTAGGCAAGAATCAGACTGCAGAAGTGTTTCTTCATTTGTGTCTGTAGTTCATAACTAACTCATGCTTGTAATCCTACTCTGCACACTCTTCATGGTAGTCCAAGGCTTAATACATACTAGTGCAGCCCAGCACAGTGTCTTGCACTGTGCTGCACTTTCTCGTAGTAACTTTAGTTAAGAAATGGTAGTTTAGCTCAGAAAACAAAAATCCTCAAACTGATTTGCCTGTAACATCTGTGGGGTTTGCCTGTAACAGGCCTGATTTACCTGTAACATCTGGTTTTTCAGCTCCAGTGTAACAGAGCCAACACCTACCATAGCACAGTTTTCAAGGGAAATACTTAAAGTGCAGGACCTAATCTCAAAAAACCCCTGAAACCAAACAACCCACTGGCCTTAATCAAACAGAAAACTTCATTTAGCTCAGGTGAATCTCCAGCAGGTCTGCCCTGCAGCCCTGGGGAGAGTTAAAGGGTTGTAATCTACCATTTTGCAGAGTATCAAAGAGCGTTGCAGATGGTGGCTAGAGAGTGAGCTGAGCAACAGATACTTTTCCAAAAACCTCAATTCACGTTTATCCTTAGGCCATGTGAATACATTATTGTTGCCAAGGTTAAGCTAGCAATTCAGAATTTCACCTGGGTGGATGGCTGGTGTTTCTTAGGACCAGCCAGTGCACATAATTTCAGCTGAAGTTAGTACCAAAGTGCTGGGTTTATGCTATGATGCACTAGAAACTGCATCAAGACTTTGGAGTTCAAAGGCAACAGACCTGGCATGTGGGGACCTGCTCTGGGAGGAAGGGGTGAGGTGATGGTTTTGTTCCTTTACTCACAGTGAGAAAACGCAGACCCGTCTCTGTCCACTGGCCACACGCCTGCCTCTCTGCTGCCCTTCTGTGTACCTGGAAAGGCAGAATTCTGCCCTAAGAGAAGGCTGCAAACATTACTCTGCGCTGACATGACTGTGACTGTCAAATATCGTGTTCTCAGCCTTGGAACTTTTGGCCTATGGGATCAAAAGTTACATTTCATCCTTAGTTGCGCAGTGTAATGCTTTTACTCTCTCTGAACTGTTTCCTGTGTTAGGTTCACAGTTAATCCATCTTAAAAGCTGCATTCCAGCATTGCTCAGCTCACCCACAAGAGAGAGCTTCAGAGACCACAGAGGTCAGGCTCACCTTGGGCAACCCATGGCAACAGGGAAAGCCTATTCTGCCAACAAAACAACCTGATTTAATAACAATCCTCTTGTCTGAGAGGATTGTTTGCTCTGCCAGCAAGCAGTGCATATTCATGTACTTTGTTCATGGTTCTTACAGGTTAGGTGAGCTATGAAACCCCAACAGAAGCTAAAAAATAGGAAGCATTAGTAAACTCAAGCTGCAAAGCCTGTAATCAACTAGGCTTGCTAGTTACATAAACAAAGCCTGCAGTGGATGATTCTAGTATTAGCAAAAGCAATACAGACCTGTGAGCTTTGCGTTTGATGAGGGGCGCTGGATGTAATGGGTCTCACTGAGGGTTGACTCATCTGGACCTTCTCGTGTGCAGAAAGGACATTATAGCACTGCCCAGGTCCTGCTCCCTGGAGTCTCTTCCCAGCCCTCGCAGTTCATCAGCCAACATCGTCTGCTGGCAGCGTTCCCAAACAAATGGTTCATTTCAGTGTTCTTGCTCCTAAATGAATGACAGACATAAATAGCAAATCTTAGCAAATACCACTACATTTTCATCTGGCATAAGAGAAATAGTTTCCAGTGCTTGGTACTGTACAGAGAATACAGACAGTTCAGTAGCTAAGACTTAGCAGTGACCATCTCGCTACAAATCTCAGCCTTATCCTTCAAGCTGATTTCACACGAAATTTTGTTTTGTGAGTGTCCAAAACAGTATTTGAAAACAAACTGAAGATTTTAAACCTCCTAAGTACCCATTTTATGGACTTGGAGCTGTGTACATGCCATCAGGCAGCGCTTACACAAATTAAAGAAAGAATCTGGGAACTGAAGCTAGATTAGAGGGTTAGTGCAACTTCTTCAAGAAACATTAGAACTTGTAAACAAGAGTTGCATTTTTACAAAAAGCAGCTCAGTATTAACGTTTACTAGGCATAAGTCAAGTTTTATCAACTATGATGCTAAAAACTAGAACTGTAAGAAAAGATATAAAAAGCTATTTCACAATATTGTTTATGCCTTCAGGTCAATATGTGTTCACATGAAACAGGGCAAGCGTAGTCCCAGGCAGTGACACTGCTTTACTAAGGCTCAGAAGTCTGACAATAGGACATGATTTTGTACATATAAACAGTACTTGGGTAAAATCCTCTAATAGAGTAACTACAACTTCTAAGAAAATAGAAACCAACTGGAAGTCTGTGTATTGCCGAATAATATGTTGGGCACTGGAAATGACTACTAAAAAATGGCCTTTCTCTCAAGGTTGCATTTTTATTTTAAGTAGATTTCTTACTCATCTCACTAGTAACACCTATTCAGATAGAAGACAAAAAACCCACAACCCAAACCCACACTTGCTCTCGGGGCACAAACTGTTTAATAATGGAAAGGAACTTACTGTTCCTAACCCAGTTCTTGACTGTTTTCATTCCTAACTACAAGAAAAAAG
The DNA here is from genome assembly GCA_035222235.1 of Margarornis squamiger. Taxonomy (NCBI): domain Eukaryota; kingdom Metazoa; phylum Chordata; class Aves; order Passeriformes; family Furnariidae; genus Margarornis; species Margarornis squamiger. Next base: position 20,221,200 of record JAWWTY010000160.1, read on the forward strand.
TAAGAAAAATAACATACTTATGAATTGCATTGTGGTTCAGAATATTTTTAGCCTAAAAGTACACATCATAAAGGAGTAGGAAGACTGAGGAATTCAGGGTGAAATATTAAGAACTTTGAGGAACCGAACCAACTATTTTTCAAATGCTCCTTGGAAACTACCACACGTCACTGATACAGAAGCATGCTCATGCATCCTTACCTGGAGATCCACATTGCTGGAGTTCAGTATAGTCTGCTCCCCAGTCACTCATCAATTTGCAGAAGTGCTTGTGTCAGCCTTTACTCCTGTCCCCGCAATGCCTTCCTGTCAGCTTCTGACAACCCGACACCATCCCTCAGTAAGTACATTACCAGCTCTAGCTCTGAAAGACTTGCTGCCTTGGCGGTTGCTGCCATAACCGGCGCTACAGAGGTAATATTTCAAGATAAAGCCTGACGGCATCTCAGATTCTTGTCCTCTATATCATCTTCCTCCCCTTTTTCTCTCTTCACCTTACTCTCCCTGTCATTTGTAGATGGGGCCTTGTACTATGATTCAGAACAGCTAGAAAGGGTTGCTAAAAACACAGGAAGATTTCTCGTGGTGTATAGGAAGAGAGATGCTGAAAGAGAGTTGTTAAAGGACAGAAGCCAGATGGCTTTCTCCTTATTAATCACTGCATTTGGCAGTCTGCTTAGCTGCTCCACAGAGCAGAGGGGTCCTACTGTCACCTCTTGCCTAGGATTCCTCATTTGCCATCCTCACACAAGGAGTGCCCATGCTTCATTAACTGCTTCTCTTCGGACCTTCAAGAAAGGAGTGGAAGTCGCCACCCACACGCACTGGCTGGAATGTGCTGCACATCCTGGTCACCTGCCCTTCAGCCACAGCCTGTGCTCACCCCAGAGCCCTGCAGCTTCTGTGGAACCTGCGGGCTGGCCGAGAGAGGATCACCAGTCAGGTGGTGGGAGACACTGCCTGACACCTGCGATACCACATCCTGTCACTGTGAAGGTGCACCAGCAGTTTTCAAGAGGCAGGTTAGCAATGAGCAGCTTGCTCGCACTCACACCATTTGTGTGCTGGAGGAGAGGTACCACACTCTGCTCAAGGAAATTCTCCAGAAGTATCAACAGTAATAGAAAACTGTTGTTCTAGCACATGGGGGGGAATTTGAACAACCTCTATACCTGCTTGTGATGCTGAGAGCAGCTCATGAGCACAGCGCAGTTTCAAGTGCGAGGTCTTTGCTTCCAGCCCCATGTGCTGTGCAAGAGGAATACTGGCTGTTTAAACAGAAGGTGCACTTCACTAGAGGAGGGTGCTTGGTGCGTCCTGTACATATCTCCTTATAAAGACTAGAAATGTGCTTCCTGAAAGAAAGACACTATTTAAATTGATTAGGCAAATAATAAATAATGCCCCCGGCCTCCTGTCTGCAGCAGTCTCTGAGTGCTGGGCATATGGCACCTTTCCAGCCCACATGGCAGCCAATGAGGCAGAGCTGGTGATTATTATTTTACACACCTTTGGCAGGAAATAAAACATCTGTTTAATCCTGACAGCGGGACTCCCTAGCAGTTAAGCTAAGATGGTTAAAAAGGAATATAATTGAAAATTATGTTTAAGGCAGCAGAAAGCAGTGATAAGACTTCAAATTTGCTAAGACTTCAGTCACTGATACTTTGAGAGCCATGGGGTTTTTTTTATGGCTGCAGCCAGTCAGGACCTCTGTTTCACAGCTCAGTCAGAAAGAAATTCTCCTTTTGAAAAAGGGCATCATATCAGCTGGGCTTGAGGGACAAGTGGTTGTGGCTCTGGACTGTTCATAAGTGGAGCAGCTGAACTTGTTGCTCCTCTCAGTTCTGGCTACCAGTGGTGTTTCTCATTGCTGTTCAATCACTGGGCACCATTAAGAGCTTGAACACTTGGACTATTACTGTGTAAAAGCAAGAGCAAACATGCCATTCTATGAAATATATATAAGATGAAGGTATTTTTTGGGTGCAGAACAATGTCTAAAATTATCTGTTCCCCTGAAAAGTTAAACCCAGTGTTATTGACTAAGAATTAGTAGCCAGAAAGATGACTGTATAGCTCAGCTAGGCAACGGTGAATGGGAAGGAAAGCTGCAAATCTCACCTTATTGAACAGCAACAGGGCTCTAAGTAGTCAAAAGAGACAGCCTTGAAAACAGGGAGGGGTACTTACAGAGGGTGATACAGTCAGAGCGGTCCAGTGAAAAGGGAATTTGAGACCAAATACTTGTCATAATTCCTATATCTCAGATTAATCTGCATAGCAGTCTTACCAGGGAACTGTTCAAACCCCCTTTCAGAAAAGGACAAAGCAAAGTCTTGGGTTTTGCAACCCAAAGAATAAGCCTGCACTGAATTACTGCAGTAAAATGAAAAACATTTGCTGTTTTGTGGGATTCATCTCACTCTGTCCTCTTCGTATCCAGCAGAGCTTGTTCACAGACACTGTAGTGCTCCTCTTTGAACCAGTTTGGCTCAGTGGGTGAACAGGCATTTGGTTCACGGTGGTCACTATGGAGGGAGGAGGGTCTGGGGAATCTTTACAGGCAGTCACTGAGAAGAGATTCCAGCTGGCTGCAAGCACTCCCGCTAGGATGTGGTGCACAGCGAAGTCTGGAGTGAATGATGCTTCTGAACACCCTTGTCAGCCAATAAGCACAAGCACCCTGGCATGCATGGCAGCACTGAAATGTACAGTCATAGTCATTATTGTGCCACCTCTTGGGAAACAGCTGATTTTGCTGCTGTTTGCAGCAACAGATGTGGAATAAAACCTCCAAAAAATTGTATCTATTTAAGGCGTAATAAAAGGAAGCCTGAGTCCAACCAAAGACACAACTGAAAAGCAAAAATGGGACTTCGGTGACTTGACTTTGCCTATTGCACTTCTTTGCTGGCTTTGACTAGGAAAAAAAAGTGTCCAGCCTCTGCCACTGCAGGCAGCTGTTGTCCTTTGCTCAGCAATATAATCTGCCTATGGGTGTAGAGCTGTAACAGAGGCTGCTGCTCTAGTTGTGGGCTCAGAGCTACTTAAGTTGGGCAAGATCATTACATCTTCCACCCAGACCTTCTGCAGTGTGCCCCCTTCAGAATGTCACCTTGAGTTCCTATGCAAGCTTCACATTTCTGGATGAGTTGAAGCATATTCTTGAAAAGGAATTCAAACTTCAGTTGATAGGGTTATATACCTACAATTATTAAAACTCTTACAGTGTTTTGTTTCCCTCACTGGAAAGGGTGGACTTTTCTTCCCCATTATGGGAAGACTGTGTGCATTTTTTCAAGGGTACACTGCAAGAAGTGTCTTGCTTGACTGTTGGCTACACATTCACAGGTGTCTTTGCTGTCAGTTATCAATGCTATCAAGAAAGCAGCATCCCTTAAAAGGCTTCCAACAGAATTTTAGCTCCACGCCACATACTCTCTCTCTGCAGGGTAACTTTTACCATCTAATCTCACTGGAACAAGGCGGCTTTAAAACTAGGAAAAGATGAATGAGGAAATCAGTGATACCAATTATACACCAAATGAAGATAAGTCCCTCTGTCTCATTAGCACTGTTTAATTATGCTTGGATTTAAATTCTAAAGATAGTTCATACAAATTCACAAGGGCAACTGTTTACTTCTACTGTTGTAATCCTCTCCATATCTAATACTTCTCCTATACTCTCCTATAAGACCAACAGTTTTAAGGATCTGTCTGCTTGAGTTTCAGATGCTGACACTTCACCACTCGTAAGAGAAAATTGTTGGTTAAGCAATGGCTTATGTTTTGATATTTGCATTGCTGTGAGAGTCCAGAGGTCTCAGATGACTCCTTAGCTTCCTGTGCTGGGTCAGTGTGAACACGTGGAGGGAGTCTCTGCTACAGATTCCTGTACTCTTAACAACGCAGAGGCAGTATATTTCCTATATGCTTGTTGTCATGACCCATTGGGTCTGGGCACATATTCACTGTAAATTCTCATCAGACTGAACAAAGACACTGGACCACGTGTCAGGAACCCTTATGCTTTTGTCATACAGTTGCCCTAACTGTACAGTTACAGCAATCAGCCCACTTTAGACTAAAAAGGTGTTGGCTAAGAAGTACTTAAATTCTTGTTATACACAATACACTTCCACAAAAGGTATTGGCTAGCAAGCCCTTAATTTTGTATAGTACACTTCAGTAAGTTCTCAGCTCCCACAACAAGCTCCTCAAAAGTGCTGGCTCACAAGACACAACACACCATTTCTCCGAAGTGCTGGCTTACACCTCCACAAGGTCCCCACTCCCACAATAAATTCCATATGACAGCTGTGCTTTGCCCAGGCTAAGCAATGGAAGAGAACAAAGAATATCACCAGTCCTTAGGTCCCACTCTGGTCCTGCCACATGGATGGTCTGGAGCTCGGGCAAACAACAAGAGCAAAAGAGAAAGAGAGGAGAAAGAGGGAGGGAAGGGGCCCAATCCTTTCATAGTTGACCTGGTGCATTCCTCTTATGTAAACTAGATTTTCTGTGCTTTTTTTCACGCATGCACAGCCAGCCCTTCTCCAGGAAGGGAGCTGGGGAGGACACTGAGCACGAGTCTCAAAGCAGAGCAGAGAGTTGGCTCAGGCCAGCACTGCCCCACCTTCACGGGACCCTCTCCTCTGATCAGCTTTCCTGTAGCAATGCTCAGAGTGTTCAAGACAAAACATGCTTAAGTCTGGTCCTCTACACTTGTGTGGATGTATTAATGTGTGCACGTGCCTGTCTGTCTGTCTATCTATCTATCTAATCATCACTTTAAATGCAAACAATCAAAGTTTGCAGGAATTTGAGTCTTATCTCCCCAGTCTCGGTCAAGCACTTGACCCAATCCATCCCTCTTTGGGGCTAACTTTAATGTCTTTACCAGTTTACTACTACAAACCTGGTAACAAATATTATTTCTAACTACGCGGTTCAGTCCAGTTACTAGTAGATTTCAGGAGGATTCTACCAAGGGGTTCAGCTGAGAAAGAGGGGAGACCCACTCCCTTATTACCTGGAGAAAATGGCCCCAGAGCCAGCTCTGTGCTCACCAAGGGCACATGTACATTGTACCTGTTCCAAACATCAGTGAGGATGTCTCTTCAGTTTGAGAAAGGTGAGGTTTAAACAAGCATTTCTGCACCAGAGAATTCTAGAAGGAAGGAATGGGGCAGTTCAGCAGGGAGGAAAGGAGGAAAGAAGCAAACACCCATTTTCCTTCTAGGTGGGGTTAAAAATTCAGTGTTAAGTAGTCCCAGCTAGAAAGACAATTTAAAAACATCATCAGCATTTCTAAAAGCACAGTGAGTGCAAACATGCTGCCTAGAATGGCCCCAGTCTTTGCTAATCATTTAACAGTGGTTTTGTTTGACTCAGAAATACTATTAATTAATCTAACCACATATAAAGACTATTGATTGGGTGAGAATTTTACTGCCCTCAAAACTAAAGTTTATTTCACTTATGGGAGCATTTTACACTTGCATCCTGGGTTGGTACATATCTGCCAAGAACAGATGTAATTGCTTAGTCGCAGTGTGCAAAGGCATCTGATGCTCAGTGTCACCTCAGCTTTGAGTGTCCAAAGGATAATAAACATAGATGCAGTATTGGATATGAGCTTCAGATGCTTGAATTCATGCAGGATGTAGAGGAACTACACTTTAGTAACCACGGGATAATTAGAACACCAGGTTCTTCCTACATCAGTTTAGTCAGGGAACGCTTAAAAAAGATGGTGGGTTTTTGTAACTCCTACTTCCTGGAGATAATTATGCACAAATGGCACTGAGGGCTTATATGCTGGTAGCACCCAGACCTCTGCAGTGGCTGCTGTGATTGTTGTTGCTTCTTAGAAATTTCAGTTCTTTGCAATCCCTCCTCAGACAGCCCAGCCAGCATGGCCTGTGTGCTAGATCTCTCATATGTTAAAAAAACATTGGCTTGGTTAAGTATTTGTGTGATGGCACAAAAGCAACACTAACCACCTACCTGAGGGCCCCACAGAAAGTGGTGCTGAGTTGCAGAGAGGTGTTTCCTATGTCTGCTACTAGTGGCTTTGCTTGCCTCTGCACAACACCTCCATTGTTTGTTGTCTGGTGAGAGACAATCTCTCTTCACCCCTTTGCCTTTCTCTTAACGTGACTGATTTTGGTCCACGAATGAAGCTAGCATGCCACCCACGAGGGTAAGATGAATAGCTGCTGTGAGGAGGAATGCTCTTTGTTCCAAGCCCTGGCTGGAACGTTTTCTCCCTGTCAGCCTGAGCAGAGATCCACAGACAACCCTGAAAGCACACCCTAATCTCTGGCAGTTTAGAGGGGTGTAATGCAAATATGAAAGAACAACTGCTGGATACAACTCATTGCTTTAATGAGAACATGCCCTTGGGGTTTATGACAAACAAATTCCAGTTGCTTTACTGCATTGTGTCTGAATTTCCCCTGTCATTTCAGTTGGATACAGCACACTGTTGGATCATGCCTGGAGAAGGAAGCTGTTTGTGAATCTCTGGCAAGATGTCCACAGAATGAAAATTTGAGAATCCTGGTAGGGTAGCCAGCCAACTGGCCCCATTAGGAGAGATGCTCCTTCTGAGGAAAAGCCCATGAGCGAGAGCCCAGCTGTGAGGGTAAGCCTGGGGAAGGACAGCCAGGCAGCAGAGCAACCTGAGCTGGAAGGGAAGACCTGTCCTGCACCAAACTAAGATCTGCCATTTCCATTCCTTCCCTTACTCCCCACGCCCAGTGGTGCTCTCCTCAGCACTTCCCAGCACTGGTGCCTGCACCCCTGTGGCTGCCTGGCTGAGAGGTACCCCAGCCAAACCAGCTGATGACACCTAGCACACGGCTGTGTGGTCCCTGGTCTGGAGACAAGGGAGGCTGTGGGTGCAAAGGGCTCAGGGGTGAGCCCTGGGTTTGCTTACACTGACTGAAAACCCCTATCTCAGCCAGGAATGTTACACTGAGTGGTGTTAAACCAAGACCAGGAACACCATAGCTCTCCCACCATTTGTGACTTTAGTCCAGTAGCCATAAAATGGCATTTTTCTCTCCAGACACTCAAATGAGTGCAAAACAATATTTTTACCTATGAAGATAAAAACTTCTAATGTACATCCTAATTGAATCAACTTACGTGAAGCACTCACATAACGTTCACACTAAATACTTATTTTGGGTCAAAAATACAACAAAATCTTTAATGGTAAAAAGATACTAAACTTCCCTAAAACAGAACAGCCATGCTATTGGATTAGTAGCTACTACATTATAACTTTTTAGGTTGATAAACTCCCTTGTAGATGATATATTGTAGTAACTATCACTATTACTTTCACCAAATTAGAAATCAGTTTAGATCTACATTTATCAGCACAATGTCCTATGAATAAGATGTTAGAAATTGTAAGCAGTGACTATCATGAGGAAATGTGTGACTTGAAAATTTAAAACTGGTACTTTAAAAGGCTTGTGAGTTCTGATTCTGTCATTTCAAATTACAAGAATGGCAGTAATAAGAATAAAGTCCAAAGCAGAGAGAAGAGGAGCTGAATTCCATTATTTCTGGCCACTGTAAATTATAAATATATTCTGTCAGCTGTGATTCCAACTATTAGATATCAATCAATACATTTAATAGATTCATCATTTTGCTATTTGAGCACCTAAAAGTCCAAAGTTTCCTTAATAACAGACTAGGGTTTAACACAAAAGTTGAGAAGGTAAAATTCAGCATTGTTGGAGTTCTTTTACAGATCCCTCTCCCAGACAATACAACTCAATACTGCTGTGACCTCCAAAGAGAAGTAAAGCTTCGCTCCAGAAGCTTTGATTCTTGTTTTCAAGAATTTTGCTCCAAGTCAGATTGATTGTATAAACCAGGAAGTTTTCCTCCACTCTTTGTGTCCTGGGTTACACAAAAATCCTGGTATCCACCTTTTCTTTTCTCCAAATATGCATTTTTTGGCTTTTTGGTGTTTTGCCTTCTTTAAAGAGACTGAACTGCTAGTGATTAATGACTCAAACATTCAACCACCTGCAGTGACTGCCCAGGTGCTGTAAGAGACTGAACTATTGATGCTAATGGCTTCATCAGCAGAGTGCTTTGCTAACAATGTGCAGGGTGGCCACCCAGGACAGCGGCTGATGGCCTGAACAGCCCACGACTCAGGGTACAATCTGGGGGCTAAACAAGATAAAGAAAGAGGCAAACTTTCCTAGGTGGGGTAGTGTTTCTTTTTCCTTTCACAGATGACTCAGCTGTGATAACTTCCTGGCACATTCACACCCAGCCTGAAGGTTTTAATCTCTCCTTGATGAGCCATAATGGGCTATAATGGACTCAGCTGCACTGACTTAAGAGACAGCTGCCATGTCTTAGAAGGTGTCAAAGACTCCCTAAGTATCCCCACTCACAGTAGTACATATCATTCAGTGTGAAACTCTCCACCCCAGGGGAGGTATGGGAGGTGTTCCCACATGAACCTATATAATTCTTCTGGGCCTTCCCTCACCCCCTCAGGCTTCCACCACCACCTTGGTGCAACCAGACTGACCCCTGCTTTGACCAACAAACATCGAAACTGCAACAACCAAGTCTTGTCACTGAATCCAAGGGGTGGTTGTCTTGCAGGCCCTTCCAGTCACCTGGGGGTCCACAGCCCTGCCCCGACTGCCTGTACCACCCCTGCAGCCTCACTCCAGCACCACTCCAGTGTCTGCTGGGAGCAAATCCCACCTATCCATTGTTTCCTGCCAGCACTGACTCTCTAACCGCTCCTGCCAGGTTTTCTGGGCCCTCTCCCTGCACTGGAGAAACCAGGGCTATTGAATCTGAGGGAGGAGACTTCTGCCTGAGGTCTCTGCCCCTCCAAATTGTCTCAAACTGAGACACTGTTCCAAGCTATTCCTCCCTGTTTTACATAAGCTGTAAGAGAAATGCTTCTCTTGGTATTTGTTGAATCAATATCCAAGTACAGATGAATGCTACCGAATTTCAATTCCCTATGCCAATTTCTAGGAAAATTAGTGTCAGTATTTAAATCCTCTGCCTGCTGAAGACAGAGGAGCCTTCATCCAATGTCCCAAAGGGACGAGCAGTCTTGACGGCTCAGTTACAGCTCCTGCTGCTCTGATATTGCCACACCCATGCTGTGTGTCATGCCAGTGTAAGGTGCAGACAGATAAAGCAGATGTTTAGCAGTCTCAGTAGAGCACCTTGCCTTGCCATCTAGTGGGCACTGGGAAACCAGATGCCTCCTTCCCTGGGCTGCTGGAAGTGTGTTTGATGCAGATCTCCAGTGGCAAGCTGAGTTTTGATACACCTCCCTGATTTCAGACAGAGGCCCATTTAGAACCACCAAAGTGCTGTGAATAAAGTTATGGTGTTTCAGGCACTGCTGCTTTTCCCCTTGTGCCCTGCCCTGGGTTTAGTTTCTGTATATCTGGATAGGAAACACAATGTAAAACTTTGCCACTGGCTATCATAGCAATTCACCTTCTGTCCCCGAAGTGCAGAGTGGCTGAATCTGAAAGTGTTCTGGACATACAGCAAGTTATCTAAATGAGCACAGCTGAAGTGTCATTTCAGTCACACCATCTGTCTGGAGCCTTGCCCACCTGACTCCAAGTTGATTTTCCCCAGTTTCAAATAGGAATGGCTCATATTGACTTTTCTCCATGATCTCTGTGCCCCATCTGTGTTGCTCCTTAGCACAAGACTAGCAAAATCCTTTGCAACCTAAGGAACGTTTTGCAAAACCTGAAAGGAGAAAAACATGACCTACCTCACTCACTCAGAGGAAAAAAAAAAAAAAAAAAAGGCCTTCACATTGCTGCCTGATGTTAACAGAGCACATCAATCCATGCCCCAAAGTAGAAAAGCTATCTCAATGTAATTCAGCTGAATTCCTCTCAGTAGTCTCTGAGATAAGGAGAAAAAACCACAATCTTTTCACCATTAGGACCATGTTTTGTTTAATATACTACCTACATATTAGGATTTTCATTTTACCAATATATTAAAGTATTAATATAAGTGGAAAAGGATGAGGGTCATTAAAAACACAGAAATTCTGACAGGTGATAAAGGATGACAGAGGAGTAATTCTTCTATTTTATCTGTAGAGGTTTTGTTACTTGGGTGGTAAGACAGTAACTTTTATTAAATGTCAATTTGTTAGATTGGAATGTGTTTGGCCTCAGTCATAAAACTGTCCTGACATCTCACAGCTCTAAAAAGACAATTTATGAGATCAGCTTAGCACCTGATACATATCCTTATGTAACCCTACAAGCAACATGAGGATTTTGTGGTCTCATATATATATATGTGAGTTGACATTTACCAATGGAAGAAGATGCTCCAAATTTGCTATGGACAAGAGCTCATGTATAGTTTGCCAACTAATATGTTACTTACCTTGCTTTGCAATAGAAGGGCATGCAGGGAAGGTCTTCCAGTGTTCAAACCACTGATGAGTCCTCTGCCAGCTGCCAACGAGCCACAGCTGCAAGCCTGAAACAAACCATTTGTGCATGGTTAGGGTGATTATTTCTGTCATGAAGAAAGTTTTACATTATGCAAATGTACAAAGCTGTGCAGTAACTCTTCATGTGGCTGTTTAGAGAGACAAATCCAGAAGAATAAAAGAAGCTGCACCATCTTGCTAAGTCAGCCCCATGTATGCGAATATTTGGCAGGTCCTGTTCCTCTGCTGTGCTTAGCCTAAGGTCAGAGGAGGTAGATGGCAGAATTCTGGGACAATGGGGAATGTTTTACTTCTTTGAGTCCTTTAAATCCTTCCTAGTTCATCAGTTTTAATAGGAATTGCTATTAATGAAGGCAAGCGAATATCTACTGGGTCTGCTCATACATGCACAAAGCAATGCAGATCTTGGTACTCTATCCTGCAAAGCTAGTGGGGAATCACTTCTCTTTTCTAGCTTTCCTTCCAGGCCTTCTAAAGTCATGAGTGTCCCAAAAAGTTAAGACACAAAACACAAGAAAAAAATTTTAAACAGCATTTGTGAGACTGAAGTGTTTTAGATATCAGTAACAGAACACTCTCTACAGTGCCTCCAAATTCTGAGGCCATCCCTGTCCTGACCTTCTGCCCAGGCCCGCCCCCCACCATTACTCCCAGACCAGGCTCTCCAATCTACCTTCCCAATGCAATGTCCCGCTTCTGGAGGAAAGCAGCAAGTCCTCAGGGCTCTGTGAAGAGAAACAAATGACGCAGAGGCACTCCTCACCTCCTGGGAGGCTCCCTTCCCTCATGGTCCCGCTCTGCTGCACAGCATGGCAGTGAGGGCTGCACCTGCCCAGCTTGGGCCCAGTGGTGCTGCAGCACTTTGGGCCCAAGAGCAGCAGCTCCAGCCCCAGACCTGAAATCCAGAGCAAGGCTGAAGCAGCAGGGCTACTGGGGACCTACATCCCCTCCCCAAGCTGGATGTGCCGCATCCCGCTTGGCCACAAGAGCTGTGGGATGGGAAGAGACATGGCCGGCCTGGTGGCCCCACCTCTGACTTGTGGTTTTCTCACATTTGAGAAAATGTCAGACCAGGAGTACCTGGAATGCTTCAAAATGCAGGACATGCTTTCCTTTCCAGGGTAGCACACTTTAAAAACACGCAGTCACCTGCTCGGGCTGCCACGGGGTTGGTTCACAGTGGTGCAGAGCTCCCCTCCCACGCGAGGTCACGCTGCCACGATGCTCCTCCCCGGCTCCCGGGAGCACTCTTCTGAAAATGAAAATATTAACCAGCCCCCATGGAACTGGTATCTATCAACTGGCAGAGACCAAGTTCAAGGTGAATAATGCTCCACAGTGAAATCTGAACAAATTCAGTGCTAATATAAGTAAAATAAACCAGTGCCAAAACACGGTTGCTTTCCAGGTACAAGCTAACCTATGTTAACCCTGGCTGCAAGGACCTGTAGCACTACAGTCAGAATTAAAAGCACAGAACTTCTCGTACAGTCACCTATTTCGTATATAAAGGGTTTTTTTAAATTACAAAGCAATGTAGTATTTTATAATCGTCCAGTAAATGCAGACATTTAAAGTATTTATGAATTTAACGTAAAGGAAGCCTTTATTTCCAAGATTCACTAAAAACTGCATAATGAAGTTAACTTCATTCCTTTTGTTCGTTTCTTCCTGTTACATCAGGAGAAAGCTTAGGAAACCTAATGATGGATGATACACAGTGAAGTTAGTAAAACGGGCATGAAATACAGGCTGAACAGCTGACACACGAATTACCTAGAAGTGAACCAGCACTCCTCCACGAGTAGCAGTAATTTGGGCTCCCAGACTCAGCCTCAAGGGTACTTCTATTCCAAGAACAAATTGCTGAATGGCAGGCACCAAACACACCAACTCAGACATTTTCTTGTGACCACAGAATGACTCCATGTGGGGATACAAAATTTTCACTAACATGACTGCAAGATGTTAACACAAACACAACTCTGCGTATTGGAAGTAAAACCCTCACAACTTTGATTCAAAAGATGAGATGGTGCCTCTTTTTTTAATGTATTCCTGTATGAAGCTTTTTTTAGAGTGTTTAGGTTTCAGAAACATGTATTTGTAAAGCTGAAGTAAATGCCATGTACTTAGCCACAACAGCCTATTCCCAGATCCTAACCACAAGAAAAACAAGTCTGTATATAAACCTTCCTAGTTTTAGGTAGCTGTAAAATTCTCAGTTACTTAAGTAGTTCTCTAATACATTGCCTAACTTACCTTTACTAAGGGTAACCATAACACATTCCAGATAAATAAAAATACAGTTAAGACAATCACATCTTTTCCTTAGGCAAAACAGTTGATTCAACTTCTGTTACTGATACATACAGAATAAGAAGGAATGAAATCTATCGTGAACTTACAGCTATAGCACATTTACCTCCCACTCTGTCTCCTGCTGTACAGAGTAAAAAGGCTGCAGTTCCAGTACTCTATTTGAATCTAATTTTCTAATAATTCTAAGAGCTAATTTTATTGCACAGCTCAAGAATTAAAGATGGGTCATGGACATACTTACGAGTTGTTTCTATGAGATCTATTCAGTGAAATGAACTTTTATTACAACAGAAGTTTTAAGTTTCATGGAACCCTCCTCTTTCACCTCCAGCGTTACTTAATTATTGTATTATTGGCTGTTTGTAATTCAAAACAGTTTGCTTTAAGTAGTTATATGTAGCTCAGTGATACAGTTATGTGATTTTCCCTTTGTTGAAATGTAAAAACACACACTGAAAACCTTGAAATTTCAACTGCCATTGTTTATTACTGTTTTGGCTACATTCTCTACAATTTCAGCAGCATCTTAAAGAGACAGTTAACGTTTCTTTATATACAATGAAAACAAAATGGCTTGCAACATCAGAAACAAGAGCAACAGTTTAACTGTACAATACTAAATGAAAACCTGTGGTAATACAGCCTCCTCTTTCTGCAACATGGACAAAATTACATATAGGTTTCAGCATCAAGAATGGGATAGTAAAAAGAATAGTGAACAGGAGAGAGATACACTGTTCTGAAAAATAAGTTTCTACCATACAAGGCAGTTAGAAAATGTTTCACATTTTAAAATAACTGTACAAGCCACAAGAAACATTTCCTTGTTGATAGGAACTTCCAGAAATAGAGAATAACCATGAGCAACTTCTACATCTAGTATCAATGCGCTCTGCAGGTTGAGAACGCAATAAACTGACTTAAAGAACTGTACTGTATATTGCCAACACAGATCTGTTTTACATGCCTTGATTGTTAACAAATTGCCTATTCTCAATCTCTCTGACACATACAGTTGACTTGCACCTTAAGGAGGTCATTTGATTCTTTTGTAAAAGTAAAAGCAACATCATTTAGCAGCAATTAAAAGCGCCTTGAGGGAGACTTAAAAAAAATACAATATCCAATTAGAAAAAGCCATACTTTAAACATTTGTACAGGAATAAGTTGCTGAAATTTAACTGAAAATGTGACATCTGTACAACAATTTACAATAGAGCTAGAAGGGAATTTATCATTATTCCTGCATAGAACATTATACATGACCTGTTTGCATTTGGTTTCCTACTGTTGCTTGCTTTTATTAGAAGCCTGGAAGGTTTCACAAGTTTCGATACCACAGCAAGTATAGTACTTTTAGAAAACTGAATGGATTTCAGAATTAGCAATCTATTTGAGAAATAAGTACCAGGAATTCCATATCACCCTTCCAATCTAAAATCATTGAAAACACCACCACATTTTTGGAGGTACAAGCCTGAGTTGCCAAATAAAATACTCCAATTTTATCTGAGAAATCTGATACAGAACATTATCTTTCACCGTCTCACACTCCTTACTTTGGTTTCAAAAGATCAATGTCTTGGAAAGATGGCAGTTCCTTTAGTTTATAACCAGGCACGAAATTTTTCCTGTGTTTTCAAATTTGCTCACTACCCTTTTTATTTAAATAATGAAAAACTACCCTTCATGTTAGAACTTTCCAGTATCCACCAAATGTACTTTAAGTATTAAAAAGATTATTTACAATGTTCCCCAGAAAAAAACTAAAAACCTTTTCTTCAGTCTTAAACACAGTATACCTGTTAGTCTGTAACAGGAAGTGTCATCCTTCGATGTTTAACGGTGTTCTCAGAAGGGTACATTTATTCACAGTCCATGATCCATTCCAATCATACAAATGACATTACGTAGGAGGACTTCAGTCTGAAAACACAGTTATCAAACTTGTCCTGTGTAAAAACACTCAAATGCTTTCAAGCTCAAGTCTGCATCAGGAAACTACACAAAGGTATCATCCCATTCCTCAGCTGGAGAAACTTCAGTATGAAATAATGCTTGAAGTAGGTGGTGTAGGGGATGCTGCTAGCCCAGTCATGTGCAAGTTTCCTGAAGAATTTGATCTCCTCATATGAGGGAGAAGATAAGGATCATTAGCCAGCTGGTGGACATCAAATCTATCTTCTTTCCGGTATGCTAAACAGCGTCGGATAAAGGCCTAGGAAAGATGTGTAAGAAGTTACACCACCATTCCAAATACTTACATCTGCTTTCAGGCAAATATGCAAGTCATTTTGGATAGACTGGTTTTTAAACAAATCCTTGTTCTTAACTCATTTAGTTCAAATGGCATTTTACTGCTGAACCCATGAAAAAATGTATTTCCATGTTTAGGAACTACATTTACATGTAAAACATCAGCACCTCACCCCATTAGAATTCTGCATGTGCTATGCCTGAAGAGCCTAGTAAAACCCAGACCCAAGTGTCAGAGGAAAGAAAAAGGAGACCTTTATACTTTCTCCAATGAGTTTCTAAAACCATTGCGCTGTGTGGTGAAAGGTAGACAGATGATGCAGGGACAGAATTTCAACACTTTAGTGGACTGACTTTTGAGAACAGGCATTTCCACACGTGCCATAACATAGTATAGGAACACACCCAATTTGACAATGGTGGTGGTTCCATGTTCAATAGGCATTAAATGAAGAATATTTAAGAAACCACCACCTTGCTGAAACTCTCTTCCCAGAAAACACTCAATCCCACCTGCTTAGAATTACTTAATCTGCTGAAAAACTCTGTAGCTAAATTCAGGACTGTTCCTGGGTCACTGTGTTATCATACATTTAGATCCATGCAGCGTATGCCAATCATTTTGTGCTGAAAGTTTCTGTCAATTCTTATGTCTAGCACACACAGAACATTTGGTCTCCTGAGAGCTTGGGCTTCAACATTTAATGACAGAAAATCCTTATTATTGCTACAGAACCGATTAGCACATTATTACTTAATTTAGAACTTAATTTAAAAGAATTACATATCTCTTCTTTGATAAATCTGTTCAGCTGTTTGTTCTTTGCTCCAATTAAAAACTGGAGATTAAAGGAAAAAATCCGTGATACAAGTTCCAAAGAATTTACTTCTATCATTTACGTATGCAGCACGAAGAAGTACAAAATGTAAATCATGCACATCTGTTAATATACAGTCACATGTTCTTGAACATTACAGATTTTAATCAAATTCTTCACAATAAATCCTTCATAACAAATGAACTGTTAAGAGTTATTTGCAAGATCCTCAGAGTAACAGTTTGTGTATAAAATGTTTTTGAAATACTTCATGATCGTGGCACTATGCACACTAGTGCTAGGCAGAGGAGACCATTGCACAAAATAGGAAAAAGTGAGGATCAAAGGATAGTTACAGTCTGAAAAGAAAGTGTCATTTCAGGTTCCGCATTTATTTCATCTCCGTATTTTCCAAAACAGAATTTCAGTTTACAAGCTGTTCTTTTCCAACTGCCAGGCCTATAAATCTGAAAAACAACTTGGATTCTACACAGTCATCATAAATGGCCTGCATTTACAAGTTAGTCTGAAATTGTTTTATAGCATTTCCACTAGAGAATAATTTCTCCCTCTCTCTTGAAGCTACCATGACAATGTTAATATGAGAAGACTGGAAGTTTATTTTAGTCTTTCGAACAAAAAAAGCATGGAATACACAGTATGCAAAAAGTTGCTAGTTCTCCATGTTGAACTGCCTACTCTTTCCTAATAACCTCTATATAAAAACTACTATTGACAAAGAAATACAAAATTAAAAGATAGGGATATAAACTGTTAACATGCAATATTATCAGTTATGTATTTGTCAACTGCATTCAAGGAAAACAGGTTTTCCAATGGAGGTGAAGAAACAAAAACAGCAAACAAAAAACCTCAACCAAAAATAAAACCCCAGTACTAACTGCAATTCTTCAACCAATTTTTCATAACCTTAACTGCAACTCACTCACTAACACTACTTTTAGGAAGTACAGCCAACAGAAATATATCACAACTTGTAACAGCAGGTTTATGTACCCAAAAGACTTATTTTCTTGGGAAGTTACAGCCTCTAGAAATAGGTTTTCTTTCCTTTTAATCTTTGGAAGCTGAATCTTAACATTCCTAAATTTTTTGCAGCTTGTGTCCCAGATCTAAGTATGTTTAACTAGGTGCTGAAACTTGAACAGGCATTCAACTAACTTGGCTTTTTTTTTTTTTTTTTCAAAGAGCACATCTACTGCATCTGGCCATGAACATATCTTTCAAAAACAGGGAGAGATTTTACAAACAAGTAACACATACATAACATTTTCTTCCACACTCACAGAATCGGATTTGTGTTATGGATGCTCACAGCAGTATTCATTTGGGAAACCACCTTAATCCTTCTGGATAGCTAGTCTGTGTAGAGGAGTTCGATACTACCAAGATTTTTAAATAAAGGACACATTGTCATCCACACCTTTGTGGCAGAACAACTGTTTTGGCAGTTTTATTTCCCAAATCAGTATGAAAATATCTTCCAGATTCTTAAGATTAAGAATTCCTTTTTCTAAACTCAGCTTTAAGTTAATACACACACACTATGACCTCTCAATGGGAAGAGTGTTAGCAGTCAAGTACTCCAGGTACTTGGTAGTCAGTTCTTCAAGCCAGTAAGGCTGCAGACAGTAACATTCAGTATTCTCAGGAAGAGCTTGTTACTATTAGCAGAAGTATTTCACAAGAACTTCTAGTGAGACAGCCCAAACGAGACACATAAGGTCCTCTGGGAAAAAGCAAAGCAGACAATTTTTGAGGTGGCCTACTTTAAAACCCCTTGCATATTTTTGGAATATATATATAGCCTTGCTTTGAAGTACATGATTTTGAGAAGTCCCAGAATAAGCTTGCTTAAATGAAAACATCAAAATACTAGTTCTCTACTATGTTTTTCTACATCCTTAGTTACTACGTCCCACAGAATTCTTGGGTTAAAAGCATTTTTACAGCTGAATCCTTTAAGATGACTGTTTTCCTCAGAGATTATATTAAAAGTTACCTTGGCTTCATTGCTTACAACAGGTTTGACAGGGAATTGAACTTCTGTGGCTTTTAATATTGTATTTTCTTGTAATATATCTTGCTGTGATTGATTGTGGCCAAATGGCTGAAAAATAAGCACATTATTTTCTTCATGAGAATTATCCAACTACTTTGATTTCGTAAGTATTTATGCTATAGAAAGTTATTGCAGTGTTCATACAAACTGCTAACCCTTCTGCAAATAAAGTTGCATGCAAGATTTTCTAATTTCTTGCAGTATCAATGCACACCACAAAAAAGTAACACACGTAATTCTCCATGGAAATTCATCTCTTTATGACTAATTCAGAGCCTGCTGAAAAACAGGCATTTACACTAAAACTCTTTAGATTTTGAAACATTTCTCTTACCTTTCTACCGTAAAGGCATTGAAAAAAGATTACTCCAACTGACCATACGTCAACCTTATTAGAAATCTTTGGTGGCTCTTTGCCAACTACAAAACACTCTGGAGGCAAGTACCTGGAAAACAAAACATGCCTCTCAGTGTCTGTAAGTGCAGTGTCACTAGAACATGTTCAGCCATCAAACCATACAAACACCTTAGGTACACATCTCTGATCTTTTGACAACCATACAGTTGCTTTATGATCTGCATTCCAACACCCTGCACACTCATCAAGGCAGTTTTTGTACAGTCAGTCGAATAGCGGGTCTATTTCATACAAGCACAAATAAAAGCATTTTTAACCTAAATCGCCGACTATCACTTTGTTTTTAATTGGGACCCCAGGATAAATATGAACTTTCTCCATCTATCAAAGCAAGAAAAGATGAGAGCCAAACAGGGCATTTTACAGCGAGGCCTGGCTAGGAATCAAAGATAATGCAGATATGGCTTGAAGACCCTTTTCCCTAAGTTTTCAGTAAAAATGATGATGTTGCCCAGACAGGTGTATGACAGACAAAGGTGACTGCAATTTCCAGTCCTATGACATGTACAAATACTTAGAGAACTAAAAGTTGAGGAAGTTCCTGTGCTAATCCTGAATTACAAAAGAACTGGTGAAACTGAACTTCCTTTAAAAAGCAAAGAAAACCTTCCAAATGTATCAGTTTAAGTGCAGTTAAGTATTATTGACTGCAACATCTAAAACTGAAAAAGGCACATAAACTATTAGAGCAAGTCAGACCAGGCATTTTTTTATCAACAACATGTAAGCCTTAAATAGAAATTTTGAAGAAATACTTATAGGAATGGAAATAAGCAGAAAAAGTAGTTAAGACTGCAAAAATTTTGAGCAGTATCGCTCTGCAATACTTCTCTACAATTCTGATTACAACATTCAAGAAAAGTGAGCTTAAAGTGATGCAAGTGCCAAGAAGGATACCTGAAGAATGGAGAGCCTACAGTTCAGGGCAAAAAAAAAGTTAAGGCTATAAAAACACTGAGGAGCAAGTATACTAGGAAGAGAAACAACCTGCCTGAGGGAGGACAGTGTTGGCACAGGAACAAACAAGTATAAACTGGCCACAAATAAACACAGTCTGTAAATCAGAGGATTAAGTTTCTAATGATCAGAGAACTAAGGTTACAGAAGACACTTCAAATCAGATTACTGGGGACAAAACACTAACTAAATTTAATACAAATGTCTGTAAGTTTACAAAAGAGATTATGTGACCTCACTGCCTGGAAAGGCAGGTAACTGGACACAGTGAGTGAAGAAATCCCTTCCAGGTCTATGAAGCTGACAGTTTGTGCAATGTACTCTGAACAGATTTGTTCCCCATCTCAAACTCACTCCAAATAACTCATTCCCTCCTCAATGAAGATTTTGAGCTCAGAGAAAGCATGAATTAGAAATGTAGAGATTCATCATGAATCTATAATTGTTACAGACCTTTTTTTACTCTCAGTTTACAGCATCACTAGTGCCTGTGGCATTCAAGATGAAATCCAAAGGCCAATGTTTTTTTTAATGTACTTTCCTACACTAAAATATTTAAACTGGTGCTCAATTACCTAAAACATGAAAAAGTAGCAAAAGCCTAACACTTCTAAAACACTTTAACTTGAATAGTCACCTTTTCACAGCATGTGCACCGTAGCATTTGTGGAAGAGTATGTGTGTTTCTTTTCTAAAAAATCTGAAGGAAAAGGCAAAAACTTTATTATGTGCAACTTCCGAATATGGGAAAAGTTGCAAAGCAAATGGGAATGACACCGACTTCTCTGTTTAGGTAGGTTTCAACTCCTGACTCATCTTACTACAGGCACAATGAGGAAAGAGTGAGCACATGAATTGACAAGTAACAACCTGGCCAATATAGGCTTTCTAATCCACCTGCCCTGACACAGCTACCAGGCACTCAGGCTCAAAGGGGCTACTGTGCCACAAAGAAACTGCATCTTCAGAAAGCAAATTATAAAACCAGACTTTCTGTAAGCAATGAAATGCCTATTTGTCATTCCTGTTCCTGGCTAGCTTTAAAACTTCAAGGTTTTGGACAAGCATGCAAGTACACACAAGAAAGCAAATCACTGCTGCTGAGCTGTCATTAACCTTTAGGATGGAATACTCTTTTGTCCTAAGTGCATTACCTGTTGGTAATCCCTGCTCTAGGATTTCCAAGTACTAAGCACCCACACTTAATCATCATAGCTCTGTCAAATGTCTTCAACCATCTGCAGCCAAAAATTACACACCTGCTTCTTTAGAGGAAACCAGGTTTATAAATCACAGTGATCATCTCCACCCCTCCCCACATACACACATATATAAAATAATAAACAACACACACTCACACTCTTATCTTACTTATTATGTCATTCTTCTAACATTTGGGAATACCAACACACACAGTACTGCACAAACCCCTCTGTCATTCATGTTAATATGTCCTACTTTTCTCTCCAAATTGGCTTTATAAGAGAGCATTTACAAAACCTGAACCAAGACCCAAAGTCTAAACAGCAAAATCAAACAGGCCTCACCAGTAAGTTCCTGCTCCCTGTGAAGTTAAATCCATTCCATCCACCCCGTAGCTATCATCATCCATTATTTTGGACAAGCCAAAATCAGTAATTTTTATTTCTCCACATGCTGTTCCATCTACAAGAAGGATATTACCTATTTGGGGGAGGGGGGGGAGGGAAATAGAAAAATTACCTCAAGAAAGCTAATGGAATACTTTATTTTCAAAACCAGGTTCAATTTCTAAAAACATCTAACTTAATGAGGAGTGACAACTTTATATTATCTTTATATCCTCAAGTCTACCAAGATGTAGTGAGGAAACACCAAAATGCAGCAGTATATCAGTTACAATGAAGGTTCCTTATTTTTCTGCCAGAATAAATCCTACAATGCAGGTTTCGGGGCTTGCATATGCCACAAAATTGTGGCAAGAAACTGCTGTGATACTATGAATGTTACTTCATGTTTTAAAGTTGTACAATAATTTCTTGATATAAGTTATCCGAGGAGACTAAGAATACATTCTGTACAATTCTGTAAGACAAGAGAAATCTGTATGAACAATTTACTACACAGCAGCAAGCAAACAGCCTGGCACTAAGAGTTACTTTACAAACCCCACACTTGGAAGTGTAACAGACTAAAGCACATGAAGAATACAAGAATCATTCATGCAAAGTGGTAAAACAAAGGCCACGGAATCAAGACAGAATACATATTTTATAACAATGTTTCTTATTCATTGTAAAGAAAACTTTCTGTAAAGTCCTTTTTTTGAGTGCTTATGCCGGGATACTGGAAATGATTGATTACCTATTTCAATCCTTCACAGGTTAAGAAAAACATATGGGAAAAATTTCTTACAAATCAGCATTCCACAATTATCAGTAAGGGCTGAGCCAACTAATGATCTTATCTGCTATCTGCCAGTGCATGTATCTATCAGCTATATGGATTTTTTTGATTCAAATCAAAATAATGCGAAGTAGAAAAGCTGTAACAATCATTTTCCACAGAAAAGGCAGATGATTCTGGCAATGAAACTAGAAAGAAAGTACACATTTTTTTCAGTTGTTTACAATAACCCTGACACAGAGAAATTAGTTTTGGTATTTTCAGGCATGATTTACAAGCAAAATAAAGGATAAAAAAATAAATTACATTTTCAATCATAACACTTCTCACTTACCTGGTTTAAGATCATAGTGTATAATAGGGGGCTTGATCTCATTGAGATACCGTAGTGCATTTACTATTTGCATTACAATGGACCTAGCTTCTTTCTCTGACATCAACTTATGTTGCTTGAGATAGAAATCCAAGTCATTGCCTTCACAGTATTCTAACACCGTGCAAAATCTAGAGCAGAATTCAGAGAGAGAAAATTAAATAATGTATCACACTGCATAATCAGAAACAGACATGACAACCTAGTTTCATACTGACAAGTCTAAGAATGGCTGCCTGAATATTAAACTATATGAATGAAATTGTTCATAAGACATGTAACTGTTAGTTTATGAAAACTGACATAAATCAGAACATTCATACTCACTAAAAGAGCAAATGCATCCATACTGGTGAGAGGTTAAGTTAAAAACCCCCTCTATTTTCAGTAAACGCATTTATCAAAATTAAAACACCCTAACTATCCCTTAAGATGTGACACAATTTCATGCAAAGAGGTGCAGCCCAGTCACCAGGGGCTACACACAGGCTAGTAAATGCTCCTGATGTCATTTAGTCTTGGAAACTTGTTTAAGCTACGGCAGCCTTTCAAAGCTGCCCTGCAGCAGGTCTTGCTCTGCCCAAAAACATTACAGCACTGCATGTTCCTTGCACCCTCAGGACATCCTGTGGGGCTTGCTGGTCAGGTGTTGCAAAACACTCTCTTCATCACTTTATAGAAGGCCTGCAATACTTAGCTGAGACAAAATTCTGCAACTAGTGTGGGTTTTTTTTTTTCAAGTCTCCTTAAGGATACTTTTAATATTTTTGGCTGAAAGCAAGAACATGTATTATTTTTGTTCAAATACTCTTAATTTCTGTTTATCTAATATACAGCACTAAAATCCTTGCTAAGTTCTACTTACGTATCTGTATCCAGGGAGAAGTAGTCATATAGTTTAACTATTCGGGGGTGATCCAGTTCTTTGTGTATTCTATACTCTCTGCAGGCATGTCTAAAAGAAGATGAATACATTAACCTTCCACAATCAATAAAAAGCTATTAAGCTTAACATATGAAGCATAAGTCATTAATATTTACTTGTGGTAGTTTTCTTTCTTTTCATCCCTCCAGCTTTTGTTAAGCTGGTGAATCTTCACAGCAGCATATCTTTGTTCATAAAGATCAAAAGCCTAAAAAAGAAATGCATGAATATGGGAAAGTTATAACTACAGGTGATAAAACACCACCCAATAAAGAGAGAAAAAAAACTGGCATGTAATTCACAGGTCTATTGGCAAGTCTACTGTATTGCTACTTAACATCCACAGGTTCATCGAAGTTTTTCCAACCAGTTTAAAGAGTACACTACTTTACAATCCTTCTATTTGTTTAAATCCCCTTTTATCCCCACCAAAATTAAATGTTCATCAGGCTCAACAAACTCTACCTTGTATACTTCACTGAAGCCACCTCGGCCAAGTAAATGGAGTAACAAATACCGTTCATTCAATGTGGGGTGATCTTTAAATCTTGAAAGAAAAAAGAAATTGTTCAATTCTACTTAAGGTATAAAAAGAGAAACTAAAATGCAAATCTTTTAGCGTTACTTATCAAATGTTTTCTTTTTACAAGCAACATATAATATGCTGAGCAACTTTACACCACATGAAACCTTATGGCACAACTACACAACATGACCAATTTCAGTACCTTTTGACTATTTAGTATACAAATACTATCACAACACTGTCACCAAAACAGTCAATTCTGGCAAACTATTTTTTCTCTATTTTTTGAGGATAAGAAAAGCATGCTTAAATTTAAACATATGATACAAAGGGTCTGTCTTTGTTGTGCCAAATTTTAGAGAAATCTCACACTTCACCCTTCTGGAACAGACAAGAAGGATATTCTTTCAATTTCACACAAAATGTGACCAGACCTGTTCCTCTCTCTTTTTAAGGAAATAGATTTTATGTAACACTAAGAAGTTAAAACAAATCAGAAACAGCAACATGGGGGAAACACACCAAAGGACTGAGTATCTGCTCATACTCTAAGCAAAAGCAAAAAGAAAATACTCCTTCTAAAGACAAAATGATGCTGCAGGATAGAGAAAAAGGGCCAAAATCCTTTCTGAAATATGCAAAAGACAAAATACATCCTCCCACCCAAGGAGGAGGAAGGAAGGTGAATACTCATCACTTTTTTAGTAGGATGACATAACTATACTCGTGAATCTAGGGCAAGCTGTCACTTATATTCCATAGAAAACGTTAAGGAAAGGTTTAGGGCTAGTCTGCTAATTGGTCATCCCATCCTTCCATATTCTCTACAGTTTTGGAGGTAGGTCACAGGTAGTCAAGTACTTGAGGGATGATGCATATTCTTGCTTACTGTGCCCCTAAAGCTATTATTTTCATTCACTACATATTTCAATGTTGAATATTTCTTCTACAAGCCTCTAAAGAGTTAGTAATGCATTCAATGTAGAAGAAATAAAAAATTTAGAGGTAGCACCATTAGGCAATTGATGTCACGTGACCAGTAGTCCAATTCTTTAAAATTTAGATTCCTGTTTTCTTGGTCCTTCTATTGCACATGTGCCTCTAGTAGGGCCAGTCTTGTGAATCTTATCACTTTCCCTCTCTACGGCTGCTTTTGCTACTCAGTGTTGGCTCTTCATGGCTCAGGACCTGCACCCCAACAGCACGTGGACTCCCAACCCAGACAGGGAAGCCCTAACCCGCACACTCAGCTTCTCCTGTTATCCCAATGCAGTTGCAGGCATACAGGTTTACCCACAGGTAGATGGATTTGTTGCGAGAACAAGAAAATGGGCTTAGCTTCACACCACAGCTGGAAGTTGAAAACCCACAGGATTTGAGCCAGAAGCCAACAGCTGCTTTGCCCCAGAACTCTCTCCCTTACCAAATAGCCAAATTTCCACATATGTCAGGAAAGAGCAGGGGCAACAGACCTAAATTATTTCTCCGTTGCTTCTCTCTCCTATAGGCTTGGCAACTTGGTAAATACTTGTCTAAACTCCCACAAAAACATGAAAACATAGTTTACAGCTTTTTGTTCTGGACCATAAAATGTGTCAGCATTGACTGCAGACAGTGAGCAGTGAAGCTGCAGTATTCTGCTTGTCCATGTCCTGTTACTGTTCTCAACTGCAACTGTAATTTGGACATTTTTTGCCCCACATACGCAGTATTTACACAGTCAAAGCCTGTCATTTTTCCATGGCATTTATTACTTATTGTTGAAGGATCCTTTTTTTAAAAAAAAATAAAAAAATAAAAAAATCACCTCTTCTAATGCAAACACTGAAGATTAAAAAAAAACAACTGTCATTTAACTTGCTTATTTGTTGTAGGACATTTATTTTAAAAAGAAAGTATTCTGCCATCAACTTGGAAGCATCACCACCCGTGATTTTTCATACCGAAAACACAACACCGATTTAGCTACAAATTAGCACTAAAGCCGCATGGTAACAACATTTTTTTGAATTACTGTAGGGTAGGTATGAGGACCATTAGAATAATTAAGCAAAATTTCACATCTTGTTCTTATAATGTTTAATAGCCGTAGTGTCTACGTAATTCTATTGTGTCTAAAAAATAAAAAATAAAATTCTGAAGGCTTAAAGCTACTCTTCCATTAACATTTCCTAGTGCAGAAAGCAAGAAGTCCAGTCTCATCATGTCCTTCCCCCTGGCTCATTCCACTCTTGCACTGCCCTCTCTCCTCATGGTAGCATAAACATTTTTGCAACTGGGGCAAAGAACTAGACCAGGCAATTGATCCAGGGTTAAAATAAATCCAGAAAAATAAACCACAAGACCTGGTTTTAACTTGGATCAATTTCCAGCATCTGTTCAGTAAAGAAATGCCTGTGCAAGCATGTGAGAGGAAACAGGGCTAAGTAGGCAGGGAGAGGCAGAACCAGTTCCTTTCAAGCAAAGTGCCAGCTAAGTGTTGGTGAAAATGAAGTGCTAGTGGTCTGTATTCATCATCATGGAAAACAGACTTAAAAAGTTACACAGTAATAGTTAATATTAAATAACAATTTACCATTATGAGACACTGCCATTCAAGGTGAAGTAGAGTAACATTTAAAGTAATATGACTTTTTCCTGCAAAGTACCTGTACCTAGGAATAAAATTACAATGCCATAAAACCAACACTGATTTTAACTGCAGCACAAAATTGCTGCTGGTGCATCAAACTTCCCTGCCATTTTCTTGCATTATTGCCAGCTAAGTGAATTGCACTAGGTTACCTTACAAACTTTTTTTTAGCCTAGTAATATGGTGTAGGAAATCTTAGCTGTCCAGTATTAGCTGTGTATATACATGTTATTTCTTGCATATTCAACAAAACCATTAATAACTTTATCAAATTATAATTATAATTTTTTAAGTTTAAATAAGTTGTTGTTTAAAATATGTATATAAACACAAAGAACCAAAAAGAAAAATTATGAACAAGTCTCCTCTGTAAACTGTGATTTTAGACCATTAAAAGCAGACATGCAAAATTAAGACAGTAAGTCTCTTACTGTGAATTATCTTCATTATTTATTCTTTTCAGTTCTCTTATGTGAAGATTCCTAACTCTTTCCAAACGTTCAAGTTCTGCTTGTATTTCAGCTTCCTCCTGCAAATGAAAAGAAGGAAATATAAAAGCTCATTTACTCCCCATTTGAAAAGGGTATTTTTACCCCTGCATCAATACTAGTGGTGATGGAGGAACATTACATTACAAAACCCTGCTGAACTAGAAGAAAGCACTGCTTTTCTCTTAAAGCTAGAAAAATTCAGAAAGATAAGGCAAAAGCCTGTTTCAAGGACCCTTTCTGTTCATGAACCCACAGGTAATGGGATGTTCACAGTTTTGTTCTGCACTGTAGGGATGCTATTTGAAATGAGAGGCAGCTGGGTTTTGTACCTCAGCCAAGGAAATTATCTGGGAAGCGGTCTGAAATTCATGTCCAAAAGAGAAAAAATTGAGATATGTGCAGTTACGGACTTTGTACAAACCAACATATTAAGAAAAGACACCTAAAATATTTTGAGGCTGAAGTGCAAATCAAGAAGAAAACAGTACATCATTACAGCAGAATTGTTCTTAACGTGCTGATACAAGACAGTAAAACTGTCTTCAATTTTTCAAAAAAACCTGTCTTTAATTTAAAAAGATTTTCTTGTTTGTATCTTATTAAAATTACAAATGCAGAATGTGTATTGCTTAAGATTTAAGTACAATTTCAAAAGAAGCATGTCAGGTAGGAATACATTCCCTAATTTCAGCACTTAGTTTTATCTCATCTTTATGCTACATGTTAGAGAACAACAAAACAGTTTTTTATTCTAAAAAATAAAACAATTTACGATGCCTGATTTGTGGAAATCTATGTATCTATACTCAAAGTGAAAAACATATACTTCATTGAAAGACACTTGTAGATATAGATTTCAGTTAGTGCCTCTAGAACTTAAAAGTCTGAAGAAAGGGGAGACAAAATTCGTCTGTATCAGAAAGCTTGTAATTATGGAATTATTCTATCTGAAAAGGAATAGTAGCAATGCCCCTCATCATCTTTCAAGATTTTGGCACAGCCTCATGGTAAATCGAACTGGAATACTGATCAATCTTTTCTTTAAAAGAAAAAAACAAAGCAAACAGAAAGAAAAAAAAAAGAAAAAAGCAACAAGCATCACAAAAAAAATACTTATTTGCTCTTTGAAAGAAGCTAGATCAGTTCTCCAACCGAATTTATTCTATGACTGTACAACTTTGTGCTGGTAAAAACAACAGGGCAACAAGTCATGGCACAAGGGGATTGAAGCAGAAGTCAGCAGGGTAGAGAGAAAATGCTATAAAGCTAGTATTTTCAAACATTGTGTAGCATAAACGCATATTCTGAAACAACAACTGCATTTCTATAATCTAAACCACATATTAAATGACCACGTATCCAGTGAGGTGAGGAGTCCAAACTAAATTATTTCAGTGGATATCCTGAAACTTTCTCCATAAACCATGGAAAAAACTCGCGTCCAAAAACAAGACATGAGATGAACCGTCATTCAGAAAACGAAAATTAAATTCCTAGTAATTTAAAAGCTGAACTAAGTAGCACTAATGTGCTGGCAGATCTGGGTGGACCATTTGTTCTTCCTAAAATATGATGTCAAGAGTTGTTTTTTTTCCTGTTTGTACAATGCTAAACTCCTTTTTTTTTTTAATATTTAAATGCATCCCTGCAGTTCTCTGCTAAATACCCTGAAATGATAGGCAGTTCCTCATAACCCAGTAGTCCTTTATAAAGAATTCTTCTAGTCCTTCTCCCCAACAAAGGCCACACACTTATACACACACAATTGTCTATGTTCTTCCCAAAGGCTGACAAAAAAAATCCATCAGTTATGCCTCTTTTGGACTTTTTTGTTCATATGTTATGCAATTCAGTGGTTCTCAAAATGTGGTTCATAGGCCAATGTTAGTCCAAAGAGAACTGGCTGGTTGCATTGTTTCCAGCTGTTATTTAGGACACTCAGGCTGTGAATACCTTTAAGCAAGAATGAACCAGCTTAGCTGCCTCAGGTCACTGCTATATAAAAGGAAGTGAGAAAACAAGAGCCTCTCTCCAGGACCAAAGCCACTAGCTGGAAAAGAATTTCCTGGGTAGCAGAAGGAAAAGAAAACTGGTGGTGGCAGCATGTACACGGGACCAAAAATAAGAGCACCAGGAAAGCATCTGGAGAGTGAAAAGGAAGAAGAGCAGACAGCAAAACAGCATATGCTGAAGGAAGGAAGAAAAAAAATGTAACTAGCTAAAAAGCAACAGGAAAGAAATGCAGCCATGTAAAAAGAAGGTAATTGTTTTCTTTAGTTAATGACCAAATCTGGATCACACGAAAGAATTAAAATGCAAGAATGTATTTTTATTATTTTCAGGTATACTCAAACATGATTTGCTAAATAGTAATATTTGTTTCTCCCTGGCATTTAGTCAAGGAATTTTCTTCTTATGCAAAGTACTCCAGAACTGATGCTTAAGGTGAAACCGAAATTCCAGAATTAAACAACGATGTAACAGCTTCCTTCATCGATCACTTCAAATTTCCATTAGACTTCAAAAAAACTCAAGCATAGAAAAAAACCTACAGAATTTCCTAACAGAATTTCATGTGAGACTGGTGCTATTTCTAAAGCATTAACAATGAAGAACTATGTGGGCAGTCTACTTCACTAGTGCCAAGGAGTTACACGCAGATTCCCTATGCAGATTCAAGTACTTTCTTGTCATCTTCTTTAAAAACAGCAGCAGCATTCTCACGGGGCCCAGTTCAGTTTATTAGAGCATGATTTATAACAGGTGTCTCACACATTTGAAGAGAACAGGCCTGAAACAGACTCTTGCAACATTTCAAGGGGAAAACCACTGTGACCTGTTTTGACTGAACAACTCAAGAATTGCTACTCAGCAGATATAGGTAATCTTTCACTCTCGTTGAGGTATTTCTGTCTGCTTCAACTGTCATTCCTTTTTACAAACTATTCACCAAAACCTTTGCTTGAACGAGCAATAGTTTGTTAATATCATAATGATCTTACCATAAAGCTTTATTAGAATGATGTGCTTTCAAAAAAGAAGTTTTTTTTCAAAAGTCAAAGACTGGAGTAAAATATCTGACTGCAAAAATAATTTAAGATACAGAGAAAAGATTTTCTGTAAAAGTAGGAAAATTATATTCTCTTGTGATATGTAATATGCTAACTGATAACAACTGAAGGGCATACTGCAAGGGATGAAAACGTTCTATTCATTCAGAAATACAGTGCTTTGTAAATTGAACTTTTGTAGAAGTCAAAAAACTAACGTAAAATGTCCCTATATATCAAACATTGCTGACTCCTCTTCCTGAGCTCTGAAATGAGAGCTCAGAAGTGGAAACAGAAGAGCAGTATTGGCGGCATCATCAGTGTTACCACTGTTACAAGTATTTAAGGGATCAGGACAGTGTTACACTGGATGGATTCACGACTACTTCCCTGTACTCCCAGTCTTTATGGGAAGTTGCACAAACAAAAAGAAAAGGAAACCCACCATTAGCTATAAAGCTGTACAGCAATTTTAATATTAGGGTTTTAAATCAGACAACTCTCAACAAGCCCTCTCCTTATTTTGACAGTACCAGTTTTTATGGTTTTGGTCATTATCAAAAAAGACCCATACCTTTTTGAGATGTCCTAATCGAAGTTTGAAAATTTCTTCCTGCTCATGATACTCTGCTAGAGTCAAACTGAAAAACAAAACAATCACGTAATTAAAGCTTTTATATGATGGCAAACAAAACAATAGCATTCTTACTCACAATATATACAGTATCTGATGTTATTTACTACCACAATACTAGAAGTACATTTTTGAACCATCTGAACATCTTGGTTTCTAATTTCAGGGCCAAAGCGTACTTACAGAATGCCTCTGCATTTGGTGT
The DNA here is from genome assembly GCA_035222235.1 of Margarornis squamiger. Taxonomy (NCBI): domain Eukaryota; kingdom Metazoa; phylum Chordata; class Aves; order Passeriformes; family Furnariidae; genus Margarornis; species Margarornis squamiger. Next base: position 20,251,790 of record JAWWTY010000160.1, read on the forward strand.
TCTGAAATATTAACTGCCCCTCCCACAGGATTGTTCCTGTTCTCTCAGATAGCCTGTAAGATTACCTAGGGGCATCCTGAATCGTGACACCACCCCAGTATTTTAGTTGATGCTACTCCACTGTTTCGTTCTCTACTCTAACAAATTCAGAAAACAACTAGACTAGAGCATTAACACTGGTTTTCTGAGTTGTGATTTAAAGAAGGTAGTGCAAAACCATACTCTGCAAGTTCATTAGCACCACATTTTGCACGACACCATAAATTCAGTTTTGAATTCACATGTGACTCTTTTGCTTGTTCTCTTTTCATCTTCCTTTTCTCCAAGGCTTCTGGCTACAAATAGCTCGATGGTCCCTCACTGCCTGTAGACTCGCTAGGACACGAGGTCAGTTACCATGCAGAGGATCTAACTGTTCATATAGATTAGTACCTCAGAAGCCTGTGAACTGACTGCAGGCAGTATCCAACGGATGAACAAAGCAGACACAGAGGACAAACAACCAAAGGAAAGAAACCAAAGAGACTTCAGTTCCACATAAGAAACCATGCACATATGAGGAAGAGAAACAGGAGATGGGGAAGGAGAAAGAGGTATGGCCTCCTCTAAGGGGTTCACACAAATCCCTACAAACAAATTAAAATCAAACTTTTTATTGTTTTGTCTAGATCTAGTATTTCTTGCATGATACAAAGCTAAAACTAATAGTGTAACACATTCTCACAAAGTCCATATTTCTGTGGGTTATCAACTGGATAGTTACTCAACGTGTTTAGAAGGCTATACATGCTGTTCATATTGCAAGTCTAAGGACTAGAATGTCTTGAGAATCAGCAGTAGTTTCCCCAGAGGTAAGGGAAGATTTCTCTTATAGCAAATGCCAACTTCTATAAAATTTGCAGAAATCTAATACACTATAAGATTTCTTCTTCCTCCCTTTTAAACTTGAAGTTCACTGTAGTTTTCAGAATTGTAACTCCTGTATTTACTGGGTCTCAAAAGCTGTGAATTAAGAAGTGTATCTTTTTAGGATAAAAACTGGTGGTCCTGAAGTTTTCATAGAGCCCTTTCCATTCCTAATATTATAAATACTGAATTTTGCTGCCAATTTTCTGATTTGACCAGGATAGAAGATGGATTAAACCAAGTATCAATGAAATTACTGGGTTCTTTTTTGACCACAGCATCTACATTTTCAAGAAACTGGAAACAGCTTCACAACACTGTACTTATTTCATCAGCATTCTGGTCTGTAACATATAGAAAACACTCAGATCAGGTGATAAAAGCACCCATCATCACATCCTGTCAGGATGCGAGAAGGAAGCAATCCTTTCTTTGACAAAGATTCATACAGCGTTACCCTGCATCTTTTTTTCCTACTGGAAATCAAAGCAGTCTTGTATTCAAGACAACAGACATTCCCAAACACACTGAAGGCAACAGAGTGAGGAAATTTGCCTCTCCAAAAAAGGTCTCCTAGTACCAGATTTTGGGACCTAACATTTATAGTCTTTTTCTAGCAAATTAAAGCAAATGTGAAGTGGGGTGTCTCAATAGCCAGGAAAGCTGGCAATGCATTCTCTGTACAGTCCAAGCAACAGCAAGAAACCTAAGAAAGAAATGTTCCAATTCCTGCTTTAATATACCTCCTAGAACTATCCAAGTGAGCAACAAGGCCCTGCTAGACAACTCACAGCAACATCTCTGACACCTTTTCCATACTTCTGTTAAAACAGCAGACTACTCTAAGATGGATTAAGTTCTCAGTTAAAAAACCAAAGGATCAATGCCAATGTGTGCAAGGTTGAATACTGTTCTTTCCAGATTCTTGTCTGCAGTATAAATTACAGGTTTGTACATTTCCAGAAACACAGATAGTAAACTTTGTCTTTCCCAGGAAGAGCAGTATGTATTTAGGTGGCTTAGAAAAGCTGAGCCACAAGTAAAACACACTGAAAATAAAAGGTTTATTGCATGACCTACCAGAATTTTCAATGAACACAGAGCCCTAAAACCACAGATCCTCTTAAAAACTAACATAACATAGAAAATAATGTTCTTATTTATAAAACTTCAGATATCCATGCAGTTATGACAAGCTGCCTAGACAGCTCTAGCAAGTATTGCCTTTCAAAAAGTTCTGAAACAGCCCTCTTGAGCACAGAGCAGAAGTTATAGGTCATATTGAAAACATTACGATTCAAAGTCACTCTTTCCATGTTTCTATGCTATATCCCAATAAGTGACTGTTTTTCATTTTTCTATTTCCTTACAAATCTAAGTCTATTAGAGGCACAGCATGATTCACAGCAATCTGAAACTGTCGTTACTGACCACCACATTTTGGAAGAAGGCATATAAAACATTGAACTGTACACAGTGTAATCACTTTGGATTTTATTCATTTACCTATGAAAAACAAAACTATTCTCTCATATTCAGAAAAATTTACTATTTTTTTAGATTTATTATTTTTATCTATAAATACACTGTACTTTATATTAAAATAGCACACAACAAACATCAGTAAAACACAGTGTGTATGCTGTTTCTCTGGCTATAGGTTACCAGCTCCCTGCACAGACTGAAAACATCTTAGCAGCCAAGAGACTGCTTCCCATCAGCCCACCACTTTCTACCTGTATCCACTCACCACACCTTTTGTGGGGCAGTGGCATGCTGGAGACACCTTCTGGAACCAGAATCAAAGCACCATGGAAGGGACCTTAAAGATCCTCTAGTTCCACCCACCCTGCCATGGGCAGGGATGCCACCTACTAGATCAGGCTGCTCAGGGCCCCATCCAAGTCATCTACGAAACACCATCATTTACCTCAGAAGGGGTTGCTTCTCCATCACCTGAGAGACACAGGGTCTCATCAGATGTGGAGGGAGAAAGGCTGAGGAGCACAGGGGAGGGACCATCAGCCAGAACCAGGCTGGTGCTGTCTTAAATTGGGTAGTCAGGCCTGAGGCTAATCTGAGAAGCACTGGGGAAACAGAGCAGCTGGGAACAGTATGCATCACCATGCATCTTTTCTGCTCGAAATTACTGTGCAGCAAATGCTGTATTTTAACTGTCTGTAGCCAAATAGATTCTAAAACATATGCAATGAATTCCTGAAATTTCCCCAAACACACTCTGTGCAGGTAGTATAATTTTCCTGTGATGTGTAAGGCCATAATGTGCCACTTTTCCTTGTTGCTGGAAGAAAGTGGACAGCTTTCCTGGCCAGAAAGGCTTGATTATCACCAATTCAAACTTTTTTCTTTTTTAAATTAGCAAAAAATAGGCCTTTCACTCACTTATGTTTTCATACCCAAATTCCAAAGGTTTTGAGACAATATGCATGGGTAGACATAACCAGTCTTCTTTTCACTTCTTCCTCACAAGTTCAGACAAAACCTTCTTCTATGACCAAAACATTCTTAGTAGTGGGGACAGACAAGACAAAAAAAACACATTGGCCATGTGTTCCTTGGTTTTCACGATGACAACCCTGGTACATTTACAAGCATCTCTTCTCCCACCTTCTCCCAGTTGGAAAATCATCCTGGATACATAGGCAGAGCAGAATGTCACCACCATGCTCCCAAACAGTCATATATATACACATACAATACAAGTTTTTGGCCTCAATTTCTGAAGCTCTTTTTTTCTAGTTCAACGTTATTCTCGCTCTAGTTCCCCAAATTTCTACAAGGATGAACAAATACTGACCAAGTCAAAACCTTTCACGATGTCTTTTCACCCATTGTTTCCATGTTTGCCTTAGAAACAGACTGCCTTAGGAAAGGAGCTGGCTTTGGTTGTCCAATAAACCCAGACATATTGTTGGCACTTCAGCCTCAAAAAGTTTCTGAAAATATTTTTATTTGTTCCATACAGAACAGAATGCTCCTTCTAAATGATGCATTTGTTCAGCTACAGTAACAAACTTTGCCAGCTCGCTCTATTCTCCTATTCCAAACTGCATGCAGGGACAAGGACACATGGAGGCTACCATGGAGGAATTGGGAAGCACTGGAAGAGGTGCCTGGGAAGTGAATACAACTGAAACGGCTGAGGCTGCAGAGAAAGAACTACACCACATAAATTAAAGAGAATATTGCTTCTAGAAGTAATTGTCTAGTGAAATAACAGCTGATTCCAAGAAAGTGGGGACTAGCATTATAATCTCACAAAATCATCTCTCATGTCTCCAAAGAATTTTTAAGTTTTCAAACAGATTATTTCCTGAGGTAAGAAGGCAACCTCTACTTCAAATAAATGCCTTTTCTTTAAGTAAAATTCAATTTATTCCTTTCATATATGACTAATAAAATTACTTTGCTCAGTAAAAAAGGGAAAAGAAACTGAAACTACTTTTTAGTTTTCGCTTGGGCCACAGAAAGGTAAAGAATGATAAAAAAGCAGGGCAGTGCATGTTACTTAAAATACCAACCCACCATTCACTCACAAGATACTGGCAAGAGGGCCACCTTTAGACCAGTAACTTCAGTGCAAAAATCTTGCTTTTACATTTGTGTCCGAGACCAGAATATATTCACTAAACTAAATGATGCCCCTATTAAGAATGCCTCAGGCAACACCTCCAGTCTGTTTCAAAATAGTTGACACCTGTCTTCAGAAAAAGCTGCAATACTACTGATTGCTGGGAAGCTATAGATCATTTTGTCTTGTAAACAGCACAAGCTGGAGACATTTTCTAAAGTAAACAATGCAGTGGTAATGGCACCTGTTGGTAATAACCTCTAGCAGCTTGTTTGCATGTTTAAAATAGACCTGCCTGATCACATGCATATATGCTGTACTGATTTACTACTGCTTCAATTCATTAATCTCAAGCAGCTCTGCATTTCCTCATGCTTCATATGAACAGAACCTTTTCCATTTGGGTACGCTAATTAAGATCATTATTGTCAAAGTAGTGCAAGAACAGCGATAAGCACAATGTAACAGGAGAGAATCACATACAGCAGATGACAAATTTACTCTAAAAAGGAAGTGCACAATTAATGCATTCTCAAAACATTTAATTCTGTACTGAGAAGCAGAGAGGAGTCAACACATAATACTACTATGCAAAGTTATAACAAATCCTAAATACAAACATTAAAAACCCCTTTCAAGTAAAGGCCTAAGAGCATAACGTGGGTAAATGATCCTGTGATCCCAGGATGCATTACAGATCTTCTCAAAGGTCTGCAACAAAATTTATAAGCTTATCAAACAGGCAAGTAATCTGATATCTAGATTATATAATTAACAAATTAGGATACTTAAAGCTACAACAGTTTTGATTCACTAACTGCTTACATTTATGCTAGCATTAGATACAAAAAGGCAATTTTGATCATTCTCTTGGCAATTCCATAACCAGCATGCATTTTCATATGTCATTTAACATGCAACTGGTTAAGCCAAATGAAATAAAAATTTGAAGAGTCTTTAGTAAACTGGAAATCATTTAACACCATGTAACACCAGAAAATATTCTGAAGTTTATTACCAGGAATTCATCTTGTCCTAAATATGTCCTATTTTACCCCAAATTTATATTTTATCACTTCTCAAAGCAGCAATAAGATTATGGGAATTCAACTGGCCAAAAGTTGGCAAATTGAGAGTTCTGTAATTTTTCAGGTATTTTCCATGACTTAAATGTTACCTTTAATAACAGGAGGGATTACATTCAAACACATTACAAGTAAAAAGGTATTTTTAACATTTTGTTAATAATATGGTCATATTTACCATACTATTCAGAAGTATTAATTATGGTCTAAGAAGAAACGCAAGCACTAAGCGCTATTGAAGAATCATACTGAGCAATGATCCTTCAGCTCTCTACCAAAACACAGGAGTAACACTAACCAAGACTTGTTAACATTGCCAGCCTTACTACTGTATTTTCATTATATTTTTGTCACAGCAAAACAACTTCACGATGTGAACCTTAAGAATTATGCATTATGCAAAACACATGCAGCTGTCTTCAACCCAATGGTCCAAACATATATATTCTAACCAGAGTAATGTATATACCCTCCATCCCTGGAGATATAAATTACTACCTCCACAAATGAGAGGTGACAGGTGACCCTGTTCAACACATGTAGTTTACTTCTGGAAAGTAACACAGATTAATGTGTTAGTCTTTTTAACCCTAGTTATTTACTTGTTATTTAAAAATAAACTATCAGAAGCAGCATCTTAGTATCAAGGGCAGTAACGAGTATCTTCAAGCAGCAACTTCATAAAATATTCAAATTAAATGTCAAGAACACATCTCTCTGTGCCTTGAATTATACCATTTCTGCCTCCAGGAAAAAAATGTCCTTTGAAGAGAGAGAGTTCTTTAATAGCTCTCAATTTTTATGTTTCAATGACAAAAAATGTCAACACTGTCAATATGTGAAGTGGGATCACTCACTTCTGACAGTTGGTCTCAGGATCTAGCATCGAGAAGTGGGAAAAAAAGATATTTTTTCCATTTGTTTTTAGACATGTCTTCAAATACTAAAAGCTGAAAAAAGCTTGTCAATTAACTACTGTTACATGGGAAAAAAACCCAACATCTCTAACTAAAGGAGAAGCTCTTAAACCAATGTCGAAGAGAAGTTCAACAGGTATCAGTGACATTACAAGAGTAGGAAGCCAGGATAAGGACACTTCTGCATCAGGAAAACATAAGGAACATTGCATAAACACAGGATGGGCCTTTCTCTGGTGATTTTACCAAAAATAAATTGTGCAATTGTGCAACAACTTCATAGACAGTGGTGCAAATTTCCCTAACATCAGCAAGTCCTCAGTGAGAATATAGCTGCTGAATATACTGAGTGTCTTTTTATGCTGTTATTTGAATAGAACGCACACAGACAATATCTGAGAATTTATGTAAAAGAGTGATTGAAATGTTAAACTTACAGCTGTGGTAAATTGGGTCTAACAAAGGGATCGTTTTCTGCCCCATTCACAGCTTTATTTTTCCTCTGCTTGGGTTCAGAATTGGCAGATGGTGCCTGAGAATTATTTGTAGTTGGAGGCTTTCGCTTGGCCAGGAGCTTTCTTTGCCTTTCAATGTCTTCCCTTTGTTGATTCACCCATTCTTGCTGCCTGTAAACCCCAAAAAAAGCTTTATTAAAGTTTGATCAATTTGCATTTTTTAAAGAACTATCTTTTTAACTGGTAAGGCGTTTAGAAATTTTAGAAAACTTACTGTACATGCGAAAATGTTTCCTAGGAAAAAGAACGCCAGTGTTCTTCATGAGGTAACAAATTTTTGCTAAAGTTATGGCACAAATCACTTTTTAAGTATGTGGTGGTTTGTTTTGGGCTTGTTTTGTTTTGGTTTTGAAAGGGTTATGCATGGCTTCTGTACTAGTAAAAGAAAAAAAACTATCTGAGCTGACTGATACCTTCTTTTATACCATCAAAAAACCCATAACAGAATCAATAGAGAACATAGCTGATTTTTCTAGGCCAAATACTGAATGTGATCTGGCCACTGCCAAATACTGAATTTGATCTGGCCACTGCCAAATAAATCATCAGTTTGGTTGTTTGGCAACAACAGTTTTTATGCAAAACACATCAATAGTCTGTTTTTAAGATTGTTTTAGAAAAACTATGTCATAGGTGATCACATAATGGTAAGACTACTGTCCTTCAAAAACTAAAATCTTGGCAAATTACTTTTTAAAATATATGTATCTCTCTGTCTCCAAAGACTGAATCACACTCAATACCAAAGAAAACCTTTTGAAGCACTGCACAATTATTTTACTACCCCCTCCAACTGCTTCCCAGAGTCCTCTCCCTCGGGCCCATCTCTGCTGAAACACCTGTTAGAACAGCTCTTTTCCAGGCGGTTGCTCTGCCCCATCCACTTGCACTGAACCCTATCTGAGGCTGCCAGATTTGTCACTCTTCTTTCATGGCACTGAGGAGCAGGATGCCTAAAAAAGCTGCTACTGAGATGACGCAGCACATGTATGTGATCAATGAGAACTTCACAGACCTTGTCTGCCCCAATAACCACCAGTGACACAGGTTAGCTTCTAGAAAAATCCCCAATTTAGTTTTATAGCTCTTTCTACAAGCTGAGTTGAATAATTATGTGCTGCTTATTTACTACATTCATGCTTTTCTAAGGATAGTTAAAACCAAGTGAAACCAAACTGCCTTTCAAAGACACCCAGCTTTAGTATTCCCTCAGCTGATTAATGGAGTTCTGTACTATATTCTCAGTCTTCAAAAGGTAAAGCGAAACACAACATATGAAAAGCTGCTCCAATCCTAGAACATTAGTAATGAAAAAATCCACTAGAGGGAACTAACAATTAGTGAGAATTTTAAGAACATTGACTAACTTCACAAGATTTTGAAATGCAAAGCCATCTGTCCACTGTTCAGTAAATGAAGCACCATGACGAACTGTTGTAAAATGCCCCAGGCGTAATCTGTCTTGCATGCTCTTCTCCCTGCTTGCCAGCTTCTCCTGTGTGCTCTAAGAAAACAAAACAAACAAAAAAAAAATTCATATTTAGTAACACTAAAGTGTTCATAAAGTCAGTAAAACGCTCAGGTTTTTTTCCCTCCAGCAGCCTCCTAAGGCAGGGATAAAAGGAGAGGAAATGAAGAAATCTTTTAGTACTTTACTCCATTTACTCTAATTTCTACAGAACTCAAACACCTGTAGTTGTCAGAATCAGTACTAAGGAAGATTTAGGCACAAAAAAACCCCAAATCTGAGTTTGGCTCAGTTTTCCTATAAAGTTCACTGCTCCTCATAATTAACAAAACACTTTATTTGTAAATACAGCAAAACTGATGGAGCATCAGCATCATAGATACATATAATTAAGATTCCATCTGTACATGTCTAATATAATAAATGAGCCAACTTAGATTATCAGAAGGAGTGCACCTACTACACTTAGTCTGGAAATGTCCTTGGCAGAGCATCTATCTTACTACTTGTACCAAACTGACTTGGGTCAGGGACCTCTGTGTGGGACGGCACTGTGGGCAAGCTTAACTAACATTAGATAACAGTAATTAGATTAACAATTAGATATTCACTTGCAGATGCCCTTCTCAGAACCAGTCACTGCTACCACAAGAATCCTTGGGATGTGACAAACAACTGAATCTGCCTAGTCTCCTTCAGCAGAAGAAAGAGCACTGTGAACACTTGATGGAAGGAAACTTCTTTAATTATTACAAATGTGTGCTTCATAAGAAATGCCTATGGCCCAAAATAACACACACACAGGAAAAGTGAGAAGCTGACAGAAAGAAGTAACTTTGTGCAAAGAGACTTCTAGACTGAAGAAGGGCCTGCACAGCCTTTCACAACAAGCAGCCCTTGTGATATTCTCAGTCTGAAGGTACCTACCTACTATCATGCTGAACAGATCTGATGCATCTTTTCCTTGCTTTCCCCTCATGCTGCAACTTAAAAAGAACTGCAATAATTTATTTATGACATGCTAGTGAGGAAACTCTCCCTAATCCTCCAATGGCTCAGTTTGTGCCCTTGTATCTGACAGCACCATCCAGCAGTTAGCATTAGGGAAGAGACCAGACTGTTTGAAAACTTTTTTGTATCCTAATTTGTCATAAGCCGATTTTCTAGTCACCTTTTTTTTTTAATAAGGCTACTTTAAAGAAGAGGGAGAGAAACAAGGTATCCTTGTCTTTTAAGATTAAATAGAACTGGTATTTAATTTCAAATAAGTATTTCTTCCATAGTACTATGAAGGTGAGCCATCACCTTAATTTCCTTGTTTCTATTAATTCTGAGCTAACATGGCATTTTACATCAAAAATTGTCTCAGTCACTTAAGTATCTCACAGAAAGATTTTGTCTCCTCAGAACAACAGATTATGTTCAGAAATTCTTTCATCCACTGTGATGTAGCTGTTTGTCCAGAAAATATGCCACATACTAAATTCTTATCTTTTATGCTTTGCTATAGCTGAATTACTTATGATGGGAAAATCCTTAAATTAAAAAAGGCATATTTTGCATGATCTGAAAAGGGCTCCACATTTTATTTTGCCTATTCAGGTTTATAAAACTACTGCCAGATAGAGATCGTGGATATGAAGTTTCATTCTCAAGAGACTAGAATGAAAAAGCTGAAGTGAAAATGAAGGAATCATAATGGGAGTTCTGGAGCAATCTCCCAGTTTTTGTCACAAAGATTTTAAAAGCAGTAAACTTACCTTTTCAATTAGAAGCTTCTTGCTCATTGAAATACATTTGTTTAACCTTTCTTTATATTTTTCAAGTAGCTTTTGTTGTTCATCTATTTGTCTTCTAAGATCACAGTTAGCCTAACAAATATATACAAAACATGAAAAGATATATTGAAAGACTAATTTTTAAATCAGCTCTCACAGAAAATAAAGGTATCTACCTTCACATGACTAAAGTAAGGAACATGCACAGACACATCTATCTATCTACCAAAATTTCATTTCACAGGTCTATCCCAATCTGTAGAAGCATGCCTTGCTTCCCTTTTTATTGCCTTTACGCTGTCCTGCATTCTGTGTTACAAAGCATTCAGCATATAAAGAATATATAAAAGTTCTGAACCTATCTCTTTTCCAGCTCTCCAGTGCTAAACTGGAAGTTTAATTTTAGCTCCAGATCCTTTATATCTGATTGCTGAAGTCATGTGAAAACCTAACATTTTTAATTTAAAAGGAAACAAAACCATTACGATGATAAAAGTTTCAATCATCTGAGTAGGAAGTTTAACAAATTCCCTATGTTCCAATTATATTTAACTTATTACCTTAAAAATCCCACAACAGTATTATTTGATTAAAACAAGATTTTATTCACAAGAGTTGCAGGTTGTCTGTTCCATACTGTTGAACGTGTTAAAACCGTCTACGTGTACAATTTTACAACATATGATTGCTTGGGTTAATATTTCTATGCATTTTACATATGTATGTACACATATCAACACTGAACAGACTACAGCTTGTGCATACAGGTTTCATATTTCATATTTCTATATACTTCTGCAATGCTTCTTTCAAGAACAAAAGCATTGAAGGGTTTTTTTCTGAAAACTTAAGAGCACAGTATAGCCTAGTTTTCTTATCAAAAGCAGTTATTTATTGCCTGTAATAATTTCTGTCACAATCACTTCCATTCTGAAACCACCAACAGTTGTTCCACTGATAACTGCTATTCACCATGAGAACAACCAAAAAACACCCGTTAAGTGAAATTGTAATACGAACTTAAGGAATTAATCAACTGCCTGCAAATTGCATCAGCTTTCTTTGTACCTTCAGGAACTCTACAACATATTTACTCATTAACAAGTTGCAGCACAGATGCCGAAAAAACACCTCATACGTTTCATTATATAGACTTTGTAGATTTAAGAAAAAAATTTACAGAAATTAAAAACTTGTTATACCTTTTAATTTAGGTAACCCTATAGTAATTTTAAAAAAAAATTAAAATATTTGCCTCATATTCACTGGCTGTTGTTCTGAATAAATAACCTTTACCCCATGTCTAACACTTACCCTGAGTAAGTCATCTATACGACCTTCTTTCTTTTCCAAGTCTTGATTTTTATTACTTTCTAGTGCAGCTAATTTCAGCATTGTGAGATCAGTCTAAAAAGAACATTTTCAAATATTTATCCTTTCCTTTAACAACTACAGCATTACTTTTCTCATGTTTGTTAGGCAGAGAAATAAACTAGTTTAAAACATTCAACAAGACCAGCACATTTTATTTTTATGTGTTTTGGAAGTGTTGTGGAAGGTTCTTATTCCAAACTGCTTTCCCTCTTCAAGAGGGCAACTGTGAACAGTTGGGACAAACCAGTATTATAAGATTTAATCACTACTGTTCATAAAAAAGCATATAAAACAGGGCAAGAATGTAAATGTCAACTAATTACTTTTAATTCCCTGTATTGGGTCAACAGGTAAAGCAACCTTATTCTGACTAATACGTGAAAGATAGAACAGATCACGTCAGAAATGGCAGAGAGGATAAAAGAGTTGCTTTCAGCTTTTGAAAGTTCCATCAGCATTCTGCCTTGATCATTTTGATTACCATCCCATTTTTTCTTCTTCAGTGTCAGATTTTAAATGCAACATGACATTGGCAGCTGTCAATTCAAAAACTGCCTGAAAGAGCAGTCTCTACTTCTAAGATCACAACAGCTAAAATCTACCAAATGCCATGGTCATGTAAGTACACATGAAGTGCAATGCAGGAAGCCAAGCAAATGCAGAATACAAAACAAATCAGAGATTTAAATTATGAGCTGCTGAACTTAATAGAAAAATGCTTCACTAATTGTAAAAAGCAAAGCTTTTGAAAGCCTTTAAGAGTTTAGAAGAAGTTAAAAGACAATTAAATAAACGTAACTACCTTTTTTTTCTGCAGTTTGAGGTGATATAAGAGAGCTCTACTCAAAAAGTTACCTGAGTAATTTTAATAGATAACTGCTTTGGTTGTGTGATAGGGTGGTCCCCGAAAGCTAATGAAGTAGGAGAAGGACTATTCTGTCGAACCTGAAAGGAATGAAAGCAAAGTATTTTAGATACAACTGTAATATTTAATTATGAACATAGCCTTGTTACAACCCATCGCAGGAAAATCCCAGAGAAAAGAGAACCAAGGTATCTGTATTACACAAACTACTACTTCGAGCACTGCACTGAGAGCTATCACTATGCTGTTACATATCACTTGCAGTTCAGAAAGGACGCAATATATTCTCTGAGAAAACTAGGATTGTCACTTTTGGGAAACAGACTGAAAGATTTAAGACAATACAAGACTGACATAAGGTGATGTCAGTCTTGCACAGACTTATTTTTCTGATTCTGAGCTTTCACAACTCAAGAATAATGTGAGTTATTTTTGGAGTGGTTATTTCCCATGGGAGAACCAGAAAGGGGAAGCTAGTGCAGATGAGAACACAAATCCTGTTAATGAATCTAGTTTGTGTGAATGAGATTTTTTCAAGCCAAATTCCACAATCTGTATTACACTCCATACTGTTGGCAGGAACAAGAGGATGCCTGAAGTTGAAAGTACGTGGAATAAAAGCTAAGGTCTACCATCAGAGAAAATAAACCTTTCTGTAAATGGTAAAATTTCTTTGGCCATTTAGAGTAATATGTGGGTATGCTGAGCACTGAAACCGTGCTTAGGAGAAGGGGAAAAAAATGAATTAGCACGACCAACAAAATTTTAAAGGTAAATGAGGTATTCAATTATTAAAAAAAAAAGATGATTTATCAAAAACTGAGCTTTTAAAGTCCCAGGTTATGGGTTCAGTTTCCTCATAAGTAAGAAAAAACCTCCTCTTTTTGTGTGAGGCTTATGAATAGATGTCATTAAAACATTTTAACATTCATTCAATATTTTACATAATTTATTTAAAAATATGTTTAAGAAAAACAAAGTCTTGCTGTTAACAGAAAAATTCAGTTTTAATACTTAATTTGATCCTTTTTTTTTTTAGCGTTGAAAGAATGAACTTTTCCCAAGGACTCCTTCCTTTGAAAACTCTCCCCTTGAAAACAGATTATTTTCAATTATGCTATTTTTAGACTATAAAATTATTTCCAGCAGTTATGAAGTTGACAAACTTACAGAAGAAGGAGCGGAATGTGAATTCTGAGGAGATCGGATCGCAGGAGGTACACCTCGCACTGGACTAGAGCCGTTCCCACCTTGGTACTGTAGAGCAGACATGGCCCTCCAATTAGTCAATCTTATGAAAATACATTACACATCTATTAAATCATACAGCTCATCTGTACAAGAATTTGTAAATCAGATTGTATTACTTTTATTAGTTTAGCTTTGAGCCATTTAAGGAAAAGTGTGAAAGAAAATGGGTTTTGTATTTTAGTTCAGGCTGCATCAAGACACAACTGCATCTCTACATCAAAATTTAATATTCAAGAAGCTTCTATAAAGAAAAAACATCTCAAGGGGCCTGTTCATTACAAATGAAACTCTGTAACATCCAAAAAAAGCTAAAAGTAAATTTTAGAACCAAAGTAAACTTTACAAACACACAAAATCCTTACCTCAAAATAGTCACTAATCTTGTGACCACGTCCCCCGATATTCTTTCCTGCAACAAATACATTAGAATTGATTAAATAAATTACTTATAGAGGTGTCTTGCACTTTTACCTATAAAGTAATTATAGAAAAACCTTACCACCTGTCAATTGGTTTTCTTTGACGTGGTAATACGTGATATTCCTATGTAGGTAATTAAAGGATTGGCCACAACAAAGGGATTTGCATATTCTATGCATTGAGAAATCAGATATTAAGTCACACTTCAATTCCTAAACCACCTTACTGTAGACTTAGCAGTAACCCTAGACTTCTACTAGATAACAGGAAACATCTCTTATCCTACAGATCAAACTTTTAGTTCTAACTCCCTCCCCTTTTCAAGCACTATCTCTAAGTTCACCCACTTCCAAAATACCACATTAACCAAGTCTACTAGCATCATATAATCCAGGTGAGTTATTATGCCCAAATGTTCTGCCCAAGGATTTCTCTAAGTGCCAGTAACAGTGTGGGCATGGAGGATGACAAGTATTTCCAGTCCTCTTAACTTGATTAAGAACTGGATAACTCACAGGGTTAACTAAGGAAATAAATACCAGAGAATGAGATTAGAATTTCTTTTATCTTAAACGTATTAAGACTTTAGGAGCAGTAATTTGAATTACTTTTCTTCAACACGAGGACCTGATCCATATGTGGTATTCCAGAGATCACACCTACACCTTACCGATGCACAAACGCTTTCCTATATTGGGCCTTAAGATGACTGATAAATCTCAAGACTGTATTTGTCTCTTGTACAGGTGTATTGGGTTTCTGTAGCCAGGTTTTGGTAGTGGGGAGGGGCTACAGGGGTGGCTTCTGTGAGAAGCTGCCAGAAGCTTCCCTCCCCTGTGCCTGGTGGAGTCAATGCCAGCTGGCTCCAGGATGGGCTTCCTGCCCCTGGCCAAGGCCAAGTCCATTAGGAACGACAGTAACACCTCCATGATAGCATACTTGAGAAGGGAAAGAAAGTCACTGCGCAGATGAAAATTGCATCAAGAGAAGAGCGGAGCGAGAACATGTGAACAACAGTGTAGACACCAAGGCCAGGGGAGAAGGAGGGGCAGGAGGTGCTCCAGGCACCA
>JAWWTY010000160.1:20268100-20320377 GCA_035222235.1 Margarornis squamiger
GGGCCGGGGCCGGGGAAGGGGCAGGGGCCGGGACCGGGACCGGGGAAGGGGCAGGGGCAGGGGCCGGGGCTGGGGCCGCGCCGCCCGGCCCCAGCTCGGCGGCTGCGGGCAGTGCGGACGGTGCGGGCGGAGCGGCTGATGCGGCGCCCCCCGGCGCGGTCCGGGTGAGCGCTGTCTCGGCAGCGTCTCCTCCGCGGGCTGTGAGGCGCCTGCCGCATCCCGGCGTTTCTCTGTTGGCGGACAGGACGGTGTGGCGGCGGAGACCCGGGGGCACCCGAGAGGAGCCGATGTCCCGAGGGAGAAGGCTTTGCTCGGCAGCCCTTGCGGAGCAGGAGCGCCCGTCGGACGGAGCGGGAGCCGGGCAGGAGCCGCGGGCCGGGCGCACCACCCGCCGGGCTGGGCACCGACCCCGGCCCGGGCAGCTTTCAAAACCTGCCTCTCTGCCTTGTTCTGAGGCTAAAGTCAAAATTTAGCTGAAGATAAACACATTTTTCAGGTTTTCCTTCCTCAAAACTAACATAGTCATCGCTGAGAATGTGAAATATATGGAAAGTCAGTTCTGGAACGAAGCCTATTAATTTACCAGTGCAACTTGGGTATGACAATAACTTTTGATTACTTAAAAAAAATCACAGGTTGCAGATGTATTGCATTTTGCGTAAATGAAGAATATATTCATCAGCCAGGCATGGCACTCTTTGTGGTTGCTGTGTGGAGACATCCTGGCCATCTACTAACCTACTTTCCCCTCTGAGAATGACAGGAATAGATTACTAATGCTGGATTGCAGCTCTGTGCACAACACACATATTACTAATTCTGTCTCTTCCTTTGAAAGTGACATCTGTCAAATTATCTAAGATCTTCACCTCCCACAAGTACGCAGCATAGCTGCAAGTTTCCTTGCAATTTGGTATTAACTTAAAGTAAAAATTATTTTGTTTACTTGCTAAGCAAGTCTGTTCCAGGACATATATTTAGTAACAGCTATACATTTTTTTTGGCAGAAAGAAGTGATTTGATATTTCAACCAAGACTTGTTTTTGAAGACTTGATCCTAAAGAAGACTTCTCAGACTTTACCTAAGCAAATTACACCAGGAAATTGCCAGTACATGGCCATGAAGTAAAACAGTGCTAGTTCACTCTGACTGAAATATTAATATTTAGCAGCTGCTGTAGAATATTCTCGCAAGGTTAAAACCAAAACATAATCCACAATCCATATAATAGCAAAGTGAGCATGCACCTTGTTTCCAGATGAGTATATCCTGCTGCAGCATGCTGCTTTTAAAATCTCCCACGTAAGAAGCAGTAAGTTAAAGAAATTCAGTCTCTTTGTTTATAACCATTTACATCCACTTACAAAGTGGATGCTGCCCATCCAAAACCATACATAATACATAGGCAAGCATTCTTTCTGCCAGTTTTTCTTACAAACTGTTGCCTACAAGTCAGTCCACCAATACGATTGAGACTTCCTGTTTAAATAAAGGATCAGTTGCTTTGATTAGGGGAACAGGACGTGAAGATCGAGTCATTACTTCTTCTATCAGACTTCTATGCAGTCTATCAGACTTAAAAATGCTGAGGTGTCTTTTAAACTGTTATATATTGGCACTATGAAAAGTAATCAGAATTTTGCAATCTTGTAATGTGTTAGAAGACACCTCACTGAGGGACCAGGAGAAAGTGGCACATACTTTAGGACTCTCCATGAGACCACAGTACCTGCTGCAAAATACAGGTTGGGTCTGTATCTCTTGGTTTTGTGAGATGTAGAGTGTGAATTACATAGATCATCTCCAGATGAGACAACCTATATAATTTCAAAAATACATGGAGCTGATTATACTTTCCCTCTGTAGTTCATACAAAGCTATTTTCTTACTGAGTTAGAGCTGACATGGATTTTAAGGTAACCCTTTATTTGTGAAGCCGCATTGCTTCAGTGTTACCAATTTAGTAGTATCATGGCAGGAGAGAACATCTTTAGTAGTACCTTTCAAAAATTTCAAATTTCAAGACTTCCCTTATTAAATACCTTTGTAGATGTACATAATGCTTTTCCTTGAATGCCCTGTCTTTATTTTGCAATAACACTATGATCCAGTGGCCAGATAGATGATCTTTCTCTCACATTGGTGAGCAGTCTGTCAGTGTCACCCGCCCAAAGTGTTAAAAACTAAATCCAACTCAAATACTACTGAGTAAGCATTACTCATTCTTTTTAAAAAATATAATGGATAATAAATCTTTCTCTTTGCCTTCTAGTTTTTAGGAACAGAACAGTGTGCTATCAAGGTTCCCTATGTAAACACTGCATACCATTGACATGAGGCATAACTTAAGGTAGTAAATACAGGGAAATCCCCTTTCAGAGGGATTGCACAGGATAATAAGGATAAAGGTGCCACACACCTATGTTCAAGGGAAAACCTTCATTCTAGATGAAGCCCCAGAAAGCTCATTTAGTTTTGCTAACTCCTGAGGAAGAAGACCTCAAAATTCAGGTCAGAACAGAGAGGAGTGAAATGCACATGTGCTGTTTTTCTCATAAGAGTGTGTCAAATGAAAGTTAGCAAGGTTTTTTTGCAGTAGTAACTCTCTAATTGAGGACAGCTGAAGAACAGAAAAGCATAACGAATTTTCCTTATTCCAAAGATAAAAAAGCTAAGCAACAAAAATCCTGAAAAACATTAAAATTTTTAGAACTTTCAACTTTGGCATGGGAACTATTTGTGCAAGAAACTTTTATCACAGTAAGTTCACAATCACTGGGAAGTAAGAGAAGTTAACTGGCAGATAGCAAAGGAAAGTGTTTAAAGGAAAGAATTGATGAATAGTGACAATAAGGAAAATTCAAGCAGGAGTGAGTTTTTGGAGACATCTGCATGGCATCTATAAAGATAACCATGCACTCAAGTCAGGAGTCAGTTACAGAACTTTTACATATATCCTTTACAAACCAGACATAATTTCAGACATTACATGTAAAATCCAGAGTTTATCCCAGATGTTCTTGAGGAAGAACATGTTCTGATTGTGGGATCAGAGAGATTACAGTTTCTTCCCTTCTCTGAGACCTTCACCACTCACAGGCACCAAACACATTTTGGTGTTCTCATGAAAGATATGTATCTAATAACATAAAATAACACATGTTCTTAATAACTGGGTATGCCTCTCTTTTTCTCACCAAAATCAATTTGCTATTAGCTGGCTTAGGTTTCATGCAAGCAGCAGATACTGTGTAATACTGGGGTGCAGTGACTGACCACATCAGGCAACTGATTATATGAATAACATACATTTACATAAAGATTCTAAATAAGGCAATTTTTTAATTATGTCAATAATTAGAAGGAAGGCCTCAAATTCACAAGATGATTGGAGGAATTAGAGGTAGAAGAGGAACTTGATTTAGCAGGCTTGTACTTTTAGGAATGAAAGTCAAAAGTTTCCAGAGTTATGATAAATGACAACATCCTTGAAAAAGTACTAAACTATATGCTTCCAAACTTAAATCAGTCTCTGAGCTAGAAATCAAGGAAATGGCAGGAGTCAGAGATCATTAGGGTCTTTACTTCTGATACTTTTAGCATCTATTTTCTTCGTCAGCTACTTTTGATTAAGAGTTTTAGAATATGCCCAACAAGGGTATTATGTCTCATCTTTTTACCTTTTCTTGGACTTGGCACAAGACAGTAGAACAACCCAGACTTGTTAGTATCCTTTTATTTAGCCCATCAATTATTTTTAATGCCAGTGAAACTGAGGTTTCGTTTGTTAAGACAGCTTCAAATTGTTTGTTAGTTCCCTGTCATCCTAGCAATGGATAATAGACCCAAAGCGGTATTTTCTTAAAGCATAAGCTATTACAGTGTGCCTCACTGTATATTTGCCAATATTTATGAATTTTATATGTAGAAATATGTGTACACATACACTCACCTATCCCATATATAGAAAGACATCCACACCCCCTATAATGATGCCAACACCAGCAGCCAATCTGATTTAACTAGCATAGTAGAAACATATTTTTATAACTGAATAAACACACTGGTACAGCAGCTTGTGTAAAAATGCCTAAATTATTTCATCATCAAAATGATGTATTTATGACATTTCTAGGTTAGATGGAATGTAGTATGCTGGGGAAACATAACTTGGGAGAAGAAAATACTCTTTTCTGTCTTGGTGAATGCTGGAAGTTTGTAGCTCAAACCCCTCTGTCCTTCCTTCTCCTGATACAGCTGAGTACATGTATGGACCCTTCCTGTATCAGGCCAACATGCTCCTGGTCAGTCTGGGCTGGGATAACGACTTGAATCTTCCAGTCTGTGTTCTGTAGCTCAGAAGATTCAAAATGCAGTTTTGGCACAACTACAAAATAAAATGCCAACTGACTGTGACAGGAAGTGTATTGCTGTGATAGAACACCATCTCAGATTGTAACAGCTTCTGCACCTAATTCTCACAAAGCATTTCTATTTATGAGCAAATAGGAAAGTTGCAATTGTATTATTTTTCAAGTTTAGTTAAAGTTTTCTAAAACTGATTTAGAGCAATAACATTTTTATAGGAAAAAGTTATTTTGATCTTGATTAAATCAGTTTTGAGGCTCACTGAATTAGACCCATCTCCTTGAGCCATGTACTGCGCTACATGCTTTATAATTTTTTTAATATAGCACTTGCTAGCAACTCTGAGTTGCAAGGTAACAAAAACATACATAATATAGTAGCAAAAATCTTTCCTAAATATACCAGCATATCAAAATGCAGAGAAGCTAAAATGAAAACAATGATTTCACATTAAGCCTACATTTAAGAAATAGACACAAACAGCATGTAAGCACAGATCTATTTTTATCATTTATGTAATTGTCATAAACTGCATTTACTAGACCTTTGATATCATCACCATCAGTCAGACCCAGTGATCTGCTCTAATGATTTTTGCTCCAAATCTCCGAGAGGTCAACAAAGAGCTTCCCTTCAAACCAAACACAAAAATTAAATAGGATTTGTTTTTTTTACCACAGAAATGTTCCTCTTGGCTCCAGATCTAGCTACTATGATTACTAGCTACATTCCAGTCAGAATTGAGGACCGTTTTACAATCCCTTCTTGTATATGTCATTTTAATAAAAAATATTTAGTTTTAAATGTTCCCAGGTGAAAAAAAACATTTAAAAATCATCCTGTTGGATGCTACATTCACTTTCTTTTTCCTCACTTGTCTGTTTTCATTTTATTACATTTCTTTTCTTCCTCTGCTCCTTGCAATCTACTTGTCTGCTCTTCCCTGCAATTTTTTCCTACACGCAGACTATTCCTTTTACAACGCTGCTCTCAGGTAAACAGGCCCCTCTTATCTGTCAGGCTTCCTCTCCATGTTTTTTTAAGCTCATGCTTTTCCACACATCTTTCATACTTCTGTCTCACTCTTTACACCTTATATCTTCTTTCCTGAAGTATCTGTCTTGCCTGGAGCTTATTTTGTTGCCTTTGATTTCAAGCCATTAGAGACAGACAGTGTTTGCAGAGAGCCATGTCTGTATGTGGTTTCTAATAGCAATGGGGCATGTCTTGATGCTTTTTTTCGGGCAAAAGTCATACCGGTTTAGGGTTGTTGATTTGCTTTTTTTTTTGTAATTGTTGAATAAGCCCTTCAAATTTTGGCCACAAAACATTAACAATAAGCCTGATAGATGATGAAATATTAGATATCAAAATAATAGTATTCTAATTTACAAATTTGCTGCCTCTGTTCCCTTCCAGCTCCAGATGAGCTGGTGTGCTGCCTCATTCTGTGCTGGGAATAGGGGAGCTGCTTTGCTCCATCTGATCTGACATCCACCCAGTTAGTGTCCTATCCCTTATTCTGTCCAGACACACCTCCAGGAAAAAGATAAACAGCCCTGTAGTCAGCAGATTTGGAACAAACTTTCTTTCAGGGTACTGAGATTTCAGACAGTTGAGGACATAGGAGATGAAAGGCTGTTTTGCATATTTAACTCTTCAGTTAATACTTCCTGATAAGACAAAGGTACAAGATATAATTATAAAACTGATCACAAAACAATAGAACTAATGATGCCAAAGAAAGCATGGAGTGACACAAAGAGCATGGGCTTCCAAAAGTGGATTTTTGTTGGCTTAGGGAATGAATGGGTGGGTAGATATTTTGGAAGAAATTCTTAACGAAATGGGAGCATAGGAGAGCTGACAGTTACTGAAAGAAGTGTATTAAAGGCACAGCAGCAGACTACCCTGATGCAAAGTAAGCTCTGAAAGAGAGCAGCAAGGCTTCATCAGGAGCTATTTGGTTAGCTGAAAATCAAGAAGGGATCATGCAAAAAAGTGAACACAAGAACCAATGACTAAAAATGAGTTTAAAAGAATAGTACACTCACAGGGGGAACACATCATGAAGGCTAAGAGGCAAAATGAATTGATCTAGGAAAGGACCTAAAAGCCAACAAAAGGTTACACACACACAAACACACAAAGTAAGGCAGGCAAAGGAAGGTTCAAAAGCATTACCTAACTAAAGGACAGCAAATAATGTGACATAGAAAAGACTGCAATATTCACTGCTCTTTTCTGCCTAATGCATCTACAAAATATGTCAGTGTCCAACATGCAAAGCAATTCATTTTAACAAAGGCCCAAGACGCACATGCTAGAAAAAGGAAGGAATGGGTTAAGCAATATTAAGAAATGCCAGTTTCCAATCCTGCTGACTTAAATGTGTAGTTCAGAAAGCAGTGGATAAAGCCTGCCTCCCTGTAGCCTTGTGTCTCCTGTTTGCATTAGCCCAGAGCAAAAAGTCTGACTGAAATTTATGGCTGGAATATTCATAACATTCTTCTGCGAGTTTTCCAATGCCTCATATCAGGGTTTCCTTTACACTGAATTCCTAGTTGCCATGGAAGACTCTCTATTTACCTGCTCATTTTCACAAGATCTGTAGAAATGTAGTACCTTTGAGACCACCCCTATTCAGTCCAGGTCAGGTGGAGAGTGAACAGCAAGTTCAAAAGGCGTGGTGTGGTCTGACTGGTCATACATGTGATCATATAAACTGTGTTTCCATAGGAAAATAAGCTAAAAATTACCATGGAGCACTTAAAAGATAAAATAATCTCTGCATGAAAATGGAGGGGGGGGGGGAAGGGAGTTGTGGTGGGGTTTGGGTTTTTTTTGTTTGGGTTTTTTGCAAATTCATGAAGTGCAAGGGCGGTCCTGCAAGACTATAAAAGAGGAAAATACTGCCCGCCTTAGGAAATAAAGTTCAATTGACCTAACTTTCATAAATAACTTCATCCATCTCTGAGGGATACTATCACAGTTTATTAGGCCTTTAGTGCATAGGCATGAAGGTAACAATATGACAGAAACAGTCAGGTAGTAAGGCTTTAAAATGTAATTTTAGGATCATTATTGTGTCAAACCTCTACAATTTCCTTCCTAGAAAGTGCAACAAGCCTATTGAATAAGAAGGAAGCAGTAAATGTGATATCTATACTTTAACAAAGCTTTTAGTTGGGTCCTCTCTAATTTTGCCTGCAACACAAAAAATTATATAGACAAAATCAACAGTTGACATATAAGTTGTTAAGTATTTCTCCTAAACAGTATTTATCAACAGTTTCCTGACAGAGTAGGATGGCACTGCAGTAACATCTCTCAGGGATTTCTCATCCATCCTATTAAATCTTTCATTGAACAGCTTGTATAATAAAACAGGGACTAAACACGTAAAATTTGCAAAAAAATCTGGAAGGGAGTTACAAATACACAGGAAAACAGATTAGAATCCAAAATATTTAGCTAATGTGAGAAACAGTATAACTGCAACAAGCTCATGCTAGACAGAGAGAAATTAAGTACTAACCATGACAAAAATGTAAGAGTATATTAATATAACCTGCTGATGCTTTAACAAGGCAACAGGATTGCAAAGAAGGATAGGAAGGTTCAAATGGATTTCAAACTAAATATGAGTCAACAAGATGATGATGTTGCAGAAAGGCATTTTGCATTCCAGGATGTATTAGGAAGTGTGCAGTATGTGAGATGCAGGACCCAGTTATTTTGCAATCTTCAGTGCTGCTGAGGCCTCGGCTGGAGCATTCTGTGCAATTTTGGGCAATGCACTCCAAGAACAATTTCAACAATTCGGATGAAGTTGAAATCAATTCACAAGAATGACAAGTTATTTTGAAAATATGACTTACAAGGAAAGGTTTTTTGAAGAAATGGGGTTTGGCTTCCTCAGAAAAAGAAGACTGAAGGGAAAATGCATATTTTAAAAGGTAGCATAAAGAAAGTCATGGTCAACAGATCTTTGTACCCACCTGAATTATAACAGTTATGCAGCAAAGAAGAGTACATATAAAAAATGAAACAACTACCAAAAAATCCTTTCCAAAGTCTAGATTAGATGGAATAGGTTTATGAGGGTGTGGAATCTCCTTCATTTAGTGTTTTTAACAGCAGCCTATACAAACATCTGTCAGGGATGACCTAGTTACCCATTTCCTGCAACAATAGGGATGGACTGGATCTCCTTTTTTTTTCCCCCTTTTTTTTTTTTTTTCCCCTCTGTAATGATTTCAGTTGTGGAGAACCTGTTTCATTTAACTTTGCTATAGATTAGGCAGGACAACTGTTGTGGTGAGCCAAGGCCTTAGTAAAATAAAAAGAACCTCCACATAAAATAAAAAATAATTGTGAAAATGAAAAATAAACTTCAGCAATTTTTAAACATAAATGTGTCAAAAAAGTTATTCTTTATTTATTACTTTATTTCTTAAGATACAGTTCCATCGTCCAAAATACACATTTTAAAACCATTAAAAAGTCAAATTGACATTTTGAATTCTTTTAAAATAACCAAGGTAGTAAAAGGTATTTTGATGTTAATTCTTAATTTTAATCTGGTTTTATTTAAAGAGAAGACATATCAATGATTTTCATTGTGAAAGAGAAGTGATACATGAAATGCAGCAAAACAACTCACCGAAAAACTGTGACTGGAGCTCTGTCAGCACCTCAGGGATATGATGGGATCATAAACATACACTGGCTTTTCTCCTGTACTGAAGATGCTGTCACCAGAAACCCGTGTTTATCCATGGTAGCCTTTGGTATCACATTTACCCGTACTGAGATAACATCACGCCCTGCACATGCACAGAAGCACAAAGTGTCAAGCTATAGTTACAGTTGATCTGATGACACTTTCATCCTGAGAGCTACTGCAACTTCTTTTAAAGAAACCAAAACATCCTTTATGATGAAGTCTTTATGACTATTTAACTTTTGATGATTTCTAAGAGTTAATTTTAAAAAATACATATTTCTTTTTTCATAACTACCAAGAAGACCTCTTTCAATTTTCTAACCATGAAAAAAATCTTTTCCAGAATAATATTTTGAAGTATTTATTTAAAATTACTTTCTTAGAATTCTGAAATTGTTATGTTTTCAGACCGAGCTTGTAGTTTACAAAACATACATAGCCTAAGAGGGTTTTCAACTGTTCTAACACCAATGAAGAAAAGAATCCAGCCCTTACTACTGGCCTGCAGTGGGGTGAAAGGAAACAAGTTGGTAAACCATAGACATCTGGTTCAAAATATGGGATATGTGGCCAAAGGCCTTAGCATGTTCTGTATTACCAAGATCCCCACACACTTTTCCAAAATAGTGTGAATTATTAGAACTACACAAAATGGCAATTTATCCAAGATCAGTGTAATTCTTCTGTTTGGCTATCTGTAGACAGCCATGGTGTGTTTCCTAGGTGAAAAGGATCTGAGAAGGAATTCACTGAAATAGCAAGACAAGACAAAAAAATGCCATTGCTTCAGTTGGTGTGTGACATTCATGAGGCAACTGAGGAGATTAGCTTTACTTTCCAGTCTTAACACACAATTGCATGCTGGATTTTTACAATGCAAAAATGAGAGCGGGAGGATATTGCAGGAACGCTGACACATACCAATGACTTTTTCATTTTCTGGACTGGATTTTTGACTGTCCTGTGTGCCAAAATGTGGGGTTTTCTTCCCCTTCCCAATCTTGCTTAAAGCACGAAGAAGAGATATGAACTAGATAATGTAAGAATTAGCGTAACTGTTTGGGAAATACTGTGAAGAAAGTACAATAGTTGTGCCTGTAAAAGTAAGTTCTTATGCATGCAAAAAACCAAATGTACACAACCAGCTGTGCAGTTTCTACCTACAAAGTGAAAGTTTGTGCCTATAAATATATGTTTTTGTGGCTGCAATGTATGTAGAATTGCTTCTTTTTAAACTAGCTCAAATTGAAATTGAATTTTAGGCCTTCCCATTTTTCCACCCTCTGGTATAATACTGCATATAGAATGAATGGCATCATAAGGGAATTTGTTTGTATCTCATTTCTTTTTTTCACCAAATTGTATTCCCAGACTGTTCCTGGCAGCTGTTCATCTAATTCCTCAGCAAGAACCATATTCAACAAGATTATACTGCTTTCATTAGTCCCCTTCAGAGAATCAGAGGAAGAGTAGAAAAGTAGGAGAGCTAAGAATGAAGAAAGTGAACATATAGGAAAACACAAAATTCCCACAGTCCTGCAACTCAGTTAAACCTTAGTTATAGGCAAACCACCACAAACTGCCCTTTGATGTGTTAATTGAAATTTAGCTTTCCACACGGTCCCATTTTCTTCTCAACACAAGGGACACTAGCTGCTCTTGAGAAAGAAAAAAATTAAATGCCTGTCATATAGCTTTTCCTTGCTTACTTCAAGAACAAAGGGTTAAGACAGGCATTGAAAAAGCATCAAAGAGATTAGATAAACAAATAAAAATGCTTATGTATGTGTATATGTGTGCATGATGATAAGACAATTCCTATATATCTTTCCTTCTCCCCTTACTGCAACACAGACAAAAAACAGTGTCAAGCCTGTTAAGCCTCCTCCCTTTCTCTTCTGCTACAGCTTTTGGTAGGCACAATGCTTATTAGTACCACAACAAGCAGGGATTTTGTAGTTCAAATGAATCACATCTTCTGGGGTGTAATCAATGGCAAAATCAAAAAAAAGAAAAGGTCATAAGTTAAGGACTCAAACTGCAAAGCAACCCAGAAAGGAACAGCAGATGTTAAACATGCCATAATATGTAAAGATGACATTGACTCTTACCTGCATCTAATCAAAGAAGCTCGAAGATCAAACCAGACACATTCATCTCTTGCTGGTAATTTGTTCTATGCCAGCCCAGCAGTGTTTCACACAAGTATTAACTATCACAAAAAATACAGATGGAAAAGAATTCTGCATGTCCTTCAGTCAATGCAGGATTTTTCATTTTGTATTTTTCTCTTTTTGGTTCAGTATGAAGCACTGGAGATTTTTAGTGGTGGATCGGCAGCCCAGTAGCTCTCAATATGCTGGAGTATTCTTCATTATAATCTGGCAGTGTTAGTTTAGCTGATTTTTCTAGAAGGCAGAAAAGGGTTGTTGGGTTTTTTGCTGCACCTCATTAGCCTTCTAATTCTCCAATAAATACCAAGAGGGTTGGATTCATTATTCTCACCAATTTTCATAGGAAGCAGTTACTGTCCACTAATAATAAATATTTATATTTGTAGAGTTGTTTTCTCTGTTAAGCTACATCTTTGACCTGTAGCTGTTCTTTTCACAAACAATCCATATTTGTTGCATATTTGTAAAAATCAGTATCAGTATGCAGATACTGTAGCATATTTTGAGGATGTCCTGTTGCTGTCTGGATAGATGTGCAATTTATGTCCTCCATTACGACCTTATTTTGAGATATATTTCCCATCTATGTTATATTTCAATCCCCCTTTTTTAGATTGTCTCCTATTTGTTGGTCCTATGCTGGTAATGACGTGTCTCTAACTGGGTGCTTTCAGCCTGGTCTGACAGATGTATGCCAGGATGAATCTAGTGTCATAGTTCATATATTAGAGAAAAAAAAATCAAAACTGCATCCTTCACAGCATTGATTAAGGGACAGCTTGAATCCCTAAGGCATTTCAGGGCATCCTGCTAAAGATATTCCCTGTCAAAATAGGAAAATTTAATCTATTGCACATAGCATAAAAAGCCAAGTACTGGAAATACTCAGCACATTACCTGAAACACACTAGCATGAAATGAGGCAATGAGTGGTCTCACTGTGCCAAGCTGACTATTGCAGGATGTTGACATCTAATGACATCTAATACCACAATGTAGAACTTGAGTAAAACTTCCAGTACTTTGTCACCTCACTCTACTGCTCTATTTCCTTCTGGTTTGATACACATTTTTTTTTTCACTTTATTTTTGGAAATTAATCAATGAAATCCTTTTCTTCCCTTCTCAAGTTCTCTCTTCCATGTACACACACTCCTTCAAGAGTTTTCCTATTTGCAATGAAGACATTTCAAGTTTCTCAGGGAGGATCTTTGCAAAAAAATTCTGGGGCCATCTTTAGTATCTTTAGTCCTGTTTTGCCTTTTATAGTGTCAGAAAAATTCCCTAACACAGACAACAGCCGCTGCTGAGCTTAAAGCTACAAGGCACCACTTGATCTGAGAGTCAGCTGATTTTAAGAGTGGAATCAAATACAGGCAGGGAAAAACTGGCTGGTCTCTGAGCCTCCTTAATTTGGAAGACGATATTACACAGTGCACTGAAGCACCCATTATGGCTCTATTCCTGCATATATGTATAAGCTCAGCAGAAGGTGATCTCCATTGCTCTGGCAGGAGGCACCCAGACTGTTCAGAGAAAGAACAAGTGCTTCCATGTTATTAATCAAGCTGAGAGAAGCAATCAGAAGTACAAAGTGGAGATCTCAGTTCTTAGGGAGAGGCTGAATTAAATTTCCGAATACTCTAATAAGTATCTGGGGAGCTGCAGGAAACTATTACGCAATATAATTTAATCTACAGGATTCATTCTCCTCAAACACATCAAAGAGTTATCTTCTTAGCTGACATCAGAACACCCCTATCAAAAAGAGTATGTTAGCCCTGCCTGGAAGATATGGAGGAACAGTCTTCAATCCATGACTTGTGGGCAATGTACTGGCCAAAGACTCTGCAATGTTCCTGATGGCCAAGCACACCGTCCACTGAGCAGTGAGTCAGTGAAGATTGGGATCCCCATGAAAAGTCTTTTTCCTTCTTTCATGATGTGCACAATACCTCCCAGAAATGTGTGCATGAGAATATATGCTTTACAGAAGGCAAGACTTAAGGATAGGAAGCTAATACAGAACTAGATAGAACCAAAAAAGAGAGCTGAAAAATTAAACAGTGCCTTGAAGGGCTTCAAAACTTAGTTAGTTATAAATGATGTGTTCTATTAACAAAAATCAAAGAAGCTTTACCACATCTGACATTCTGTAAAGAGTTTAAAAAAAATACCAAGCACAGTTTCACGAAGAACTCCAACTCATCTTGAGTCTACTTCATTCAAGTTTGAAGAAAATAATCTTACACAAACTCATGAAGCTGGTGACTAACATTAATACACTGATCATCAGGATGCTCACAGCAGCTATTATTGTCTAGGGATGTCATTCAAGGTTATCCTTCCCATCCTATTGCATTGATGATGTGCTGGCAGAGGCTCTATTTTATACTTTAGCTTTCCCAGGAAAGCACAGCTGCACCTTAGGAGTAAAATTGCGATCATCCGGAAGTCAGTAGCAAGTTCTTATTAGAATCATAGACCTTTTACGATCATCAGTTCCAACTATTAACCTAGCATTACAAATAGGGCTAGAATTTCACAGTAGGAGTTATTGTATGGAGAGATAAACTAATCTTTTATTTCTTATCTCTCTATCTAGGGAAAACTTATTTTC
This sequence comes from Margarornis squamiger, assembly GCA_035222235.1. NCBI lineage: Eukaryota > Metazoa > Chordata > Aves > Passeriformes > Furnariidae > Margarornis > Margarornis squamiger. The sequence goes on from JAWWTY010000160.1 coordinate 20,281,993, forward strand.
ACTTTTGCAAAATCTTATATAAAACTCAATACTGACACATAAAAAATGATGTCTATCAGAATTGACCACTAAAAGACAATGCATCTCATCTTCTGCCTTCCAAAGATAGATTCATCATTCATGTTCAGCTGTCATAGAAACAACAGTGTCTCAGATGAAGGGATTCAGTCAAGGTTCAAGGATCCTAGGGAAGCAAAGAGAACATAGTATGCTATCAGTTTACTTGTTATTCATGTACTTAATAAAGCTCATAGACCTCAGGAACAGCCAAAACATTTGTTCCGTTGCCAACAAAACTCAACCTTAAACCACTACAACCAGTCATAAGACTCATACGGACAACTTCGTACACAATTTGCATTTTTTTTCCACAGAAAGTCCTAATCAGTTTTCCTATCAGACAATTCCACATCAGGTAGTAAGGGTTAGTCCCTAATAACACACAGGGCTCTTTTAGCTGCTTGCATTCTAACAACCAGTATAATTGTGCCTAGCTTTTTATTTAAAATGGAGACTACCTGCTTCCCATAATAACGGTCCTTCATTAGAGGACCTATTCCATCATGATTTATACGATACCTATGCAAGCTCCCAATGGGAGTTGTACTTTGAATAATAAATGTAACTTTCTTTGTTCCATACAGATTTTGTGCCAGTTCCATCTCCTTTTCACTTATTCTAGTCACTATTTTGATCTTCTTTTTGATGGCAATACCACAGTATACTCATAAATTCATATGCCAAGTTATTAAAAAGTAAAAAAAAAAAAAATCCAAAGAAGTTACGAAATACCTTGTAAAACTTGTTCCAAATTAAGTTTTTAGATCCTCAAGGGTAAAGGACAATCCATGGTCAATTGCATATACTCATTTATTTACAACAGTATTTAGAGGCAAACAAAATACCAGCACGACACTTCTGCACATTAGTTTCTTTTTTCCATTCTATTTTTTATGTATTTCTATATTGTTTCCTGACCATGCTTCAGGCATGCGTAAAGCAACATAACAGCTGTCTCTGCAGTTCTACAATTCTATCTGTGTTGAGCTGGGAAGGAGCAAGTCAATTTGCTTTGTTTTGGAATTTTTGTTTCATTTTACACACATGCACACAAATATGGCTACTTATGTTCCTTATCTGTAGTTTCTGAGACAAACTGAGCTGTTTCAAAAGAAAAACTCTGTTCTCACATGGTCAAGCTTTGCTACTACTGCAGAAAAAACCATTGTTCTAGATGACCTATGTTTCGCTTCTGAGCTTTAGTAGATCCCTTAAATACTGCAAATGCCATTCTTGGAGTGCCTAGAGAAAATAGAGCAGAATACTGATACCAATTTATTATTCTTTGAATAGGTAGAGTGAAGAATAGCAGTCAGATGGGCTGTATCCTCCACCTCTGAGAATATGCAGCATCATTCTGCGGTGGCTGCAAGTCTCAGGTACCAAAGTTACAGCAATGTGTGTTATCATATCACCCTCACTCTAACCCAACCATGAGCTAACAATGAGTTAACAATGAATGACGTGATTGTTCACCAGGATGGGGTAATTTCCTACACAGCTTCATAACCGGTTACAGTTAAGCAGCTGTACTGGATTCAAGGATTGCAGCCATGCCTTTTTTGCTGATGTGACAGGTACGAATATCCAGGTTGTTTGAGAAACCTTTGTTTATATATGGCTTTAGTGGACCTTTATTATGGTGATTATCTTATCCATGGCTCTTGTTATTTGGTCCTGATGCTTAGTGATGGCAAACTGTTTACTGAATAGCTTCCTGGCATGGGATTCTACAATATGAAAGCAAAGATTACATAGGAATTTTTTTAGAAAAAGTTATAATTCCCTCTTTTATAGACGTTTTCAATTTTCAGTACTGTCATTCCAAACTCTAGCCCTTCGACCTGCATGTGGGTAAAGCGCAAGATTCCTTTTGGCAAGGAATGCTCCAGAGCAGTAGAAGACAAAGTTCCATGTGGGGGCCAGGGCACCAATAATTGAGGCTAACCCACATTCAGAATAACTCAGGAGATCCCAGACTGCAGCTCAAAAGAGCAATTGCGCTGTTATTGCAAAGTTCCCCTAGAGTGTGAGTGCAGAGTTCACAAAGATACAAGCTTTTTCCTGCTTTTCAGGATCAGAACCAAACAATCACCCTACCTTAATAAAAACAGGTAGTTATTGCTACTTACAATGCTACTTACAATCTGATGTGTCTAATGCTGAGTATATTAACATAGAATATTAAATCCATAATATCTGATAGTGATTTGGGTATTTTTCCACAAAGCATTCTCGAGTTTAATTCAAAAAATGAGATTCATGTCTGATTTCATGATTTTGCTTTTGCATAAAAATCACAAACAAATCCCAAAACATTATAGGTCTCAAGCACCTTGTTAAATACTACCTGGCCCATAAAGACTTCGTACAAGATACCTGAGAGATCTGCACAGAAATGCTGAAACAGAAAGGGACTGAAATAGGTGTATTATACAGAGGTCCCATTTACACAGAAGAATTTCCCTCCTACTTCTAATGCAGTTTTTTATGTAACCCCCAAGACAAAACTTCTCACGACCGCTATCTGCAGGAAGAATTTACTGTCAACATATACTGTACACTAAAGGAAAAAAATGAGCTCAGTTCACATTCACACCAATCCCACAGCTCCTTAAGACACTCATTTTCAAAGTATTTTTGTCCAGTAAAATGAACACTGTTTCAAGTTTCTTTATGGCAGGTCAGTAGAATCAAAATGGAGGCAGGCTTGCTCACCATTCAAGGCATTTGCCTTCTTTTTAATTTCTCACGGGAACAAAAACTATATTCAGCTTTTCCTCCTTCAGCACCACACTCTGCCCTTGCAGAAGATTACTGAAACATGAATTTGAGAAGGCTGTTTCAAGCAGAAGCATGTTCCTATGTATAGGAATGATGTTAATTCCTGTCACTCTGAACATCCAAGTGAGATTGTTGTTAAAGCTGCTTCTAAAGGACCATGGGAATTTGTGCCATTCAGTTCAATGACTTTCACCACCTCTATTAGACTAAACATAAATGTAATATAGCCAAGCTAGATTCCAAAGGTTAGTCTTTCATTTAGGCAAAATACTGGAGATGCAAAAGCTGTGTAGCATTTACAGGAATCTAGCATGGATTCAATAAGCCAATTGAACACGAAAGGAACATCCTTTCTAAATGCAAATTATTCAGGTGCAATTTGAGTTCCTTAAAGGTTACTCTTCAGTTTCCTCTCCCTGTCTAATAAATGAGAATACAGAACAGCTTAGTTTCCTTTTTCAAAATTCTTCGTATTAAGTCATTCTGCTGCTTCTATTACAGGTCTTTTCTGTATGAAGCAGATACAGACTCTGAACTGCTTCTGTCCTGTGACTGCCAAACACCAGCATTAGTATTTCACTAAAGCACTTCTGAGAAGAACTTAAAAACTGATTTAAAAAGCAAGTCTAACAACACAGCAATGTACAGATATACTCAAACTGAAGCATTTTTCTTTCCTTTTCATTTTGCCAAAAGATTCTACATTTTCCTATATGAAAGAGTAAAACCACAAATATCAAGAGGGTCCCAAAAAATGTAGCTCAGCAACTCTTGATAGTACATTCACTGAAGTGTCAACAGATCTACCTGAACAGCTATGCACAGTAGCTCTAGATCTATGAAATTTTTTCAGGATGAGATTGTGTCTTAAGTGAAGTCTGTGGCCAAACTTGGTTCCTGTGGGTCAGAACAATATTTGTTGTATCAATTTTGAGGCAGGGTCTTAGGAATCACATGAAAGAAAACATATTATATCACATATTAGATTATATTATGTCATATTAGAGATGGTCTCTCCAAGAGGGACTATATTTGTGCATAAATTAAACACTGCTTAATAATAGCCACAGATTAGGAAGCTGCTGTGGGCCCTTTGTGGCATTGCACATTGATTAGAGAAATCCACAACTATATTTTATACTCAAAATTTGCCTTTTCTATGGAAATTTAATTTCACCACAACTCATACAGCAGCATTTTCTGAATTAAAAGGGATGAGTGAAACTTCAGGGCCTTCAGATGAAGAAAAAAGTAACTGATTGAAAATGGCACTGTTTTCCACAACAAAACAAAAACTGAATGATACTACTGGGAACTACTACGACCTCACTGTATTTTGCTCACTATTAAAGACAGAGGGGAGTCACTTCCACTGGAGAAAGAAGCACTATCAGTTTTGTGGATAGAGGAAATCTCATCCATTACATATTAATGCTAGCATGCATGAAATAACTAGTGTTTTTTATGTTGTAGGTAGAAAACAGAGAAATAATTGTAAGAAATTAAATTAAAAAGAGACACATTCTGGTTTTGATTTTGTGCAAAGACAGGACCCAAAATAAAGAGAATTATAATAAAGACTGGTAATAAAGTTCCAAATGAATACCTCCAGCTTACCATGCATAATTTAGGATTCAGTCCTCTCCAAAGAACACACCAGAAAGTCCTGATAAAATAGGCTGGATAATAAATATTTACTGATTTTTCTCCTAGAGGAATAAACCAGGACTTTCTTGCTTTCTTTATATCTATCACAGGCAGCAGAAATACACTTGTAGGTCACGTGTTAGGCATTTCTCTTCTGGAGCCCAGAGGTCTTGACTCCACCTACATGCTGCTGGGAACATGAGAGCAACAGACAAGATGTCTATGGCCAGGGGCAGACGTTTTAAGACAAGTGTCAGAACAGTCCTCCACCCTAGTTTAATCAGAAAAAGATTCTTCTCATCATGCTGCTGTAATACTGTCAAGAACCTACCTTTTGTTGTAAAATCCTATGTCTTAGTCTTGCGCCAGTTGGAAGGAAACTGATAGAATTAATTTTGAGCTAGAAGCAAACAAAACCCAGTCTTTTCAAAATTTAACACGAGTTGCTCACTTGTGGTTTTATAACTCACACATGGCTGACTAACTTAAAACCTCAAACTTTGCATGTTTTAAGTTCTCATAGAAAATGAGGGCAGAGTCTCATTTTGAAGATCACATCTTATAGCAAGGTAATGACTTTTTTTTTTTGACTGATGAATCAGCTGCACATGAACTGCCACTGTACAAAAGCACTGCACGGTGGATGCAATGGCTAGAGCTTTGTTACTTAACATAGCTACAGGTTTTTTGCACCCTGTTAAGAGTTCTGTTCCCAGCTATTTCACCTACAAAAATAGCTCTTAAAACATACTGTACATACTGAGGATGAAAGTTTGACTCAAAATTTCAAGAGAAAAACTATTTTCCCTCAAAACAGTCTTTCCTCTGCTGCCTTGAACTTACTAGATAACCTTTCCTAAATTCAGAGTCACCATGAGTTTTTCTACTTGCACTGTAAGTGATCTACATAATGAAGCATTCTTTTCACTCAGAGCAGAGCCAGGCACTGGCACACCCCAGCCACAGCTGGCCTGCCAGAAGGATACCCATTGGACCTCACAGCTTTTTCAGGGACTCACTTTCCTGGAAGACCTTGGTATCTGGGTGGGGAGATGGCACCTGTGCTGCACATGCTCTGCACAGGGATCCACACCTAGGGAAGAAGGGAGAGAGTCATGGCACCTCAGTGGCACCAGCAGCTGCAATGGCTGGGACTGCCCTGGCAAAGGTGCAACACCACTGCTGGCAATGCACGTGCTTAGCCAAACTGACATACCAGACCAGGCAGGATGTCTCCCTCCCTGCCCCACATTTTCAGGTAGCAAAGCACGCAGCAAGCATTTCTTCAGCATCTATGCAGAAGGCACAAAAATGCTGTCAAAATAAAACACTGAATCACCAATGTAAAACCCTGCTTTTTTAGGAAGGAGCTCCTACTATATAACACTAGATTATACAAATTCATCTACAGTAAAAGTGAAAACGCCTTTTTTAATTCCTATTCTTTGTCACAGCACTTTGAATACCAAAGGTCCTATCTTAGCAAAGTTCCCAAAAAACCAAACAAATCCAGTGTGCAGAAGTTCATCAGAAATAAAAAAAAACCCAAACCACCAACCTACCTACTGAATGTTGGTATATTATACCAACAGCAGAAGTAATGTTAGTATAAATCTCTGATAATATTTATTTAGCGAACTGACAATTTCCAGTCAGACTCCCGCAAACTCACACTCCTTACCCACTGAAGACAGTACCTAAAATCCAGCTGAAGAGTCACAAGTCACCCCCTCTAAAGTTTAACCTAAGCTTCCTTCATTTAGATTGCTCTTATGCTCCCTCCCCCAGAGTCCACTTGTTCCACCTCTTCTGCATAAAGCAAGGATACACAAGCTATCCTGACAGGATTATGATGCTTAGCAAAGACTGAAACTTGTCACTCTTCTATTTCTCTCTTAAAAATTTTCAACTTTTAATTAATTGTTTTTTGTCATAGGAGCTACAGTTTTTCAGGAGTATGTGTAATACAAGCACAGCTTTGGTTTTGATACAAGCCTATTACAAATGAAATCATTCATGTCACCAAATGTCCACTGTTCCCAGATTAGGGCTTTAAATGTTCACCTCTATATTTAGAAACCATAAACCAAATGGCCAGCTTTCCTGATGACTCAGCATCCATACTGACTGCAGAAGAATGTGGATCCCCAGCAGGCCCCTTGCATAAAAGTGCTTAGAAAGTCCAAACGTCAAAGTTATGGCTTATACAGTTTTCCAGGCTAAGAACAGAAAGATTTGTATAAACTTTTATTTCTTGTCCCATACGACCATTTGTTTTAGGAAACACTTCTAAGCTAACAGCCGTTCTCTTTTACCTTATGTTAAATGACTATTTAAAGAATTTCTTTTTTCTCATGCCTGGACCGTTCCTTAATTGGATGCCAGCCAATTTCCATCTCTCTACCTCCCAGCCTGCTGATGTTCTCTATGCTCTCATTTTATTTCTATACATACACACAGATATACATACATATGTATATATGTATGTATGTATGTATATAATCTAAGCCCTTTAGGACTATGTTTGGCAATAACTGTTTTGTTGTGGTTTTGTTTTGTTTTGTTTTTAAATCAGGGAATACTGAAACACTTGGCAGCACTGTCAGAGATAAAAAAGGTCGCTCTTGGCTACCCTGGGGAAAGTCTGCACGTTCATTGCTGATCTCACCAAGCAAGCTGGGCATGAAAACCAAGAGGCCTGAAGTTACCACTGTTGATATAGTTACCTGTAGTCATACATGCATATTTGTGTTAAACTTCATATTTATTCACTTTATGAATACAACCAGTAATACTTAGATATTATAAGTAACATGTAAGCAATACTTACTTACACCCCGCACTTGAGAATCTCCTAAAGCTTTATTAACGTAAATCAGAAAGTAGGGTAGCTGGAAACAAGAACATGAAAATATGAAGTATCCAAACAACATGTATAGTATGCCTCTACTAAAAAATTTGCTGGTAAGATATCCGACGTAACTGTACTATTCTTGATCTCACATAGGGAAGGAAAATCCACTGGAAAAAATACTTAGTTAATATTTGCCTGCATTACCTTCAACAATTTTTGGCTTTCAAAGAATGTCATTATATCTGCTTTCTTTTTTAATCTGGTGGACTGATTTAGGAGAAGGAGAATGAACAACTGGGAAAAAATGGAAGCCCAAAGCTAATATAAGTTTAGATTGTATTGCTTTACTGGTATTTCCTTAGAATCACATACCATTATGCAAAGTCTTTCGGTAATAAAATAATTTCTATGAAATCTAAAAAGAGAGGAAAACATAAATATGCATTTTCACTTTCTGACAATGCATTAAAAAAGCCATTTTTTCCCTTACTATTTCTTTTCTGTCTTCACAAATTTTTTACCTTGGACTTCAAAGGTCTTTTAGTTTAAGAATCGTCATACTTTCTTACAGGAACTTCTGTGAGTATTTGAGAGAGAAACATAACAAATATGAATGTGTCTTAAGGATTTTATTGTAAATCACTTATTTTGATCTATCATACTTATCTGGTTGGTTGTTAAGTTTCATAATACTCATTACCCATTACAAAATGTTGTAGGATAAAAAATTCCTTATATCCTACACACACAAAAACATAAATGCAGATATGTGAGCATCTTAAACCCAAACCAAATTTCAGCTCTTAAGCAAAGTAAGAATAGTAAACAAAGTGTTTTTGTGCTTCCATGTTTGCATTTTTATCTTTACAACTAATATTAAGGACTGTCCTGGTTCAACCCCAGCCAGCAACTAAGCACCACAGACACGCTCAGTCACTTCCCCCCAGTGGGATGGGACAGAAAATCATGACAGTAAAAGCAAGAGAACTTGTGGGCTGAGGTAAAGGCAGTTCAATAAGGAAATTCAAAGCTGTGCACACAAGCAAAGCCAAACAAGGAATTCATCTACCACTTCCCGTGGGCAGGCAGGTGTTCAGGCATCTCCAGAATAACCGGGCTCCACCAAGCACAACAGTGACTTGGGAAAACAAATGCTGTCCCTCCAAATGTCCCCTCCTTCCTCCTTCTTCCCCCAGCTTTATAGGCTGAGCATGACATCACATGGGCTGTAATATCCCTTTAGTCAGTTGGAGTCAGCTGTCCTGGATGCCCTCTCCCAATTTCTTGTGCACGCCCAGCCTCCTTGCCAGCAGGGCAGTACAGAAGTAGAAAAGGCCTTGACATCGTGCAAGTGCTGCTTAGTTAGCAAAAACATCTCTGTGTATTATCAGTCTGTTTTCAGCACAAACCTAACACATACCACCATACCAGTCACTGTGAAGAAAATTAACTCTACCCCAGCCCAAACCAGAACAGGTGCCAGTTAATCTGGATTCCAGTTGTGAGCAACTAGTCTGTATCTTGAGAACTTCAAGAGTCTTCTGGACTTAAAGTGACATAAATGATGTTGGAAATTTGGGTCAATGATTCAAAGATTTGTTTTTTTCTTTCAGAATAACCCTGAGGCCTTTTACTAACATTGTTTCAAAGTAAAATAAATATTTACTGTTTCTGATACTCTGCCTCAAGCCAATTGATGCAAGAAGAAAAGAGTGTGGCTTACTAGCTTGTTACATATCTTAAGTCATATAATAATACTTGCATTCTTTGTAGACTGTGTACCATGCAGTTTCCTTTTCCATCTGTTTTCATTTGTTATTAAAATAAGTACATGCAAAAGAAAAAGAAACCAAACCCAAGGTTCTTGTTGACTATATTGATTCCTCATAAACTTCAGTAAAATAAAATGTACGCTTATTGCCAGGATGATTTTGTTCTTCTTTCTTTGTATAAGCTAGCTTGGACTGTTTCCAATTTAAAAACCAGACCTTATTTCAGAGTTTGGTAACTATCACTGAGGATTTATTCAATTCACTAATATTCACTCTTGAATAAAAAGATGAAACTTTTTTCTAAAATAAGATCAGGAGTGTCTTTGTATCTCCAAGAAAGTCATGGTCAGTGACAATGACAGCTTTGTCACACCATCTTTTCTTAACACAAACATCTCTGGTTGTTAGATCACCAAAAATTTAAAAAGGATTAAATGATTGATTTTGAACAGCATTGTGTGCCATCTTTGGGTTTAGCTCAGCCTGTGTGTAAACAGGCTTAGCATTGTCATTGAGAATTACACCCATTTATGCCAGAGATTAACATGCCAGGGTCTCTCTCTTTGAAATCACAGCTCCATTCTAAAGGTGCAGCTTCTTGCTACTGTTATTTTATTTTCAAGTAAATGCCCATTTAACTACAGGCTGCACTGGTAGTTTGTGGGGATGGAGATTAAACCTGAAGTGAGCACAGAAGATTCAACTCTGCTCCACTTCAGAGTAAAAACTGTTTCTCTGAGGGACTGTCACCCACATGCAAGTGCTGGAGTGCAAACCTCCTCCTTGAAATGCCTCACAGTGCCTTTTCACTTTTCCACCCACCACTCGTTCTCATACTCTCACTGTTGAGTGTAATCAATGTCATTGGAAGCTAAGCTGCCCGATTCCTCAGAATGACATCTGACTACAGTGCTTAACAGGGAATGTAGAAAACAAAGCCATTAAAAATGGCAAAGCTTTTCCTAGTGTAGAATAAAAGACTAGTGGTAGGTTCAGATTCTCTAACCCCATCTGCTAAATCCTATGCTGCACAACAACCCTTTTATTCGAGTTCAAAGATGCAGCTCCTCCATTTAAAGAGCACTTGTTATCTCAGAGGAAATGGAGGCTACAGTGTGCCTGACATTAAAGAAAGAAAAAATTAATGTTGTCTCTGCAATGAAACCCACCAAAACAGCCAGTCTCACCCAAGCATAATTAATCAATTGTATGCTCTTTTAGAAAACCAATCACTATTTTTTCTTTAGCTTTTGGCTTGTCCATGTGCCAGTTTACAGTCGTAAGTGACAGGGAAGTGTGGTAAGACTGATGTCTCTCTCCCTCTCTCAGGCACTGTACTGAATTTGTCATTCTATATAAAATACTAACTGCTATATGGTTGCTACAGGACTACATGTCATGCCAATTAGTATCTTCTCTTTTTTTCCTACCTTTCCCCCTCTATCTTTTCTTAATTTGATAACTGTGTCTACTGGACCCATTTTGTATTCAGGCTTATTCTCCAGCACTACTGCTGAGCAGTGTTAGGATCTCACAAAAGGTAATGAGAAAGGTTCTAGGATTGTCATTTGGTTTGAGGGTTTTTTGGAGGCATTTAAAAATCTTTAACAGTAAATATGCAAATTTCGCCTTTCACACATACAAAAATAAAAGTGGAAAGATCTAATAGAACTCGTTTTGGTAGCTCACCAATCTTTTAGCCTCACGAACACTGTGATTCCTTGTGTTTTTATAGGGCACATTGTACACCTTTATCAACATAGTTTTGTTGCCTGTCAACTTGACTAATTTACCTTGTTTTTTCTATCACATAAAGGTATAAATTAGACCTTCTACATACTAAAACATAACATTATGTGCCATTCTCACACTATCATTCATTTCCCTAACCTATCTTCATATGAAAATTCCTAGACACATGAAAAAACTTCAGTACCTATTTTTACTGCTTTCTAGTTGAACAGGACACACTACACAGAAGACTATACACTGGATTTATGCAGTAACTATAGAGCAGTCTGTTTTTACATTACAAATATTTAACATTTTGGTTGTTTTTATAACTAGCAGCATACACCAAGTCTGTTTTTTTTAATGAACTTAAAATTTCATTTAGTATTAATACACAGGAATGCCTCGATTATTCTTAATTTTTATTAAATTGTATATGTAATTCACGGGGTTTAGCCATTAGTAAGCTAATTCACTTGCTTTCTTAATCTTTCATTTTCCCTTCAAAATTGTAGTAACCTGATCAATAAAACATCCTCTGAGAATGAGACTATCTCATTGCTAAATCCTTTTTCAGAGCAAAAATTGACAGGATATCTTTGGCTAACATTAAGCATACAAAGCTTCAGAACATGGCTACTAGCTTTAATATTCTTGACCTACATTATACCTCAAATAAGCTAAATTTTCAGCCTCTTGGGTAAGTGCTCCTTTGCAATCATATTTTAAAATAATAAAACATATTCCATCTCTAAATTGTTGTAATCCCAGATAAAGCCTATTATGCTGTTTCCTTTTAAGTTTATAGAAACTCATTTTAAGTTCTGTTGAACAGATCCAAGTATAACACAAACTGATATTGGGAGGCACTTCAATGTGATAATCTGCAGATATGATCTTGATTGAAATGGGCCAACATCAGAACATATAAAGTAAATTTAATTGTTCTACCTTGACTGAACACAATCAGGATGCAGACACTTCTGTTATTCTTTTGTATTTGCTTCCCAGGAGGTTAGGAGTGTAGCTTCTGTCCCCATGGAGTTCTATTTGAAAGAAGGTAAAAACATTGTTCCCTAAGGAAAAAGCAGAAGCAGGTGTATCACACACTTGCCTGCACTGTTGCCAACACGTGCACAGCACATACAAACTACAGCAAATGAAATATTCCATCTTTTTAATGAATTGAAATACATTTTGCACATATGGATGAAAGACAAAACCTGTAATATTCCACCAAGATGTGAAAATATAGTACCACTTGGGAGAATAAAAACTTTGAAGATAACAACTTTGTACCTCGAAGATAACAACTTTGTACCTCGAATCCTTACACCTAATTTCTTTGTTTACCCAGATTTCACCCTATTTCTATGACAGATAGGCCCTTTTCTCCTCTTGCCTCCACCATTTTATTTCACTCATTTCTAGGTCCAATGTCCTCACCCCGTCTCACTGTCTCCTGTTACACATCTTCTCCATATATGGTGCCCATAGTCTTCTGTTCCTCAGTTCCTTGTTCAATTCTGCATCTCATTCTTCTTAGTGAGTCTATCCAAGCTTCCTTCTTATCCTAGTTCCCAGAGGAAACACTCACTCAATGTCTGCCTTTGAGCTAACCCTATCTAACTCTAACCCTCCTGCATGTATGGCTCTTGCTCTCAAAACAGACAAATTCTCATTTTTCAGTTGCTTAGTACTAGCAAAGGGTGAAAGATGGTCACTCAACAGAGACATTTCCTTCTCAGCTCAAAGCCCAGTCCAGAAATGACCTTTAGGCTGGGAGGAGCAGGTACAACAAAGAACCTGCTAAGATGCCTGTGGCAACTCATGCAGTTCTTATTGACTGTGTACTAACTATAATTGCCTATAGGAGACTTACACTTGTCCACATTCTGGTTGATTCTTAAGAGGAGGACAACTGGCACATAACTGATATAGAAAAAAACCCATGTCGAGTCTTTGTTCCATATATACTGAAAGGCAAAGTGACATGTATTATTAGCAATAGCAATGTTTAATATTTTTATAATATGCATATGTGGTTTATTTCCAAGGTTGTTCAACCATCCATCATGAAGAAGCTCTGTGGAGAAGAAATGGTTTATATATGAACTGTCTATTATCACAGACAGCATACTTGTGTCCAAGGCCAGGTTAGATGGGGCTTTGGGCAACCTGGTCTAGTGGAAGGTCTGCCTGCCTGTGGCGGAATGGTTGGAACTTTAAGGTTCCTTATAACCCAAACCATTCCATGATCCTATGATATTTGACTTAAAATAATTTAAAAAAGCAGCCAATACCACTGTATATAATTTAGCATCTATACAATTAATTGCATTCACACAAAACCAAAAACCAATCTGTACAGAAAAACTCTCTTGCTTCAATCCTAGCAGTAACTCAGGCAGCAAACTTGACTGCAAACGTTTGTGTATATAGCTCCTGTGGAAACTGCTGATGTCCACTATGCACAGGAAACAGAGGAAATAAGCCATATGTCAACAGATCAAAGAGCACACTGGAGGAGTGAATAAAGTTCACACCACAAATGAAAATGAAGCAGCAGAGTTTATATTAAGTGATTTCCACTGGTGTTTAATACAAATTTTGGGGTTGTTATAGGTTTTTAGTCATTATTAAACAGCAGAATCAGGAGATTAGCTGAGCAGTTTCCAAGACAATAAACTTTTCCCTAGTGTTGCAAGAGTTCCTGCGGTCTCCTCATCAGACCTGCATTTTGGTTGTCCTTCAGATTCCATGGATCCGTAGATATGACACAAGTACCTGCCTTGGTTTTTCCGGGGAAAAAAGCAATGGCTTTTTAAACAAATTGTTATTGACTAAATACTTCAAAATTAGGGTAGGAAAAAAGGTTGCTCACTTTCTTTACTTTCTAACTGTCTTGAACTTGCTTCAAAACTAAGCAAGATCTAAACCAGTAGGTACCCTTCTCAAATGCCCCTATACATAAATTAATGAAATACCAGTGGAGATGGGCAATAACTATACACTATTGATAAAGCAAGACAAAGCCAATGAAGCCAAAGATCAATTCTAACAAGATTACTTTTCTCTAATTGCCATTAGGAAGTCATGCTGAACAAAAATATTAAAGAAAATTTCAATTATAAATTGTTTAGTATTTATAGAATGTGTACTTCTGTAAGTTAATTTTAGGTATATATCTGAGTAAAGAAGTAACTTCAGATGTGAAAAGTGAAACTTAGAGCCTTTTTCTATACTAGGCACACTTTGTTTGCAATAAATTAATTTTTTCTCCTCCAGAAATTAACAGTAAGCTATTTTAAACTGTATTTCCTATACAGTTCTTTGCATCTCTTTTCTTTCAACAATATTGTAGTATTAGTTTTTGCAACTATTAAATTTGAAAGTATTTTAAAAATATGCCCTTGATTAAGCTTTTTGAAAACTGAAATGTCATGAAGCCAAAATACAGAAAGTCGTACTCAGATTCAGAAGTTCTTACTGGAAATGATGTCTTTTTCCATTTCTATTGCCCTTTCTGTGAATCTTAAAACTGTTCAGACAGTGGATATTCAACACTTATAAATAGTAGCTGATCTTATTACTTCTAAAGCAGGCACCATTATTCTAAAAGACACAGCCAATACTTATGCTGCAAATTGTGGAAGAGAAACAGCCAATTTTGCTTGAGGCCATTCAAAATTCAGGTTTTGGTTCTTCTGACGTCACATTTTTGTGAAACTAGCAACACAGCATATTAAAACCTTGCCAGAATCAACATATCCTTGTGAGTGCCAAAGCAAACATTACATTAGCCTCTACCCATGGAAAAATCTATGTCACACACATGACTAAGACTGCATGATGCTCAAGAGCTTATCATCATCAACCCCCCAGAAAAGTCCACATGAAAATGATTTGTACTCTATTAAGAGCTATGTATATTCAGAAGTCACATTTAATAAAAAAGGTAGCAACATAATTAAAATATAAGGAGATATTTATTTATATTTCCCATGAAGATGCTACAGTCTCTTAAGACTTAGGGCTCCAAGAAACACAGCTGTGTTTTAACCGTTGATTTACACCACTAGAGTTTTATTGCTGGTTACAATAATGCCATTGCTAAACAAAGCTTTCTAAGCCTCTTAATTCATAAAACAGTGTCTTACTCTAATGGGAGTTCAGAGTACACCAAAGATGCAGGATCACATCCTACCTTCGAAGTCCCTTTATTGCACCTCATTCTTGAAACAGATCTGGGTTTATGGAAATTAAGCAGGTCCCTCATCTTGTTAAAGACAATGAAGCTACTTGGCATCCACATTTAGATAATTGGGTTTTTTCTACAAGACAATCAGTTCTGCTTAGCTGTGACATGTTTACCCTTCAGACTAAAACAAAAGAAGAAAAGAGACTTTGAGAGTGTCACTGTATTAATGGCACTCAAAGCTGCATGTTATATGTTGCGTGCATTCCATACCTTTGTTAAAAAAAGATTTATTTTATTCACTCACCTGTTTCTTGTCCTCTCCTCCTTGTGGCTGATTTAAAATTACATTTAAATAGCAGAAGTGTCATCTTGGCATCTTTAACTACTACCTCAACAGCCTCAGTATCATGTTTTGCATTTGAAAACAGTGTTTGCATTTTGGTTTTCTTCTTAAAAGCATTTGAAGTGCTAGTGTAGTCTTGTCCTTTACTGGATCTCCACCTCGTTAATAGAAAACATTGTGTTTTCTAATATTCAATCCCTAAGAAAGCAACTTTTATCTGTAAACAAAAATACCTCAGCTGCCAGGTAGATTGCCATTTTAGTGTGATTACATTACCCTGTAACAATAATAATAAAATGTACTCTTTACTACTGGTTTTGCTCCTCCTCTAGCATATCTAACATATTGTAAAAATGTTTGTATTTATCCAGACAAATATTAACTATTTGGTTTCAACACTGTTTTGGTATTTTGGTAATTCTTTTCTAAATGAAACATGTTCCGTTTACAACCTACAGCACCTTAAATATATGTGTCTCTAGGGTATTACAGAAAGTTGAATTTGGATGTTCTTCATGAGCATGTAGATGAAGAGTGGAGACTTCAGGGGCACGAGTCAGTCACAGTGGAGGACACCAATCACTGATCTGATACGTATGCGTATCACACGCAGTTAGTGTGGATTGATAACTTACATGCAAATCAGAAAGAGATTTTGTCTTCATTATTTATGCACCAAGAAATTTCCCCCCAAAGAGGAAATACAGTTGCAAGACACATAGTGGTTAAAAAAGACATGACTCAAAAATTAACACAGTGCAGCTTGTAGTAATAGTGAGAACAGATATTCTGTTTCCCTACATCTCTAAAATAATTATGCTTCAGTCCAAAACTTTTTACATATTGTGAATTTCAACAGGAATGAGATATACAATACTTATTGACTATTCATATTCAAGGAAGTAGAATAGTTCCTGGCCACAGTTATGAAAAGATTAGTGCAATATCCCTTTATTACATGTAAAGCAGAAGTGAGAAATGGCCTTTTTCCTCCCCCCAGCTCTTTCTCGCACACATATATTTACAAAGAAAACAAAGTCAGGGAAAGGTTTTCAGTTCAATATATTTATCCTTTCCAGTGGCTAACACATTTACTGGAAATATTCGCACAAGTTTGATTCAATTTCTGGAGTTCATTCCTGTACCACATTTCTGGAGTACAATTATTTACAAAGGTGCCTTTTGGTGGTTTCTTCAGGATTATACACAGACAGCAATGGTTTCTGGAACTTGCCCTGTATCCAAACTCGCTGCATTTTCACTTTTTTCTTCCTGTTTACTTGTAATCGTCGATCAACTAAATTCTGTACTTCAGTTAATCCAGCCAAGTTGAACATGTTCCATACCTCATCTATTTTTTCATAAGAAGAATTATTGTAATGGAAAAAAAAAAAGTCATTTGTAGAATTTAGCAATTAACAACCTTCAGTTCAACCAAAGATGGAACTAAATCTGTTTTGCAATTTGAAAGATCAAGGACACTGCCTCTAAGAAGTCTTGTTAGAAATTCATTCTCACAGCTCTTGATTTATATTGCTGTAAACATTTTTATGTTGAGTCCCAAAGCACATTGGTTATTACTCATGGCATCCATAGATACCCTTTATTCAGAGGGTTCAGTATGTCACAGTTGAGTAAACAAATGCATGCCATTTGGTCACTGTTCACCTATTACTGAAATAAAGCTATTTCACCTGCCAAAGGACACATCATACTTTTATGCCATATATATATATATATATATATATATACATACACACACACACACACATGTAATTATCTCCTTCTTGCCAGTCATAATTGGAAAACCTTAAGCTTCTTGGTCTTGAGTAACCATGAAACAAGACATTTAAAAACTGAGAAGATTCTTAAAGCAATCTCCTATATATGTCCCAGATCTTTCTTCCCACTTCTAAAATTAATAAGGCTGGGATAAATCCTAATCTATCTCTTTTGCTTACAGTCTAGGTTGCAGAGGGTAAAAAGAAGAAGAAAAAAAAGTATTGTGATGCTCACTTCCACAATTTCACAATACACCAGTCTAAGCTGTCTGCCAACCGAACCAAGTGAGTGGACAGGCAAAGAGCAATACTATCCATAATCAGTAATTTAAGTTTAGCTCCTGCATAAAGAGCAGCCTCCCTCTCCAGACTCACCAACATGGCATAACAAAACATCAGAGCACTGCTACAAACTCTCCTTCCAAGCATGTTTATCTTAATTTTGAGATAAGTCATGTACATATTTAAATAAGAAAATTTGAGCATGCAATTAAGCACAGGATGCTTAGGTAAATTCCCAGTGATGTCTGTAAGTAATCTTGCAGGACCCCAAACGCAACAAACATACACATAAAGGAAACTATTTTCTTAAAACAGTTAGCTTTGGTCTTTTTAAAAGCAGAGAATTTTAGAAAAAAAGCAATAAAACCTTTTTTAAATTTCTGATTTGAGATTTTATAACTCAAATCATCTTGAGAGAAACTCAACCCTTTTTCTGAAACTATAGCTTTCCATACCTTTGGTAAAGAAGTATACTCTGGTTCCATCTCCTCGTACATAAAAATTTTCTGACAAGCAATGACCTAAGAAATTAGAACAGTAATGAAAAAGGACATGTCATGGTTTTTTTTTTTTCCAAAAGGAGTTAAAATGAACAGTAAAGTACAAAGCCATTCAGGAATTACCTTTTTTAAAACGAAGTTGAGCTGTATCATATCTTCCATAGTCTCGAAATAACAACATTCCTCCAGGTTTCAGAAGCTTAGCCAATCTCTTTATAACCCCTTGCATCCTTAGAAAATAGATGGGATACAGTGACACGTGCAAACATAAGCAAGCCAGTGTGCTGCCACACACAGAAAAGGCAGCACCACCTAAGAATAAGAGACACTTCAAGACAGGTGGTTATGCACAGAATTACAGACTTTGCCTATGTAAAAGGAAGTTTTGCGCACAAAAAAAAAAAAAGTACATGCACAAAAAGTGAAAGGGCTTTGAGAAATCTCACCCAGCAGAACTAGAAGACATTAATTATATGGTTTGAAGAAAGTTTAGTTCCTTCCAATTCTGCAACCAAATTTTAGAGGTGCCTTCTAGCAGAACTGAAGTGTGTTAGAAATCGACTACAAGAGTAGCAATTATCAAAAACTATACACAACAGCCTGAAGAGGAATCACTAAGTAATAATTTGCTGAATATAAATGTGTTCCTTTCACATGTATTTTCCATCTTTCACAAGTATATAAGTTCTGCATCACAGTTCTCCTGGTTTTCTTTTTCATTTCCCGTTTTCAAAGTTTCCAGAAAAAATGTATACCGAGCAAGATGAATCTGGCTCATATTTTCCTTTATGCAGTGACTTTAATTCTATGAGATGGCAGTAATGACTAACAAGTCTTTGCAAAGTGGGTCTCACAACACAGATAATTACACAGCAATCTTTATGTGTGTGTACACACACATGCACACAAAAGCATCCATGTCAGTCACGGGAAGAAAAAAAACAACTAACAAATCACAAAAACCCTCAAACACATTCTTAGAAGACTAATAGGAAAAGACACACAGAAACTCTGACTGAACATCTGAATACTGCTTCTACAGGCAAAGTGATTGAATGAATGCGTCACTATTGTCCAATTTCCTCCTGGCAGCATCAGCGCAGCTGCAGAGATCTGAAGTCTACTGCTTGAATTGTTTCTGAAATCTGGACCCTGGCTTTGCATGACTTGTGCTCATCTCTGAACAAAAAGGAAGAAGCAATATCATATATGGGAAAGGTTTTTCTATAAAGCTAATCATTAGTAACTTAGGCAGGGAAACAGTTCTCAGACTTAGGCAAATACTGTTCTGTTTGCCAAGCCCATTTTAATGACATTCTTAGAGTAATACATGTATTATCACACATACAGCATGTATTTCTCTTCATATGATTCAGTTAAAGGAAGAGTCAAGCGGTTTAACTTACATGCCTCTCTTATACAATTTTCCCATCTAAAAAAAGTCATTTTCACAATCAGCCAGCCTTAAGAGTCATAAAATTTGGTACATTAGACATTGCGAGGCATTAGCAAAGGCTAACTATCCAACGTAACACTATAAATGAAAATTAGATCAAATTTTCTTAATCCAAACAAGTTAAAAAATTCTGGATTAATTTTGGTTTAACGGTCTTGCACGTAAGCATTTGTATGTGGCTAAATCAGCAACCTAAGTCTATATCAACATATTGTAAGCTGTTAAATCATGAATGTTTGGTTTTGATAACTAAAAATAACTTCCTTCTAGAAGACTATCAGTCCAGTTTTTTAATTTGTACGTTTTTCGAATCTGTCACTTCTAATACAGATGCGTTCAGTTACAATATAACCCTTGTACTTTCATGGAGACTGGAGACTCACTAATGAATTAGCCTGACCAGCTTTTCTCTTGATGCCTAAAATGGAAAAGATCATTTAAAATACCTTGTTTTATATATATTGTACCTTACTAAATAATAAATTAAAGATTCATCATCTTCTTTTGTTATTCTTGAAAACCTCCAGTGAAAAAAGAGATTTAACCCATTTGCTTTGCCCTTCAGTCTTCATTTACCTGTCAGGATGAATAGTAGAGAGCACAAAGACAAGGAGAATGACATCCAGGATCTCATCTGGAAAAGGATAGGGTAAAGCATCATCACACACATCATGAACAAAGGCAGAACACCAGGCTGAATTGTAGGACGAATGTGACTGTCAGGAAAAAGATGAAAAGGGGCACAGAGAGAACAGTAGTAGTTAATACGTTTACTGTGACTCAAGAAACTTTTTTTCTTCAATTATTCTGCATTGTAAAACATCTCATATAAAAGCCTATTCTGTCCAGTATCTTACTCAAGCTGAGAGGCAAGCTCACTGATGGTATTCATTCCTCTCTGCATACAGTAAGACTTTGTTCTTTGGAATATTGAAAACTTCAGTTAAAAGTTGTCAAAGCCATCACATTCTTTTTCATGAAGACGGCTTCCTGGCAGCCTCCTGAATTACAGGCTTATAAGGTACTCTAAAGCAAGCATATGAATTACCTTTACCAGCTCCACTGCTCCTGAAGCAAAATCACAACAGTATAGAAAAGTTCCAGGTGTATTGCTAGAAAAACAAAACCAACATCAGTTAAAAAATTATTATTGTAAAAGATGAAAGTCTACATCAGTGTTCATGAACTACAGAGGGCCCTTTGGGGTTCTCCACAGGTTTGATCAAGCATGCCTTATTGATGTCTAGCACATGGAAAGCCACATAGGTTGTAATGAACCAACAGGGCAGACAAATTTGTAAGAATACCAACAGGCAGTTAGTATAAAAAGAATTTTAGCCTTGTCAGGAAGGAAGCAAAAAGGAAAAGAAAGAAGGTCACAGAAGGCTGTCAGGACTGATGACAATGTCCTGGTGTTGTAATGCATCAATGCAAGTTAATAGGTCACATTTTCTTACAGAAGCACTGCATTAAGTCCCTATCATCGGCCCATGCATGCAGTTTAATTAGCAGCATGATTTGGGCAGAGGTGGGGTGTTGAAATAGTCATCCAGTCCTGTAGATGTTTGTGTTTCCATGTGTCACCTTGCTGTACTTTTGATTAGATTAAGTAATATTCGTTGTTTTCCTCCATTATCCCCTTTGTTTTGTCAGTCAGAATGAATAAGAATTTCCTGTAGCACTGTCTTCTCTTCCCTTCCCATCCAGCTGCAAATTTCCTCATACCATTCACCTGATAATAGTAATTTTAAGGAGATGTTTTTTTCACCTCTGATAAAATTCATTTAAGATAAATTGAGCAACCCACTCGAAACCCACAGAAGGATGATCTCATGATCAACTCATGATCAATTAATTTATTTTAAAAACATATTTGATATTTTGGATGGATGGCTTCTTTAGAAGGAAATAGTCTCCCAGTGCCTATAAGATCTCACAGTATACACAGCTGAGTATGCACAGCTGACTTCTCTGAGGGCTTAAAAGGAGAACACTTCTGGAACAAAATATACTCCATGCCTGTTGCTGAGGAAAACTTTTATCAGCATTGTGCCCACCATGAGAACTGATGAATTTAGACATTTATTACAGATGAGGAGAAGCAGCCAGGCTTTGGACCTAGCCAGTCCGTTGGAAAGGTTATGCTGATTATCTAATTGACTTGTTAGAATGTTATTTCTTTTCAGAGCAGAATAGAAACTAGGTAGAAAGTCATCCTAAAACAAAGACATGGCTTGATGTGGATGGTGTTCTTATGATGCACTGTATTAAAATGCAGGAACTTAAATTTTAAGGGAGGCAAGGGGAAGCAGTTTAAAAGTTACTTTGCAAACCTAAGTGAAAAACTTTTTTGTAGCCAGGGTACGCTCATGCTTTTTATATGCATACAAAAGGCAATTTTTATATTGCCAAAGTCAGAGTAAAATCAACTGTTCTATAAAGCCAGGCCTTCTAAGAAATAAGAGATGTTTCCACTCGGTCATATACAAGACAAACAAGGTAGTTGTTCAGTGTATCAGCAACTGTGATTGACTGAAGGATTTGCATAAGAATAGAGATCTCCAGGAAAAATACCGAATGAGTAGATTCCTATTTAAATACACAAAGAGTAGATTCTTAATTATGAGAAATGCCAATCTATGACTAATGCCTCCTGTGAGGAATACGCAAAAGTTTGTCTCATCTTTTTTAATGCAGCTACATGATATCTTTTCCTATATAGTGTTACTTTTTCAAAGTTTTCATATGAAACAGGGCACCCCTTTCATTACACGCTGTCTGAAACAAAGCATTTCCTGTGGGATGAAGATGCATTGCTCATGCTTATAGGCTTCATGTATGACCCTGGTGCATCACTTGATTCCTCCTGCTGTGTTTCCATATCTGCAAAACGGAGTATTTTTACACAGTGGTGATACTACCAATAAAAATTCATTTATAGAATAATGAATTGTGCGGTACTCAAGCTCTTAAAAGCATGATTAAATAGAAATCTATTTCAACCCTTGATACATATTCTTTCCAATAAAACTTTCTTGCCTACATGGATGGGAGGACAAGCTGTCATAACAGCTTTTTCTAAAACTGGAAGCTAAATGGATTAAGATGTTTCAATGAATTAAGTAACACAATACAGGACTTGTGCCTTCCTTGACACTAAAACCTGAAGCAATGTGATACAGTATACCAGCCAATTCAGAAACAATACAACTTCTTTCCAGTAGATCACCTGCCATTATCTACTGTCTCTGATTTTGGCCTTTTTAAGAGATACCTGTACCAGCTTTACAGTGGCATATAAGAGAGTATTTCACCTGCTTGAGATTAGTTACAAGAAATCAGCCTGAATGCACCTGAAGACAAACTTTGTTGGCAAACATGGTCTCCCCAAGACTACAGTTAAGCAATAGGAACAGTATCCTGTACTGATGCTACCAACATTATCTGTGGTCTGGACGCAGTAGGAATTTCAGGGCTGTAAAATGGCCCACTCAATGCTTTCTGCAACACTGGTCCAGCGCCAAGATTTGGAGAAAATGAAGATGAGAATACAACTCTCATATTTGAAAATCCAACACTACCTACCACAGAACTTTCAAAATAGGAAAGACACTGTTTCCAGCTCCACAACCAACCTAAAATCAGAAGAGAAACAAAGTTAAAATAAATGAGCAGATAAACCTTTTTTGTTATTTTTGTCTTAAATTAGTTAGCAGGTAGGACCCATTAGACTTGTTGGACCAAAAAGGTGTATAAACAGCTCATACCACAATTCTCAAATCATTTATACGATCATGTTTCTCCTCAATGTCTTTCTAAAGTTAAGAGAGAATCCATTTCTCAAACTGCATAAGAAAATGCAATGCTCTCATCCAATTTCACCACTTGACAAGAACGTGTCAAGTGCTTGCACTTTTAGACAAAGCACTTAAAACTATACGTTTCCTTAGGAAATTAGAAACTCAACTTCCAATGAAAATGGAATCTGACTATCTAGCCCTATTCTGAATTGGGAGAAACTCTAAAGGGAAAACAGACCCCAGATCCCAGGTTTCTCTGAAAGTTTCAGCCATAAATGCATGTAGCATGTTAAATTCTAAATGCTTACTTTCTCAATACTTACTACGCGTCCTTATAAGATTTTTGAGCAATTAAGTGGAGCTCTATATGATGAGTAGAACATTTGCAATGCATTACCTCTAATATTCTGTAAGTGGCATCACCACCAGGGTACGATTCTAGCTTGCCAGGTTCTTCTCCACAGTTTTTACCCTGAGGATCGTCAGTAAGAGTTTTTGCTTGGTTTTTATTATATACATATCCTTGGACAGCAGTAGAACCAGCTCCATAATTTTTCGTCCAGTATTTTTCTCCTTCTTCAAACATTTCATTTTTGTCTGAAAAACTGTTGGTACTATTTATCCTTCTGTGTTCTGAAGATCTTTCTTCTGTTCTCAACTCTTGTCTCTTTTTTTCTGGAAGAATTTCTGGAAATTCCAGAAATAGCCAATTGCGATCCTTGAAAAAGTTATTTTTATGGGTCTTGTAAAATTCATTCCAATATTTACTGGCTTCTCTCTCATATTTATCTGAAATTAAAACAGAACAAAACCTTGGTGAGTATGAGCTTAGCTATGAAATATTCTAAAGCAACATGGAATTTGGACCTCAAATAATGCAGTTTAAAAATCCATAGTTCCACATTGTACACTTAAATTAAAACATATGGATTTTGGATTTACCTTAATCTATGCTCAAAATAACTCCCATGAAGGTTTCATTAGATTTTATGTCATTTAGAAAGGGGCAGACAGGCTTTCTGCATATTTTTTTTTTTAAAAATGTAGTGACATAATGGAACAGCATCGCCAACACACACAATCTGAAGATTCTTAGACAAGCTTTCATGTCTTACATTATAAAAGCAATGCATCTTTTCAATTATTTAACGAATACTAAACTGAAATTCATTTCATGCTTTATGAAATTCTGTGATCAATTGCAAATTTGTTGGTAGCTCATCTTCTCTTAAAAAACCACAGCAATTAACAATCCAGTTCTGTGAACATG
The DNA here is from genome assembly GCA_035222235.1 of Margarornis squamiger. Lineage (NCBI taxonomy): Eukaryota > Metazoa > Chordata > Aves > Passeriformes > Furnariidae > Margarornis > Margarornis squamiger. The sequence continues at coordinate 20,306,474 of JAWWTY010000160.1, forward strand.
AGTGACAAATGCTACTGCATAGCACATAGACAGTAATTCATGCTTAACCATTCAACAATACAGTCAGAAGGAACATACCAGCTTTCTTACTTTCAAAATACTTCAGAGTCTTACAATAGATCTTTGCGTTAACTTTTAATTCACAAAAGACTCTAACTGAATGTTAGAATGTCAAAGAATAGGACTGGAAGGGATTTCACCCAGTCAGGGAATTCATACTCCTTCTGCACAAAGATCTGTCCAACTTATTCTTAAAATACCACCTTTCATATAGGTTTGAAAACTTTCTCCAGTAATATGTTGCAGTCCTTTCAATACAGTTAGAAACCTTTTCCACTACCTAACTACATTTTCTGTATTGCAATTCAGTCCAGCAATTCATGTCCCATTAACCAAGCAAATAAAGCAAAGATCACTCACTTTTCACAACACCTATTTACATGTTTGAAGATCTTTACTATGTCTCCCATTAGTCTCCTTTCTAGATTGTCTAAACCTAACTCTCTTCATTTTTCTATAGACATCACGATTTTTAGACTTCTGATAATTTTCATTTTTCTTCTCTAGATTCTCTCCAGTTGATTTACTACTATTCAGCGCTGTACTCTGGTAAAGGCATTATCAATGCAGAGCAAAAGGAGTACTTTATGAGGCTCACATCAATGTAATCCTGTTTATAACTCCCAGCTTGCCATTTTGCAACAGCATGACACTGCTGATTCAGCTAGTGATTCACCACAACCCTCACATCTTCTTCTGCAAAATGACTACCTAGCCAATTGTTCCAGAGCTGAGTATTTTTTTCAGGGAATTATTTCGAAGCACAATATTCTGCATTTATTTTTAGCAAATTTATATATTTCAGATTCTTTTTTCACTCAGTTTGTCCAAATCTTTCTGAATCTTAATCCTGTCTTTCACCATACTTGAAACATCTCTTTATTTAATATCATCTTCAAGTCTCTGATTTCCTGAGGTCAGTAATGAAAATACCAAGCAGAACTGGACACAGAATAAAACACTCCTCGCCCAGCAGAGCCTTCTGTTTTGAAAGGATCTCTCTAGGCATTCACTCACCCAAAAGCAGTTTCATTAGCTCTCGCTTGCCTAACTTGCTTATGAAAATGTCAAGTAAAGCAAGTCAGAAGCCTGACTAAGGATAAACTTCAGGACGTCTGCTGTTTTTCCCTTATCCCCAGGGCTTGTAACCTTCTCCAAGAAGGAAATTAGCTTGATTTTACATGATTTATTCTTGAAAAAATATTTGTTGGCCAGTATTCATCTCCTTTGTTCTTTCAAACCCAGTGTCTGCAAGCTCTGGATGTACTCTTCCAGTATTTTTCCAGGAACTGAAACTAATTATCTGACTCTTCTTTTTTTCCCACCTCCCTTTTTTAAAAAAGTAAATATTCTCTTTTCTGCTTTTCCAGTCATCCATGTACTCTATGGATGTACTTTGTAACCTGTTCTTTCTCAGTTCCAGAACAAGATCTTTCCTCCTCCTCCTCGCTAGCACTAATTGTGCTAGCCACTGGACTGCAGCTAACCCTTTCAAAGGCAGGCTGATAAAAAGATAAGAATTACAGCTTTTTCAATGTCTCTTTTGTTGATGGTTTTCCTTTCCTTATCCCTCCTAAGTACCAAACTAAATCTTTTTTCTTGTTTCCCCCCCCTCTCACTGCCAAAGCATTTACAAAACTATCTTGTTACCCCTGACATCTCTTGCTAAGTGTACATCATATAATGTGTTGCCGTTTTTACTTCACCCCCAGTCATACTGACCCATTAATTCTTTCAACAAAAAATGCACAGAGTAAATATATGGTCCATTTCTCCTACTACTCTCATTTAAATCTTAACATATTATTTCCTGAGAATTATCATTAGAGGCACAGACAGGCAGTGGGAAGTGGGAAGGAGGTGGCAGAATGCCTTGTCCTAGAAATCTGCATAATGTTTTAAAATTAACATTTAATGCATCCAATTGTACTATTAAAGGACAAGACCCAGCCAAGCAGAGTAATTGTACAGACTTGTTTTATAATATAAGTTCAGAGTTGATTGAGGTTGCATATATCAGATTTCAATAGTGTAAGTTGCACATTCATAGATTGCCGTTTCAGTATAAAAACCAAAAACCCTTCTAGTCAAAAGGTTCTCAAATAATTATCACTGTTTGTTATAGTCACTAATTTTTTACAAGTCTGTTCAGAACTCTTACACTTAAATTCACATCAAATTTTCCAGATTTCAGAAATGAAGGAAAGCGATAGCAAAAGTCAGCCTTTTAAACTGTATTAGGATGGAATTACATAGGTCCAAGTGAAAGAACGCTTTGCTTTGCATTGTTTCACCGGTCACTCCTGCACCACTCCGTAATAACCATGCATGCAGTATTATTCTCAGATTTTTACTTCATTTTGTATATTTAAGTAACTTACCTACTACATTTTTCCAAAGCATGTGAAAATGGCAAAACTAAAAAATATATAAACTTCCAAGACAAAAAAAATAATCCCTTGTCAACTGATTTTTCTACTTCATATAATCTTTCAACACTACCAAGCATGCCTAAGAAACTACACCTGCTAATAAGTAAATCAAATTCCTAAAAGTAGTATCAGTTCATTCAATATAACTTCTCTTGCCTTAAAAAGGCTCATCAGAACTATTCTATTTTAGTGATATAATAGTATTGTTGAAATCTGTCTTCTCTTTTTCCCCTTACTGTAGTTTTCAAGGCCCCAAAATAACCTGCTCATTAGCTTCAGTCTAGTTCATTGTTTACACAAATAGGCCATAATGTACTTCCACTTGCAGAATGAAGCTGAAGCTTTCTGAAGGAACACTATCAGCAGTACTTACCTATTCAAGTTCTAAACAGAGAGGCATTCATAGGAAATGTCCTTGGATTCTTGTATTTCTTGGCAATAGACAAATGCCTGATTATTCCATTTCTCACCAGCAGAAACTAAGTTCTAATTGATTATAGATGAAGAATTAAAGGTTCCATGAGCTACATGGTCACACAGCTTACTTTTCAATTATGAGCTCTTTTTCAGCTTTTTATACAAACCAAAGGAAAATATTAGATGTAATTTTTGAAAGACAAACATTGTAGTTAGATAAAGAATGTGAGAGGTAACAGAAAAAGGCAGGTTGACAATCCCAGAGCATTCAAAGTGATGAAGGGCACACAATCCAAAGCACATTCTTTGGTAATTCAAACAGACTCCAACATGTGCTGTAGTTGTATCAATGAAACTCAGCACAGGATCATAATGACACTATCAAATTTGACAGATTCAAGACCCGTTAAGTAAACTGAGGCTCAGGATATCCAAGTAATTGCTTTCAGAATATCTTTCTAACAGCGCAACTAATTAAGAACCCAGTCTTCTATGCCACTATCAAGTTGATACTTCAGCTTTAGCACGCGTAACAATCCTAGAATTTAGTCTATGGTTTAGTTCTCCAGTTTGAACCTAGAACTGCAGAAACTTAGCTCACGTGAAACTTCCCTTCTGAAGACAGGTATGAAATTCCTTAATCATTTACAGAGCAGACAAAGTGAACATACTGCTTCCTGAAGCACTCCCAGCTCAGCCTGGCAAAGACAACAAGGTGGGACCAGCAGGGACCATCAAAACTTTCATGCCACAACTGAAATATGGTGCAATGCACAAACTCAAGCTCTCTAAATAGTCCACAAATCATTAAAAAGCACTTGAACACTACATGGGAACTTTCATCCCCAGCACCCTAGCTGGATGCAATTCATCCCTTTGATTATGTGAAAGTCCTGTGTAGTAGTTTTATTCTGAAGAACTGAAAAAGGAGGCAGAACAACCATACTGATGTACTGGTTTCACATAGAGCCTATTGCCCCTCCAACTGCAAAATTGTTCAAATAAGTAACTGAATTGCCAGAAAAACACACTTTGATCTCTTCTGAGGCAATAAAGGGGAAAAATCCAAAACAAACGAAAAAATTTAGACAAGAGAATGTAAAAATGAAGAGTGTTCCTGGATCCTAAAGCAATCTTAAATGCTTTGATAAATAGCATTAAAATTAGAATTTTTATGCTGTTAGGAATTTGTTACCTTGGTCTTCCCATTGAACTTTCACAAGTGAGTTCTCTGCTGCTTTTTTCTTGGCACTCTCCTCTTCTTCTTGTGACCACTGCATGTGGTCCCTGCAAAAGGCAGTTGAAGAATCAGCTTTTTAAAAGGATTTTCCATAATACTTTCTACCCAGGAAAAACAGTCATGAATTAGCTACACCTTTTTTTTTTTTTGAGGGTAGGCAAATGACCACATGGAGACTGATAGTTAAAACCCAAGTTTCAGTGTATGATAGATAAAAATTAATTACTAGTTAGGTAAAACTCAAGTGATTCAGAAACATCTCCCAACTGCAAAAAGACTGAAGTAGCATGCAATTTTTTTCTTAATAATAGGATTAACATGTATCTTATAAATTGAATGTGTTTATAGGAATGTATTTTGAGTGTCCCCTTACAACTGTGTTTAGTTAAATGTAGTAACAGACCTACCAACAAACACCCTCATGCAAGAAACTTCTCACATTACTAGTGTTTATGATGAAGAACTAAGGTCATCTAGCAAAGAAATCAGCTGTTCCTGAAATAGAGCATAATCCACCTATTCAACTGGAACCAGTGGAACTGATGAACAGGATTTTATTTATTTGGGGAATAGAGACAGGTAACAGGTCAAAAAAGGAATAGGACATTCATAAGAAAAGACAAGCAGTGCTACAATGGTTCCAAAGTCTATGCCCTCTATATTTGTGTAAAGTGGTGAACTAAATGCTATGTTAATCCATTAAATGGTCACAGAACCAAGACCAGATCTGACACTGATGACTAAACTGCCTTCCCTGCAAATTCTGTGTTTGGATCAGGCCACAGTGGGGATCAGGCCACAATGGGAACTGCCCAAAAATGTGCTGCTGGCCATTTTTAAAAGGTGATCAGCTGTTCCTCCAAATCATCCAGTCTGAACAGATTAAATTAGATAATATAATTCAAGTAATCTATTAGATCGTAATCCTACTGAAATCAACTAACTGAAAGCCCATAACTAAAATTCCATTGGTTACTATGGAAAAAGGGACAAGGTGCCAACTTGAAAAGAGTTGATTGTCTTTACAAGCTAATGAACATCTTCCTGTTCCGTACTTGGTGACATATCGGTAATTTAATTCTTAGACCTTCACTGTTCCTCTTTTGTTAATTGTGGGAGACTAATTGGTACTTATTTGTCTGCTTGCCTCAGACTTGATTTCCGCATCTCTACTGAAATATTTCTCATTATTGTCCCCAGCAGGTTGCCTCTCCCCTTCCTGTATTTGTTCATATACCAAATGTTCCTGTGCAGTGTCACTGCTCTGACAGACGTGCTGCAGTAGAATAAAATGAATGACCAAAGCATTACCAGGCAGCCACCCTCTTGGAAAGACTTGCTATCACCATTTTTGACCTTGCCTATTCCAGCAAGCTGAAACCAAGAACTATTCAGAGGGCAATAATATACAGCCAACGCTTCTGAGAGATGACTTGGTGTGGTATAATCTTTACCTGACCAACTGTAATCCATCACTGCGTGTCTGTCAGGGCCCTTAAGGACTCTACACACAGTACTACAGGTGCCTGAAGCCCTCCATCTTCATCAACAACATTTTTCTTCCCTTTTTACTTTCCTTGGAAATTCATAAAGCTGAAGAAAGGTCTTTTGCTCTTTCCTAGAAATTTCTATATTGTAGATCCCAAACAACATGACTGAGCAGCACTACTCAATCAAAATCTACAAAAGAGGGGACACAGCACAGTTCTTATGCAAACTATTTACATAGTTTGGATGCTTCAAATGAGGCAATACAAGCTGGCAGGAACACAGGACACAGGAGAATCCTAAGCACAGAAGTGTTTAAACACGGAAGTGTTTTAAGCTGAACGTTGACAGTAGCAAAGCAAGCTATCCATTTTAGCCACACTAGGAGCTGTTAACATGAGTAGGCCTGATATGAGCTCAAACAATGCTGCTTTCAGTTCAGCTTATTCAACTTAGTCCTTTTCCACTAACTTGTTTGCTAACATAGGGTTTAATTATCTCTGTGACAATGCAAAAACTATGCCAATTACTAACCTGAATAGAAGCAGGCATTTTTTGCTCCAATGTTTAGCATCATTCATTACTTCTCTCTCAAAATGACATAAAAGCACCACAGCAAATATCTAAAGCATTACTTCCCAAATTTAATTTGCTTAGTATGTCTAGCAACAATGGTAGCAGCTCTTGGCTCTCTGCCAATTCACACACAGACAAAAAGAATGCCAAAGTATGAAGTACCAAAGATGATGAGTGGAAAACAAAAGGACATCATACATCAATACCAGAGAAGATGAATATCTTATGCTCACCCTGCATAATCTATTTAGCACTACCACCATTCATTCTAATCCCCTTTATCTCCCTAGGATACTAGGGAACTAGGGAACTCACAATTCAGTGAGTTTCAGATCCAAGAAACTACCCCACTTCATAGCCAGGTTCTTGATTTATCAAGATCATCACAACTTCCCTGCACCTCTACTTCATCTCGGTTTCACCTATTTTCCTTCTGAGCTACATGGATTCATCTGCAGATCCATTTTCTGAAGAATACTGTTTCTTTCCTTCCCATTTTCACAACCCCTCCCAACCACCTGCATCACAGTTTGATAACTCTATTAGACTGTCACCAAAGGTTACCAAGAAAAACTGAAGCTACTACACATGATCATTTTTTTTTGAAGGAAATTAAAAAAAAAAAAAAAAAACCGAAACAAAAACCAAAAAAACCCCACCCCAAAACTGAATTTTAATAATCAGGCAGCTTCCAGCTTTCTTGACCAAGGAATGTACAGAAGTATAGTTAACTCCAAATTTGGCCTTAAGGGGCCATGGCTTGGGGACACCCAGTTTAGAAAACACTGAGTTAACCCCAAATTTAGAGACTAAAAAGAGTAACAAAGATACTAGTTTGTTAACCAGAAGACAACTTTCTGAGTCATATTCTTAGGACCTTTTTATTCATCAGAATTTGCTTAGAGAATCTTTTGAAATAATTTAGATTAAGAAGTAAAGTGGACCAATAATAAATAACATGGATTACCAAGAAGAAAAGTAATTTTTAAAAAAAAACAAACCACAAAACAGCAAGTTGAAACTTTATTTCAGAACAAAAGCTTCCCCAGTAACTTCTCCGCCAGCTGACAGCAGAGGACACCTCTGAGGAAACTCTAAGAACTGTAGATTATTTCTATAAAGTATGCTTAAGGCCTGAAACTTGTCATCTGTTACCTCTACGTTATGTTACCCATTGGTTATTATTAGTCACATCCAGTCCCTTTTTCTAATTTTGCTAAATCCTTGCTATCAAAAATGGTGAGAGAATTCAAAAATTCATAGAAAAATTCTGTAGAAACTTCTTGTATAGCTTCTAAACTCCCCATTTTTCATCAAATATTTTTTGGTTTTATGTTACGAACTACAGAAACTTCCTGGTTTCTCAAATATGTTAGGTAAATATTCTCCTACTTTCTGAATAGATTTAGATATTTTTCTATCCTCCTAACACTTCCTGTATCACTTACTGTTTTGTCTTCATCTCCATTCCACAGTCAAAAATCCTAGCCTTTCCAGTCTAATTTTTCCCACTGTGCTGAGTAGCATTCTCATTCTTTTTTGAACACACATTAATTACAAAAATACCTTTTAGAGATGAGGATGCACTGTTGCAATTCTTATTCTTGTTAACATTTACACATTGATATCTTCTCTGCTATTACATCACTTATCCATGTTAAGATTCAATTTACTTTTTTTGATAATTGCACACTGGATAGAAATCTCTGCTGAATTATCTGCAACATCTTGAGTATACCTTTAGAAGAATACAAGTAATTTACATGTTTCTTTCAAAGTGGTGTCAGTTTTAGACTAGGGCACTTATCCAGTATGCAGTGTTATTGTACCTAACAAGTACCTTTCTGCCATTATAAATAACGTGGACTATCTTACAGCTACACTTTCTATCTCCCAATTAATTACTGATCTATAACAATATTTTGCATCTCATTCCTTGACTAACTACTTGCTCAGCTGCTTTTTATATAACTCACAGAAAACTCGTAATTGTCAGATTACTTGTGACAATCTCAAGTTCTCTCTAGTGCTACCTTTACATGTCTTTTCTGTAGTACATTGTTTTACACACACATATCATTATTACACATCATTATTCATCACAGTAAACAGTACACAAAGTTATATGAAAATCAGCTTTGAAGAAACACCTCACCACATGTTATGCTCGAAGACCTTAGAAGGGTCTGTTAAAAGCCGTGATCCAAGTGGAACAGCTGGTCGTCTGTTACTTTGGTGCCTGTGCTGCAACTTGCTTTTCCTCAGACATAAGGCAGAGAGCCTTGTAATGAAATTCATTCTGTTCAGAGACCTGAAAACACATTTAACTCAAATTACAGTTTTGCTGTAACTTAATTGTTTATGTCACTTACATGAGAAACAGGTCAAATAATCGAGCACCAGTATCAGCTTTAGTAATAATCATCTACTACAATATCAATTTAAATGCTTTTTAGAAAATAGCAACATCTCTTCAGTGTGCTGAAAGCCCAAACAATCCCAAAGTAGGCTACTGTAATGAAACCAATTGAAGGACAAATTATTTGGTATCATTTCAAAGTCCTAGCAGACAGGGGGGAAAAAAGAAATAAACAGTAAAACAATAAGCCAAATTTGACATTGTACCTTTATGAAGAAAAGCAAAAAATGATCAGCAAAGAAACCACTTGTTCTAGTGGGTACATACTGTCGTCAATATCGACATTTTTCACCCCACTCATCATCTTCAAAAGATTTCATTCTAGAATGTGACTCTGGTTTTATGCTTCTAAATAAGATTTTTTTTTTCTTTTTTTTAAAGTGTAAACATTATGTACCAGAAAGCCTTCCAAAATTGCTAATCCCCATGCAATGCCCTCTTTGAAATGAATGGTCTTAAATTTCTACTAATGCAAATTATAAAGTGATTGAGATTTTTCTATTACATGCAAAATTCTCTCTTATATAGCTGTATTTTACTTTAGTTGTAATGAAAGATGTGTGTGTAGCTAGTACCAGCATTTTTTCTTGGGGTTTTTTTGGCTTTTTGTTTGTTTTGGTTTGGTTTTGTTTGGGTTTTTTTTGGTTGCATATTCTCGTCAGTTTATGCTTTCTATAAGATGAATAAAATTAAATACCCCTACTACTACTAATTTTACCCTGATGTGTCTTTGCTCTTTTTTCCTTCAAATGCTCTGCATGACTTTAAAAATGATTTTTAATTCTATTTTTTCCTGCCTTTTTTTTTTTTTTTTTTTGAGTGCTGCTTCTGTAAGAACCACACATACAAATTTAATGCACTGGAAATACGAAATGTAGCTACAAAAGAATAGGGCCAAGCCACTACTAGAAAACATTCTATGCAAATTGGTTACAAAACAAAGATTTTTATCTTGATGAAAATAGTACTATTTGATCACAAGTCTTGTACCGTGAATCAAAAACGACTAATTTGTAAACATCAATACAAAGACTGGCAAAGGAATCACTTTTATTAAATTAACAATTTCTCATTTAAGGTCTACTTTTTGAGTAGTGCATTAAAAATGGCATTGTTTATTAATTTTAAACCTACAGAAAAAAAAAAGGAAAAAAGATTAACATTTCTTTTTATTTGGCCAAGATTAAATATAATGAAGTTTGCCTTATGGTTGTCAATGCCAAATAAAACCATTGTCAGTTTTGACTGCTGAGACTGCAATGTTACCAGGACATGGGGGCACTGCCATACAGTGAAAATGTAACATTTAGTCCTATTAAAAAATCAAAACTTCTTCTAATGTTAGTGAGTTTATTATGCCTTTTTTTTTTCTTCCACGTGGCTCAGCAACTAAAACAATTCCAGTTTATACTCCCAATTACTACAAATTGTTTATGCTTCATATTTGAAAATATGCATGCATTCCTCATAACACAATGCATAATTATTAACATACATGGGATATAATGAAATAATTATTATGAGACATCAAAATTAAGACATTATGACAATTTCTGCAAAATGTGTAATTTACACAAAGGCAATGTTCTTGAAAACAAAAACAAATAGAAAATCTTCCAAAACCCCAAACCACAATCTGATCTAAAATTACTATTATTAAATTATAGAAATGCCTGGATAAAGATTCCATTATTACATTGCAAACTGTTTACAAATCCTCTTCCTCTTTCAATCGTTCGAAAAGACCTGAGTTAGTATCTTGCATTTCCTGTGCCAGCATTGATATTCACCATAAAATATGATTCAGCTGCTAGGCTTGTCACATAATTCTTCTTGGCTTTCTACATATCTCAATAAGAACATGAAAAGATGCACAGATGGCAATTATAGTCAGATGACTAAGATGATGTTGCATCAGTAAAATCCAGATATGCAACTCTTTCTATGAAAATGTGATCTTTTGAGTGGTAATTGAACAATTTTAGCTGATAAATTCTGAAAATGCAAGGAGAGTGAGGTAGATGGGGAAGTTAAATTTACTGTTGCATCCAGTGTTAAATGTGAATGAACCCCTTGGAGACATGCATGTATACCCCTGAGAGTTACAAGTGATCCATGGTTCACGAGATTAGTGGACAATCTTGCTACTAAAAGTGCAAAAAGCATTTAAATTACTTAGAAGCCTAAATTACATTTTCAGAAGCAAGTCATTGTTCAATTGTTTCTCTAATTGATTTTTGTTAATGAAACATGCAAACGCGCTTTCTCTTTGTCAGGTAAGATGATGATACCCTGGAGACATTACAGCAAGAAATGTCGTCTGAAACAATTAGGAGTTATTTCCTTGTTCAGAGCTACAGTCAGGAATACTTAAAGTTTGATTATTAATCAAAGCAATTCAAACTTCATTTTTAAGGAAATTAACATGAAACTGAATTACATTAAAAATGGCTAAATTTTGTGGCAGCATCACTATTTTCAGAAAAAAAAACTTTAAAGAAACAATGCACTTGATAACCATGCTGCAAAGCAATATGGACTTTTTTCTCCCCCTGTGGAACACTGCTTTTTATCCTTTACAATTCTGTCATTGTTACAAGTACAGATCAGGTCCTCAGTTTAGTTGAGAAATTTCATGAAACAGCTTTAAAAGTCCTCCCCTCTTGAAACAAGCTAACACAGCACCTTTACTACAGCTTTTTGAGGGTGGGCACTCAGAAGAACTTATAAACATCAACTGCTAACTAGACCTGAAATAACACATTCTAACTGACAATGGCATTAAAACCACTGCACAGTCACACCCACAGAGGAAAAAAAAAAAGATACAGGAGAAATTAACTGTTTAATAGTGAGTTACACCCCAAAACATACGTAAACCACTTCATTGATGAGCAAAATTCTTTCAAAGTGTCAGTTCTGAGGGAGATGTTGGAGGGAAAAAGAAAAAAAAAATCAAAAAGAGAGAAATAACCTGTTATTTCTGTCTGAGAACTTGATTTAATGAACTTATTAGATGAAAATATTTTGACATTTAACTGATCTCCAACTACAAGTCTAACAATTTCTTCCATCTTCAATCACTAAGCCTACTTGTAGAGTCTCTGTTATGAAGAAAAAAATAGCCTATATTAGGATCAGTATGTGCACCTTATGTTACATTCCTAGACAGAAAAGTATTCTGGGAACAATTAACTTCATATAGTCACTTCTATAAGCTTATCTAGACCATTAATCCCCAACACTCTCCTGTAAAGCATTGCTGATCTATTTTATAACCATCAAACACCACCAAAATTCAAAAATCCTTACACAGAACAGATACAAGTGGCAATCATGGACACAAAAGAAAAAAAAAGAACAAAGATAATGGTAACACAGAAGGTATAACTATGAATTACCAGTGGTTATTTTTAAAATACATACATATTAATGTTTCTTAATATTTAAAATTGAGGGGGATGGGGGCAACTTTACTGTCATCCAGACTCATTCATCAACTGAATGCTTAATGCTATTCTATTTTACCAAGTGACTAATCATGCCCTCTCGAGGCTTCATGATTAGTTTTTCAATTATACACTTCCAAAAAATTATGCACATTTGAAACAATAGGATATTTCACAACTTTTCAAACTCAGCAGATCTAAAATTTTCAACTGTTTTTCTTTCTCATGCATAATAACCAGGAATGATGCAGACCTCCCTGTGGGCATACACCAACTTCAGTGAAACTGCTGCAGAGCACTGACTCCCAAGGGGAAAAGAAAAAGAAAAGAAAAATTATTTTGACTTATTCTCACTTCTACACAGACAACACAGCTAACACTGGTTCAAGAGCAAAACAGATAAAAACAAAGCAACCAACCCCGCCAGATATGATTTCAAACACATGCACACAAATGTTGAGCGAGCAGTGCAGGTTCTTACACCATCTGCCAGGTAGCCTGTCAAAAATAATCGAGGAAAGAGAAAATAGTTTCTACAATGGTAGAGGGAGAGGATAAACCCTACTGATCTACTGAAAGGATAAACCCTACTGATCTACTGAAAACATTTACTTGAATCACCCAAGAAGGGTTCCTCATTACTCTGCACACCCTCTGCTGGCTGCTGCTTACACTGGAAGGAGGAAAAAGAAGAAGGAAAAGGATCTGTGGTGACTTTATATGTGTACATATACATGCACAGTGAAGATACATCCAAACCTCCAAATGCAATCACTTAAATTGTTTTAACTCTGTTCTCTACAAAATATTGAACATTAAACTGTATTGTCTAACAAAAGATGATTTGTCTCAACACAAACGATGTTATCCTTTTATTAAAGATGATGAGGACTGGGATAGAGCAACAAGATTTTTACTACTGTCTACAATGTATATTGAAGAACCTCGTCCACTTACATTGCTGCCAGGCTCTGGATGTGCCCGTGGACTTTGCCTGGCTGCAGCCTGCCCCGGCAGCTCTGGAGTCTCTGAATGTCGCAGGCCCCCCGGGGCAGCACGCTCTTACTGTCCTGCCCAGGCTTGGACGGAGCACCTGCAGCCGCCGTGTTCGTGCCTTGCCTCACCTCACGAAACAACTGCAAAGCACCAGAGAATTAAAGGTCTCTCTCTCTTGCTTACAGTGTCAGTGAGGTTTAAAGGTTCCACTCAGCGATCCTGAAGAACAGACAAGAGAACACACACCAGAGCAGTGGCTCCCGCGTTACCCCGTGTGGGCGCCCGGCCTCTGGCGACCAAGGCAAATGAGTTTTTCCGCAGACTTCGGCTGCCCTGCTGGCAAGTAGCGACTGATGACTGCGACAGTTTTTGGGTACGGCTCTAAAAAAACAGAAACGAGGTGTCATACACCTTAAGGAGCAGCCGCTGACCTTGGACCTTTAACCATGGTTACACAGGCCCGTTACCCTTCCCCGAGCCCCGGGCCGCTCCGGCCCTCCCCGCCGTACCCGGAAGGGCTCGGTACCACAGGCCCTCTCGCCGGGCAGAGCTGGGGCGCGGGCGCTCGCACCGAGCCCCGCGGAGCGCTCCCTCCTGCCCGCTGCCCTCTCCCGGTCCCTGTCCCGGATCCCGGCCCGAGCTCCGGGCCCGGCCCGGTCTCCCCGGGGAGCCGCGGCGGGCGGGGCTGAGGGCGGCCCGCGCGGGGCGGCCCGTGAGAACTACAGGACCCGGCGGCCCGCGGGGCGGTGGCTGTGCGTGCGCGTGCGCGGAGCGGCCGTGCCGCGGCGGGGAGCGCGGCCTCGCCTGGCGCAGCCCGGGCCGCTCCC
>JAWWTY010000160.1:20320723-20381498 GCA_035222235.1 Margarornis squamiger
GCCCGGGCCGCTCCCCGCGGCGCTTCGCCTGTGGCCGGGCGGGCCGGGCGCGGGCGCGGGTGGGGGGGTGGGTGTGGGGGTGGGGGTGAGCGCGGCCCGGCCCGGCGCGGGGGCTGCTCGGGCCCCCGGCAGCGAGGCTGGAGCGGGGCCGCGGGGCGATCCCGCCCCGCCGGCCGGCGATGTGCCCGCAGGCCGCGGGCAGGGCCAGGGCCAGGGCCGCCCCCCGCGGGGCGCTCGGCCCGCACAACGTGTGCCGCCTGCTCGGCCGCAGGGCACACGGCTTCTATGCCAGGGATGCCGGTGTCGCCCACAGGAAGAACCTCGCACTGCTCCGAAAGATTATGTGTCAGGTAACAGCGGCGCTGAACCCTGCGGGGCTGGCGCTCCGTCGGGGCGCTGAGTGCCCGTCCTCTGCCCAGGGCTTGGAGCAGTCCCTGGTCACGCTGGAGAACAAGTCTGCGGAGAAAAGAAAATCCGCAGTTTTACTGAAGAGGGCCGGAAGTGGTTAAATTCACTTCACGAGGCTCAGACCTAGAAACGTAGAGAGGATTATACTGTGCAAAAACTTCAGAAGCACCTGTAAATCTAATGTGTTAGAAATAAGCTTTTATGAGGTTTTATATTACTTATTTCCCTAAGATGGCTTCATATTTAATACCAGTAGTAAATGCGTAGTGCTTCAAACAGCATCAGTGTTAAATTTTAAAGGAGTTCTCACAATTACATAAGATAATCAGCAGAGATCTTCAGGTAAACACAACCCTAACAAGTCAGTGAAATTGATGGTACAGAAAAAATAGTAATTAAACGAATTGCCAACTGAAGTGAACTATTTTTTTAATAGAAACAATTATTGCTGCCATGCAGTAGTTGATTGGAATACATTGCAAATGGAAGGGAATTGGCAGTTACGTTATATTGAAAAGACACTTATTGGAAGTCAGCTAAAGTGTGTGCTTGTATAACTAGATTAATGGGCATGCAAGGTTTATCGAAATAAAAATAAGTGCATTTGACTTACACATTTTTTTGTAAGATTGGAACCTTTGTTAATGGTATGGAGCTTCTGATATCTCTAATGCGTGCAAGAAATTTTTATGTAAGCAGTGTATTTCATTAACATTTCAGGTGCTTTTTGCAAATAACCATAAACACATTTTTCTTCCTCACACCAAACACCACCAGCAGAATGAAATTAGATGTTCAGTAAATCCAATTAATTACTTGTAAAAGAATCCTGTGCATATTTAAACTTTGGGGAATTTAGTCCTTGATTTCAAAAGTCACCATGAAAGTTTAGTTGCCAGCTTTAATGCAGGTAAGTTAATGACAGCATATTCCTCACCCTTGCTGTCCATTATAGGTAATAAAAATATTTTAATTTGGCCTTAGAAAAAGATGAATTTTCCTTAAGATAGGTCTTTTAATTTGGTTAAAAAACACTCAAATAAATTCTCTTTGTTGTATTCAATGGTAAAGTTACAATTAATATAAGTTATTAAACTGCAGGAGTCAAATGAAATATTTTGCATAAGCAAAGTTTGTTACAAAAGCCATCACTATTACAACTACTGTGTTTCAGGAAAGTACTAAATTCAAGAATGTTTGGACAACTCATTCTGCATCTCCTATTGCATATGAAAGAGGAAGAATTTACATGGACAATTACCAGTGCTGTATTAGCAGGTAATAAATTTTCAGTTATAAGGTCCCCTGAATTACAGATTTGAGACTGTGATTCTCTGTTAGACATATTGCTAACTTTACTCGTTTAAATAGCTGCTGTGAATTGAGTGGAATTTACCTAGGAACAAAAAATAACCAGGTGTGCATAAATCTGTGTTGAATTACATTTAGATGCCATTGTATTTTAATGTGATGCTTGCTTTGGTAAAAGAAAGTCTGATCTTACTGGTGGTGTATTAACTTCAGCTTTCAGAGTACTTTAATAAGAGTGGAAGATTATCAGCATTTTATAATCTGGCACTGGAAAACCAAATGAACAGCAGTTCTCTGTAATCTGGTAACTAGCAGTGTGTTAAAGTGTGTCACAAAATCAGCCTATGCAACAAGCCTGGTACTATGTCTATGAGTTCTGTATAAAATAAGTAAATTATTGCTCATGTAAACATACAGAATGCAAAGTATGTGCTGGGTTTTGCTAATGTATTTTGCAGATCAGTTCCCTGATCTAATGTACTCTCCTGTTCCATGGTCAGTTGCAGAGGCACAGGTTAGGAGGCAGCATATGGCAGGGACAGAGGAAATCTGTGTACACCAGCCCTTGTCCTTGCTCATCCCTCCTGTGAGGGAAGTCGCCTGGACTTGGAGAACTGCATTGCTGAGTAGGTTGTGATCTGAGCCATTTCAAGACAGTGTCATATGATACATAAACCACAAATTACTCTGTCAGTGTAAAGCACTGAGAGTTAATTGTATTAATCTGTCACAGCTGAGATCTAAATCTGCTTTTATTCCTACGTTGTCTGAATGCTTTCAGTACTGGGTTAACCTGTCTAACATCTTTCAGGTTTATCTTTGTCTCATCCTCTCCCAGAGGGGAAAACTATGCACAGTATGAAGCTTTTATTTTAGTTAGTAAGGGTTTTTTTTAAAATACCTGAACATCATGCCACACCTTTATGTTATAGAAGGCAACATTGGAAGAACTTAGGAGGAATGTTCCGGGATGACCATTAGTTCCTGAAATATTCTTTCTTTTTAATGTATATCACTCAAGTAAGAATGTTACTATTAAGTTTGTTACTAAAAAACAACTAACCAACCAAAACAAACAAAACCCCTACCCAAACCATAACACCAAACTGCAAGATAAAGAGAAGGTTAGCTTTTAAATGTTACATTATATTAACCTATTGTTTATTAGGCCTTACTTTGAGAACAATTTCAGTTATATTTACAGAGTAAAAATAAGATGATTAGATTTCTGACCTGCCTAAGGAAAAGTCAGGATTGATAAAACTATGAAATGACTTGTTGATAGAATGTGGTCTCTAAAGTAGACTAATGATTATCAATCATTTTCCCCTTAGCATTGCACAAGCACCAAGAATACTTTATCAAAAGTCAAAGTGTTCTAAGTCAGAAAAAATAGAAGATGCTTTATTATTGGAATGCCCACTGGTAAGATTACTTTCTACTAGAGCATTATTGTGCAAAATGCTAAATTAATATGTTTTCAGGAAACATACTTGGAATAGAGGGCTCTTTCCCTGCAAACTACTTTCTCAATATTTTTATGCAGTTAGGTCATTAAAGGTTTGCAACATGTGCTTATTTATATTAATGGAACATTTAGAGGTATGCTTCTCTGAATTTGTAAATAGTGCATTCAAATGCTTTTATGGTAAGCTGTCATGGAAGATTTTGTGCCTTTATGTTTATGCAACTAACTCTTAACTCCTTGATTCTGTTTATATTTTTCTTTATTTTTTAAATAGCAAGGACAGTAGTTGGGACTTCTAGTTTTCACCAGATCTGTTGACATTAAAAAACCAAAAAGCAGATACACTGAAGGCCCAGTGAAGGAACTCTGCCCACATTACATTTCTCTCCTCCACCAGGAGTTTTTCTCCCATCCAGTGTCCACAGAACTTAGAAATATTAGCCCCATACTTGAGGTGCATAAAAAAAAGCAGTGTACATACCATTCTTTGCTGTTACTGTTGAGTTACTACTGAATGTCTTATTTTGCAATACTTAAACAATTTTCCCTTCAAGACTGGTATCAATTACTTGATTTTGTCAAGGCTAGGAAGTTTTAAAGGGTGTCTTTTCTAGAAAAGGTAACTGTCTTGTAAGAATTGCAGACTATTTATGTGATAGATGATTATTAGGCATGGACATGATCTTAGAGATAGTGATGCCATTAGCAGGCTGCTTTCCTCCTTTAGTTTTTGAGGACCGTGTATTAAGTTTTGTGTTCTTCTGTCTGTGTCAAAATGTTATGTATCCTTCTGGTACAAACATTTTTCCAATAACCTTTTTTTATGTAGGGGGAAATGCTGCCAAGTCCATCAGATTATAAATCTTCGCTGATAGTCTTGACAGTGCAGAACTGGCTTCTGCGTCTCTCTGCTGACAGTGGAGAAGTACTGGAAAAAGTGTACCTTGCTGGTTCCTGTTGCAAATCCTTCAGGTATTAAACAACAACTAGGCTTTATATAATTGACAGTCATTAGTACTATAGTGGAGAAGGGGAATCATGTTTATTTTAGTGCTATTATATGGCTGACTACAGGTTTGTTAGTCTAGAACATTACCTAGAATGCTGCTCCTGCATGCTCTTACTTGCAGAAGAATTTCATCAGCTTAAGTGCTATGGTCTTAAATTTGGTATCAAGTTCCACAAAACCTAGGCTGCTGTTTGCTTTTCTCTGTGAACTTTACAGCCTTTAATGTTGCAGAGGCAACTCTAAGAGCTATAAAACAAACCTCAACAAACATACAAAAAATATGTTTAAAGTTTGAGCTGTTTTGAACTTGAAAACATTCTTGTCTAGAGGGTAGCCATTTTACTCTTTTAAAGCAGAGCAGTTAACTGCTTCTGGTAAACTGATTCTTTTTTTCACTTCTCAGAAGAAATTATTTCCTTTAGGCTGAAGGATAAGAAAACAGTTATTGTGAAAGGAAGGAGAAGAATTAAGATGGTGAATGTTAGTGCTTTCCAAATTTTTCTCACAACTGTGTATGAAATAAGCCATTCCTAGTTCCATGGGTATTGCATTATTGCAAACAGCAAACATCTTGGGTACTTCTTCTGAATCAAATACTGAAGTTTGCCTGGGCACAGGCATCTACCTGGTTATAGTAGATTATATTTTATGTGAAATAATATATTTACTAATAAATGTTTTTTTAAGGGATTAAGATAGGCCTTTCTTGTCACAAATAGGTATCTGAGCTGGGATACTCCTCAAGAGGTAATGGTTGTAAAGACAATTCAGCATAAGCTCCCTGCAGCAGCACGGCAGGTAAGTTTGTTGAAAAACTCTCATTTTTACGACATCGATCAAAAAGAATTTCCAAGTACAAAGATGGAAACGTTGTAATTTGTTATTCTGGTAGATCAGGGTGTCCTACTATTAATAAATATATTCAATATTGTTTCTTTCCAGGCAGGAATCCAACAGTCTACATTGTTTTATCTTGCTGTATTCCAAGTTTTACCTCTTTCATTCATTGGAATGCTCGAAATAAACAAAAAGGTAAGTTAATTTCAGTATTAATGTTGATCTGTACTGTAGTTCTATGACAGTTCTAGTTTAGGCACTTGTTTCAGAATTTCAGAAGTCATACTTAGGGCTTGTAAAAACAACTGAAATATTGATTAGCAGCAGTGTTCTTTTGTATGATAGGGGCATTGGGGGGAAGATTCTTAATTCTAGTGACCAGAAAGGAAAATACAAATGCATTCTGTCATTGGGTTACTCTTTGACATGTAAAAGGACTTTAGCCTTTACTTAGAGCAATCATAAGAATTAGGGAATCCTAAAGTAGAGTTCTTTTCATGTCCTTAAAGAAAGATATATGTGTCTCTGACCCACTCCTAGTAACAGTCTATGAATTCTATGTGCAGTTACACACTTTTCAAACTTCCATTATCACTATTATTGAATGGCAAATGTAAATACGTCTTGCTTTATCAGTCAAGGGCAAACAACCTTTGAGTTCAGTTTGTGACCTGCTAGGTAAGAGTGTATATACTAGGAAGCCTCGAGGTAGATTGCAAGTTTTACTAGTCTTTTTTAAGTCAAGAAAGCTCTGGATACAATTTACAAATGCAACAGTACAAACATGTAAACTCTGTCTTCAAGGTTCTGTGAGGTACAGTCTCATTTAGGGTCCAGAACTATGAGTGAGTTTTAACTGGTGCTAGGTTGGGTTGAGGCTGTAATTGAGAATGGACCAGCACGTGAAGGGTGGGGTTAAACTTTTTCATTTGGGCCGTGACAGTTTGGGGGCACTGTGTATTGTTCTGTTCAAAATTAGTATTTAGGACTGGAAAAAATGTTACCAGCATCAAAGGTGTTCTCAATGTGGTTAGGATTGACATGCCAGATTCATCATGGTCACAGTAGACAAAACATCTGAAAGAATACTGCTTCAATTGGGTCTGTACTGAGTTCTCGTCAGAGAAATTGTTACAACTAGGAGTAATGGCAGGGCAGAATCTGGGATGTGAGAATACACCCAGCAGAAGAAGCAACCAGTGAATGCAGTGCCAAGCCTGATATAGATCAGTGGAATATAACGATTAGATTAGATTAGGGTTACTGTTTAACACTGCAGAATGCACCTCATGCATCAGCTTTATTGAGGTGATACAAATAAATTCTGAGTTTAGAGTGACTAAGGTCTCAAGCTTAGAAAGAAGACTTTAGGGTTGGAAGGCTATGAGAGTTTGTGTCTGGAAGACACTGGGACCTAAGCTAACAAATGTATTGAGAAAGAGCCATAAGACTAAGTGCAAGGCAAAGTCTCAGGAGTGAATGTATTTTTCAGAAGTAAACAGATCAAAAGATCACTGATAGTGTTAAGATGTAGGAGTCTTACAGCTCTTGGTTTTCTTTATTTTTTAAACTGTTTTAAAGCTTGTTTTAACTGGTTTAACTGCTTTTTCACATACTGAGTCAGATTAAAGAAATGAAGACTGCATTTCCAAGCATACCTAGCAAAAAAATTTACGAACTTCACATGGTGTTATTCATTAAATATTGAGAATTAGTTTGGGGAGTTTTCTCAGTGATGTGTTAAGCAGTGGCACAAATGAATACTGCATAATTATTAAAAGCTTCTCATGTCTGTGTCTAATTTGGATTCGGAGAGGATCCTGTACTCTGTGACAGCTGGATAATGTAGTTTTAGTACAGCTGTACGCCATCACAGAGCCGTGATTAGACTAGTATTTTACCCTGGTGATAAAGAAAGAACAGAAGATCTGAAATCAGGACTTTTAGATTGAGTTGCTAGTTTTGCTAACATTCCTGTGGGATGCTGGATAATATAATCTATTCATGTATGATAATAACAGGGTAACATGGTTTGAAGATATACTGAGAATTGATTAGAGAATGAATCTGCTTGCAGAGTATGACTAACCTCAGGTGTTAAAGCAGCGCAAAGTATTACAGAAACTCAGCAAAACAGATGAGTTACAGGAAACTTCATGAACTTGATCATAGGGTTTGATCAGAATAAAAAATTAAAGTGACTGCAAAACTAAGGACATAATGTCACTATTTTCTGTTGTCTTAATTATTTCTTCTCTAATAGAGTATGTTTTGCTTCCCTTTATTCCAGATATTTGGCAACAGTGTGACAGATGTTGCTGTTTCTAATGGAATCCTGATTGTAATGTATAGCATGGGTCTGGTAAGACTCTATAACTTCAAGGCCATTTTGGAACAGGTAATGAAATACAAAATTTTTCACACAGTCCATGCTATTTTGGGGCAACAAATCATAAATATTCATGTAATGCTGCATAGCTCCATGGGGAACGTGTCAAAGGGTAGAGTTCCTGCCTAAATCTGTTCACAGTCAGAAGATGCAAATGGATACACTAGCAGAAAATCCTACCAGCACCAGTTACAGATGGCAAAACATAAGAGATACAGGGTCAGACAGACACTTCAGAGGAGTTTCATAAATGTTAGACCAGATGTGCTCCTCTTTACACACCTAGTCTGTAGTTTTAGGTGATTATTAAGGCCAGAACCTGGTGGGCGTGGAAGACTGATCTCAAACAGAACTGTAGTGAGACTTCTGGGTTTATATCCTTCCCATCAAGAATCAAACTTTAGTTCAAAGGTAAGATCTCAAACAGTATCTAACAAGATGAAGAATGCAGTAGTAATAGAGCAGTAAAACTGAACAGTAAGTAAATACACATCAATAAAGCTAAATTGTTTTGTGTTATTTTAGTTCATGGAACAGCCATTTGATTTGGGACAAGAATTCAACTGGAATGGTCAGGTGGGAGTTGTAGGAAAGTATCCATTTGGTCTTCCATGTAACATTAAAATAACAGGTAATTATGATCTTTGTGTTATCTTGATTGGTGGCTTTTATAAATTATTTCACACCAAGAAAATGAAAATTACTATGCTCATTCTGTGCTGTAGCTAAATTTCTGGATTTACATTATAGTAAAAATGTATTTTGTTTTACTTCCAATTACAATAGTATAGACCATACCTAGAAAACTATTACAGCAACTAAGCTGTCTGAAAAATCTCATAAGCAATGTATGAAATGGAAACCTCTTCCTCATTTCTGAGACACAACTGCTCTTGGGAAAGAGGAAGGGCTAGGAGAGCTTTTAGTAGCATCCAGAAACAGTACATGGTATGTAAGCAAAAATGTGAGAGCATTTAATCTAACTTGCAGAGGAAATTCAAGGAGACTGAATACAGTTTGTCTGACTTGCATTTTGATTATTGTAGGTTGTCAGAAATGTGCCAGTTTCAATAAAATTAATTCCTGAGAAGAGAACAAGTTATTAAAAACAATTCTTATGCCTCAAGTCATTAACTTACAAATGTTCTGCTTTATGTAATAATTTCTCTGAAACCAAACAGTGATTTCTGTTGGTGCATTTGAGATTAAAATTTGGTGGTAAGAATCTTAATGAATGACCAAAGCCTGAGACTTTCTTTGAAACTTCTTTTTTTACTTTAAAAATACATTTTCCTAAGTTCATACTTGAGGTACTTCCAAAAAAGAAAGGGAAAGCTGGTTTCGTGAGTATCAAATAATGGATGCTTTTATTTCTTTAATTTTGAATGTTTCTGTATAAAATGTTTTTACAAGTGATTGTCAACATAAAAGATGCTTTTGATCTTTATGTTCTCCAAGTATCAGGTAACAAGAGGCAAACCAAAGGAAATTTACATAAAAATGAGGGAATACATAAAATACCGACTTACATAGTGAAGGCTTTCGGTTAAAATGCAGTGTTTTATCAAAACAAAGTAATAGGCTGCTATAATCAATGTCTCACTTTCTGCAAAGGGAAATTCTTCCTCATTTTTCTCTCTCTCTCTCTGTCTCCAAAACCACCATTTAATATTAGGGGCCCTGTGGAAAACATGCTTATAGATAATTGTAGTTTTTAGTATTGAGATTTAAAAGTAGTGTACTGGAAAAAACATTTGTGATCTTGAATCTTATTCAAGAATTTGTGGTTAGGAAGTTTCGAAGTCATGATACACATTTGCCATGGCTGCTCTTTGCAGATAGTTGCATTCCTGTGGTTTTTGAGTTGTTTTCTTTTAAGAACAAGGTGGCCAAATGCTTCAGCAAGCAAGATCTTCAGATCTTGTTTCAGAGTTTAGGCTTCTATTTACTATAACTTAACTCTGTGTTGTTTTTCTTATTTAGTCCTAGCCTCCCTACAGAAATTGCCTGAAGGGTTGGCCATTGTTAAAGTACTGTTTTTATGGTGTGAGGTACCCAAAAGGAAGTGTATAGGCTACTACGTATTTACAACTGCTAACTGCTGACAACTTGATTTGGTCACTGTGGAAGGAATGGAAAAGCACCCCTGAATGTTCATTATGTAACTTTCTAAAGGTCCGGAAGTTAAAACTGTAGTTTGATTTATTCTTAGAGAATACAGTAATTTCATGAAAAAGCAAAAAGAAAGATACTGTCTAGAATTTTATTTTTTTTTTTAGAACAAATACTTATTAGTGCTGCCAGGAACAACTGCACGACTTTATTTTAGATGAGTCTGGATGGGTTTAAGGAAGTGAACTAAGAAGCTCAACTGGAGATTGAAAACTGGCAAGACTTGGGAAAGAACTTGCAAACAATAAAACAGGAGGTGTTAAGCAACAAGAGCAAGTGACACACAGCAGGAAAGTGGGAGTTGAGGCAGCAGAGTTATATTATCATAGTGGCTTAGGTGGCTATGATCTTGCAAATCTTTGCCAAATGAACATAAAAAGAAGCATATTTTAGCAGCAGCCTGTACTGCTCAGGATTGGTATACTGTTTAATTGTATCATACCTATGCATATTTACTTGTATTATTTAGTCCATCTACCAGAATTTTTGAGGGATATTGCTACATGTTTTATTTAAAAAGTTGATAGGATAAAATATTAACAAATTTTCTGAACTCACTTTTCATTTTCTGACTGATTTTACTACCAGTAGGTCCTCTGCTTATGCTTCCATCTTCAACATTCTCTACATTTTCAGCAGATGCCTGAATTTTTTATAAGTGTGTTGTATCTTGCACAGAATCTCCCATTTCTTACATGTTAGTCCAAAAGACAGCTAGAAGACAGCCACTTTCCAGCTCAGGAAGGACTTCATTTCCATTGGCAGCGAACTAATTCACATGAACAAAGAAAGAAGAGAGAAGCACTCTGTAAACATAGTGTCTGATGTCATGTGACACCTTAGCACCCTTGGCTTGGATCTGGATAATTATCCAGACTAAGCAGGATAAGAACAAGTCAAAATGTGGATAAGACCTTTGAGACACAAGAGTCCAGATAAGAACCTTGTTCTCCTCATACTAATTCCTTTTGGGTTTTTATATTCTGCTAGTTTAAATGTCCCCTGTAATTGCAGATTTTCTCCACATTTTATTGAGTTTTTCGCCCACCTTTTTTCTGTACTATTAGAGCTGATCTTCAGTCTAAAATTGATTCAGTTATAGCAACTGTAGAAATTGCTTTAATTTAGCTAGTTGGAAGAAGTTGTAAGGTTCTGTGCAGTCCATTTCATTCAAAGTTGCTTCTGTCATTTAGTAAACAGAAGATTTGTAAGAATGGCATATTACATCTCTGGAATTTATCCCAACTGAACTGAAAGAAAAACTAGAAAATTTTTGCCATTAATTACAAAAATTTCCATAGTTTTACTGATTTTTATGAACTCAGCTATCAATTGCATTCACTGTGGTCCACACTATTTTGTTGTATTATACAAAGGAAAAAGAATATTCTGCATTTAGTTTTGTTGTTTGAGATTGCTACTTGCTGTTTCCAGCTATTTATCACTATTTTTCTCAAGAGACTAATGACTCTTTTCATATGGTCTTTTGATCTGTTCATGTGTACATCCTTTCTCAATCAGATGAGCTGGATTAATTTTAATTATTTGCTTTGTCTTTGCTTATCGAGCTCATTTGGAACAAAGTAAGTCAGAGGTACTAAAAGAGCAGTTCAGCATCTAGATCTGAGAAGCCAGGGAGCTGCAGATATGTGCTTGGATGCTAGGGGAGGTAGCACAGCTGGTGCTGGAAAAAGGTTCACAGGCAATGTATTTCCACCAGTCTTCAAAAGTTCTGAACAATTAGTAGCGTTACTGGAATTTAGAATTGTAAGGATCAATGGAATTATGGTTGTTCTGCTACTAATGGTGTTAACATTACCGAATATTTGCAGATACCCCACCTTTGCTATTTGAAGCATCTTCTCTGGAGAATGCATTTCAAATTGGAGGTTACCCTTGGCATTATATCATCACACCTAACAAGAAAAAACATAAAGGAGTCTTCCATATTTGTTCTCTGAAAGACAATACTTTGGTAATATATTCAGATAGCAGCTTCTCTGACATTAATGTGTATCATGTTTGTCTTCATCTCTTATCCTGAGTAGCATTTGAGGTAACGATACCCTTATTTTCCAGTGTGGTGCTTTTGCAGGGATCACCCAACAGTATCAAATCAGCTATCCCATGGAGTCATGTGTAAAATGTTTTCATCCGAGTTAGTACTGCTTCTCATATTTCCTTCATTCCAATATGATAGTGCCACTGTCAGGTCTACACGGCACTGTATTCGTGACTTAAAAGTTAAGTCTCATTACCTGATTCCTTGCATGGTAACATCTTAATGCACTTCTGGCTAGTCAGCCTACCAAACACTGACCAAAGAATTATTTTAAATTTTAAGAAATGGCAGAATAAGTTTCCTAAGTGTTTGTATTGTACCCTCCCTAGAATTATTTCATTGTTCAATTTAATCCCTCTCTGTCCCTAGGAAGATTTTATTAATCAGTTTAATCTATTCCTAATTATTCTATATATTCTTTTGTGTGAGCTCTCCATCTCAGCTTTTATTTTGAATCTGGAGTTGACCTGAAGATCATTCTGTAACACAAACAGCTTCTAGGCTTGTTCAGAGTTCTTGACCTAATAAGTCTCATCTGTAAATGTCCTTAACTCTTTTGCTAGCCTGATCAAATCAATGATTCCTGTCCTATGTCTTTTCAAAACTGTTTCACAACTGTAGCTGAAGATCAATTTTTAATTAAAATGGACTTGTACAATCCTTTCTCATCTGTTTTTTTCTATATGGGTTCATATATTTGAAAATTTGAATGAGCAATGTCAGCTAAATTTAACAACAAAAAGCCACTGCCAAAATCCCAAGTGTTTGCATCTGATTGCTCAAATCACAAGCTATCTCAGGCTTGCGTGCTCCACAAATAATTTGCACAAAAAAGGCTAAGCCTGAGGTTTGAAGCTCAAGTCAAACTTCCTGCTAATGTTTTTTTCATGTCTTGACACATCCCATGTCTTGGATACTCAAATTGCTGGAATTGTTGAAGTGTTTGCAGAGTTGTAGACTAGATCTTCATTTTACTTGGTTTCAGGAGAGATAGGACTATATCTAGCTAAGGTACAAGGTCATTGCTTATTTCATATTAAAAATGTTGAAACTGTTCCACGGAATATCTTGAGAATTGGATCTGAGTCTTGTTATTATTGTTCCACTGCCATCTTTTCTGGTCATGTTTAGGAGCAATACTTAAAAACCTCCAGAGGTATGTAGTGAGGACCTCAGTATTTCCTCTTCAATTAGATATGTGAGACTTTCAAAATACTAATATTCTAAGCTTGCCTTTTCTTCTTCAGGCAAAAAATGGCATACAGGATATGAAATGCTGTTCCCTTGAACCTGACTGGATATATTTCCATCCAGATATGTCAGGTAGAATAATCCACGTGGGACCAAATTTGATAAAGTATGAGCCTCTTTTTTTTCCAAATCTTACTTTTCTTCAGAGCAGAAGTTGCTTAAGTGCATAAATTCTGTAGTTTGACAATTTGCAGACCCAAACACTGATCAAACTATAGAAACTGTATAATTTATTAATTTGTCAGAAGATCTGGTAGAAACATCTGCAGATTTCTATGTGATGAATGTCGGCACTGGAGGCCACAGTCTAGATTTTTACATGAAAAATGTTCAAGGACCACTGTGTTAAAATTTCATTGACAAACAGAAATTACAGAAGTAATTAATTTCCATTTCACTTATTTCTGATGTTTTGATGTACCTGATTTTAAAAAATGATATAGAAATGTTGTAGGCAGATTAGAATGCATGACTGACTTTGCAATTTCTGTTTCTTTTGTAGAGTGTTGAAGCTTAAGGAAGTTAAAAATCATACAGATCAAATGGAGATTGCAGAAGATTTTACGATTGTAGCCAACAGAGAAAACTGTGTGAGTTTAGTGTCTGAGATCACAATGTATGATTTTGAGCAATACACAGAGGTTTTGCATATATGAGTAATCACTGTATTTTATAGGCTTCATTCAAGATTTATTGAAAGATATTTTGTGTCTTCATTGGACTTCAAGCTGTAGGAAAAAATTGAAAACAGTAACACTTTCAGGATAGATTTCTGCAACCTCCAGTCTTTTCTTTAGTTTTCAGCATTCTTTATGGTGTTCAGTATCACATGTATCATATATAAAACATGCTTAAAAGATGGTAAGAGATTTACTTCAAATGAGGGTGCCACTAGGTGATAATTGTGTGCCTCTCTGGTGCTCAGGCAAGTCGATCATACAAATGCTAGAAGCGTTTCAGGTCTCTCATAACTTAGGGGTAGTCTTCGTAAGACAGCAAAGACAATACATTGCCTCTCAAAATCTATTTCTTTTCCTGGCCATGCACACACATCATTCTCTTGCGACAGGTTTGGCATTCATCTAACCCTTAGTGAGCCAAATCAGTACACTAACATAATAGAAGAGGTGAGAGCTTTTCTGCTTGCTTGGTGAGCTGAACCGGAGCAGAACAGAATCAGTGGATCAGAAGAGTGCAGGAAGGTAGAATCAAATGGTGAGGAGATGATCTAAAGCTACTGGTAGAATAGAGCTCTTAAATCATCTCCATTGTTTCGTGAAGTCTTTTGTGATACAAAATCACAAAGACAATCTCACGTCAAAGAGAGCACACTTGTGAAGAAAAATTTTTGATAGTGCCTGGAACTGTCATTTTACTTCAGCAGACAAGGTTATGTCTTACCTAAAAGCAAGTTTTTATAGTTTGAGTGCTGTAAAATGCCTGGAAATCAGTGATACTAATTTTGAAGCTTTTGCAGAAGAAAGGTTTATGTATTAAAAATATACACAAACTCGGGAATAAGTCTTCCATTGAATTCATAAACTGAAAGCTAGGTCATCTCATGGCTTGCCATACTGCTTTTTTGGGGTTTGCTTAGATAATTCTGTTATAATAAGAAAAAAAATAAGAATCTTAATCTTGTTTGTGCTGTGCCTGTTTTAACCTAGTTTTGAATGTTTCTGGTGTTAATGAAGCCCAGGGGAAGCAGCTGTGGTGGTTTAGGATGCTACTGTCCCTTCCACAAGAGTTTGAGAAACAAATTGGTGGTGACTTAGCTGTGTCAATTCTCATTCCAGTATCTTGGTTCCAGTCATATCTGTTCTAAAAATTATGGTAGCTGAGAACCTTTGCCACCTCTGCAGGACTGAGAACCTCTGAATATGAGTAAATATCAATAATATTTCAGTTAAAGTCACCGAGTTCATAAAGAAGATAATAGGGCTGTGCATAGCTAATGAGTGAAACAAGGTCCGAGAGATTTTTTAAAACAGAGTCATAAAGCAAAATATATGAAATTGTCAAACAGATGGAAACTAAAATGCTCCGAAGTCTAGAGACACTTCTTTATGTTTCTCCAAAGGTGAACAACACTGTTACAGTAACAGCTTCTGGCCGAGTGGTGAAAAAGCGTTTTAACTTGCTGGATGATGATCCAGAACAAGAGGTAAGTGATACAGTGAGTAAGACACTTCATGGATTACTTTAGATGCTTAGCTAGCCAGAAGTCATTCTTGTTTCAGGTTCAGTGGGTAACCAGCTGTGTATATATTTGAGTTCTTTATTCCTCTTCTCTGTCTTTGTCTTCTTAACTTCTAATTGCTTCAAATGCTCTCTGTCATCTTTTCTCATGAGCTGATATTTGAGCTTTGGATTTTCTCTTTCTTGTAAGAACTGATCTTATGCCCCACGATACCATCATAACTCCATGTGACTGCAGTGGCACAGAAAGGAGATATTAATGTGACAAACCATTACTCTTTTTTCCATTCAAATATCTCCTTTAAACATTTCTTATAAAGCATTTTATGAAATGAAAGAAACTTCCTTTTTTTCTCTGCTTTAGCTTCCTCACGTCTTTGATGTAGTATCTCTGAATTTTGTTTTTCTCTCCCAGTTACTTTGAGTAGATTGCAGGAAAAGGTATTTAACCCTTTTCCTTTAAGTAACTGCTTCTTGAGAATGAAAACACCACATGCCTTGGTGTTGATTTCTCAAGAGGTTATGAGAGTATTTTTTAGCTCTCTATCTAGAGCTGGAGCTATAATTGACATAAACACAACAGTTAAAATGCATCAGTTCCTAGCAGTCACTTATTTTTTTCTGAGAAAATAGATTTTACTATTATAAAAATACAGCACAGTCCAATACGACCCTCAAGGGTCTGCAGTTCATTTCTATCCACTTTTTCTTTTACCCATAATAAAAATAGTCTGCACACTATTTTTTTCCCTGCTATTATACTTTACTCGTGATTCAGTAGATGTTTTTACATTATGGAAGAAGAAGAGTGGTTTGAATTTAAAGAGGACGTCACAGTGAAATAAAGGCAATTAAGTTAGTTTACAATCTTTACGTTTTGGTCTCAGTTCTTCACTGACGCATACTCTGGAGCAAGAGAGAGCTCTAAACAGAACATACAGCTATTTATGTGAACGGAATTACCCTAATGTACTCATACTCTCAAAACCAGTGAAGGTTTTAAGCTACGCTGTCTCTTAACATGTCTGCTTCAAGAGCTTAAATGTATTTCTTCTGCCACCTTAGAAGTACTTCTTTTCTATTTCCTATATATCATGTATAAAATACATCTACTTGCACATTAGGATTTTTCAGAATATCACTTTCTTTTCTCCTTCTTAAGGAATTTCACTGAAATACATGGGACAAATCATGTTGGCAAAGATGCTTGTTGGGTATCAGGCTCCCAAAATTTTCTTTGTCAGACCAGAAGACTTAACTAGAATTTTTCCAATTCTGCTTTCACCTGAAAGAAAAAAGAACTATCCAATTTAGGTAGAGGGGAATGTGAATTTATGTTTGATTTCTAAACTTAAAGTTTTGTTTTTCCTAAGACATTCAAAATTGTGGATTATGAAGATGAATTGGATTTGTTATCCACTGTGGCAGTTACTCAGATAGGAGCTGATGGAAGAGCTCACCTTGACTTTCATTGTAATGAACATGGGATTCTACTTAAGAGTATTCCATTACGGGAGCCCTGGGATGTGGTGAGGAAAATTCCTGTCTTTTGTTCACAGCCTCTTCCCCATACTCATTTACCTACCATTTTTGTTCAGATTTGAAGCAAATATATAAATAGTGTCACGGAGGGATGAGGTTTGTATAAAATAATAATCACAAACTAATACTGTAAGTATTCCATCAGACAGTGGTTCATTTATCTAAAAATCTCCACTATTTGAAATTACAATTTTTTTGTTGTTGTTGTTTGATTTGTTTGGGTTTTTTGTTTGAGGGAAGGGTTGTCCTTATGTATTTCTGAAGTAGTTATCAACTGAAATACTCGCCCTATGGCTAGTTTCATCCAATTAACTTTAGAACTTGTAAATAATTTCACTAGCTTAACTTGAACTACTCATGCATAGAATTAGGCATGGACTTCCCTATGTATATATTTGGAGAGATGGAATGGGCTGTTCATACAGTCCAAGTTCAGGTGGACATCCAGCTTCGATGGCCTGAAGTTTTCAGCGCCTTTGCACCTCTTTTATCATTGACTGCATTTTATCATCGACTGCATAGGCAACTTGGGATCTTAAATCAGATGCATCTAATTGCAGTAGATGCCTAAAATAGGTATGTGAGAAACCTCTCAAAGTTCTAAAATTCTGTCGTTTATCTGGAAGGGCCGTTTCTCTATATCCACACAAAATTCCTGCCTGATCATGGAAGTCACCAATGTTAAATATTTTTTATTCCTCATGGAAAATGGTATGGATATTAGCAAGTTGTGAAAATAGAGACTAAAATCTGAAATTTTTTTTTCTCATTTCAGACTTACAGTCATGAAGTTTACTTTGACAAAGACCTTGTATTACATATAGAACAGAAGCCTAACAGGAGATTCAGTTGTTATGTTTACCAAATGGTCTGTGATACTGCAAAAGATGATTAATATTCAAGCCATGAAAAAACAAAGTGTTTTGTAAAAAAGGAGGAGAACTTTTGAATATATTTAAACCATAAACAACAACTACAGAGACTTCAATTTGGATGTTATTTAAGGACTCCATACATAAGAAGCAGTCAACTACTGTTTTTCTGGCAGGATTTAATCTTAACATTTTGTATTACTAGAAGACGTTTGGGTTTGTTTTTTTTCCTGTACACTTGCCTGTAGTCCATAATGGCTTTTCATGTATTCACCAGTTCCACATTAATGCTAGATGCAGCATTTATTGCTTCTCTTCAGCAGTAGGATTGAAATCCTGGACATCAAGGAGAAAGATGTGGACTTACTCATTATCTACCATCTGCTGTGATCTGTCTTATGTAGTTTTACCTATGCAACTCTAATATAGACTGTCAATTAAACAAAGTATGTAAAATTGTCTAGAATAAATTTTATATGTAGTATGAAAATTGCAGTGTTACTTTTAAACCAGTTAAACAAAATCCTTCTCTTGCTTTTGTGTGAAAAATAAAATCACGCAGGTTTTCTGGTTGTGTATGTGTTGGTTTAAAGAAGAATATTAATAAATTATGTATTTTACTGTCTTTTTAATATATCTTTTAATATAATTTTGCAGAGATATGTAACATCAAGCAATGTTCTGGTTCTCCCTGTGTCAAGGGTCAGGAGTTGTTCAGTCTGAGCCAAAACTTCCAGCTGCTCACCTTCATCACTCTTTGCATCCTGTCTGATTTAGGGCAGTGCCATGTGGTATATTCAGAATCTGCAGAACGCACACTTCCATTTTAAAGTAAAAAAATATCCACAACGAAACACAAGCTGTAGACTTCATGGTGATGGAGTGTTTCTAAATGCAAGTCAAAGATGGGCTCAGGAGAGTAGCTTTGGAGGGGATGACCAACATCTAATTTCTCACTACCACCACCATCATCATGAGCGTAGTAATTTTAAATGCAAATCTTTTTACATCAAGCTTTACTAATTAAGTATGCCTTGTGGCAGCCCACCTGAATCAACTGCTTTTACTTCAAGTGAATTTTTTAAACTCATCCACCAGAAAAAAACTTTACTTTGCCAGGAGGGTTTATATGTGAGCATTTTTTGGTCTCTGTTGCTGGCAGGAGTGTACTGTTGTGCAGTGTCAAATCAATAATTTGAATTAATGCATTAGATCTGACTTGTAGACCTATAGATTGATGTCCATTTATGATAATTCTAATTATCATAATTATATAATCAATTATAAAATAACACTTACATTTCGTGTAAATTAGGTACTTGGAAATCTCTTATACAACCTGAATGTATAACCTGAATGAGTAACTGAAAAATGGAGAAGTTCTGAGGATACCCATGTGGTTTCCATTACAGAGGAAAAAATATTTTTGTGCACATGCCCAGCATAATTATCTGCAAGCACCAAAGTGTGACATTAGTACAAGAGGGGGGAAAAAAGGCTTGGGAAAAACAGAAGTAACTTTTTCAAATGTAGTTTTATTTCCCATTTATAAATTCAGAAATTAAGAATAAAATAGAGAACACAAAAAATTTCTTCACTTCTCATAGGCAATAGCTTTATGATCAGGAAATCCATTTAGTGATAGTTTTTTGTTTTACAAAAGTTGGACTAAGGAACTATTAGCGTGAAGTTGTGAGTTCCCTTACTTCTGGGTATTTCAAGGGGTGCTTAGCACTCATGCCGTGGCTTCCAGAGTCTGCAGATAAAGCCTCAATTAATTATTTCAAATGCAGTCTCGAGTGCATACTTTAAAAGATCAAAGCTGAAAAGTTCATGCTTCCATTATTTTCACTAGCACTAGATGCCCAAGGGAAAAGAGATTATATTATACATACAGAGAGACATGTAAATATATATGTGAACTGTAAAGGTGAGTAAAGACTCAAACGTGTAATTCAAGCACAGAGTTGAAGGGATCTTAGTCACTGTTGCCAGCATTACCAATTAGGTAATTTCATCCAAACTTTCTGCATTTTCAGTGTGAAAAATGTTCCTTTATTCCTTTATTTGTTTCTTTCTGGATATGTCTAGTTACTTTAACAGCACAGTTTCTTGCTCGCTTTATTCTCGTTTTTTATTTTGCTCTTGTTATTCAGAAAAATACCATTTATATTACTTAACAGTAACTGAAGACTGCCAAAAACTCACCAGCAAAATTTTTCCTTATGGAACTGTAACCACTATCCCACATGATGGAACAGCTAATAAACAAATTAATTTGCTTCCCAGTTAAGATGAAGGTTGTTAATAGAAATACTTGCTAGAAAGGACACCCGCAGAGGGTGGCACGTAGGCTGAGTGCTTTCTGAAGGAACAGTCATGAGGAACTGCTGTCAGCTGCTCAAAGCAAGGTCTCTGGGCACTCTGCCGGCAAATGGCAAAATGTTGGTCTAGTAAGTAAAAAGGTCATGGACTAGTGAATTCGTGTGGGATTTCACCTAGACTTGTTTGATACAAGCTTTCTGCTGTTGCCAGAATGAACAAAACCTAAATGATAAGAACAAAAAAGGGGAGGAAGTAGTAAAAATGTGGTTTTCTAAGGCTGAACCGCAAAAGAATATATGGAACAGCAACTGAGCTCTTTCTTAACTGCCAAGTATTGCTACAGCCACGAGTACAAAACCTTTAAGGAGTATTTTTTTTCTGGAAGGTGTGTGAATTGATCTGATATGTATGTAGTAATGCCTCACCAATAATAATTGCATTGAATCAACATGAATTTCAGTTGTCTTTGATACGCAGACTGAATAGGTTATGAGTACTGAAAGAAGGAAACAAGGATTCCAGCATTTAAATCAGTGTTAGAGATATTTAAGGGAACATATTTTTTTTGCAGCTATTTCACAATCTTAGATTTTCAAAGAGGATCACTTGAAGCTTTCTGGTTGCTAGACTTGGCATTTACGCAATTGTAGCTTTAGTATTTATTTCTGCTTTACTGAGGTTACAAAATGATGACCAAAATAAGCTTCAGGAGCTCCAAAAGAATTTTGTGTCAATGCATTCTAATGTTTATGGATTGGATAAATTTAAAGTAGTTAAAGTGCTTGCTTTGGCTAGTAAAAGATTACCATGAACTGTAAAAATAAGTTGGGTTTCTTTCTTTTTCTTTCCTTTTTTTTTTTTTTTTCTTTTTTTTAATAAAAGAAACTACGAATCCTAGTGTAAGAGTTACAAGGATGCAATTGTTAAGAATTGCTTGGTATAGGTTAATAACTCATTTAGTAACCTGGGAGTATAAATGCCTTATTCCTGCCTGCATGGAGAAGAAAATTGGGTTCTTGGGAATATTATATTTTTAGGGAAGAGTAAGTGCACATTCTTGTCAGGAAGAGAAAACGGAAGCATGGAAGGGGAAACTAAAATTCACTGGAATTACTCCACAGAGTGGTTAAAGAGCTCTGGCTTAGCTGAGATGCTGCAGGAGAAGCAATGCATTCCACATGACAGGATTGCAGGCTCTCCAGACAGTCCCCAGCAAGAGCTGCTTGCCAGAAGACAGAAAGGAAAATTATTCTGTTACCGTGTTTACTTGAATGCTCCACATTTAGACTCATACATTGGCAGTTTTTCTGATTATATCTGAAGTGAGTCTCAGCTTTGGGTATGTACTATGTGTGTTGCCTGCCTCTAACATGCAACTTGCAGCACGGTCACAGCATGTTTCCATGCTTTGGGGCACTGGAGGTCTATGAAACTCCTGAATGTTGATACCATGCTCTTCCTGCTCCTTCTTTGTACTGCCTGGAAGCTGGTTTGATTTTATGACTGCCTTAAGAACATTTTGGTTTGTGGACCAAAGCAGCATACTTCCCACATTTCTACTTCAACAAAATCACTTTTTTTTTTTCCCCACTTCACCATGACATCTCAATGATCAGCTATCTGGACAGAGAAGAAAAAATGGGATTCCAAAAGTTTATTATTTGTATTTGATAAAGATGTGTAGAGGCCCAGGTGGAATTTCCCAGTCAGTGCCTAGGAACTGAATATATAGGAAGGGCTGGTTTCTCTTGATGAGATCTGCTCTGAGCATAAAAAAAGTGCACATCCTGCCTTTCTCTTGTCATTGAGTACATACTCACTGGCAAGGCTGCTCAGTGGTGGGGAACAAATTGAGAAAGCACAAGCCAAATAAAAACCTGCAAGCAGTAAAATTTAATAATTCTGCTTTGACAATTCCAACTATTGCCCTGGAGTTCCACAATTTTAAAATACTTTAACAAAATATTTTAAATTATTAGAAAAATATACTACTACTCACAGAAGCAAAATGTTTATGGATTGAAGAACAACAAAGAGTTTCAAGGCACAGGTAAAACAATGACTGGCCTATAACCAGTATAGAATTTTGGACGAAAGCTGCACTATATGCTTTATTTTATCTCAGCAAACACTCTCTCCAGGGTGGAAAATAAGTAAAAATTATTTTTGGGAAGAGTCCCATCCCATAGTTATATTTTTTTCAAAGACAAATTAGTGATGCCCTCAATGGCAAAGGTCACATGGTTCTGTTGCTTAGGCACGGAACTCAGTACCAAAAAGAGTAGAAGGATCATTCTGGTTTGATTGTGCCATTCAAACACTAATTATTTAAACTTCTTTGCTAGAATTACTCCTGGTAAGATAACTTCTACAGGGGTATTTCTAAAGCTTCCACAAAAGTCAGTTAAACTAGCTACCAGAACAAACCTGACTGGACTATCTCAGCACTTTTGTTTGTTTCCAAGCCGAACAGCCATCAGCTTCTGAAAAACTCATCCAAATGCTCTAAGGGATACTTCAACCTGTTCTAAGGCTTAGATCTTCAATGACTTGTCCAGCATGAAAAAACAGAGATAAAGTTGTAGCTGGTAAAAGAGACTGTAAACTCATTCTAAGTAGAGCTCTGACAACTCAGTTACTGGTCACTGGAAACTAGAAATAGTTCCTGTATTAAAAAAGTTACATCAGAAGCACAAAATCATGACCTATGCTGACAGAGTGTGTTGCTTAGACAAGCATTTGTGTACACTTATGTCTAGGCTGCTGCTCTCAAAATATATGAATGGTAATAGCAACACTGACAGAAGTTCCCAAGTACTGCAGGCACCACACAGACAGGAATCCATGGCTGCCTCTTCAAAATAATCTGTGAATCTCTGTTTCTGTTTTGTACGTCTTATTTTGTCTGTCTACTTTGTAGGTTCTTCCAGGTCTGAAGTCACAATTATCCTATATCTGACAATGTAGCCACACAAGCATTGAAGAACCGTCTGAGCGGATTGCATGTTTATGTGGGGGTGGAAACTCAACATGATGCAGCTGACTGCTGAGGGCTGGATGACGCATTTGATAATCTGTTTGGAAAATAAACCTCCACTGGCATAAAAACGAAACCATCCTAGGGCTTACAAGTCTCTTGGATCAATGAACACCTGCTTCTGTTAACCATTACTGTGGATAGGTTCTACAGCAGTAGAACCTATTCTTTCCCAGAACCTCTGTTTTTTCCCAGAACTCTGTTCTTTCCCAGAGCCTCCACCTCCTAGAGAAAATGATTTTTTCCAGTACATTACCAACTCTGTCAAGTGTGAACTCCCCCTTAGCAGTTCTGTTGGGACATAAGCTAATATGCACATTGTAGCTGTGCTAAGGATTGCTTCGGATTCTATACCAATCTGACATTTGCATCAGGTAGGCAAGAAGAGGTGGAAGAACAGGAAACAAGGAGAAATACAGGCAGGAGCTACTAACTGTTCTGCCTGAAATCTCCTCTGTATTCCAGATGTTCCATAAGGAACATTTCACATTATTTAACAACTTATTTTGCATTTTATTCTGCTTTGGTTTATGTAACAATCTGTAAGCTTTCGCATTTCTTCAATTCTGTCTTTAAAAAAATTAATTAATGGTCCGTTGGCAAAACTGGGCCTCATTTTTCAGTTCAATAAAATTTTGTGTTTGCTCTTGTTATTTGCTGCTTAACAGGGTAAACCGGTTTGAGCCTTAGGAATTCATGAAAGTCTTCTGAGAGATATAGTTTTAGGCATAACTAAAATCCACTTGAGTAGAAGGTTCCTATATGGGACTGTTGGGGTACTGGGTGTAATGCAAGCTTGTTGGAATCAGTGGGAACTGGAAGCATTTTGCAATCGTGAGATTTAGGTTCATAGGAATATTTATGTCAGTTTTTAGGCTTTACAGAGACAAAAGTAATTTTATTAGACCACCCCATATAACTGGAAAGAATGGACACATTTTGGAGCCTCTGAATGCCTTTTTTTTTTTTTTTTTTTTTTTGAATTTTATATAATTTTTGTGATTCCTTGCATGGAACTGGCAAGTACCATGAAAATGATGCTTTGCAATCTGTAACATTTCACCATCAATCTGCAGGTTTTACAATACTCTTTAAGTAAATACTAATTTTTAAAAAATATAACAAAGATCATTTGATTGCTTAAAAGACAGAAAGTAAAGGATTCCAAATAAGTAGAGAAAAATACCCCAAAACGGATCATATATAAATCCTATTCTGTTTAACACACATGATATTTTTTGTGCATAGGTAGGCAGATCTATAGATTTATTATATGCTGGTTTGCATGTAAAGAATAAAAAGATTCACTTCATTTAATAATACATAGAAAACATAGTAAAATTTTTATGACCATAGTATTGAGATGACCTGCATGCATATCATAAACTAATGACAATCTGGCATCCTTGGAAGTTCATGCATGAATGCATTCATAAGAAGATTCAGGGCTTGGATCTTTACTTCTCCCAGATGCTGTGACTTGTGAAACTTAGCAATATCAGTCTTATCAGTTCTAGTTCCTATTGTGACTAGAATGAGCAACTACTTAAATCCTGAGGGCAGGTCACACCAAATACATGCAAATTAAAGCTAAACATCTTTATACAAGTGATGCTCAAGTGAAGCTTTTCTTTAAAACATCAGAGCCCATCATCTGTTTTTAGGAGATTAGAGAGAATAATGAAGAAATATATTTGCATCCCCTTCCAATCTGGCCTGTCTCTGTGTAGATGTTTCCAACACTTCAGTAAGTACGGTGTTTCAATTGGCAATATTTTACTGAAACTATTTTAAGTTCCATAAAACTGTTTCCTTTCATTTTTTTAGGCCTCAATCTGAGTGTGAGATACCAGACAACTCAAAGACTAGCCAGAGTAAATAGTAATTTTTCTCTCAATCACTTAATGAATTTCTAAGTCATATGCATTTCAATACTATATATATTTTAAAAGTAAGCTTATCAAATACCAGAAAAGTAGGGCTGAATATATGTTTGGGCATAGCCTCCCACTGAGAGGAGAAATAGAAACATTGTTCTCAGCACCCTGGAATGCCCAAATTAGGAACAATCTAATCTTAGAGAAGTTCTGGGGAATTAGGTAAGGGATGTAACTCAAACAAACAGGATGTAAACTGAGCTCTGTGTACCCAGACAAGACAAAGAACCAACATTTTTGGCGATGAAACACAGTGACGCTGTGCCTGATTAAGAACGGAGGTCAAGACAACGAAAAAGACTCGGAAGGAACAAAAACGGACTTCCAATAGGGGTGCGACGATGTAAAACAAACTAATGAATATGTATTAAGCAAGACTATCTAATGAATATGTAAACAGTGTGTGCAATAAAAAGCCCTGTCTCTGTCATTTGGCACGTTCGATTAGAGAAGCGATCCTCCAAACGTCAAGTGTGCTGAATGAAGAAGAATGCCTGCTTTTTAATACCTACAAATTGGTGTTAAGAGTTTATGTCTGCCGCTTTTTGGTATCACTACTACATTTAACAGGCTTCAGAGCCAGATGAATGTTCTTAAGCAAAGTAAAAAGTGAATGAATACATGATTTGACAAAACCGGTCGAATCTATCATGTTCTATTTTTGGCAGGTGCTGCCTGTTGACTCTTTTGCATTTTGTTTTATTTCTGTCTGTTTCCCTGTCTAACTTCCCTGCAATGGGCCCTTTTAACTTCCTGTTGGAATTGTCTTAAATTTCTTAGACAGCACACATTTGAGATATATATATATGCTATTCAACAGAAGGATGTCCACATCCTCCTGCATACTTAGACCAGACTCAAAACATGAAACTAGTTAGTATCTGTTCCACTTTCGCAGCATTCAGTGAAAGGGGGCTATCATGCGGGAAAGCCGTGCCCCAAGCACAGTCAAGTCCATCAGTATCTTTAAGTGCGCTCCTCCTACTCGGCATTTTCTGTGTGCTCTGGCTGCCTCTTCGTCACAGCAGCGCTCCTGCTTTATCTGTATGTGCTTATGGCTGTAGTGGCTTATCTTTATGGCAGGTCTGTAAATTCCCCAGACTCCGCTACAGCCTCCTGCACAAAACCCGCGACCATCTGCCGGGGGGAGCGCAGTGGGGCCGCCACCCTGGAAAGGGACAGGCTGACATAGGGAATTCTCTTCTAAGACGGAGTTCTGAATGCGAGGGGGCACTCGGACCTTGCGAAAACTGTTAAAGGGGGGAAATAAAAGAAATGAAAAAAGGCAACACCTTCCTCTCCAAAAAGCGGCGCTGGGGCGGCGGGCGGGGAGGGCGGAGGGGCTCGGAGTGCCGCCCCGCTCCCGCCCCTCGGCCCGTCCCGTCCGGTCCCCTTGGTCCCGACCCCGTCCCCGCCCGGCCGCCCTGCCCTCCTGCGCGGCGCTGCCTCGCTGCGCGCACGGGCCGCGGAACATGGTGGACTACGGGCGGTTCTTGGCGCTGCTGGCCTCGGCGCTGCTGGCCGGCTTCGTGTCCGTCATCCTCTCCCTCGTATGGGTCTTCCACTACCGCGAGGGGCTGAGCTGGGACGGCGGCCCGGCGGAGTTCAACTGGCACCCCGTGCTCGTCATCACCGGCTTCGTCTTCATCCAGGGCATCGGTGCGGCGGGGGCGCGGCGCGGAGCGGCGGGGGAACCGGGGCTGTCCGGGGGGCTGTCCGGGGGAGAACCGAGGCTGTCCGGGGCAGAACCGAGGCTGTCCGGGGCAGAACCGGGGCTGTCCGGGGCAGAACCGGGGCAGCCGGGGCGGCGGGAGCGGAGCCCGCGGGCGGGTGACAGCGGGAGCGCAGCGGTCGGTCCGCGCTGTACGGACCGAGTGGTTCAGGGAAGCCAGCAGTCCCCGAGAAGAGACAAAGAGCCCCTTGTAATAAGCCAGAACTTGTACGTATGGGGGTTTTGTTTTTGGTTTTTTTTTCCCTGCAAGCACTTGTTTACCCTGGCCGGGGATTGCCGTGCACTTTGAGGAATACTTGGGAGGTGTGTTTTCCTAGGCAGCCTGAATTTATGCGAGTTGAGAATCTAAATCCCAGAAATGCTGCCCTAGGAAAGTTTCACTTTTGGCTCCCTCCCATGTCCCAAGAGGAGAAAGGAAAGTTCAATACCACAGAAGCTTGATCCAAGACCGGGTTTTGTGCCAGAGAAAATGTAGCACCATAAGCACCGTTAAAATGCAGTTCTTCAGCCCAGACTTAGCATAGGTTATTTTGTAAAATACATTTAACTGTTTACCATTACACTTAGAAAATGAACAGTATCCTTGTTTCCATCCCACACAATTAGTATGTTGGGTCTTAGGTGCAAGACTTGTTCCTTGAGGCCAGCAGGAATACTGGAGTTGGAACTGTTTTTTTTGCTGTTGGCATAATTGACTAATTTCAATAAAACAACTAAATTAGATGCACTGTAGTTGACAAACTGTCAGTTTAGGGAAGAGAAATACAATGCTTTCAGTAAAGTTTGAACTGCAGATAATGATAGAGCACCACAGAAGTGCTTATCTAGCCTGTGAATATAGTCTAACTGGAGCTAAATATTGCAGAAAATAAGATCACTGCACTGTACCTTTAAAATCCTGAAATTTGGGAGTGTAAGTTTATGCTAATGGCATTAAAAAGTAATGGGAAAATTTGACAGAGAGCACAGCTTCCAACAGTAATTTTTTTATAACCTTAGTGACACAATTCTTGCTAGTTTCAATATGAGGAGAACTAAGTGAAACATTAGTAAATGGCCCAAGAAGGGCAAATAAATACTGCAGAGAACAGTGGAAATAGTCCCACAGTTTTAGTGGGACCACTTAATAGTACCACTGAGTTTTAGAGGGAGAGGATGGGGAAGATTTTACTGCTTTTAAGGAATGAAGAACCTCTGGAGACATACAATATAAATGTAAACAGGAGTAATTTTTTCTTTGTGTTAGAAGATAAACTCGAATTTTGTCTAGACAAACTTAGAATGTAATTTTTAATAATCTTATTTACATTTGCTTCATTGCTGAATGATATATTGCATTCATCCAGCCAGAAAACTTGTCCAGTACATCTGGGCATTCATTTCAGTGGAACGTGTTGTTTGCATCACGTGTGCTTGCTCGCTCTTCGGCAGGACCCCAGCCAGTCAAGAGGTTGGAAGATGCCAAAGGCTGTCTAGTTCTGGCAATGAAGGGAATGTTGTAATTTGAACATACACTGTAAATTTATTTTTTTTTCAATGGGAGTGAGGATGTTCTCAGTTTTGTGGCTTCAAGTTACAACCTACTATTGAGCAATAAACAGTATTTTGAAGTTCTACATAATATTGCTCAATAGGAAGTGTAATTTCAGGCTATAAATAGGCAATGAAAATCACCTGTTGACTTCACTAAGATCTATTCTACTTACTGTGCTCAAGCTACTGGTTTTTTATATAAGCATAGAATTTTTAAAGAAAATAGGGGGAGGTTTTCTGCAGTTTTTTCCTATGCATTTTCTATTTTTTTTATCTGAAACTTGTTTTTTCCCGTGTCATGGAGAAAGGGTGTTCCCTCAAACCTTCTGTAGGTAAGGATATATGTAAAGTAAATGGAAGTTTACCATAGCTAAAAACGTCCACATATACAAGGACTTCCTTATAATAGCTCATGATTTGGGGAAGATATCCTGTGATATAACAAGAAAAGCAGCTTTGGAGACTGAAGGAGTATTGTAGTAAATCAGATGAAATATCAACAGATAAGATAGCACTGTGAATCTGATTCAGATTTGACTGACAAAAGTCTGCTACTGAATTGAAAGTAATTTGGATGAGAGTGGAAAATCAGATACCTCTTTGGACATATACAAGAAAAACATGTCTTTAAGTAGTTAAAAGTAGGATATCTAAAAAAATCTTGGTTAAATTTTTGTGAAGGATTCTAAATAATAACAAAACCAATTGTTTCTTGGATTTGTTAATCTATACAAAGGATAGATATGTTGTATTGTTGGTCTGTAGGAGGTAGAAGGGATGACTATAATATAATATGCATACTGGGAAGTAGATGTGACCTAATAAAAGTGTCGTATATATCTTGTCAATCTAGTGAAAAAGCTGTAGGCATGTTAATACTAAGACTTACTATTTGTGGTTCAGCACCTATGGGTAAACAATACCTCACAAAACACTGTCAGTGCACGGTAATTGTCCACAAGATTTTCTAGACTAAAACCGGGAAAAACACAGGCTATAAAACTCTGTGTGCATATTAGTACAGCAACATTATTGAAAATATTAAGGAAAAAACACAAGGAAAAAGTGAGCTTTAAGAAGAGCTTGAAGGAATAGTAGTGTGATAGACTGGGTTAAATAAATAAATTTACATGTGCAATTGCTGAACAGTGACTATAGACTCAAGGCATGCTCCAAAGAAATATTTGCATGATAGTTCATGTTTGGCCTGCAAATTATTAGTCCTTTCACAGGACTAACTAAGAAACCCATCAAGATATGCTGTGGTATAATTGATTTTTGAGAATTTTCCATTACCTTATAAAAGAATATATTCTTTTTCTACAGAGATGTGACAATCTCTGTTGCAGACTGAGGAGCAGCATGGTGGCTTTTGGGTTGTGGAAGACTGAATAAAGAGTGAGTCAGAACAAGGAGGGTGGGGTAGTCTTTGTCTCCCATCCTCAGATCAGTTTTCTACTGTTTTATGAGTCACATGTAAGCTCTATATAAGAAAGTTGTAGGCTGACGCTGTAAATCTTGAAAGGTGCTTGGAACATTAATATTCCTAATCATATATGATTTATAAATATCATATAACTTGTATTTTAAACAGTCTTAAAACATGAGGGTGTAGCCTAACATCAGCAGTATATTAATAAAGGAATACAACAGGAATGATACTTAAGAGTGCTTACACAGAAGAAAGAAGGAAAAATTCAGGTTTGCAACATCACCATGTGGCTTTATGGAGTCAGTTAAACTTCATCGGTATGGATGAAGTTACTTAGGTGGGTGAGACAGTCTAACACCTCGCTATGGCTGAAATATTTCTGCTTTTTTCCTCTCCTTCTCCCTTTCAGCTCTCTCCTTGACTCAGACTTCATCTGGGTTGGTTTGTGCCAGCTCTGGCCATTATCGGACAGCTGGCCCTTGCCAGACACATAAACCGAATTAACTAGTAGAAAATTAACACACACAACCACACACCCACACACCCACACACCCCAAGTCCATTTTTTACTCGAATAAAAAGTTGGATTGCCTGCATGAAGGGTCTCTGAACTGCCACAGATGGGAGAGGGGAGATGGTGAACAATGTGCAAGAGCAAGGAGAAGGAGTGTAAATCTATTTTAAAACAAGCATGGTCTTTCATCTTGAAATCACAGCTAAGGATAATGCTTGCTCTGGATTATCTGACACACATGATTACTTTTGCTTCAAACATAACAAAACATTTGTTCAAAGGAAAGATAATTACATGCTGGAGTTCCTAACATCCAGTGGACTGCA
This sequence comes from Margarornis squamiger, assembly GCA_035222235.1. Lineage (NCBI taxonomy): Eukaryota > Metazoa > Chordata > Aves > Passeriformes > Furnariidae > Margarornis > Margarornis squamiger. The sequence continues at coordinate 20,351,080 of JAWWTY010000160.1, forward strand.
GAATTCTCAAGAACTGGAAGGGAAAATGACTGGTGATCTGGAAGGGTCTCATCAGAGGCAACTTGTGAAGATGCCACTCTCTTGATGAGCTTAGTTTAAGTCCCTTCGAAATCATAAATGGGCACTTCTTGATTCTGGTGTTAAAGTGGGCATTCAGAACTTTCCAAAGGTAAGAAACAGGATTAGTCAAGAAAGAGCAGAAGAGGAAACAGGAGGAGTGAAAAGGAGTATTCCTTTCTGCCAGCTGTGAGGTGCTGTGCAGTGCAGCCCCAGTGCACTCGCAGAGCCATTCTGTGTACCTTCTGAGGTGGAAGGCCATCATGGCTAGGTTTCGTGAATCAAGATTTGAGAAGGGCTCTACCCATGCTTGTTGCAAGCATGCTGATGGCTAAAAAGGCCAGTGCAAGATAGGCACACCTGGCTGCAAAAGGCACAGCAGAAAGTCTCCAAGGGCAGTATTGGCAAGGCACAGTTCTTCCTCCGTTGTTTTTTTTCCCTCAAGACTGACTCTGCATGTGCTCTCAAAGGAAGCAGCAGCATTATAGATGGTGTGTCCTCATTTCTCCCGATTGGAGGCCAGAGTAGACCATTGATGGTGGTCAGTATGGCCAAGGCTGAGGTATTGTTTCAGGGAGTCCTTGTGTCTCCTCTTCGGGGCTCCTCTCTTGCAGCAGCCGGTGGCGAGTTCCCCCTAGAGCACAATCTCAGGGAGGCAGTGATCCTCCATCCTGGAGATGTGCCCTGCCCAGGACAGCTTCCTCAGCAGCATGGCCTCAATGCTGGTGATCTCTGCCTGTTCAAGGACAGACACATTAGTCACGTAATCAGACCAGTGGGTGTTTAGGATTGTATGGAGGCAGCGCTGATGGAAGCACTCAAGGAGTCGCAGGTGGTGGTGGTAGATGACCCATGATTCAGACCTATATAAAAGAGTAGACAGTACAGTGCCTCTGTAGACACTAATCTTTACGCTTTTGTTCAGGTGTTTATTGCTCCAGACTCTTTTGAGGTGGAAGGCATCTCATGAGTAAACCGTGACACTTCCCTACAGCACATGAAGCACATGCCAGAAATACTGAAAAGCTAACTCTAGAATTCTGCCTTGTATGTTTGTCAAAGAACAGGTGTCCCATGCCACATAAAGATGTTGCAAGATCACTCTGCCCTGTGTGATATGTTTACAATCATAGCTCAAAATAGGAGTGACATCTGAGTGAAAAAGTTCAGTCTAGGATGCCTAGACTGTCAAATCTCTATACAGTACTAGAGATGCTGTACCTAGAGAAAGTTGTTCACAGGACTGCTTTACCATGTCCCCACTAAAAATTCTCTAACCGTGTATGTGCTTTTAACCCAGGCTGTTTTAATTTTGAGATGAAATTGCACATCACATCTGAGTAGGTTTTTAACAGCTTGTACCATTGAAAGACAAATCTTCCTTCTCTGCCCTTTGTTCCCCAGATTGTCTTGTTTCCTCCTGCAGGCCAGAAAAGCACTAGTTATGAGAAAGGCAGGGAAAAGCACAGAGAAGAGGTGATGGGGAAATAGGCCCATGTCTTTTCACATTGATAAGGAGTCAGATCTGCTGAAGTTGCAATGTGTAACTTCACACATAGTCCTCACAGAGCATTAAAACAAATTGTACTATCATGCATATGTCCTGGGCTGCGGCATGTAACATACCAATGCATGGTATTGTAAACAAGTGTTCAGACCATTAGTCTGTATTTCTTGGTTTTCTATCATACTGTTTATGGGAAACAGCCCAGAAAGTTCAAGGCCCAGATGGAGATCTGAGACTATGTGGATGAGGGACTATAGAGTTTTATAGTGACTTTTGTAGTTAAATCAATTAGATGACAACAGAAGAATATTATATAAAAATTTTAGCCTGGACTTGACCCTGTGAGATCAAAGACTGAGAACTAAGACCAGGACCTATGCTCATCAAGTTTTCTTGAAGACATTGAGAGTCCAGTACTCTGTTGCACTTTGAATATTGACTATACTGTGGGCCATATGATAAGGCAGATTTACTGGGAATATCCTCATAGGATGTTGAGGCTTATTGGGGCCTTTTGACACACCTGCTTTACAAAATTCAAAATCATTATCATTAGTACTAAGTTGATTAATAATGATCAAACGCAGGATATGATTGGCAGCCAGCTGAACATGAGTCAGCATATGGCCAGGAAGGCCAACAGAATCCTGGCCTGTATCAGGAACAGTGTGGCCAGCAGGACCAGGGCAGTGATTGTCTCCCTGTACTTAGCACTGGAGAGGCTGCACTTTGAGTGCTGTGTCCAGTTCTGGGCTCCTCAGTACAAGACAGACATTGAGGTGCTGGAGTAGGCCCAGAGAAGGGCAACAGAGCTGGTGAAGGGTCTGGAGCACAAGTCTGATGAGGAGCAGATGAGGGAGCTGGGGTTGTTTAGCCTGGAGAAAAGGAGGGTCAGGGAGGACCTTATCGTTCTCTACAATTACCTGAAAGGAGGTTGTAGCAAGTGGGGTTCAATCTTATCTCCCAAATAACAAGCAATGGAACAACAGAAAATGGCCAGTTGCACCAGGACCATTTAGATTGTGCCCCTTGGAAAAATTTCTTCACTGAAAGGGTGGTCAGGTGTTGGAACAGGCTGCCCAGTAAAGTGGTGGAATCACTGTCCCTGAAAGTGTTCAAAAAACATCTAAATGTGGTTCTGATCTGGGTTTAGTGTGAACCTGACAGTGATAGGTTAATGGTGGAACTCGATCTGAGAGGTCTTTTCCAGCCTTAATGGTTAGGATTCTATGATTCTAACACTATCCTATAACTTTTGGGGAACTGTTGGAAATTATCATAAGCTTGGTGTGATGAGTCATACTTATGTAAGACAGTAAAACCTTCTTAAAAACAAGGCTTCTATCTTCCTGATTTTGTAGGATTTACTCCTGTTGCTTTTTAAAGTAGAAAGCTGAGAACTGCCTAAGTGCTGTATATATTTAAATGTTTTAAGGGACACTTTCATTCCAGTATTACATTTTTACACAGTGTGTAAAAGTATACATTGATTTAAAATCTGATCATAGTCTGGAAATTTGACTCATGAAAAGTGTTTTCTTTGTGAATTTTTAGTGTAGTACTGTATTTACTAGCATGCATCCAAGTTAAAAACCCCCTGTAAACAGAACTTTGAAATTAATTTGTCATTTATTATTATTCAGAACATACAAATAGAATATTTATTTTCCATAATTATGCTTTTTGCCTAAAAAACTAGGGATAGGGAGAAGTAGGTAGTAAGACACATGAGAATCACTTCAGAAAACTCCAAATCTTTCATTTATCAGGTAATACTTTTCTATTCCTTAATGTTTGGAATATGAAGTTTTTAAAAACCTGAATACAGTATTATTCTTTAGTTTTAGTATATCTAATTATATATAAAGATTTCAGTGTAAGCCTATAAGCAGAAATCTTAAATAGGGATGTGATGAATCACTGAATGGAGCCCAGTCTTTTTGCTCAGTCAACACATTATGGATGTGGGCTTTAGCTTTTATTGGTCAAGTGATCAGTTGTCCTCATAAATATTTGTCCCCTCTTATCTAAATATACTTATGTGCTGCCACATATCCAGAATGACTACCTGGTTTGTAATCAGATGTACCTGGGGTCTCAGGGATCTGGCCTGTTTGTGTCCCCTGTGGAAACCAGCTGGGTCACATGACAGGCAGGGGGCAGTTGTGGCAGGGAAGCAGCAGTGGGGATCTTGAAGAAGATTTGGCAAGCAGCTCTAGGCTAAGTTATAGACCATCTGGTTTTAGACCACTGCATGTTGCTGTTTGCTCAGACTGTACAAAACACTGTCTGCTACAGTTACTAGTGCAAGTATAGGCAAAACCCCCTTACATTCATCTAATGGTGAAAGCGTTGTATTTGCCAAATGTGTTTGTCTCTTAACAGATTTTGATTCCCTTATGATCAAGAGCATTTTCCCATTTCATATCAATGCAACAGACAGTCAAATAAATATCTATGCAATTAGAGAATAGTATTATCCAAAGTTGGCAAAGAGAATACATATTAGGAAATAATCTAACACAGTTTCTCAACCAGTGAGGTCTTCTCAATGTAAGAATCAGGCTCTATTCCTCCAAACTGACTAGTAGCAGAAAAATCAAAATCCTATGCAGAATCCCTGTTAGATCAATTTAATGACTGAGGATAAGATGACACCAAGTTGTTTACTGGTTTGTTTTTTAATGTGTATGAGAAAAAGGCTTTTAATAGACTTTTTTAGAGGATTAAACATTGGGGTTTGCTGTAATTTACAATGGAACTATGTGAATTATGCATAATTATTAACATCTGAGAGAAGTTATAAGGCATAAAATCTTGTTTCTGTTCTTTCTGCAGCTATTATTGTTTACAGATTGCCCTGGACCTGGAAGTGCAGCAAACTCCTAATGAAGTTCATACACGCTGGATTAAATACCATTGCTATGATTCTCGCAATTGTTTCTATGGTAGCCGTGTTTGAATACCACAATGCCAAGAACATTCCTAACATGTACAGTCTGCACAGCTGGATTGGGCTGGCTGCTGTTATATTTTATTCTCTCCAGGTCAGAATTTAACTGTATTTATAAACAGGTTGTAAATTTGAATAATGTTTTGAGTAATTTAGACACAATAGGCCCTCACTAGTACACTGTAACTACTGAGATAGCCATTTTACACTCTCTGATTCGGCAAATGAACATGAAAGTGTGCAAATACTGGAGCCTTCATTGTGAAGGAAAATGCATTTTAAAGCATATTTTGTTTATTTGCTGGGATAGTAGCCATTTATTTACTGTACAGTTACACAGTAGTGAGTTTCTAAGCTCTATTAACTCTCAAAATTAAAGCAAGTTTTTTGGTTTGTTGGAAGCATATTTAAATACAGTTAGAACTTTTATTGACGAAGTCTCAAATGAAGTAACTGCTTTTCTTTTTTTCAGCTGTCATTATTTTAAGTAGTCACTTCTTGGCCTCTAGACTTTTGTTAATCAGCAGAACAAGTGCTGCAGGGAGCAGTAAAGACGTAAAAGATCTAACATCTGAATGAGCTACTACTGGCTAACCAGTTTTCCTGAATCAGCACAACTTTGATAGATGTTCATGGGCATGCTTTTAGCTGTTCCTCCTGGCAGAGAATTAGCATTACCATAATGTAAAATGAGCTAACTTAGTATGTTTTGCATTTGGCATAGAAGAAGAGCAGCATGCCCTGACATTTACCGTACACATACAGATATGATGTTTCTGCATCTGATTTTCTGAACTCCTATATTGTGTTATTACACTATGGAAATTTATTTTGTTCCTTCAGATTTTTTTTTTTTTTGCCATAACACTAGAAAGAAATAATACTTCATTATCTGTAATCAAGCACAGAAAATCCTTAGCTGAGGGATTTGAGTTCTGGACTTCTTCGCTGCTCAGGCTAGGAGGTACAGGAAATAGTGTTGAAATAGTGTTTGTAACACTTAGAAAAATAGAAAGTGTATTGCAACATTGTTGGGTATATTCTCTATAGCTGAACAAGTTAATAAGAATGAATATGAAGGAATAAGAAGGAATAATGCTAAGATATTCCTTGTCCTAATAATGCAGCTATTTCAGGGATATGTGTGCTGCCACTATACTGAGTATCAGCACTTTTTCTAATGATTAATGAAGAATTGTGAATAAGGTCTTTGTTCTACTTTCCATTTTACTAATGTAAACATGATCAATGGCACTTAATGGGTTGCCTGTCTCATGCATAAATCTTTGGTGTTACTTCCTCCGAACTGAGATGTAAGTCTCTAGTCAGAGACTGATGTTTGCTAAGTGACTGAGCACTATTAAAAATAGTCATGAAGTGGTATCTCTGTTAATAGAGAAGACACCTGATGTTGGCCAGAAATGGAATGTCAGTCTTATGCTCACATAATACTCTGTCTCCAGGAACAATAGTGTAAATATATTGTATTTATGCCAAATGTATGTTAATACAGTGTAGCACACAGACATAAATCTAAGAATAGGGCAGAAATTTAAAATTGAGACTGTGTCTCTGGAAAGAAGTACTCAAAAATGACATGAAACTCAAAATTAGTCTCCCAAATTTGTGACAAGAAAGATAATGGCATTAGTGAAACTAATACAAAATACTATGGAATAATTTTTTAATTTTTTTTTAAATATAAAAAGAATGACCAGGAAAAAAAATCTGGGAAAGGAGTTGGAAAAACTTATCTTCCAGTGCAAGACTTAAAAAGCTGTAAATGTTCAGCAGATCTAAGGATGAATAAGAGATGACTTGATTACGGTGGATTAAAAAGCTTCCCAGGGAGAAAGTATCAGGCTGTTTAATCCTTCATAGAAAGACAAAACAAGGACTAAGACTGGAAGTTAAAGCAAGATGAAATACAAATTCATGCATTATTTCTAATTTAGCAGCTGGGGTGAGTAACAGTAGAACAAACTAAAGAAGAGATGCAACCTCAGTATGTCTGGGCAAGCATGTGACTGCAACCATGTGACATGATGGGTTATTTTCCATCACAAAATTAGTGCTAATGGGAGGACTAATGTCCCCCGAATAACCTGACACCACCCATACACATCTTCACTCTGTAGATGCTATCTGATTGATATATTGAGAGACCATTCCCCTTCTGAAAATACGTACTTTAACTAAAACTCTAACAAGGTAAAATCATTTAACCCACTCAAGTCAGAAGGTTAGACTGCCATTTGATCTTCATTTATGTACAAATCTGTAACAGGAGCAGAGAATAGGACTTTGAAGATACTGTAAAAAAGCAGCTACTCACCTTTAATGTATTACTGCATTAGTGACACTGAAAACTTGTGTTTTCACTTCGTTTGCTTGCACTTTTAGTATTACCAATAAGTTTGGACACTAGTATTAGGTAGGATTATTTTTAAAATATTTAATGTCTGCTTCCCAAATGCTAATCCAGAATTTTGCTTTGGTTTTGAAGGGAAACACATTCAAAAATAGAAATGTCATTTCTTTTCAAATTTTTACCTGAAGCCATCTGAGAATGGCATTTTTATAATTCTTTTTATTCTGCTTGAGGAGTGCAGCTTGTTTTCTGTATTGCCTTAACTGTGAATCTGTTTTATGTTCAGCTTTTCTTGGGTTTTGCTGTCTTCCTGCTCCCTTTTGCTCCAGTTTATCTCCGAGCAGTTCTCATGCCAATACATGTTTATTCCGGTCTTACCATCTTTGCAACAGTGATTGCAACAGCTCTCATGGGAATCACAGAAAAGCTTATATTTTCACTGTAAGTATTTTTTCCACTTGTTTTTTAAGATTATTCATTAGAAACTGTACTTCCATTTGCACAGAATAATAAGCATCTAGTATTGGGACATTGGGGTTTTTTGTTTCAAAAAGACTACTTAGCAGAATACTGTGGTTTTAGACGAGGACTGTCTTTAAAACAATATTTTCCGACCTTTTCTTTCTTTTTTCCCCTTTCAAAGGAGAAATCCTGCATACAGTGGATCCCCACCAGAAGCAACTTTGGTCAACTGTCTTGGTCTTTTGCTTGTTGTATTTGGTTCACTTATTTTGTGGATGGCAAGCAGGCCCCATTGGAAGCGCCCACTAGAAGAGCACACTAAAGTTCTGCGGCCCATTGGAGAGACTCATGAAGGCACAGAAGTAGAATCCACAATGACAAACAGCAGTAACGCAGATAAATCTGATTTGAGGATCAATACTGAGGCAGCCAGAAAGCAAAACCTTAAATTTGATGAAGCAGGCCAAAGATCAACTATGTAAAGAAAATACACAGAATAAAAGTCCTGCCAAATCCCAGCCCTCCCCCCGAGGGGGATCCTTCTAATAGTTACCTTGATATATAAATAGGCTCGGAGGTTATTTTCAGTGTGGCTTGCTCAAAGATACTCAAGTTTTCTGCATGAGTTTAAATTCCAGGAAGTCCCAAACATATTCTATTGGTTTATGTTCAGTCCCCATTTAAAAAATTAGAGCATAAATGACATCACATAATGGGAAAATCACATACTTGGAAAATGTTTTCCATATCACTTCTTAATGTAATGCCTGTATCTCTTACAGCCATGAAAAATTAACAAGATTGAGACTAAATTTTGCTCTGCGCGATTTTGCAGGTTATGACTCAGTCATGACATATACTGGACAGAAGAATTTTGTTGTTCACACATAAACTTTCTGGTAATGCTCACTTTTTCAGAGCTCTGATTTCTCCAGCTGATTAACCCCCTCACCAGCTGCTAAGATCTATGGGATTTGAGGATTTGAGGTCATTTGGCACTTTGCAGAGTTGCTCCATAAAAACCTTTGATGTAAAATTTTTAATTCAAAAAAAGAAAAGTGTGCTTGATATCTTCATACAATGTCGTTTCCTTTAAAAACTTGTGGGTTTTGGGGGGGGGGGTTTGTGTGTGGGGTTTGGTAGGTTTTTTGGGTTTTGTTGTTTTGTGGGGTTTTTTTGTTTTTTTGGTTTTTTTTTTTTGTTTTGTTTTTTGTTTGTTTGTTTGTTTTTTTGTTTTTTAAATCAGAATGTATCTATTGACTTTTAAACAAACTTTACCAAAGATATTGTATACAAACAACATTTGGCTTGGGATTATGTGCAATCATTACTGAAAACTAAGGAAATGGTAAGACATCGGAATGCAGAATTTGCCTTATTTGAAAAGCTATAGAAACACACTTAGAAAAATACGTATCGCTTAAACCAAGTCTTCCTTTTATCCCAGAAGGCAGCATTTTACTATCTTTATTTGATTGCACAGTTCTGTTGATTTTTGGCACTAGACGAGAAATTAGGAGGTTAAAAATCAGAAACGACTACCATCAGTCTCTCAGAAAAAAAGGAGACTGAAGTGAGAAATGCTTTCTCCAAGAAACAGCTGAGCTTTGCTGATTTCATTAAAATGTTACTTGATAAGGCCAATTTGGGTATATCCACACTGATGTCAAAATCACTATTGTCACAGGCATGAAGAAATAATTTAGTCTATAAGCAAACTATATAAATTCTATGGCTTTTTAATTTGAAATTAAAGTGTTAAATAATGCAGTTTGAATACTGGCACTTTACATTTATAGCTCTTTCTAGTAATTGAAGTACTAATGTATTATGCTCATTAATTTCACAAATATAAACAATATTTATATTTTTACTACTATAGAAGAATAATTCTAGTAGATTATTTTTACTGCATATGTCAAAAATTATGAGCCTTTCTGTTTTAATCTTTTGTAAAAGCCGCAGAGCCCACTACAAGTCCAAATTTACCACTGTTCATGTTGGAATATAGACAATTTCAGACAGCATGTAATTTCCTACTTTTGAAATACTGCATAAATTTTTATCTAGTTCAGGTCTTAAAAATGTTTAAACAAACTGAACTTCCACAAGGATGCCATTTTTGTAGTTCAGTGTTGTATTAGTACAAACTATTTTAGACACAAGTTATTTCTGCTCTTCCCTGAAAAGAAGCACCTCAGTTCCTGTTATTTGATTTGTAATAACCTTTAACTATTTGGTGAATGCTGCATAGAAAGCTAGCATAGTAAAATATTTTTACAACTTTTCTGCTGTACCATTTGGTACTCAAGGACTACATCCTAGAGTTCTGTGTTTACACTTTCATGTTTGTGGATGACTGGGACCAATCACTGATATATTTTTTCACTGGAGAAAATACCTGCTTTTAAATGCCTTACTGTAGAATTCAGGGATGACAGAAGGAGCACTAAACTATTGTGTGAGCACTCCTCCAGTCGCACTATGTGCCATGAGTCAAAAAGTGAAGTACAACAGAAGTGAATAAATTAACTCACCTGTCCAGTAATTTACTATGCAGCTTTTTATACTGCACTCACAAAGGCAACAGCATTTTTAACTTGTTAGGTATCAGCCTGTTACTGTATCTCATCCACCTCTGAAAATGAGCTTGTTCCATCCTTGCATAGTACTAAGTCATCTAATAAGTGTGTATGTTTGTATGGAAGATAGTTGCCTAAGGATTGTTCTGGAAGAAACCAACTGTACAGTATACTGCAAAAAGCCCCACAGAATCCTCGACTTTTGTTACGGCACTGACTTGAATGCATTAAAATGAACAGCTTTTAGGTGCCTGGTAGTATATGTGGTTAAATTTAAGCTATAGTAACCAGTATGCGTTCTGTTTTACATTTTATTCCATGTACTGTTCAAGGGGAATGACACCTGAAAAAAGAGACGTGGCATTTCTTTACTTCTCTATTCTGATGATATAAAATTAATTGAAAATCAAGGATTAGCAACCTTTTGAGGGGAGCCTGCTAGAACATATTTTTATTTTTCAGTTTAGAGGTTAAACACAATAGCAGAAACTCAGTGGAAGCCAAAAGATTCTGTTTGGGGAAATTGTCATAATCAGTGATATCTCATGTGCATGAACTGTGGGCTTCTGGTTACTGGGCTGTGGAAGATCCTCATGAGATGCAGTAGCTCCTAAACCTTGATCAACCCCGGCGCATGCAGTTTAAGACTTACCAAACATACTACCAGCTTTTGGCTTCATTCTAAACTGATTTTTAAAAAGTCTTTAAGTATCCTTGCAAAATATGAGGTTAGTTCAAGTGCTAAATTAAAATACATAGGCCTTTGGAGAGTAATAGTCCTAAATCTGCTTCTCAAAATGGCCTTCCATTAACTTCGCTTTCACACAACTTTTCTTACCTGTATTTATGAGTAATAGTAGCAGCATAGGAAATAAAGTGTATTTTCAAAGATACAAATGGAAGGTAGAATTCTAACATTTTTATCAGGATTTTTCTGCATATTTAGAAATCTTCTACACTGTTGTTTTCACAGTGATGTGATTGTAGAGCTTATATTCCAAGCTTGGATTCTTGTAAAAATAGAGGAAGTTACAAAACATAACATTAAAAGTGCTATCTTTTTAAGATGCCTGGGAAAAATAAACAATGTATTTACATGCTGTCATGCAGTACTATGCACAGAAGCAGAACAGTGTTTTTTACAATATTAATGAAACTGAAAAATTACGATGCAACTTAGATTTTAAAATTGAATGTACAGTAATTACATGTATGCTTCATACTACATGTAACCACAATCATTGCATATGATATTGTAAATACGGATTACTTGTTTACATGGATATTTTATTGAGTGACTAAAAGATATTACCAAATATTTTCTATTTCAGAAGTCTCTTTCTTTTGCTTTTATTCCAGAAAATCCTTCCTCTGTTTCTAACTGTTCATAAGAGTTTAAAACTTATTTTATTGTTTTGTTACCCAAGCTACTTATTTGTAGATGAAGCAAAATGTTTAATTACAATGTCTATTTTCCTTATTCTTTTTTGTATGTCAATAAAATGATTTTTCAAGCTTGTGATACAACTGAGTACAGATTTTGATTAAGGTAGTACAATACAACTGTCTAAATTTGGGTGAAGATCAAATTATCCCTAAATTGCTTTTTGAAAACAGAAGAATAGTTGTCTAAAGCTTCTTAAATATTTCTTAATTTCAAGTCTTAATGATTATCTTTCTGATGAAATTTATGTGCCCTGTAGTGTTAGAAAGATAATCAGTATACAATGGAAAGTGAAGGAATTCACTGTATAAACAATCTTCTGATTATAATAGAAATTCCTCATAGCAGTTGGGAGGAGGGGGCGGAGGGGAACCAAACCAAAACTATCCTCAATCATGAGATTGCCATAGCAAATAGGGGAAGATCATGAATTCTGATATATGATGGTCATATAATGCACTGTAAGATCCAAATACCCTCAGATAAGGAACAGCCAGACTAAAGACAGACCCCATGGAATTTTCTGAGCCAATTTAACATCTGTTATCAAGTTACTCATAAGTAGGTTATTGATCATAAAATGCTATAAATGGTAAAACGATCTATATGAACAGATCTGTAACAAGAATTAAGGTACGTTCTTGAGCTTAGTAAGATTAATTGGAAACTCTTCTTAAAGTGAAAAGCATAAATTGATTATTCCCGAGTACCATACAGCTGTTGGCTAATACTTTCTAACACTGTCATCATCATGGAGTAATAGAAAATAGTATTACAAACATCAGTGTAGTAGAAAACCTGCTGCATTCAAACCTGACAATTCCCTGTTGCTGATAACTTTCCTCAGCTGTCGCCTGGAGGCTGGTTGGGAAAAATTCTCATAAAATAGTCCATGTTTTTTAAATACATTGACTATTACAAAAGTCAATAAAAGCTCAATTGTATTCAAAATTGAGAGAGGGGACTCAAATTTTGGCAGGACAACTGCATTTGTGTGGAAAGTGGGTTTTGTGAGTAGTTGATAGAACTCTTGTAACTTAGCTACAGATTTTTGCATTGTGTGACAGTGTGAGCAACACTTTTGATCTCTGTAAGTCTAGTGGGCAGTAATGAAAGGTAAATTACTATACGGGTAGAAACTCAAGTCCAGGTCAACAAAATGGATAACAACCATTCCAAGCCATTTAGCTAACAGAAGAGAAGGGGTAAAGTTGAGAAAATCCAGTTACTACTGTACACATACCAGAAATCTAAAAAATGACAAGGCCACAGCTAACTCTTACAGAAGAAGTAGAAACAACTGGTATAAATTTCAATGAGCTCACTTATGTTCACAAACTATAGTCATCATAGAGTGCTAGCTTGGGGCTTGAGTTTACAGTTGAGTCCATGGCCACGTATAGTGACGACTCATTGGGTCTCAAATACCATACTTTCCCTGTCACCAAGTCATGCAACAGTTACGTAAAGAGCTATCAGGAAATGGATAAAAGTGGTGAAAAATGCTTGCAATTTGTATTTCAATTTTCCCTAGCATTTCATTGCAACAACAAAAAATAATCCACCTAGTAGTACTCAAGTTCTGCAGGATATTATTAAATACTGTGATTAATAGTGTGATTTTCAAATATTTTTGTGGCAGATGATCCTTCTCATATGTGTATTCAAGCAGTAATCCACTAGGTGGCAAGCATCACCAAAGCGGCCTTTGGCAGATGCAAGTCTATCATTGCTTTAGATTATACAATATGATGAGTCATCTGCCTCAAAATAAAATTACAAGATTAGTAGACATAAAACAAGAATTAGGAAAAAAACCAGGAACTTCCAGAACTTTTGCCATTTGATCTTGCAGTCTCACATAAAATTTAACCCTGAAAAAGTGAACATTAGTGCCAATTTAAAATCATGAAAAAGTACAGTTCTGCCCTCTGACACATGCTGACAGCTTCCATTCTTAATTTACTCTATTTGTGGATAGTGACTTGTTTTCTGGTATATTCCACTGGATATACTAGTTCCAGTACTACTGAGAGCTATTTTGCACATGATATGCAAGTGCTATTACCTTATCTTAGTTGCTTACCTGTCCTCTCAGCTGTGCTGGAAGGTATTTTGTCTGCTATAGCTAACAGTGGCAGTAGTTTCATAGTGTTAGTAACAGTGGGAGTACTGATGTAGACAGAGCACTGTGGTTGTTCACAAAGCTTGCTGTTCATGTTTAGGTCAACAAATTGGCAAAATTCAGTGTAATTCTGATTCTCTAGGACATTACTCTCATTATTGCTATGACTACTGGATCTGGTAGAAATACTAGGTTAAAATATCCCAGCAATTCAGTTTGGGTGCCTGATGATTTTGTTAAAAACAGCAATTGCAGTTGCAATTAAGGGATAGATCCTAGATCACTCGGGCAATGGGAGTACTAATACTGTCTGTCTCCTGTTTCTGTACAGGTATAGAGAACAGGATTAAAAATACAAACAAAAATTTACATGATGTTTCATTCCTGTGATTAATGCATCTGTAAAGAGGAATTTGAACAAATATTCAGTAGGGCACAGCCCCCTGAAATAATTTTTGTCTGTTCCAAATGCAAGACTGCCAATGGATAGTAATTTATCTAATGTTACAATTGTCAGGGCCCTGAACACACTAATAAGCCTTAATAGCCCTGACCATCTGAGACCCTCACCCCACATGCCTGCCTGTAAGTCAGGGGCTCTAATTAAGTTCAGGCTCAGCCTCGGTGTTTCAGTGCCTGCCTGTGCCCCCTTGGACCTGACTTCCTGGCCTGATTTCTGTCTGACCCCATCACCACAGACCTGCCCAGTGACCACAGGACTCTGACCCTCAGTGGATTGGGTTACGACCTCTGGATTGACTTTCCAGCATGACTGTAGACCTACTCCAGCAGTTGAACCTGGTTGCCATTTGCATGCCTGCCCTGCTCCCAGCCAGCCCTCATTGCAATCTTGTTGGATATTCTGGATAGATCAGTCTTTATGGAGCATTTGCTGTAGGCACACAATGGCTTCTCCCTTTACAACCATTTCTTCTCTTCATATTGTTTTATGGAAATACTTTGCTTAAAAAGCTTAAAATGATATTTTAGTTATCATCTACAAATAACAGCTGAGGTGCGTGGAGCGAACAAAGATGTTTGCTGGACAGTTACTCAATAAAGCAATTTTTTTCTGCATTTACAATGATATGAAATGATACCATCACTTCAAGGTCTCCATACCTACAAGATTTGCATCTGGAAATATACATTTCCATGTAGAAAAGTAAGCTTCTTGAAGTCTGTAGCAATGTAAAATTGGAAATAAATCTTGTCCTCACTTTATTGCATACTGTAAGCAGAAGTTGCAAGGGCCTTGCAAAACAGAACCACAGCAGTTCTCAAAATGTACTGGCAGGTATACAGCTGGTGACTGAAAACAACAACTGCAAAGAAGGCACTGTTATACATGGATTTGGGTGAACTCTTCTCAGCTACCCAGCAGTGGTGGTAGCTTTAATGATGGCACTGCAAAAGCCTGGGAAGAATTTGCCTACCCATGAGACTGTAAGTGTATAACCACAAGCACTGTTTGAGTTTGCATGTGGACCTAAGCACTGCTATCCTACCTTCAAATAAATGACAGAAAATTCACAGGCAATACAGGCACTACAAATTGCATTATTTTGCACTTGCTAACCTCATGCCTTCCAAGCTACTGAGTTACATTTGCTCTGTTCACTAATTAACATTTCCTTCTTATTCCAAACTCCTTTCTTCATTTATTCTAAGGACATTTTATTCCTATCTTTGTATTCCCTGAATCTCTGCTCTAGCAAACAAAATCTTTATATCTCTGGGAATGTTTTTTCTGTTTTATGAACCTAGTAATCAATCTCTCATTTTTGGGAGGGCTACTCAGATTAGCATGAGTAAGACAGTTCCTCCTAATGCCTTAAAGGATTCATTCACTCTGAAGTGAAATCAGCTCTGGTGGAATGTAATAACTGGATAAAAAGACATTTTGTACATCAGTCCAAATTCAAGTTATACTACAAACCACACTTTTAGTTTTATTATGTTGTCAATAAGTTTATATGATAGTTATTCGTGTTATACTTAGTCTTCCTTTGCCTATCTCTAGACATTTAAAACACCCCTAAACAAATCACTATTTTTTTTCTTTTAATATTTAGGACTGTAATAATAAAGAATATCTTGAGGTTTTGATCTAACATTTTGAATTTCCAATTAAAAATATTTTTTGTCGTTTTAGAGTCAATATGTACATAAAACACATAAAATCCATCCCCTCAGCCACACCCAACAATTTTTAGTTACTTTATAATTTAAGGTCTGACTCATTTTGAGAGGAGACAGCTTGTGTAGCCTCTATGCAGAACACTAGGAAAAGCAGAAACTTCAATTTGTTCTCTTTATGGATTTGTTTATTCAGAAAGAGGCTTTGAAATAAAAGGCTTTGAAAGGCTGGCAGAGTTGCTGAACAATGAGTTGTTATTCTTTGAAGGCATATTATCTTAAAAAATACAAGAAAACCTGAGTGTTTCTAATGAGTGGGTCTCTTATTTTTGAAGTAAAATAAATGGAAGAGTTTGAGAGGATTTTTTTGTTGTTCTTGTGGGTATTTTTCTTCCTCCTGGGGCTGCCTGTTGCTCTTATGTGGAAGTTTCCTGCTGATTTGGCTTTTTATTCTGCTGTGAGACTGATGTCAAGATTTACATGATTGCTGTGGATAGAAACTGGATTTAGCATAAGGAAGATAACTGCTTTTCCCCTAGGGAGAGACAGAAAAGGAAGAGACAGAGTGGGGCACATAGACAATATTATCTGAAGTTATATTCTTTGCCAATTATTTTATTCAGCCTCTATTTTAGATTATGCTGCAACTAATAAAAGGCAAGAAAGCTACTGGTCTCAATCCAGGAACAAGATAAGCAAGGAAACTGTGGTTTAATGCAAATGTCCAACTATAATGGAAGCTATGTACTGTTTTTATATAGAACTGTCATAGCACATCTTGTAACATAAATGTTATTAACAAAAACTGTTATCAGAATTTGCCAGGTGGTGATTTGCCTTATGCAGGGTCCTTCAGCAGAGAGAAAAGGGTCATTGTAGAGCCGTTACAGCTATTTTTGCAATTCATTGTCTGTACAGTCTTTTGCACATTCTTTAATTTTGAATTACATGCTCTGAACATTTAAACAAGGGTTAAGATTCTTGCTTATAAGGCAGACTTGTATCACTTGAAATCATTTATAGCCAGTTGGCAGACTGTTGTCTTCTGTCAACCTACAGTACCTACGGAAAATGCAGTGTTTTGAGATACTGAAAAAAGTTTGCATTGCAACACAGGAAACCACAAGCAAAGCAAGTCTCCACAGCAAGCACACAAGGCAGTTTGAGGGAGTTTGGCACTTAGAGGGTATAGGTTTTCAAATGTAATTGCTAACAGATCATTTAATCAAATTTTAGGGGTTTTTTCCTAATTAGGTGATATACACCAAATAAATACAATTAAATATCATACAAACCAGAAATAAATATTATCTACTTGATCTAGAAGTTTAAATTCAGTAACTGGAAGATAGTACCATATTACTAAAGTAAATATTCTGGAGTTCCTGAACTAGATGTATATAATAGAAGAATAGGTAAGAATTAATTTTGTTCCCTTTTCCTTCAGTTACATGAACAACAGTTTCTTCTGACATTAAACTCCGGTTATCTAACTGCAATGACTGATTTATGGTTTTGCATTTTGTTGATTACAAAGTTATAATTATCTCATGAAATTCAGTTATTAAGAATACCTGATCCTTTAAATTAAGTTGTGCCTGTTGCAGTGCTGGTTTTGCTGCTAGAAAATAGCATAATTGAGATAGTTATCATCTGCAAAATCTTGAAAGGACAATTCATAAAAAATGTGTCATCTTAGGGCCAATGATAATAATTGCTTGGTATTTTTACATATACTAAAGATTACCTTTAGTATCAGTGCTTCTTGAACACAAATTTTAGCAAAGCCTTGAATTTTGGGTATATGGATAAGCTTCCTGGAGTTTAGAAGTTGATCTGAGCACCCAAAGCCTTAGTGAAGCCACCATTCTACTGAGACTTCCCTGAACACAGAATTATTTTGAAGATAAACCTAATAACTTGATACATAGCTAAAAAATTACCATAAGGGTTATGGTAGATTCACTAGCATTTATCTATCTTCCATAACCATTTGTTTTCTTTTCAAACCATGGTAAATTGAGACTTGGTTTTATATTTTGCCCCCTCCACTTTCAGAGTGGTGTGTTGACATAGAGGTTTTTTTGTTTCAAACCTCTTATTTTTTTACTATCTCCTGCTATGTCACATTTGATTTTAATTTGTCTTGTATGGGGAGTAGAGCACTACAGAGAACAAGAAGTGCCTTATTTCTCCCCTCTCTACATTCCATGTTTGGTTAATAAGATTTCCAACAATGAAAGTCAGGGCAAGACATCTTACTAGGAAGTTCAGAGAGTGTGAAGTCCAGCCTCTGTGAATTATTCTGATCTCCTACAGATCAAAGATAGTAGGTCTAATCAATAATTCTCACATCTGTTCAGAAATTGTACATAAGCATACAGAAAAAAATGGCAATTAAACAACTCTGATTTCAGAACATTCTCCTTACCTTAGACACATTGTTCCAAACTGTAATTAAGAAAAACTTTTCAAGTACCTAATTAATATATCAAATTTACCTACCCTCGACTTTTGATCATTGGATTTTATGCTTTTATCTAGTAACTAACTGATCCTTTGCTATTTATTGTTTGAACATAGATATTTATAATTATGACTCAGTATCTTTTCTATGAAGCTAAATGGGGAGTCTGCATATGAAGGCAGACTGTAAATGTTCATTCTTCTACCCAAAATGAAAGAATCCACCTCACAAAATTGCCTACACAGAGAATCACTTTACACTCTTACACAGGGCTATAACCAAGACAAAACTTTAATACCACAAGCTTGGGCTTGCCACTGCTAGCTCAAACTGTCACCATATTCATTGTGTTGCAAGAGTCCAGCAGGCTCAGTGCAGCCACAGAGCAAGTTCACATTTATTCCTACAAAATACAATATAAAACTATCCTACATATGACAAAAGTGGCTTTAGGACTTATTCGATATATGTGCTCACATAAATTGTATGTCACCCTACTTGCTATTACTCTCTGTGCTTGACCCATGAACCAATTTATATCAGCAATACAAATACAATAAGAAAGCTTTTCACTGAGGACAGCAGAAAATGCCCAAAGTATTGACTTCAACTGAATTCTGTGACTGAAGGTCTAAGAGGATGAAGCCTAGATTTCTACAGTTAAAGTGTCTGTACACCTACCCAAAGATGAAATTATGAATACTTCTGCTTTGCTTGAAATAATGAAAAATCTAGAAAGTGTGCTTAACATTCCACAAGTCAATGCTGTTTATTACAGTGTTATCACACACATGCAGCCATTTGTTATAGAATAAACAAAATGATTTATTTTTTTATGTTTCACTGGGTCAAAAAGCACTGGTAAACATGCTGCAACTCATTACAATGTCACTGGAAATCTAGCTTTCATAAACATGAAGCTTCCTTTCTGGATCTATAATCAAAACACATTGAATGTGATGTCAGAGAGCTCATCTTATTAGTTTTCGTTCACTTAAATATATGTTTATGTTTCTTAGCTGTTGTTGTCAGTTTTTCAACAGTGTTTTTCATTAAAGGCTGGCAAAAAGTATTTAACCATATCTTAGCTGGACTTGTCTGCACAGTTCTGGTTGCTGGGATATTCTGCTAAAATCTCTTGATTCTTCAAAAGAGTTTTGTGTATGATAGACCCTAATCCACTACCTTTATGCAGCTGTACACAGGATCGAATCAAAATCAAGTTAGGAAGGCTTGCAGAATGAATCACCAAGCAGTGTTTGAGAACTGAGACTTTGTTTCTAAATTTAAAAAAAAAAAAAGAGGCATCACATGTTTCCTGATGATATGAGAAGTATAACATACTGTAGTAAGCCCACCATCTGAATGTGTGTCAGGACAAATACAAAACACAAAGTTAAAAAAATTCAGTAAAATTGTAAAGTCTTTCATAGTGTTGATTCTACAGATCCCATTCCCTTGAGGTCAGAGACAGAATCTCTTAATGGGATCCTTTTCCAGACAAAACAGGTGTCCAAGTAAAAAAGAGTTGTGCTTTTCATAACAGTTTTTAAGGAGACTATTAACTTTGTATGTGTCCATTTACATGTATCTATTTGAGATGTGTTAGGATGGTATCTTTAGAACTGTTGAACACGCATAATTGACTGTTGAGGTCATTATCATTATTGGTATTTATTTTAGCTCATACACTTAAAAATCTTAAGAGTATCCAATTTGTCATTACCTTGTTCAGCAGTACTTTTTATTTTCTATACCATATTAACAAAGGTATATAAAAATCTTTTCTCTCTTCAACTCATTATTCATGGATAACTTCTTTGCTCTGGAGTGGTCTAGCATAATGCTCCAGAAATTGTTTAAGATATATGCAATATATACAGGATGTTCCTTCCCCAATATATTCTAGCATTATCATTTTGGCAGATCCTTCAGTACAAAATCAACTCTAATTTATTCTAAAATCTTTATTCTGCAGTCTTAGAAGTTTCATCCTCCACATTTCCCCAGTCTCCTGACACATAGTTTTGTACATCTGGTTGTCTTTCTGTTATTTACTTTGGACAGTCTCTTTCCAATTCAAACTAAATATGGAATAAAATGTTTTGCTTTAAATGCTTATCCTTTCTCTTTTTCTGTGGTTAGCCTGCACATTTGGTAACATTTTAGAACCTTCTCTTTACCTTTCAAGCCATTTCAGAACATTGCAATATTTTTGCTCTTATTTTAGAACATTTAGAAAATCAGAACTTCTTTCCTGCATTCACATAAAAAGCAACAGCAAAGAGAACCTAGCTGTAGTTTTAAAAACTCAGAACATCCAGGTCTGATTAGTATTCTGAAAGAAGTCCTTTAAAAAGGGAAATCTCAGAAACATTTACTTGTGTGCACTACAGTACAGTGCAGAGATCTTTGGCATACTGATGACAGAATCTGCAGATTCACTTTTAGCTCTCTAGGGAGTCTTACGAATTTCAGATGCACTAGTCCATGGTTCAATTTCTTGCTGGAATGGATTCTCCACAAGTAGGGATAATCCTTCATTTGATGCTTACTCACTTGGATACATTTCTGTATTCCATACTGGCTATATCTGGCTTTGCAATGCTTATTTGTTTTCGCCAGAATGTGCTCCTACATTAGCTGGTATTATTACACTTCTATGGTTGAAATGGTACTTTTCTTCTGTGACCTGCTTTCCATTAGCTTAAAAAAACTTTCCAAAGCAATTATCTCTAGGCCAATACTTCTCATGCTTGTTCTTAGGCTGTTACATTTTTACCCTTTTTAGCTGGAAGAGAATGCAGTCAGTAGTTTTTGAGGATCAGGCCTTCAAATATATTCAGATACAGCTGGTTTTGTTAAATATTTACAAAATGCAATAGTTTCTTATTTTTATCCTCCTAATTATAAGTAAGATATACTAACACCTCAAATACCACTTTCAGATTTTTTTGATTTGAAATTCCTTCTGAAGTTTGTTTTTTCTCTGGTTTTGTTGAAGTTATATGGTATTTAGAGCATCTTCTGACTTGACCCATTACATGAATTTATTAAATGAAACTAGTAATAACCTCAATATCTTTATTTGATGAGTTATACATAAGTTAGCATACATACTATATTCATGTATTGATACATTACCTACATCACATAATTTTAGTTTATATTATAATAAACAGATTGCCTAATATCTCAAAACATATCTTAAGTACATAAAATAGATGTTAATGTTCTAATCTTAAATCTATAAAAGCTATATAACTACCTAAGATTTCAAAAGAATATGCTGTTCTCTAGGTAAATAGAGCACAGTGTGGGATAATATATAACACGACTTTTTATGACCTCATGGCCACATATATATTTATACATAAATGTATAAATAAATAAATACATAAATACACACACACACACACACACACACACACACACACACACTGCAGTTTAAGGAAACAGCTTATTGCAACTGAAAGACAACAAATGAAGATGGGAGAAATGGAAAACTTACCTTTATGCAAACCTTATGCTGTACCACCTGGCAGCTTGTGTACTCTTGTGTACTCTTCAGCCACTGCTGCATCTCCTGTGAACAATGAAAGATTCAAAACAGATACAAATCAGAAAAAGACATTTTTTTTTGGCATTAAATATTGCTTAATCTTCCCTAATAATAATATTTTTGATTATCCACTATTACTAAACTTTAGTTGGTTAAGAAAATTCTAAAAGCATTTCCAGTGTTTTCTTAGCAGACATTGGATCAGAATTTTCAATTGCTATAGTACCATATAAAAAGTCTATTTAAAATGTATTTCAATCCAAGGCCTGACAGAGCAATTTCTCATCACTCAACTTGCAAGTACCAGCACTATTCTTCCCAGAGCAGAAACAATTCAAAATACACAAAGAGTCACATCAGCATTCTGTTGAGTCCTATATATTTCACCAAATAAAACACGGTGATTTGGCAATCCCAGAAAAAGCTTAATCTTTTTGGACAAATAAAGAGCCAGTAAATTTAAGCATTTCCTTTAATTTTACAGAATATTGTGAAATTTACTTCAATAAAATGAACTCCAAGATCTAATAGGTTGGTTTCCATCAGTAATTTAGAGATAGATTTTCAAAGGCATGAAAGCCTATTAGGAACACATTTAATTGATTTTCAGAAAGAGCTGAGGACTTGATCCTGCATTTACTGCAGTCGGCAGTGAAATTTCCATTGATTTAAATAAGAACAGGTTCATACCTGCAGAGGCTAGCTGCTATTTATGCCTTTCACATTACCCCTTCCATAGCTACAGATTTCTTCCCATTTTTTTGTACAAATAATCTACACACTTGATGTGAAGTGAAAACGCTAAGAGCATATATTCATACCAAAGCAAAAGAAAAAACAGTAATGATTTTGTACATACACTCAGTAAAATTTACCTTATATTACAAAAAAACTCCCAAAAACCAAAAAGCCAAACCAAGTCACATTTCCAAGAGTGATGGAAGCTTTAACACTCAAGAGTGAATATACTGCAACTGCCTCTCTTCACTAAAATCAATGGCATTATTTATGAGTAAAACAACCAAAACATTGAATACCTAGTTTAGTCTCTGGGTGTTTAGAGGTCTACTCAAACAAGTTTCAGTAACTATACACAGAACTATTGCTTTACTGCTGCAAGTGAGGAAAATGTTATAAAATATTCAATTCTATCAATAAATGAAACACTGTGATCTTATTCTGTTTTATTTATTAAAGAAATGCAAGTAATTATTTTTAAAGTATTCCTGTGTAGGGAATAACTGGCTTTTCAGAGAAATGCCTTACTGACATATGCAAGGATCAAAAAAGGGGTGGTAGTGTTAGTGTTCTAAATTCATATAGATGAAACAGTAAGATAATTAGGTGTAGAAAATGCACAGTCATGTTCTAGGTAGTAAAGGATCAATTTCATCTAAAGACAAGTGGAGTGTACACTGTATCATCTGATCCAAAGTAGTGACCTTCTTGATTCAAATGCAAAATGCCTATTCCTGTTGCAGATGGAGTTCTCCAGGACAAAGTGTTCAATAGAAAGATTACATTTCCAGTGGGGCAGAAAGGTATTTGTCAGTGTCTCATTACAGCTTTGATACAAACATCTTGGATTTCAATTAGCTTTGCGATAGAATGGCAATAATCTAGCATTGAAACTACAAATAAATCTTTGTTTCTTACACCAATATATGTGGATTTTGGTTTCACTGGCAGTGAGATAGTGCAAGATTTCCAAAAGAAATAAATAGAAGGAAATAATATTCCAGTCATTTTAATGGCAGAGATAACACTTAGTGATGTCTGTCTGATAACTTTGCACTAGGAGGCGAGGGCGACATCATTTACATTTTTTCCAGCATAAATGAAAAGTGCTGAATTCCTTGAACCGTAAGTGTCCCATCAGTTCTACCCTCACTGTCCCACCTCCTGTTATTAACATACCATATCCACTCTGATGCTTTTGATCCTTTTCTATGAAAAGTAATTTGACTTCTCAATGGAAATAAATATGAAATTTGTTCTAGTGCATTTCACGAGTTCAAACAATGGCCCATAGAAATTTCCACCCTATGGAGGCAATCTTTTAACTTTACAAATGTAGAGTTTGCAGTCGTTTAAAATGCTTACTCCTAAATACTATTTGATATTTAAGAAAACTAGTATGTTCCTCTGAATCGATCATGGAACTAGGAGATGGAAGGGCAATTTTTAACTATCACTTGAGTATCTGTGACTGATTTTGAATTAACTCCTGCAGAATTCCAGATAGTGTTTGTCACCCTTACTTTATACCAGCATCACAAGGGTAACTGTCAGCTTCTGAAATGTGGCAGGACGAAAAGCTCAGAAACCACACAGATATGATTCCGTTAATGATTTCTTTGCTAGTAACAATGGTATGACCTATGCCATGCAGATATGAATTTAATAACACTTCAAATTATATATGGCACCTTCCATTCAAAAGGTTTCCTTTCAAATATCAAGTGACATAGCTTTAGCAGCAAGAAATATTGCTATAAATATGGTTAATTTTACCCATTAAGCAACTGAGACTAAGAGAAAATAAAGATACATCTGTAACCTAGTAACCAGTCACAAAAATTACTGGTGGCAAAACACCACTTTTGCTCCTGTGAATACCAAGGTGAAAAAGGGAAGATTTAAGTCATTTGCCTGCACAATTTCAGAGCAAGGACAAGAGTTGCAAAAATGGTCATTTTAAGATGAACTGTTCTATGTCCTAGCCACAAGCATTTTTCTCTCCAAGAAAGAAAGGTTACAAAACACTAGGCTTACCGGTAAATATAAAAATGAAAACCAGAAAATTATAAAATCTCATGTATCCATATTTTTTTATTTTAGACTCTAAATGGCTGTCATAAATAAATCATAACAACTGATCAGTAACTGTCTGTCAACATATACAATGAATTTAAGCCAGCCTCTTTAATAGTTTTTTGTCTCACTCCTGAATTCTCCCATCTTTGGAGTAATGAATAGCATGAAAAGATATAATTTTCTACAACTACAGTGAATTTAAAAATAATTTTCCTGATTAATGACAGTATTGCTTAAATATCACATACTTCCACTGACTTTGAAACAAGCTGTAAATACATTTTGCTCCTACAAACAGAGCAGTAAATGTGTTAGAGCTTGCTAGCATTAGTGACATACACAATACTAACAAAAATAGTGCTGTTTATTTTTTGTCATAGCGCTATTAAAAAATCATATTTAACAGATTAAATGGTGCTTTGTATATGTCATGCAGAACAAAACCTGCCAACTCATATATGTAGATTTCTTCCACAAGAATATCTGAACATGTTCTATTTACTTTAAAATAAATGCAGTACCCAACTATAAACATACATTTAATATTATAGTGAAATTAAATCTAAATATTTTAAGTTTCTTTCTGCAAGTATAATGTAATTGAAGAATTGATTGTTTTTCAAATTGTTTATTTTTTGCAGAGCAGCAGATTCTGATTGTTAATTTCTAAAGCCACATAAGAGTCCAGATTGCTGTTTCACAAGAAGATGTCCCATGAGAAGAATTATATCAGTTGGTTGTTTTTTCTTTCTGTACTCACAGCACTCTTAGAACACAGACTTGAAAAGAACAGCAGAGTCCAATCTGCTTTAGCAGAATAAGTGTTCTTTAACATGTAATAGCTGTCTAACCTCCTGTTAAATGTATCCAGATAGAAGAGATTCCAGTAGCAAATTTAACAAAGCAAACCCACAAACTGCTTTCTCTAAGACAAACAGGCGCGTATCTTACAAAACTTCTTCTGACAGAAAATGACAGATTTGACTCAGAAAACTGAAGACTAAGAGCCATCAAGACCCGTGGTGATGATGCCTATGGTTGAAAACATTTATTGAATAAAAATTTGCCAGCAGTAGAGTATCCATTTATACACACACATACCAGCAAAATATACTTTATTTGCTGAAAATTCTCTACTTCTCTCAGCCTTTAAAGAACTGAAAGCAACAGCTGTTTAAATTTCTAAATTTAAATTCTAAACAGCAGTTTAAATTTTAAATTTTACATTTAGAAAACCTGTGCATTTCATTGTCTTATGGTTTTCTTGAGTCTCAAAATCAGGTGTCATGGGAAAGATGCACACTTACTTAGGTCTCTACAAGTTCACACATATATATTGATTTACAAGCCTTACAGAAGGCCTTTTGCAGTTTTTTCTCTTTTTCTGTCTGAAAACACATGCACTAATGTAGTCAAGGGCATTGAAAGATGTACCATTCAAACGTAAGCAGATTCCTTTTGTTCAAAATGTGTTATTTTTTAAAACAAACTACTCGCATAGATCAGACTACCTCACAAGAAAACATAAAACACTTGTCAAATATATCAAATAACAGGATATTAATGTGACCAAATTTAGATCAAGCAAAGTAGAAGGAAAAAAATTAATTCTGATTTAAAAAAATAATCAACAGGTTAAGATGATATGATGTGTTTGTCCAGAAAACCTATCCATAAATTAAAAAAAGGAAACCCTCTTTCTTTGGAGAATAAAGCACTAAACTAAAATTAGTCTTTAACTAGCAAGTAGATGCATTTAGCTACCCAAATCATGTTTATTAATATTGTACATAGTTTGAATTTAAAATACTTTCTATTCATTTTTTCTTAGGAACACACAATTTTTGCAGTTTCTCAGTGACTGATTTTAACATTTTTTAAATTTAACAAAAA
Organism: Margarornis squamiger; assembly: GCA_035222235.1. Classification (NCBI taxonomy): domain Eukaryota; kingdom Metazoa; phylum Chordata; class Aves; order Passeriformes; family Furnariidae; genus Margarornis; species Margarornis squamiger. The sequence goes on from JAWWTY010000160.1 coordinate 20,377,459, forward strand.
TCTGAATCAAATTCAAGTACAGTTTAGTTGCAACAGACATTGACAGACAGATTTTCAAAACAAGTTTTCTTGCATAAAAGCTGTTGCAAGATCCACAAGAAATACAATTACAAACATTCCAAATTATATAACATTTAAGCACCACTGTTACTGTAGTAATTGCTACAGGTGATTTACTATGCCATCTCCTTTCTGCTCAGGTGCTTTGTACATACACTTTGGAGCTGGGGTTCTGGTAGTAACAAACGCATTTTCAATTATCTACTGCCTTGAAACTTACTTTAAAAGTAAAGATTTAAGTTAAAAAGTAGGATATAGTCTGAGAAAAATTTTATATTAAAAATGGTGTATGTGTTTGCTTTATAGTTTAATTTCATGAAATTTTTCAGAGCTTCTTCCAACACATTAGCAAATTTCTAATTAAAGATACAGAAAAAGAGCAAATTCTATCTTTACCTACATTTCTGTTAGCAGTAAAATGACTCCATGGCACCAGTCTTTATTGAATAGAACTGACTGATGATGTGAATCAGTGACTCAAGTAATTCTCATAACAATGTGAAAAGATTAAAATTTAACTGTTGCAGTTAACACAGTTACAACAGAATAAATATGACTTTATGCTAAGAATAGAATATCAGAAGATAGGAATCCTAAATGCTAGTCTCTGTGGCCTCGTCACTTGGTCTTTTTAAGGCTCTTATTTCATTTGTAAATAATTATTAAGTACTTGATATGGCAATTATTTAACATTACCAGAATGAGATAATTTGATGTCACTGGATGAAAAGTGCATTTACTTTTAGTAAAATGTAGATGTATTTTAGTGTCCCATAGTTCATAATAATTCTAGTTTGAAATATACTGTATGATTATATAAGATAACCTTTTTCTTCTGTAAAGAAAAATAATTGAATTCCTAATGCAAAGTTAAAAAAAGCCCTCAAAAAAAAGTGAACACTTTCTCTCCCCTTATTTATCCTATTATCTTTTTGGCTAGTTACGCTAACTAATCCATACAAAAGAAACCTTCTTATTGTCTTAAAAAATGGTCAAACACATTGTTCCTCCTTGAGGAATACACAAAACTTCCATAAAAGTTAATGGAAAACACAAGCTGAGGGTAGAATACAGCCTGATATACAACATATCTGAAGATCATTCCTTTGGGCTGATCTCTTGGCAGTGCTCATATTCTCTCATAAAACCAGAGCTAGTGCAGGTTTTAGTGTGTAAGACTGACTTTTAATTTTCCTGAAATAGGAGGGGGAAAAGGGAGCCTCAATGGAGAAAGGTAGGCCAGCTCAGCTGCCTTTTCCCAGACCCATGTACTTCCACAGAGGACAGCATAGCATTGGCAGTTACCTGAGGAGGGAACTACCTTCTCCAGCATAGATCTTGGGCTCATGCTCCAAAGCAAATCACTGCTCTCCAGGAGCACAATGAGGTGGCACAGCAAGGTGAAGGCTCAGTTGCCTTTGCTCTCTACCCTTCTGATTCAGGCAGAACAGGAGTCTAATGTTCTCAAAAAAAACCCAACAAAAGTAGAGGCTCTTCTGAATCAAATGGTATCTTCCTGTGCTTAGTCTGGATTCCTGCTCACCTGCAGCAGAAACCTGATGCACCTTTATCATACTTTTACACATGTCAAAATAACTTTTCAGTAATACACTAGTCCTGTTTACATGGGTACACAATCACTGTTAAATCTGGCGTCCATCCATGCCTTAACCAGCCTGTGATCATCCGAGACCCAACACATAGGATGAGTGTGTAAAATCCCCTACAAGCTGTTTTTCCAGACCTGGATACCAAAAGAGTTCACTTTACAGTATAACTTAGGCACATTCTTGCAGACCATTATAAAATTGGGGTTTGCTACATTGAAAGATGTCCTCATCAGGAAACCGAGGCTGGAAGAAAACACTTGTAAATAGCTATAACCTGTGTTCTTTCTCCAACGTGTCCTCCCACCATATACTTCATGAGCCTTCCAGCTGAGGAAAAATGCACCAGCTTATTGAAAGTGCTGTTACTCGTGAGGTTCATGACTGCTAAGCCCCCACAAATGTAATTGTAAAGAGTTAGTATTCTGTCAGTGTTTGTGTCACTGCTAAACTGACTCAGGTAGAGTTATTTGAAAACTGTAGCTATGATTTACAAAGAAAAAGGGCTATGTCAGTACTGCAAAAATTAGCTATTCTATTTTCTGTGTTCTAAAATCAAGGACTAATGTGAAAAAATAACAACATGACCTTCAACAGACATACATATGTACATTCAGGACCAAGAAATACACTTCAGTGTATTGATGATCAATTAACAAAAAGACATTGGCTAAACTAATTAGAAATGTGAGATATCTGGTTCCTACATTCATAATTTTAAATGTAAACCTGAAAAATATTACTGGAAAACATCAAATACAAAATTAATATTTTATAGCCAAACAAGATGCATATGCAAAACATAGAAATAAAACACACATTCCTGCTCTGAGGTGCACACAAGTGGTATTAGAAAGTAAATGGTATTAGAAAATTCTGGCAAATAAATTCAAGGATGACAGCTGTGGAAGTTCATTACTATCATCTTCATATTTCCTTCTCTGGCGAGAGATGCAACCCCTTGTCTTGCACATCATACAATTTTCTTTGACACTTTCACTTACAGTCTCTCCGAATGGTAACTCCCATACCCTTACAAAATGTGTGGAGGTTATTCAATGATCAGAAGCCATCTAGACAATAGACAGCTTTCCTAAATTTTCTTAAGGTACAGTATGAACGCTGGCTCACATGGAAGACAGTAGAGTAAATAATGGACATTGACTCCTGCAGCAATTGAAGTTCTGGCAGCTATTCCAGCAAAGCAGCAACCAACCTGTTCAGCTCATGACACCCAGCAGAACCGCAGCCTGACAAAGCCTGACTGCAAATGCAGCCTTCTCCAGTGCTTGACAGGACGAGTTCAAAAGATACACTCACCAGGCACAACTATTTGTAGATTAAGCGATTGCAAATGCACCATTCCCATCTGCAATAGCAGAAAATGTAACCTGCTCTGGAGTTGATAGTTGTTGCCTCCAAAAGCTTCATTTTATGGGGGGGGTGTTGTGAACAGACGCCCCACCTTGAGAACGAAACATCGGTATTAGTTCTGCCCTGGTCAGCGCAGCTCAGGAGGGTCAGCAGGGCGCGGTAGCACTCGCTCCGCTGACACAGCACTGTGGCCCTCACCAAAGTTACCGAACACGGGAAAAGGGCTCGATAGGGGCTGCCACGGGATGCGAGCGACAGGAGACTTACTCATTGGGGACGAGCGGGGCACCGCAAAGGCACTCGCTGGCAGTGCGCGGCTGTGCCGAGCGGGGTGTGTAACCCACGGCTGTGGGACGGGACGGGGCGGGACGGGACACCGGGCCCCGCCGCCCGCGGCTCGGCAGGCAGACGTCTGTACCTGCCATGCCCGCGCCACCGCAGCGATCACGGCTGCCACACCACGCAGCTCCGCCAGTGCCCGCACCGGCACCGCTCGGCCGTGCTGGGCCGCGGCTGAGGGATGAGGGAGGGGGGGGAGAGACCCCTGGGACCCCCCCTGAGGGCTTGGGGGGGGGAGAGAGACCCCCGGGACCCCCCTGAGGGCTTGGGGGGTGGGAGAGAGACCCCCGGGACCCCCCCTGAGGGATGAGGGAGGGGGAGAGACCCCCGGGACCCCCCCTGAGAGCTGGGAGGGGGCACAGACCCCCAGGGACCCCCAAGGGACCCCCCTGAGGGCTGAGGAGAGTGGAGAGACCCCCAGGACCCCCCAGACCATCTCTTGAGTGCTGAGGGGGGCAGAGACCCCCGGGACCCCCCCTGAGGGATGAGGGAGGGGGAGAGACCCCCAGGACCCCCCCCCCGAATGTTGAGGGAGGGGGAGAGACCCCCGGGACCCCCCAAGTTTTTGGGGGGGACAGAGACCCCCCCTGGGACCCCCCTGAGTGTTGAGGGAGGGGGAGAGACCCCTAAATAGACCCCCAAAGTGCTGAGGGGGGGGTG
>JAWWTY010000160.1:20381598-20463325 GCA_035222235.1 Margarornis squamiger
CGGCCCCGCAGGCGCGGGCCCGCTGCTCGCCCCCGCGGAGGGCTCGCGGCCCCGTGAGGCGGCCTCGCCCTCGCGCGCTCCCCGCGCGCCCCCGCGGAGCCGCGGCACAGCGCGCATGCGCGCGCGCTTCCCGGGCTCAGAGGACTACAGCTCCCATCATGCAACGCGCGCCCCCGCCCGGCGGCGCGCGGTGCATGCCGGGCACCGCCGTCCTGCGGGCGCCGTCCCCAGCCACGCCCCGCGGGAGGGGCGCGGAGCCGGGCCCCGGGAAGCGCCCCGTCCAGGCGTCGCCTCGCGGTCCTTCCCGGCGTGAGCTGCTCCCGGATCGGGGCGTTCGGTGTCTCACTGCGCAGCCCTTCGCGTCCTTCCGCAGTGCCCGTGAGTTCCCGCGCGCCCCGCAACGCCGTCGGGGCTGGTTTGTCCCTCGGCGCCCGCCGTAGCCTGCGGCCCGCGTGCGGCCGGCGCCTTTGTGCGGCGGCGGGAGGGGCGGGCGCGGCGGAGCGGGGCGGGGGCGGCGGCGGCAGCGGCAGGTGCGGGGCCGGGGGGCTGTGGGGGCCGCGAGGGTCACCGCTCTGGCCTTCGGGCAGAGTGGGGCCTGGGCCCTCACGGAGCAGGAGAGGCCGGCAGTGCCGCCGCCTCCGGGCCGCCCTCGGTGCGCGGGGCCCGGCCGGGGCAGTGGGGCGCGGTCCGCCGTGCGGCCCTGTGGGACCGGGGCGGGGCGGGGTGGGTGGCTTTGGCTCTGGGGCACCAGGGCACCCCGCTGCCCCTGGGCATCGCTGTCCTGGGGCCCGGGCCTGACAGGGCGCCTGCCCAGCGCTGCGCCAAAGTGACAGGGCAGTGCCGTTTGGAAAACCCCACCGGAGTGTATTTATTTATTAATTAGTACTTCAGTGTTCACAGGCCACACGAAGGAATACGTACGTTTACCCCAGTACACATACTACTGAGTGTGTTGGGGTAGCGTATGAGCCTTGCAACATTTTGCACTCTTTTCTGTGTGTAGGTGTGCTATGCAAACACTTGCAGGTATTCTTAATTTTGAATTAGTGCGTAGTTATATTATTAATGCATAATCTTGTATCCTCGTTGTTAAGCTTGGTGTAGAAAGCATTTTTATAGTTCCCTCATTTGTTGCAGAACCACTCGTGCATTTTCTTGCTGACTTAGATTTGCTTAAAACCAGTAAAATTAAGCTTTTCTCCACTTAGCCCATTCACACAGTTTTTCATACCTGTGTTCTAAATCTTTCTTAAGTTCTAAGTGTTAGGGGTTTTCCACTTTTTGTTGTTGACCTTGTCTATTTGTGTTATAAAGTAAAACTTTTGTAGCATTTTTGTCTTTAAAAGATCCACCAATTTCTTAGTGCTGTGTGAAAAGTTTGGAGAAAAAATTTGTAACGCGCATATCTTACAGATTTCTTTGTCCATCACACTTGGACTTACATTGCCTTGTAATTTTTAGTAATTCTACTAAATCTTTTAATAAGTCTTTGTTTTGAATCATACACTGGTATGTATAGTTTACATACTGCTAAGTTACAGTAAGTGTGCCAGTATTTAGCTGTTGAAGTGAAAAGTGCAAGATGAGTACTGTCTTGGTGCTCTCCTTGCTGTTTTCAGTCTCAGCTGGCTCTGTAACTGTACAGAATCCCATGTCAGGATCAAATACTCCCATCTTCAGTGCCTACTGTTTCTTTCAAAGTATTTCCTTCAAATACCATCAGAACTACCTTAGGAATGGATGCGGTCACCATGTCATAGTTCTGCCTGTTTTAAATCAATCCCTTTGGCTTTGACAATGTGTTAAGGGAAAGAAAAATGGAAATAGGAATGTGATGATTTTTTTTCCGATTATTACTGACTTTCCAGGCTTCTGGTTGTGGTAAGCTAGTGTAATTTTTTTAAGGATATCTTGTTTAAAGGAAAGCTGCTATCTTAAAAAAACCCTCAACAAACAAAAAACCCCGAGCAAACAAAGCAAAAGCCAAACAGTGATATGATTTCTCTTGATCAGTGTTTCAGCCATGTCTGACAAAAGTGAACTGAAGGCGGAGTTGGAGCGCAAGAAGCAGCGATTAGCTCAAATCAGAGAGGAGAAGAAGAGGAAGGAGGAAGAAAGAAAGAAAAAAGAAGTAAGAAATAATTTTCACTTTGAAATTTGACTTTGCATATGTAACTTGACCAAAATTTGAGGGTAGGTTCACATAATCACATGGTATGTGCTGCTCTGGGAGTGTCTGTTTAATGGATGGTCCCAATACAAATGTAGCACTTTCATTTTCTGATAGGTTGTCCATAAGGTAAATTAGATATTTATTTTATTTTTTTAAATCCTACACTAGCATAAAGTTCTGATTTCTAAAACTACTTGTGTACATGTGACTCATTAATTGAATCACAGTAAACTATTGCGTGAAAGCTCTGCTTAAGGAGTTGGGATGGTGTTAAAGAACTCATTTCTGAAGTACAGTCTCAAGGATGTCTGTATGAATTGTCTGACTGTCAGTATTATCATTGTACAAACAATGTGCTACAGTCTTCTCTTTGACCCATCTGTAGGCTGAATTTTAAAATCAGATCAACACTCGGGATGTGTATGGTACTTGGGTGTTAGACTTGGGTTGTTAACATTGTCTTCTGGATTTCTCTGTTAAAGTATGTGACAATCAGGTTTATTGCTGAATGCAAATTATGCCTTATAAAAGAAACTTGCTGGAATGTTTTGGTGTTTGGGGTATGTTTTCAAGACTTCTTTGTGTTTTGGTTATGATCTTGCTGTTCTAAATTAGCATTTAACTGAAGACTGGACAGCTGCCAGTTACATGATTCAGACAAAAAGGAGAGGGAAATGTCTCAAATTATGGTCTTATGACCTTGTAACAATGTGTTGCCTGTATCTGTGATTCCACATGTGATGCAATAGCTTGTCAGTTAAGAATTTGTTCTAAAAGTTGGGAATTGCTTTTTGAAAAAGCACTTAAATGTGTGAAAAGGTACAGAATGTTCATCTTTTACAGTAGAGCTTGCATTATCTCTAAATTAAAGAGGATGGAAGTGTACCTTTTTTTTTTTTTAAATCCAGCAGAGAATAACAAAGAAAACTACTTTTTCTTGACACAGTTATTATAATTTCAAACTTTCGTACACAGATATATAATATGATTTTTTAAGATTTTGCATTTTATAGTGCTTAGCATTAGTGTAAAAAAGGTATTCTTAATCTTATGAAGTGCCAGTTGTTTTGGCAAATAAGCAGATGCTTTTTGGATGTTTATAAATGTCTTTTAAAGACAGTACCAAAGCTACAGAACTTTGTTATTCCTGTCTGTTGATTTTATCTACAAAAAGGGTCATCAGAGTTACTGGAGTCAAATATTTAGCCTATATGATGATAGGTTTCAGTAGTACAAAAAAACCCTATGAGGTCTCAAAATAAATGAAGGGTTGAATGCTGTTAAATGCTATAATTTATTGAATCATTTCCAGACTGACCAGAAGAAAGAAGTTCTTCCTGTACAAGAAGAATCTGATCTTGAAAAGAAGAGAAGAGAAGCTGAAGCATTACTTCAGAGCATGGGGTTGACACCTGAGTCTCCTGTTGGTAGGAATGCTAGTATTTGTTTTGGATAAATGTTTGGCTGTTTTGGGGGTTTTATGTTGGTGGGTTTTTTTGTGGGGTTTTTGTTTTTTGGGTTTTTTTGTGGTGGTGGTTTGTTTGTTTGTTTTTGTTACAGTTAAGGTATTTATATAACTAACATAAAACTTTTTTGTCTGCTTTTTTTTTCTGGGTATACATCTCTGGTTTTTATACTGTTTTGTCCAGCATGATCTCTGTTACAAATGTCAAGTCATGTGCTTCAGTACACTCAATACTCATTTATAAAATACACCTTTTACACTTATTGTGTTTTTTGAAGTATTTTAGTTAAAATATATAAATATCATGTATTTTCTTTTTGCCCTGCACATTATACTTCTGTACTTTTTTCCTTTTCATAACGCCAAATTTTAATGCTGATATTTGGCTTGTTTCCTTTCTGCGTCTTTTAAACTCTAGTTTTTCTTGCCTCAAATGCCTGACTGACCTTGATGGAGCAATAGCAGGGCTAAGTATAAAAATTAACTGCCAAGGGTGATGATTGGTATCTGTGCAGCTCTTGGACATATTAGCATACTGGTTGTTGATTTTCGACTTTACATAGACACATCAGTCTGGAAGATAACAGCAAAGAGTGTGATAATTCAACTCCACTTTTTGTTTCTAGCCCTGAAATTGAAGGATTTTAAAGCTTATCAATTTTCCTCATTGGTGAGGCTCTATTTCAACTGGGTTTGTAAATAAAAAAGTGGTAATAATTTCTTACAGGTATAGTATATGTGTGATTGTATTTTCATAACTGCTTTTGCATAATCCTCAAGTGTTCAAAAGCGAACGTAGAATAAACAGTATTATAGCTGTTCCCACTCCAACAGCCACAGCAGTCATTTCTGGTAATTCAGGCTCTTCTCAGAGCTGAGGGAGTGCATTTGGGCTATGTTAGCACTGGCATACAGCTGTTTAAGTAACCAGTTCTGACCTACTACACATTTTGTTTGCTAGACTAATAGTTGAACACTTCCCTTGCATGAAGGCTAAGGCAATTGATAAGATTTTGTAGAAATGCATAGGGCTGTTGGGTTTTTTTCAGATCTATGAGAGAATCTAAACCCCACAGAACTGTCAGTCCTCAAAGCAAGTCATTGGATAGACTCAGAGTAGATGTTCATGAAAAGCTGGGAGGTGCTGGCAGGCAAACCTGGGGCACAGCCCAGCATGTTGTTTTTAATTCCCCTGAGAATCTACTTAACCACACCCTTCAATGGACACATATTTGCTGGGAATTCACTGTGTTCCCTTTCAAGATAGCCAGGTCTGATGTGGATCCTAAATCAAGCTAATGTGTCCTACTTGGTACCTTGTGGTTAGCAAGCCTAAGGCACAGGCTCCTTTTCTGCTGACTGGATACTGGCAGATACAGTGATCCTGTGCCTGAACTGAAGCTGAGCTGCTTGGTGTGCAGGAAGCTTGTGCTTGCATTATTAGTGGATAGCTTGACATAAATTTCCTTCATAGAAAATTGTATTAAAAATTCCTGAAGCAATTCCTGTCCTGTTAACTGCCAGAGAGAAAGCTCTCTTACGGGACCGTAACCATGTTAGTGAGATTTTGGTATCTACCCTACTTGTTATATATGAAGCCATTAAGCTAGCAAACCAGAATTACTTTCAAGAAGGTATTATAGTTGAACCGACTGTCGGGGTAGATGAAATTTCATTTGGTCGTTTCATAAGACTGTTGGTCTTTCAATGGGGTTCACCTCGGTTGTGGGCAGGCTTTCCCGAAAATCTCTTTCCCCACAAGAGGGCGGTGCAGCACCAGCACTGGGTTCCTGTGGGGAGCGCTGGGGCTGCGACCTCAGGGTGTCAGCGCGCCTGGTAATGCACAGAAACATCGATAGAAAGGCCTGTGAGCGTTTCCTGTGGGGTAAATTAATCGTATATGGCGATGGGGAGTTGAAGAATGTATATATTCTTATACACCCCTGTTTATATAAATACAAGTATAAAGTCTGTGTGAATTTACAAAATATAACTCTAGACCTATAAAAGAAGTCATTCCTGTAGGAGGGATGATTTTCTTAAAAGAATTTAAGAATTCACTGTGGGGTTTAGTCATGTCTCTGTTTTGGGATGGGGTGGAAAAATTCTTCAGAATTCACAATATACTTGTGATTTCAGGAAATTCTCTAGAAGTCCTGTAGATCTAAATTCAGAGTTTTCCCATGCCTGACGTCTGATAGAGTAGATACCAATTTCTGTACATTACTTGTGTTCAGTTTATTAAAGGGTTTTTTAAGGGTTGCTAAGCAGTGAATGTTTTACATATTGCTGAAAAATGAAGCATATGAGGACCTTCAACACACCCCCTGATTCTTAAGTATAAACCCTAAGTTTCATTAAATAATAAATTTGACTATTTCTAAAAGAAGTTGAAAGAAATATCAAAATAGCTTTGTATTTGTATCAGATTGCACGATATCATTCACTATTATGTATCAGCTACAAAAAACGTTACTTTTTAAAGAGTAGATGCAGTTCTTCACCTATATGCTGAAAATGAACTGACTCTTAAGTTTCAATACTAGACTGTTTACTGTCAAGTAAAATAAAATCATCCTCAAAACCCAACACTGGAACCTTCATTGTAATACACAAGATTTATGTGGTTTGATTCAAACTAGAACAAAAGTAACAGCATGCTGCATGACAAAGCCACTTTTTTTATCCACATTTTGATGATCATATATTTTGAAACATTGCCAGTTTAACATATTCATTGTATGATTTTTAAGAAAGACTAATGTCAACGCTGTATTAACAACTATTTTTTTTATGTTTAAATAACACGATCTAGTGGAAATTACCCTCTGAAAATCAGTGTCATCATTTGTCTAAAGTTCAGTTTAAAAATATTTTTTGATTCATTTTCTCTTAAACGTCTTCCCTTCCATGTTTTTTTTGTATGCCCCAGATGCATAAATGCCAAACAATTGCATGAAAGTCCAGCATGAATTGTTAACATTGTCTTTTCCCCTCTCTTTCTACTGTTCATTTTCATCCATGTATTTTTTGTTTGCCATCACTTTTTTTTTAAAACTTCATTTTAAATTAATTTGAAAACATCCTAAGCTGTGCAACCTCTGCGAGTAGTAACAGCGGATACCTGTCTGTTTCACTATTTAGTCCCTCCTCCTACCTCTCCGTCTTCCAAATCTGTGAGTACGCCAAGTGAGGCTGGGAGCCAGGACTCCGGTGATGGTGCCGTGGGAGCTAGGTATGTCACTTTCCTTGTCGTGTTCCTTTGCTCAGAACTTGTATTCTGAATAATTAAGCTTTAGAAGGAGTCAAGGTTAATTACTTGATTATAGTAGTATGAGGTTACAGTGCAGGAAAAGTGACTGTTTTGCAGAAGTGCTTTACTTCAAAATTTGAAATGCAACTGCGTTAATGTGGAGTTGTTTAAACTTGCAAGTTTAAAGTAAAATGAATGCCTTGGGATAGCAACAAACTGGAAAAGTCCAAATTGTGGACTGTTTGCACTTTTTCTAAAGAAGGGTGTCTGTGAGTGATAGTCCTAGGTGATAGTCCTCAGTCCTAGGTTGTCTAATAAAAGATAATGTCTACAAACTTTGCACTACTTCTGATTTTAGTCTTCCATTACTCAGAACTATATTTCTCATTATTTCACTTTGCAGCCGTCTGTGTAACACAACTACAGCACTTGCAATCTCTTTTATTTTGCCAAAACATAACCTCATCTCAGTACAGCCACAGTTGTTTTGGTCTTTTTTCAGTGCCAGTACTTGCCACATCTCTTTGACCATTTCTTTTTGCATGATTGTTTGAGACATGCTGCTGTAAAGGCGAGTCAGATAAATATTTCTGTTAAATATTCAAAGTGGTGATATATGGATGATAAGGTAAGAAACACAGCTTCCAAGGGCATTTCTGCTGTTTCCCATGCACAGCCTGCGAGTAAGAGCAGTAGCTCCCTATTAATATTGGTAAGGTATTTTCTCAGTAAGTTAAGTTGGTGTACTTAAAATTTATTGAATATGCATTGTGGATGAAGTTTAGTTAAAGCACAGTAACTGCAGCAGTTATCATCAGTTACTTTTGATCTTGTGTGAGTAATTACTTTGGAGAAGGAGTAAATACTTTGACTGCTTTGAAACATCTTTTTAAAAGACTGCAGTAACATTTTATATGCATGTGAATTATTCATGAAAAACTTACAGTTTTAATCTGAAAATATTCAGTATATTAATGATCTGGACAGTGGATTTATGGTGCCTATTTCTAAGTAGAAATCATGAAGTTAAAACAGATAATGCATCAGGCAGCAGATAAGAACCCAAACTTTTTTTTAACAGTGCCCAGGTATGATCTTGTTTATCCGTCTTGTTAATTAAGAACCAATGTAATTCTTCCTTAACTGATTAACAAGCAGATTTTAATGAATTTAACTCTTTTCCATTTTATACTTAAATTCACTGTCTGGAAGAAATACAAGTATTTGATGAGGGCTTTTTAAAAGAAAATAACTTCATTCATACCTGATTTAAATTCAGTATGAAACAGTATGTATAGGCCACATACCTGTAATTGAACGGCATGTTATGTACTGAATTTATTTCTGCCTCATCAGTGCCCTGTGCTCTATGATTGTGTGTTCTCAAACATAGTAACACAATGTTGTATGCATGCATTTTCTTATGAAACCTTGAGAAAACTCATATCCTAAGGCTCAGTAGTTTCATGCATTTTCAAACATAAAAACTAAATCTGTCTCAAGATGGTGGTCTTTAAGGTGTGGAGGTATGAGTGTACAGCTAAATTGGAGGCATTATAGAGTCCCTCTTAAAGTCCCGTTGCTTGTTCTCCAACCACATTCTTCCCATCCTACAGAAAACAAGTGTCTGTATCCCAGACTATTAGTACAAGTTCATAAATTTCTAATGTACACATACATTTCAACCTCAAAGTTGGACTGTGTGATATTGCTTGGCTTTTAATCTGGTATTTCACAGGTGACTCATATTAGTATGTGTTAGAAAGCCTCTTCTATGATGCTGAAACTTGTCTGTAACTCTTTTAGTACTTAGTAGAACAGTGCCTTGATTGTGTTCCTGTTGTTACTTCCATTGATCTTGCTTTATTTTCATCAGTAAAAAGTTGTTTCCTACTTTGATTCTGCTTTTTTTTCTCTTTTCCTCAGTTAAGAGTATAAATTCAAGACTAGAAATTAATACAGTTGGTTTACTTTTAGGCTAGGGGGAGGCTTCACAGAGTTAGTTTAAAAGCAGAAGGGACTTTTTAGATATATAGGAAGCCTTAGGAATGTGCCTAGATACAGAGAAGTTCAGGCATATGTGGAAGAATGGGCACTTCACTGAAGCTTGTAGATAAATTCATTTAACTTAAGGCACAACAAAAAATCGGAAAACTAAAGAAACAGTGTTTTCCATCATTTTGGTGCATATGTAATAGTTGAATTTTATCTCAGAATGTTACCTTTATTTTAAAAGAATATCTCTGAGAAATATTTAACTGTCTCTGCTGCTTGTTGTACTGCTTGTTGACTTAAACTGTTTTAAAAGACAGACTGTCCCTGGCACCACTGAAGTAACTGTTGAAAGTGAAAAGATTGCTTTGAAGGCAGTAAAGGGCTAGATCTTAAGCAGTGCAAAAGTTGGAGCATTTTGTATTTGTAGCCCTTTCCCCAAGTTCCTCTCAAATGGGATTGAAAAAGTTGAGAAAACGTTTGACAAGTATTGTGGTGATGCAGTATTTGTATCTGTAGCAAAGTTACCCTTGGCAACAGTGAAGGCTGGGGTGGTGGTTCAGTTTTGATTCTGATTGAACAACATGAAATGAAATGCAATATACAGTTTGAAGTCTCAGGCACCAAATTAAACTCCAAGCTTAAATCTCTTTGGTCAAGAATGATAGCAGAGATCTAACAAAAAAGTATAATCCAAGTAATTGACTTTAGGCTAAAATTACACGTTTTCTGATGCGCAAAAGATCCAAAAAAGTTTTTGAGATTTAGGTGTGAAGTTACTGGTGTGGATGCAATTGATTTGCTAGCTATGAAGACGGTGGATTTGTAATTCTTAATTAAACGAAGATTAATACTTCTGATGCATACTTTCTACAAGAACAAGATAGGCCATGACACACTCCTGTTTATGAGCTTTTGTGGCATTGTGTGTACATTTTTCGTATCAACTCTGCTTTTAGGAATTCTGCACCTGGTTTATAGGAAAGTTACCGTGTATGGGATGATCATGTAAAATTATCTTTTCTTGACTTATCGTAGTAAAATGTTACGTATTATTTATTTTCTTTATTCAGAAACATGGCTTTAAAAAACATATATATAATATCTGAGAATGTCGGAAAAAATTGTGCATGTTAATCTGTTAATCTCTTTTAGAAGCGTGGTTTTAAAATTCTACCTAAGCCTGGTAGCAGCCAGTAGACTACATGAAGATTTGTGAAGAAGGGATGAAGGCTAAAAATGAAGGGAGAGGGAATATTGATTTCCCCCTTCGTATTTCTTCTGATACAAAAGCAACTTGAAATAGATCATTCTGTTCATTATTCCACATGACTTTGAAACATGTTATTAATATAAAGCTCACTGTTTCTAAGAGATTTTAAGTATCTGAAATGGAGTTGGCTCTAACTCAGATGACACTTACAAGCCCAAGGCAGTGCTTAACCCATAATTACTGCAATGTCACATCTTGGAAATTCTAGCAGTTCTCTATCCCAGTGGAAATGCTTTCTTGCCCTGCTACCAAAAGGCTTATGTGTTGACTCATTTCCTTTACCAATATGACAGTTTCCTTCACGTATTTACTGCTCTGGGCAAGTTTGCATTACATCAACAAATCTGTCTTCATATGACCTGAACAAATCTGAACATATTTTAAAAGGAATGTGAAGTTTTTAGTGGTTCTTGTCAGTATTTAAAATGTTTTATTTGCCTTTCATAAAGGCTACATTTTTTTGCAGATCTTTGTTTTAGTCTTTAAAATAGTTTAATTCTTTGCTAATAGCTCTGAATTCTGTGTTTGCTTCTTAACTTTTATATTTACTGCATGTGTTATTGCACTGAGTGTTTGCTGAATTTCCCATAACTGATGTCGCATTGCCTTGTTTCTTGTGAATAATGAAATAACTGTAAGCTTGCTGTAACTCTAGAATTTCATAGTGTGTATTTGCTTCACTAATCTCTGGCCTTTTTTGCTAATGCTGCATGATTGTTCAACCTGGGGTATCAGGACGCTGCATTGGGATACTGATCCATCAGTTCTTCAGCTCCACTCTGATTCCGATCTGGGGTATTGCATAGATTTCTTATATTCCCTCTTTCATATGCTTATGGATAAGTATAAGAGCTTATTTTTTCTTTAAGGCTTCAAGTTGTTGTTGTTAAGAAACTGTTCTGTAGGTAATAGAAATTCACTATCTCTAGACTCAGCACAGTTTGCTTGTAATGGGAAGTTTTTGTATTATTTAATATACATTAGATGCTTATTTCTAATAACAAAACTTGTGTTTTTCTTTGAGTCTTTCTTTGACAAAGTGTAAACTTTAAGAAGTCATTTATTAAAAATGAAAGTGTTAGAATTGCTCTATTTAAAAACAGAACAACTCCCATATTTTCTTATAAAAGCTGTAGCTCATTATAAGCACTTACTAAAACCTGTCTTGTGCTGTAAGAATTACGATTCTGCTCACCAAAACCTTTCAAAAGGGGTTACTCTTCTGTTTTTATCTTAGGAGAGGAGTGGGTAATAAGAAACTAGATTTGATATAGGTAAATTGTTTGATCATTGCAGTATTACCACAGTACATACTGCAATTAGCTTTTATAGGAAATTTAGCTACTGTGACTAAATTAATTTTGTGCTGGTTTTGGAAGTACATTACGCATTGTAGTTTGATGCCAGCTATATCTGCCTTTGTAGGATCTTCTATAAACTAAAGCCAGAAAGCTCAGAGGTTTTCAGTATTGCGCTCTGGAATAATATATTATGAACAGATCACTTGTCAGTGTGAGTTTCAGGTTAGACTTGCAGTTCTGCATTCTAAATACTATCTTAGAGGTGCGCAAAATAGGACAGCAAAGTTAAAAGACTAGGAATTGCTTTTTCCTTCAGAATAACTAAGTTGGTTTTCAAGCTTTAAAATCCTAAAGCCATTGCTGTACAAACGTGACTTGTAAGCAGATCTGTTCCACTGAAAACAGGGATGTGTCGTATAAGTGGCAGTACTCTGGTCAAACCCAAAGAGCAAAAATTTAAAATTATATCCTGCAGTCCAGATAGTTATGGATGCACAGATGTATAAATAGCTGCTGATTTTAAATAATAATGATAAAATATTAGTCATAATTTTGTTACTTCTTCAAAATTAAGTTTTACTGGATTTAAGTTTGACTAAGCAGTGCTGTGACATGATGACTTGGGTATTATTGTGGGCAAAATGCTAAATAATTTTTTTCCTGATTTCTCTATTAATTTTATTTAGACGTGGACCTGTTAAACTTGGAATGGCCAAAATTACACAAGTTGACTTTCCTCCTCGAGAAATTGTTACGTATACAAAGGAGACACAAACACCCGTTATGACTCAGCCAAAGGAAGGTGAGTGGTTAACTTATTACTTACCTAAGTTATTTTTTGGTTTCTTTGATTATAATAATGATGACTGCCTGAATTAGAACCAGCACTTGTGATTTTGAAACTTAATAAAGTAAATGGAGGTTGATAAGTAAGGTAATTGATATAAATTCTGTTATTAAATTCATCCCGGTCTTGCTTAACTGTTAGTGTCATTTTGCATTTTGTATAACATCACTCTTACTAGTAATACGTGGTACTTTCGCACCCCTAGTAGATGTTAGATTAGGCACTGAGTTGCTTAATTAGCTGACAGCTGATTAATAAATGGGATATATTTTATAACATTGAAGAATCCACACACAACTTGGCACTTGTAGGACAGCGATGTGATTTGAGACAACTGGCATGGCTTTACCAAGGGCAAGTTCTGGCTGACCAACGTAGTGGCCTTCTGCCATGGAGTGACCATGTCAGTGGACAAGGAAAGGGCTACACATGTCTTCTCCTTGGACTTCTGTAAGGCCTTTGGCACAGACCCTCACAACACCCTTCTCTCAGAATCGGAGAGGGATAGATTCAATGGGTGAACTGTTAGGTGGATAAAGAATAGGTTGGGCAGTTGTATTTAGCAAATGGCTCAGAGTCCCAGTGGACATCAGTGACAAGTGGTGTCCCTCAGGGGTCCATACTGGGACCAGTGTTATTTCATATCTTTGCTAATGACATAGATGAAGGGATCAACTGCACCCTCAACAAATTTGCTGAGTGAGGTGATTGACACACCTGAAGGATGGGATGCCATACAGAGGGATCTGGACAAGCTCAGAAAGTGGGGCCATGGGAATCTCACGATTTAACAAGACCAAGTGCAAGGTGCTGCACCTGGATTGGGGCAACCTGTGGTATCAGCATAGTCTTGGGGATCAACAGATCAAGAGCAGCCCTGGTGAGAAGGACTTGGGAGTGCTGCTGGATGAAAAGCTGGACACGAGCCAGCAATGTGCACTTGCAGCCCAGAAAGCCAAATATGTCCTGGGCTGCATCAAAAGCAGCGTGATCAGCAGATTGAGGGAGGTGGTTCTGCCCCTCTGCTCCGCTCTCATGAGACCCCACCTGGAGTACTGCATCCAGCTCTTGGGTCCCCCGCATAGGAGGGGCACATACCTGTTGGGATATGTCCAAGATGATCAGAGGGATGGAACACCTATTAAGAAAGGTTGACAGAATTGGGATTGTTCTACCTGAAGAAGGCTCCATGGAGACCTTATAGCAGCCTTCCATTACCTAATGGGGTACAGGACATGGCAGAATGGCTTTAAACTGAAGGGGACTAAGTTTAGATTAAATATTAGGAAGCAGTTCCTTGCTCTGAGGGTAGTGAGGCACTGGCACAGGTTGCCCAGAGAAGTTGTGGCTGCTCCATCCCTGGAAGCGTTCAAGGCCAGGCTGGATGGGGTTTTGAGCAACCTGGTCTAGTAGATGTCCCTGCCCGTGGCAGGGGCGTTGTAAAGAGATGATCTTTAAGGTCGCTTGAAACCCAAGCCATCTGTGAACTTACCTGGAAGGCTGTGTATCCTTACAACAAACTTAGCAATTAACCCACCTACTTCTGAAAAATTTTAGTTTTTGTACACAGAGCTTATACTTTGAATTTTAAAAGAAGGAACTCATTTATTTATTAACTTATGCAGCCATTGCACACAGGCTTTCTTTCTGTCATGACTTGTTTGCTTTTCAGAAAATAAACTTTTCTGAAGAAAATATGGTTGGCTAATAAATTTACTCTCCAGTGTTGAAACACATGAATTTAGCTGCAAATGAAATTACTAGTCTTGACCTAACTTGTGTATAGTTCTACAACAAAATCTCTTGATTGTTTAATCTGACTGACTTCGAGCATGTGTTTTGCTAGCAATTTTAGGACCTAATTCTACATTCATAATTTTGCATTTATCTGCTCTTTAGCATGTCAACTTTTGGGTGTTTATGCAAGGATATATCTTTCAAACTTTGTTCTTCAGTGAGCCGGAGGATATGCTTTGTAGCTGTGTTTCTTTTCCATTCTTCATTTTATCTGTATCCCTGCATAGATAAGTGTTTGGTATTTTCCTGCTTTCGCTTCTCCCATGCCCCTAACATTTCCTTTGTCTAGTTCCTCAGGTCTTTTTTCCTTCCCTCTCTCAGGGTCATGGAATCTGAAGACTCAGTTCATACTTTATGTGCTTGAAGAGTTTTACTTGTGCTGCCTGCTGACAGTGCAAATTGCTTGGGATTGTATGATCTGAGTTTCACAGTGGATAGGTGGTAGTTGAGGTTTACTGTAGTGGAGTTGGAAAGGTGGTCGTCTTTATTTCTGCATTTACCAGAAAGCTCTCTCAATCCATGGGTTGTCTCCTGATCCATTCCACCTTAGAGTACTGATTTCTCGAGAGCCATCATAAATTTTTTAATGTATATGTGCTTCACAGAACTCACTGATAGGTGCCTTTCCATCATTTGAGTGTCAAAGATCTTTTAAGGTCTGTCTTAAGACTACCTGAATACATTCATAACTATGTTCATGTTTCACAATGACATCTGAATTAGGACATATGTTCAAAAAAAACAATAAATCATGCTGCCTCCAAAAAAGGAGTCCCTAGGTAAGAGATTTTTATTGTGGAAAGAAAAAGTGGAACTCTAAAACAATTGACAAAGGGAATATGCTGAATTTTCAGGGTGCGATTAGATAAATGTAAATTCTGTAAAATGGATCTTACAGATTCTTACTCTCGCAATCTCAGTCGTTGTGGTTTTTATTTATCTGAATGCATATACTGTGAACAAAGATAACCTTGCAAAGTACCCTTGAAAGTGGAGCTTGCAACTGAATTTACACCTGAAGTAGCTCCCTTGTACAGCAACAAGCTGCATTTGAGTTATGTTATGTTTGCACTTCCTTATAAAATGAAGTGAACTGGACCCTTAATATGTCTTGAGGTTTTAAAATGCTGTTGGAGCTTTTGAATAAAGGAAAATAGAAGCAGTTTTTTTAGATATGCCGTGCAGTCATTCTGGAGATTTAGGTCCACTTGTGCCTTAGGTTCCGTTGTGCTAACAGTGATTTGAGGGGGTGAAGTGTAAATAAAAACAGCAAAGCCAGGACAAAATACCAAAATGAATAGTTCTCTTTGTTCCAATTCTGTGTGACACAGTGTTATGTTTCTATATTGTAGGTTGAATTAGGAAACAGTCAAAGTACAACCAGCCTGTCTGGTGGGACAGATAGATAGGAAGTAGAAGTAAACTAATTTTAAATTAAAAGTTTCCAGTTGTTATGGAAATATTTATGGCAACACATACCAAGGGAATTAAATAGGAGAGACTTCATGTCTTCAACTAAAAGCTGGCATTTGTAAATGCTTGTTTTGGATTCAGTGTAAAAGTTAAATTAATTTTGAAATGTGACAGCTTCCTTAGGAGAAGGCAGTTATTGTGCTAACAGTTCTCACAACTTCTGTTATTTTAATGCAGTACTAATATGCTGAATTATTATGACCTCGAAGTATTTGAGAAACTGCCTGTCTTAGGAAGATTGATTCTTTTTTATTGTAAAGCAATAAAATTGGGATTGCTCCTAGAAATCATTTTCACTGAGATTAGAGGTTGAATCGTATTTAGAGTGGTAGTATTTTGCCACAGAAAGTCATTCACTGTATACTGAACAGTATGGAATATCAAATTTCCCCACTAATTGAAGTTAATAAACATGTTTCACAATTCTTATAAGGAGGTGCCCACATCCAGAGTACACTTAGAAGGTAAATTTGCAATACTTGTTGGGGTGTTTTTCATCACACTTTTGGTTTGTTTTTTTCTCTTCAATTTCTAATAGCCTTAGTCTTCTAATCCTACTTTTCTGTAGCTGCTGTATTTGTTATGTAAAAGAAATGAAATGAAATAATGAAATGGTTCATTGTTCTGAGGAATATAGCAGAGAAAATAAGCCCTTTTTTTTCCTTGTTCTCTTGGCATGTTCTGTTCCTGTTTTGGAGAGTTTTTCATTCTGTACATACAGTAATGATGACCATCTTTTTATTTAGAGACCAATTAAATCTCTTTTGGCTTGGTAAAAGTGCTGTGCCATACTTGATGCTCTTCTCCATTATTTGATAACTAGTAAGCCTGAGCATCTCTGCCCATGTGCCATTACTATAATAACTTTGATGTTTAGGCTACTTCATTCCCCAGCATCCTTGTTCTGACATCCCCTTTTCTGCTATCTACCTCTGTTTCTCACTTCCTGTGATGCTGTGTGTAACACTTCTGCTTCCCTCATTTTTCAGTTTTGGTGGATCTGATTTTTAGGTAGTGTGGTCAGCTGGTTTTTAGGGCTGTTATTTAACCTCTATTTGGCAACAGATTTTTCAGTTCTATTATCTGAAACTACATTTGAAATTGTGTTCCATTCCTAGACTCATTTCTTTGTAGCAGGCAGCAGAAATAGTTTCAACAACAGAGATGTAATTCAGTTGTGAACTCTGGTATGTCTTAATGTTCTGCAGGCTTCGTGTTGACCACCACAGAGTATTCTAGTCATTGGTGTTAATTCTTTTTTTCTTACCTGTACATCTTGTTACACTTCTGTCAACTGTACTGTTTGATCTCTTCCTTTGTGGTTTGATAACATTTGGTTCAAAATCATATGGAAAGAAATCAGTCACCAATATGCCCAGTAAAGATGTGTTATGAGTCCTTGAAGTTGTCAATCCAAAGAAAGATGGGCCTCTAGGGGAATATGATTTTGGTCATCTATCACAACTAAGGCAGGCACTATCAGTATATTAACTCCAGCCTTTGAGGAATAATTGTCTGCTAATGTCTCCAAGACAGAATTAAAATATTAAGCAGTAATAACAATATGGTCTATAGGATTTGCTTCTTGGATGCTGTTATGACGAATGTAGCATTTATGCATTTTAATATTTTAAAAAGAAATAACAGACCCTTGTATATTCATGTATGATCCTTGTGGGTCTCTTCCAACTCAGAATATTCTGTGATTCTGTATTATCTAGTACATGCCTTAAATGTACAGTGAAATATAGATGGGAAAACTTGATATGAAGACATTCAGCTTAACAAAAGCCACCCATTTCACAGATGATTTAACTTTGATTAACCTACTCTGCAGCAACAGATTACTCAGACAACTGGAACTCCACTCTATAGTGTTTATTGCTAGGTTCAGCCTAATTTTTAGCACTGCTTTTCTTTCTGTCTTGCCAAAATACATCACAATTTTGATGTTAAAGTAAAAATTCAGTGTTTCATTAAATCTGTTTTTAGTGTTCATTGAAAAGAAATTTGTTGCTATTAAAGGTTGCATGAAAATGGCAGCTACTTTGCTGCTCAGTTTGTAACCTTAGATCCCGTTTGCCTGTCAGAAACAACATGGTGTTAGTCCCTTAGCATATTATAATTAATATTCATTAATATGTTGATGTGACAGTCCCATTTCCTGCCTTCATGGCTCTATGACTTTTCCGAATCTTAACAGCCTTTTTTTAATCTGAAATTCTGTTTGGTGTACTGACAATTGAAGTGGCATAAAATGCCAGCAGGGAAGTCAATAATTAATAAGGAGGATGAAGTTAGGGAGTGCCCTTAGGGTTTCCAGGTTTAGATAGCTGACTTGAAATAAACGCAGTACACAACTTTATCATGGGTTCTTGACTTACTAGATGTGGAACTTTTTCAGAAATAGTATGTCCAGTCTTTCAGTGTTTGGGTGATACATTATTTATTATGCCAATTCTGTGCAAATTCCAGCATCTTGCCTGTTGTAAAATAAATTCAAGATAAAAGAAAGACAGGAAAAGTAATTAAAACAAATATTTCTTATCTCCTTTGCAGTCCAACAACTTAATGCTGCCTCTTGTGATTGTAAACTTTTGTGAGAAAGCATCCTGGGTTTGGATAAGAAAGCATTGTAGTTTTGGATAGTGAGGTCAAGAACTTGTATATGTGCGTGGGGGGGGGGTTGTTTTGGGAGTTTTTTTTCCCTCCAGATCCCTTAATGAGGAAATTTGTATATGACTTTTTTAGAGAGAAGGTTTTAGATTTATGTAGTTACAGATAAATCAGTGAGATGACATGTTCAATTTCAAGTCTGATACTTCAAGAATATTAAAGTAAGCACTGTATCCTGCATTTAAATGCAGTAATATCAGCTGGCTGTATGCAGTGAAAGTACTATGAAGGAATTTAGAGCTCTGTATAATATATGCCATTTATGTTTCAAACATTAAAAGGCAGGAGCAATCAACTATATGATCTTTTGAATAAAATATGTAGATTAGAAGGTCACTTAGCACTAAGGGGTTGACCATCTACTTTGACAAGAATTTGACTCCTGTCACTGAAAATGGTACTTAGAATCAGTGTAGTATGACTAATGGGGGGTTGGGCTGAAATTTCTAATTTGGGACTTTCAAAGCTAGAATAATGTATCTAGGGTGACCCAAAACCAAATTTATAAATTTGAAGGCGTCATTTAATTCTGCATGATGGATTGGCAAGGCGAACAAGAGGGAGGTTTTTATCCAAGTGACTGTAATGTGAATATATGGTCCTGTATTTGTTCTCAAAATCATGTGTGTTAACTCGTATTACATTTTTTAATTAATCACTGTTTACACCTATAGTGATTTGACATTAAGAATTCCATTCTTTAGAATGGCTACAAGTTACACAGTTTTCAGGTTACTAGTCTGCTGTATGTGTGAATCCATCTAAAAAGGAGCAGTGTCTTTCTGTTTCTCTGCGTGATTATTTTTCCAAAAAAAGCTTTCATTTTTTTTAAGTAGCACAAAAGCTGTAATTGGCATGCTTTGTAAGGAAGTGTCAATGTGCAAGAGAGTGGAGATCACTAAGAATTCTTTTACGGGTTCTTTCCCCTTTGCACCACCGCCTCCTCAGCAGGGTCACTGAGATCACTAGCTTTTCTTGAAATGGCCATTTTCACTGGCAGGTGCATTATACCCTGTATTTTCAGATTGTTTTTCCATTCTGAATGTTTGGCAGGTTGATTGCTCTGGCTGCATTGACGGAGAAAGGGCTGACAAATGCGGTTGGGCTGGCTGAAAAGACAGTGATTACTGTTTTCCTTTGTGGCTGATTGAGGCCCTTGAAAGGAAAGATTTTAACCTTCACCATTTGGTTCAAAAGTATGAGCATATATTGAAATCATTCATGCCATTTATCCTAGTTCTGTAAACTTGTCAGAACATAAAAATCGCTCAATTTCAAGTAATGTAGGATTGGCATACGTCATTATCATTTTGATTAAGTTGGAGTTTGTATTATTGTGTGCATTATACAGTGTCATTTAAAGCTTTCTTTCCTGCAGGTACAGTTATATTTTTATTGCCTATACTATGGAGTTAGAAAGATTTTCAGACCTCTTTAAACCTATCACTATGTGTGTGGTTTGGCAGCTGGTATGGCCTACAAGCTGTATTTTGTTTGCAGGGTAAAGACTTGTCTGTAGACCTCCTGGAGTGCTGGTAATTGCACAGGCTTGCCATTGGGGAAAGACATGATTGGAAGCAGTCAGGCAGAAAAATGTTGTGCCATCCCATTGCCACCTCATAGCAGAGAGACAATCCTAGCAGTACCATCTGGTTGTTGCTATCTAGTCAGCTGGCCTGGCTGCTGGGACCATGGCTTGGCAGCTGGTTCCCATCTCTTGACCAACCCCCCCCCCTTTTTTTTTTTATCCTTTTTGTGTGCATGCATGTGAATTTTTTTTTCCTTTACTTTTTGTGTTAGATAACTTTGAACATGGGTCAGGGAGATGGCTGCAACAAACAAGCCTAGTCCCTATTGAATACTGTCTCATTACTTACGATGAGGCATGCAGCGGTCTCCTGCTGCCATTCCCTTATAAGCAGATGACATAGCTGTTTAACCGATAAAAATAGTCTTTTCAGAAGCTTATTCTAGAAAGTGGATGAAGAAAAGCCGGGAAATACATATTCCATAACACTAAATAATTTAAAGGTATTTTCTGGTTTACAGTATTCAAAGAATAAAATGTAGAAATGCAGAAAGTGCTGTAAGCCTTGTCAGTATTCCCGAACATTAACATTTTATGTTATTCATTGCAATTAGGGAAAACACATTTTCCTGTAAAGTTCTCATTGCCAAACATGATACAGATAATGAGACTTGCATCTAGAATGACAGAAAAAATGTAATCTCTCTGCTATTATCCTTAGCAAAATTTGCCTCTCAGAATAGCAACCTGAAAGCTAATGTAAGCCATCTTCATGCCATGTGCAGACCCATTAAACTCTGATGGTTTCAGAGCACAAGCAGCTGCTCTGTAGACTATTTTAGACATTTGATTTTTCTTTATTCTGCAGCATTAATGTGTCAGTGTGTTACACAGAACATGCATCCACCACATGGGTTTTTTGTGGAATCATAAATGCCTTTGGATTCTTTACAATTTCTTGTGTGTCTTATTTCAGTTTATGTAACTACATAATTTAGTGCAACTAAAACCCAGGTGTAGACAGTATTCCAATGATATTTTGGTTTTCGATAATGTAATCCTGGGGACTACATTTCACAAATACAACCATTTTAAGCTGCATGATACCATTTTACATCAGCTTATTTGAGATTCGTATGGAATGTTACTGTTCCTCTCTAGCAACACTGACAAGTCTCACCATAATGTTTCTCCTTAGATGAGGAAGAGGAAGATGATGTGGTTGCACCAAAACCATTAGTTGAACCTGAGGAAGAAAAAACATTGAAAAAAGAGGAGGAGGAAGAAGGTACAGTTCACCTCAAGACATCCTGAATGGGCTGTAAAGAAAGACGTCAATACATTTTTAGCTTTTTGTTCCATTAATTTAAAATTAAGATATGTAGCAAAATATAAAATTTAAAAATTATTAAAAATCATTATAAATAGTGTTTTTATTTCTTGAAAAGAACTGATGAAAGCGTGCAGTTCAGAAAATGCATGTATAAATTTTTTTCAGCTGCCCCTCATGAACTTACAGAAGAGGAAAAACAACAAATTTTGCATTCTGAAGAATTTTTAAGTTTCTTTGACCACTCCACAAGGATTGTTGAAAGAGCCCTTTCTGAGCAAATCAACATTTTCTTTGACTACAGTGGAAGAGACTTAGAGGACAAAGAAGGGTAATGTGAATGTTGAATACTTTCCTGTGAATGTCCAGTACTTTTAATTAAAAAACTGTTCTAAGATTAGTATCTCCTAATTGTCTTTATAGAGAGATTCAAGCAGGAGCAAAACTGTCCTTGAACAGGCAGTTTTTTGATGAACGTTGGTCAAAGCACCGTGTTGTCAGTTGTTTGGACTGGTCATCTCAGGTAAAAATTAATGCTTAGATTGAACAGTTACCTTTGTAAATTGTTCTGTGTATTTGACTAATAAAAAGGACAGTTGATACAGGCTGTATTTCCAAATGTGTTCTTTACATGCTCCATGGTTGGGAAAAAGTAGACTGAACTGTTAATCTTCTGTGGAAAGTAGCAAAAGGTTTGTATTGCAAAGAAAGTCTTTGGCATATTTGCTTTTGGTTTATGAACTGCTTTGTAGAGGTATCTCTGAGCTTCACTAAAAAGAAAGCTCACTTGAAAGTACTGGTTTTTACAGTTAAAAGCAAGTTATAATGAAAGAACAAAACTGATGTGTACATAAATGCTGCTCTTATGAGCTAAATTAGTAACATTTACAGTTTTAACTGTTAATTTTTCTTTCATTTATAAGGTAAGGTGGTTTTTTTAACCCTATTTTGGTGAGAGAAAAAGATTCTAGGATTATCTGGACCATTAGCCAGTCATCTTCCTTACTTTGAGTTTTTTTTTCACTTACTGTGCAGTACCCAGAATTACTTGTGGCCTCTTACAACAACAATGAGGATGCGCCTCACGAGCCTGATGGGGTGGCCCTTGTATGGAATATGAAATACAAGAAAACTACCCCAGAGTATGTCTTTCACTGCCAGGTACGATTCTGTCTTGGGAGGCCCAAGATTTTACTTTGATGAATTTGGGCAAGTACCTTCCTGATGTTTGTCAATGTAAGAATTTCATTGGGTTGGCATTCACTTTAGCCACATTTATTTGCCAGCAGATATTGATAGCTAGAGATTGCAGCTGAGAAACATTATTCTGTTTCAGAATTCCTGACATCATTCAGAATTCAGTCCTGTTTGAGAACTCATTTTCTGATTTTATTTAAAAAAAAAACAAAAAAAACCCTTCTTGTGTAATGGTTGAACCAGAAAGGTTTGTATGTAAGGGAATTGAGAGGCATTGTATACTACTACAGCTTATTTTACTGAATCAAATGAAGCCAGTCTGAAGAGACAGAGCAAGGATGAAAACTAGAAACATGCATCAAGAAAAAGGCAGTTGGAAGTTTTCTAGTAGTTTTCTGAAAGATAAAAACATGCAAATCTCTTCCATTACGCCAAGCCCGAGATAGCCACTTTTTTTCCATCATTTTGGAAAATTACATAGTTGAATCGAAATTTAACCTCAAGTTGTCACATTACTGTCGAAGCCCAAATTGCAAAAGTAACGTTGTTGTATCAAAATGTATTTCTACGTTCTCTAAGAAAATGACTACAGAATGTGGCAAAACATCAAAATTCTGTGTGTTTCTGGGCCTTCCTTTGCTAACATACTATGCTAGGAGGAATACAGATGTATGCATGTGAAAGAAAAGAGGAGGAAAACTTCATTTTATAATTATAATTTAAGAAGACTTGAGGGATTCAAAGGTGAATCCCTACATTACTGGACAGTGAAATAATGCATTGAATAAATCTAGGCAAAGGACTTGTTCTGATATTTGGCCTCATTTTCTTTAGACATAGTGTCATTGAACAATAGCTTATGTGTATTTTGTTGTTTGTTGTTCTCCTTTCAGTCAGCAGTGATGTCAGCTACATTCGCAAAATTCCATCCCAATCTAGTGGTTGGTGGCACATACTCAGGTCAGATAGTGCTGTGGGATAATCGCAGCAATAAGAGAACCCCAGTGCAGAGAACTCCACTTTCAGCTGCTGCTCACACGGTAGGAGGTGAAATATCTTCAAGGACCGTGCTCTGTTGAGATGTGTTTAATGTCTAGGAATCTGTCCAGTGCATTTGATTGATAATGCTTGAATGTTCATGTCCGTATTTTGACACTGAGGAGCCAGATTATTCATAAAAATCAAAGTATCATGAAAACAAGTATCAGTTTTATAGAGGAGTAGTGTTTGTGCTTTTGATTGTGATCAATCTTTCATGCTTTGTTAAATGGTGAAGTTGTGTATTTTACTGTATGTTAATTATGTCAGAACTGGTTAATACCTGTAAATTCTTTTCTGATTGTATTTTACATTTCTTAGCACCCAGTGTACTGTGTGAATGTTGTTGGGACCCAGAATGCTCATAATTTGATTAGTATTTCAACTGATGGAAAAATATGCTCTTGGAGTCTGGACATGCTTTCCCAGCCACAGGTAAGATAACTTTGGATATATATAGTATCTATTCCAGGTTAATATTTTGTAAAAAAATTAACTAACTCAAGAAACATTAATCAACATTTTCCCAACACACAGAATTAAGGTAGCTTGATATTTCCCCACCTGTGGAATCAAATATTTTCTGTTGATCTTTTTGTATGATTTTGATGCACTTGTATTAGTGGTGAAAACAATTTTAGTAAGAAGGCTTCCTTATTCCTGCCCAATCTATACAAGTAAAATAAAAAAACCCCTTCCTATTGCAAAATCTAAATGATTTTGTAGGTGTTAGTATTTCTTTTTGTAAATTAAGTTGCTGGTATTTTCACTACAGGATAGCATGGAGCTGGTTCACAAACAGTCCAAGGCTGTGGCTGTTACCTGCATGTCTTTCCCTATTGGAGATGTCAACAACTTTGTTGTTGGCAGTGAAGAAGGCTCAGTGTACACTGCATGCCGTCATGGCAGGTGAATATAAACTTTAATTATTCAAAGGAAATAAAAATAGTTAAAGGATGAGTCCCTGCATGCTTTACACTCATAGATTTTTTTAAAGTGCGTATTTTCTCCTTTGTGTTGAAGGAGCTCAAACTGTATGTGAATTCCAGGGCATGCTTTTTGCTGAGACAGCTTCATTAAAAACAGAAGAAATTGGAATATTGAATTGGTATTATGAGTTGTGTTGATGAGGACAGCATAGGTCACTGTGGTTTTATTCATTTGAATTGTAGCAGAACATTCCAAACTTCGTATCAGTTTTGTAGATAATTGTACAGTAACATCACGCACAAATCTTAAATTGGCTAGCTGTTCTCCTGCTGTTCAATCTATTTTGAAATTGTCTCACTGTATCTTATCAATTGCTTTCTTAAATACAATTGAGTGTCCAGATTTCATTTCAAATACACATCACCCTCGCTGCACAGCTCTTTGGTTCCAAAATACCCAAAATTGTATCACTTGTGTGTAACATCCTTCCCATCTGTTCCCCCCCTTCTTTTTCATTGCTCCTGATAGGAGGCTGTTAGGGATATATTGTCACTGGTTTATGTCTGAACCCCATGTCCATAAAGTACATGCAACTTCCCTAAGTCAGTGGGAGTTTTATGCTCATTCCTGAGGACTGGATTTTGTTCTTTGTGTGAATGGAAGTTTTAGCTATTGCCTGGAGGACAACGTAGTTAAATGTGTGGACTGGTGCCTGCTGATTGAGTCTCTTCTCCCTGGGATATATTGTGGCACTGATGTTTAGTAGAAAATAGATGGTGAACTTAAGGTCTGTTTTCAAGACGGGTTTTCTGCGATCCTGCTGTGGTGAAGCCTTTTGCAGTGGGGTAACATCTGTATAAAGCAGCAACATTTTCTTGTGGCTATTGAAATTGCGTTTCAGTGCTATCTCTGTCTGCAGATGTACAGTTTCCAAATAAATTAACCTTGGTTGTATATTCTGAAACAGCAAAGCTGGAATCAGTGAGATGTTTGAAGGACACCAGGGACCAATCACAGGTATCAACTGCCATGCAGCAGTTGGACCTGTAGACTTCTCACATCTTTTTGTCACCTCTTCTTTTGACTGGACAGTAAAGCTTTGGACAACTAAGGTAACTTAGATAGTTCAGTGGTTTTCTTCGTAGCCCTTGACACAAGGTGGTGCTATAATGTAAGCTACTTAAGGCAGCTCACTGAACTGCCTGAAGTCAAATCGTGTGAAACTCTGAGGTTCGTGGCTGCAGTCCTGCAAAGAGGAGACAGCTGATGAGCAAAACTATAGTTAACAACATAAAGCTTTGCTTTCAGCTTGTACATCGTTTGTATACTTCTGATCCATTCTTTTCACCCTTTTGCCCTTTGTGATCAACAGTGATTACAGTGTAACAAATGTAAATCATGTTGTGAAGTCAGTTACTTCATATATTCATAAGGCAAATGTTTTGCTACAATTTTGTGGAGGACTAAGGGACAGCACCAAAATTGATGTCAGTTAAACTTTATGAGGCTCACAATTGAAATATGTCATTCCCATTGCCAAAAGTAGGTCTGTCTTTGTTAGTCTGTTGCCCTGAGGAAGGCAAAGCAGAAGAAGCAGTTAAAATCTCCCAGTAACAGTCTGAAGTGCTGTCACTGAATTATCACTGGCTTGGTTTACAAGATTCTTAATGCATTAAATTTACAATCTGTTAAAATGTTGGCTTGATACTGATTGTTTAGCAAAATGGCTGCATACTTTTGAAAGCAAACCTTTAATAATAGCACTAATTTTTGGCTGGTTTCTGCAGAGGCATTTTTTTAAAGCAAGTCAAAATGTGAATCACTTTTTAGTTATTACTGGTAGTGCTGTTGAAGTTGTGTATTTTGCTTTGCCCTTTAGCTTTCTAATTTTGAAGTGCAGGTTTTGGGTATTGCATTGTCATCTTTGCTTTTTTTCAGAATAACAAACCTCTCTATTCCTTTGAAGACAACTCAGATTATGTTTATGATGTGATGTGGTCTCCAACTCACCCTGCCTTGTTTGCCTGTGTGGATGGGATGGGCAGACTTGACCTGTGGAATCTCAACAATGATACTGAGGTGAGGAAGTCAGGCTAACAGTCAAATGCAGCTGGAAAATTGTTCATACACTTAAAAAAAAGTCAAGAGTTTACCATAGTGTTTTGGCTTGATTTTTTTGTTGTTGTTCATAAGATATTCTGTAGTTCCGGTACCTTCTGTGTAGTAGCATTCTTTGGTTACAGGGTTGCAACTCAAATGGCTCGTCATAATGAGTAACAGCAGTAATTGTTTTACCTATAACAAGAGTGCAAAACATCTGTTGGTGTAACACCAATCCATGTTGTGAGAGTGATTATAGATCTCCCACTCTGTGGCCTTGTCAGCCTGTATCTTAACAGTGTGAGCAAACCTGTTGCCACACACCACTTTTGTTCCTGTTGCCACAGGAATACTGCAGTGAAGGTGTCACTTGTTTCTAAACTTACAGAGTTGAGTGGTTTTCTGTGTGAGTTATGAACTTCATTATAGTATATATTTTTTCAAGACTTGTTGGAGGTAGGTCAGAGGGAAAATCCTACAGATATTTAGTACTTAAGTGTCACCTTAAAACTGCATGTAGAAGAAAGTTGTAGGACCATATGCTGGCCTGTGGCTTCAGATTGGAATTACCTGGTTTTAGTCTTCTGGACAGGACTTGACCTGCTAAAACAGATGATTTCATCCCTACCCTCTGTTGTAATCTTTCTTGAGATCCCAGAGCTCCTTGTCATTGACTTGAATGCACAGCTGTGCCTCCTCTCTCCTCGGACAACTACAGATGTGCTTTTTGATAGCAGACATTTGAACTTTGGCCAAGGGACAGAAAATGTGTTGTTTTGGTCATGTCACTGAGAGTCTTCCCCTTGCGTGCAGAGTCTTTGGTCTGCATACTGTGCATCTGTTCAGTGTTGGGCACTTCTTTTCCTACAGCACAGAGGGAGTAGGTGTGCTCTGTAATCTGTGGCTTATGGGAACCTGATGCATTTTTAGCAATGTGTTTCAAATCGGTACAGGTACCAACTGCAAGCATCACTGTGGAGGGCAATCCTGCTCTGAACCGTGTGAGATGGACACATTCTGGGAGAGAGATTGCTGTAGGGGATTCAGAGGGACAGATAGTTATATATGACGTGGGAGAGGTATGTATACCATGTATTGTGCGAAGTATATTGCAAAACACTTGAGTTTCTTTGACTTTTACTTAGCAACAGGCTTTTCACTTTTTTTTCTCCTGTCATTAGAGGAATAATTTTTAGGTTTAATTTTTATTTTCAAATTAATGATTCTTTTTGATGTTTTATTCAGACTGTTCTAGCATAACTTTTTACCATCTATTGGTCACCCAGTCAAAAAGGAAAAATGTTATTGTAAGGCTGGTGAAGTAAGATGAAAGAATCAATGTTTATAGACATTTTGTCTTCTTTGTAACTGTGGCACACTTGAATTCTGACCGTAATTTGAGAAGTACTGAACAAAAATTTTTGCAGTGAAGCAGTCTTGATTTTGTTTCTGCAGGGAAGCTGTTGCTATTGCAAGGATGTGTACTGCAGTAGTACAAAACTGGTTGATGGGATGAGGATATAACATTAGTATTCCCCTTTGGAGGCAGTCTCTCAGAGGTGTATAGTGCAAGATTGTAATAATTTCATTATATACATAAATGCAGGATTCTCAAATTCTGCTTCTTTTATTACTTAGAGCTTTTGATGGTTAGACTATTTAAAAAGTTACACTAAATGGAGGTCAGCTTTTCTCTCGGAACTTCTTCTGAACATTACTCAAGTGTTGTGCTGTTCAGAGTGAGCTCAGATTCACTTTTCAGTAGGACTAAATAACGCTCTCTTTGTCGGCAGCAAATTGCCGTTCCTCGCGGTGACGAGTGGACTCGCTTTGGTCGAACGCTGGCAGAAATCAATGCCAACAGAGCTGACGCAGAAGAGGAAGCCGCGACCCGCATCCCGGCATAGAGCCTTGGGAACAGGCACCACTGGGAGTCTTGGGAGAGATTTGATGCAAATCCTAAAAGCGCAAGCATGTCAGTTCAAATCATAGCTTAGGGGAGGAAATACATGGATTCAACTATGGACTTTGAAAATGTGTTAAGATCACTGAAAACCAGATCTTGCATTGTCACTTTTTATATATAAATTAAAAGCACATTCTTGGATTTGTGTAACTTTTAATACAGTTAACTTTGACTTTGCAAGGAACTTACCCTGCTGAAACACTAACTTAGTGCAAATTTGCTACTTGGCTTCTGAAAATTCCAGTCTGGAACAGTATCTTTCTGGAAAGTAAAAGTTCTGTTCCTAAATTTCCTGTATTACACAGACTAACCTTCATTAGGTAGTAAATGTCTGAAACATTCTTTAATTTGAACTCTTCAAATTACCCATGGATATGCATGCATATGTTCCAAGTAAATGTCATTGTTCATATATAGATAAGCCTCAGGCTCTGGTAGTGGGTAATACATGTGAATAAAAATTTGTCTGTAGTCACAAACTTACTTGATTATTGGCCCTGAATTAATGAAATACGTATTTAATACCAGGTTCTTTTTGTTTGAATTGGTGCATTAAAAGGTGAGACTGATTCATAAATAAATACTGTATGAGCACTTGTCAGCTGCCCTGAACTCTAATCTCTGTCCCTGCAGCAAAGTTTCTGGGAGCTGCTTCTTTTGTTTTACTACGCACATCACGCAGTTCTTTTCTACCTCCATTTTCCATGTCCCACCACAGCAATTGGCCAATTGGAAAAAGGCTATTTTTGTCAGTGATAATGAACTAGATTTTGACTTAATTTCTATAGCACAATGATTTGCATTCTGTTAACCGCAAACTCGCTACTAATTTTCTGTATTAAGTTAAAGATTTTTTCATTGATTTTTAACATTTTTATTGAAACAAAACTTTGTAATGGCTTGAAACAGAATGGTTGGAATTTCTGTTAAATTTTTTTTCTTTCTTAGCACATTATAAAGTTTTCCATCAAGACTGGTTGCACTGGGGGTGGGGGGCTCTTGTTTGGTTTTGTGTTGGTTTTGTTTTGGTTTTTTTAATGAATATTCTGAGTTGTAATAATTAGACACTAAACCAGTATCAATGCCTTTGACTTAGGACTCTACATTTGTTTCTTAAATCTGCTACAAGCTTATTGTTTTGCCAGAAGAGCTGGGTTTATATCCTTAAAAATAGGAAATAGACTTATATTTATTGATCAGCTTTATATCCAGAAGTATTCTTCTTGCTTCTTCATTGCTTGTATTTTAACTTTTCTGTTTTGTTTGGGTTTTTATCTGTTTCTCCTCCTCTCAGTTGTGTTATGAAGAGACAGCTTATAAAGACACAGGCAGCGGTACCAGCAGTTCTGTCTTCGGGTTGATTTTTTTCAGTGGGTCTGAAAGTGAATTGTGTTTAGGCTTCCACTGGTGTTGGCGTGGCAGGAGTGTGCGTGTCCCTCCCTTTCCCGTGCAGTCATGCTGCTGGGTTTGCAGACATTCCCCATGTGTTTTCCTGCACCTTACAACAGCAGCTCTGTTCAGCTGAGAAGCCTGTGAACTCTGTAAAGAACAGGCTTAAAGATCATCATGTGATGGTTTGTATCCTTTGGGCACAAGCATTCCTAATGAGCAGAGTGCCTGCTGTCTTGATGCCCTTGGGGGGGGCGGTGCTTGGGCTTTGGTTGGTTATTCTTGTGGGGGTTTGTACTGAGATTGTTACTTCTTATTTAATAATGTTTCCCTCAGATACTAATTTTCAGAAATCCAGTAGATAAGACTTTCTTTCAATGACTGTTGCATACATGCAGGTCATATGGCAATAGTTTTGTGTAGTTTGAACCTTTTAGTAATTTACATTTATTAAATTTAGTACTACTCTGTATTCATTCCTGCTTGTGTTCCTCCCTCCCAGAATAGGTGAGTACTGATTAAAAATGTCAAACCCATACCTGCAATGTGGAGACCAACAGTAGTGCTAGATGCTCTAAATGATCCCTCTGGGAGCCAAACTGTCCTGTTTTAGAGCTGTAAGAAATACAAATGCTGTTGCACGTTGTAAAGCTTCCTAAGGCCCTGATCAAGGCAGTCAACAAGCTGTGACTGAGATTAAATGCCAATGGGTACCCACCACTTTTGTATCTAGAAAAGTGCAGGACAAAATATATTATAGATGGAGAGTTCCTGGGCAACCTGTCCTATCCAGAAAACTGTACAGAACCAGAAATTCCTTAAACAGAATAAAATAAATAAAAACAGGGAGCCTTCTAAATGGGTTATATATATGCATGATGCAGAATAGTGATCAAACTCCTCCATCAGTGTTTTGTAACCTCTGGCTCACTACGTATCATTCAGAACCAGAATATTTTGTATCTTGCTTAGAGGCTGGAGCTGCAGGAGGGCTCATGTATGTAGCGTTCAGTTTTTAAGAAGCCAATTCTTCAAAAACTGACTAAATCTCTGATTGGTCTGCTATCAGCTGAGTAAGCAAATAACAGAACCTTCCATCAGTTTATGCTGCTGGGAAAGGCCGCACTGCGGGATCCTTAACCCGAGAAGAAACATGTAAAACTCAATACTTGAGGTCCCTTCAGTGAGCAAGGCTGGGAACCCACCCATCTCTTTCTTCTCTGGCTGCATGGGGAGTATAACTACTTTTCCTCTAGGACTGTAGAAATCTAGAGTCCCTTATTTCATCTGAGATTTTTGCATTTAAATAATAGAGAAACTTTTTGCAGACACTTAAGTAGTTCAAGTTTTTGCTTTCTCCTCTCCTTTCACTTCCACTCAACTGTAAGTGTAAACAATCAGTTTTGCCTATAAAAATAATTTAAAATGTAACTTTTTTTTAACCCATAGAATAACCTAATCTTTCAGTAGTAAACCAATCTAAAAATAAAGAGAATGCCTTCAATTTTTAATAACAAGTTTTCTATTCTGGAAAAAAGCACTCTGAGTAATAAACCCTGTAAAAATTCTTGAGTCTGCTAATGACTGGCAAATCTCTCATTGTGTTTTAAATATGCTACCCCAGAGGTAAGATATATTACCCATGTAGTATTACCATCTATTTCCAGAGAATTCCTTGTCACAAAGTAGTGCTGCAAAATAAAATACTGTATGTGCTCATCTAATTACTGTGTCCTCTTGCACTTAGGAGCCAACACATTGCATTTTAATTCCTCTGCTGTAACCAGCAGTGAAGTGCTTCCCTGCAGAGGCTGTGCCCCGTTCTGTACATTCATTAAATGGCTGCATCTGACCTTTAATCTCTGGAAGGAAAAAAGTCATACTGGACAACATTCTCCAAACTCAAAGAAGTGAACTCACATCAGTGTTTTTAAACATTTTATTGTCACGATTGTTAACAAAACGCCTTCAAAACATCTGTACATTTCAAACTATTTTGAACTGCAATACCCATTATATAAATGTACGTGTATAGATGCCCTGATGTCTCTGTACAAAGATGTACAATATGTACAGTAACATTAAATGCAAGCTGTGCAAGGCAAAGTCTAGGCTACAGCTTCATGCCACTGGTTAAAACAAGGCATAGAACCACAGCTTCAGTCAGTTCCTTGTGTGTAAATAAATAAATGCAGGTATGTATGAATATTAGAAAGGAGCAATTAGATTTGCAAGCTCAGTTCAGCTAGAACACATGCAGCTGACTGGAAAAAATACAGTAGTACTCTTGTGAGCTCTTTCCACTGCATCACTTCATTAGGTAGAAACATCCTTTCAGGATTCAGCTGCTACTTTTTGCTTGAACTGAGGTGATGCCAGGAGCTCGAAACTTCGGAAGATATAAACCAAATTTATTTTCTATACCAGCAAATGTAGCTGTAGCAAGTCTATATCCACCTATATGTGCAGGGTTAACAGGAGGAAGATCTGAAATTCGAGTTTTTGGGGCAGCTTCTGATCCAGCAGGTTTGCTGTTTGAACAAAGAGAAAAAAAGTCTGTCTGTTATAAAATCTAGACTAAGAAAGGACTGTAAGTGAAGTTATTCAGGCTTAAATACTTCTTTTTTGTCTGAGTCTGGAAAACTGTTAAAGCTGACCTTAGTTAATTCACTCCTATGGTGAAGGTGAAATCAGACCACTACTTCATTTTAAATCAAAGCCAAAATTGTAGTTACATTTTTACTGATAGTTTTGTAAATTCTTTTAAATTCCAGTGACACGAGGAAAATGGACAAAACTGTCTTGCTACAGCAGAAATACAATTTAGTGTATTGAAATAAATATGAAATGGGTATTTCCTCATCTGTTTAGAAGTAGCATGCAGGGTTTTCCTCGATTATATATAAGGATGGGGGGGATTTTTTACATGCTGCAATTTTAAATACAGGTGCTCAAAGTCAGCAAGTTTTAATGGGTCCCATGCATGAAAAAAGTTTTGGTTTTTTTAAAATTAGCAGTTTTGTGCAAGCTAAATAGTAAATACTTGACTTACAGGCCTCCAAAATCAACATAAAACCATCTCTGCAGAAGTTCATAAGTGACCAAAGTAACACCAAACTGGGGTGAAGATCTGAACACACGAGCTGTTAAATATTACAAATCATAGTGTTAAACAAATGAAAGAATTTCTTGGGATAGAAGCTAAACATTTTTAAAAAGGTGTTATGTTTTTCACAATCAGACCTTACAAATACGGCTCTAACTTGAGTCCTTAACAAAGCAAGTGCTAATTTGCAGGTGTGGGGTCAGCCTTGATATTGAGAGTGCATTTCTCACCTCCAGCTCCCTTCCACAAAGCTGAAGGGCCTTCTTCCCTCAGAATCTTCCGAAAGCAGTCGACAACTCCACTGTATGTTGTCTGACCGGCGCGAGCTGCCACTTGCAGTCTTGTCTTGATGACATCAGCAGGGGTTACCAAAGAAGCAGCAGGCACACCTTTTAGAAGAAAACCACATTTAATTTGCACAAAGGATCTTGTAAAAGATGAAACACTTCTAACTGAAAAATACAACTGCAAACTTTCAGGTTTTCACAAGGGTTAGACATTACCAAAAATGCAGGTTCTTACGCTTGATGCTCATATAAACTGTTCTGTTTGGTATAGTCGTTCTGAGTTTCTTCTAAATTTAACAGCTATAACTGATAGTAAAGGAAATAAACTATCAACAACAAATCTCTCTACATCTGGATTAACAGTAGTTTAAAAAAGGATAAAAGAGGCTATATATGTAACATATAAAAATTAGTTATGCAACCTTACTGTATTTATTAATATTCTACAACATACTTTGCAAGTTACCTAGATGATTGATTTGGGAATTGAATGCTATGCATCCATTTTTTAAAGGTGCTAATGAGAAAACTACTACTTCAAACACCTGTTGTACAGAAATATGTCTGTAGTGATGATCAGACTGTTCTGTAGGAGAATAGATGCTGCTTACTTCAGTAGGCAAGCCATAAAAAGACTGAGGACAATGAAGGTGTTTTACAAGTCTGCTTAGAACCAACAGCGTGATATTAGCCAACAGTGATGGAAGAACAAATCTCCACTTCCAAGGCACCACTCTCAGCTTTCTAGTCAAAGGAAAGGAGAAAGTTTTCAGAAATGTGCTCCACAGTATATAACTGTGTTATCCGAGAGATTTCTGAATACTTGTGAATACTGTGAAAAAGAGGAACCATATTCTGACTTAGAATTCTGAGATTAATTTTGACTTCTGTTGAACTTTCACAATTGGTTAATATTGAATTAAAAATTTTAACAAGTCACTGACTTGCACAGGTGATGCTAAACTCTGAAGTGTCACTGACCAAGTCGGGAGGCTTTAAAGGGAAACAAGCACTGTAGTTCAGCCTGCAAGCCCACACTAAGAGCAGCCACATGCAGATCATCCTGTACGGGCAGATCTGCTCAGACTGCATTCCTGCCCCCTGTGCACACATAGCAGGAATAGAGCGAGTAACTGGGAACTGGAAATCTGCAATTCAGACAGGCAGACTCCTGTACGTGCTACAAAACAAGGCCTACATGATTTACACACATTTTTAATAGGGTTTATCACTTAGCATGAGCAACATAGGAACACCAATCAAATGAAAAGAAGCTGTAAAGGTTCCAGTCTAAAAAGAAAAAGTCTTATATCAGATACAAGTTAATAATATATTAAAAAATACGGGTATTGTATGAGTACAATAAGCTAAGTAATTTTCTACTTCTGGCAGCTCTGCACTACTGAGGAATAGACAGGGCTACGTATCTGTTACTCATTTCCTAGCTGGTGCCCCTGCCCTCTGGCAGGGACCAAGTGGCACAGAGCAGGCACAGCCCTGCTCTGTATTGAGTCCAGTATGGGAAACTGCTCTTCACACACAGGCTGCTGACTGAGGTGTATACAGTGAATTCCTCACGACTGGGTCCTGCTCAGCCCAGTGATGTTTCTAAACCGCAGACTCCAGCCCTGAGTTGTTCATGACTGAGAGGTTGTGTGCAGATACACATGGGTTTTCATCCAGTGAGCGGTACCACTACAGGTCCTACATCTAGTATTTTTATACCCCCTGCCATTTAGTAAAAACAACCTTTTATCACAGTTGCATATTGTCTTTATACTAAACCTGTTTGAGAAGCCTCAAAATATTTTAAATTTCAGAGTATGATACTATAACTTCAGTTTCTTTACAAACTAGTACCCTATTTTCAGCAATTACATTTGAACTAAGTTTCTTTTCAGTTATTCTAGAATCCAAAAGCAGGTAAGTCATTTTCCTCCAAGCTCTTGTGATCTGTCATTTTATGTTCATCAAAGATTCAAATTAGCCTTCAACTCCGAGAGCTCAGTAACAAGTAAAAAACCCCATTGAGACAGACAGATCAAATTTGACTACAAGTTGCTGAGCTGCATTACGCTGTTTATCCACATTATGCAAATGTAATTAGCTCTCATCAAAATTACATCGCCTCCCACTAAGGATAACAGTGATCAAATTTAGATTAAATCAGATACAATGGTACAGTACCCTTCCTTTATATGGGGCTACTGAATGAATATTAAATATTACTCACTAAAGGCATAAAAAAATTACTTCTAGAAAACATTCTGCAAAATTACCTGCAATGGCTCCAGCTGCAAGGAGATTAAGCCCTCCCACATGGCCATTTTCATCAGCAAACATCAGTTTACTATGAGCATAAACTGGAAAGTAGATTGCAGAAAAGGGAATGTCTCTGAGGAAACATGCTTTGGCACCCTGACAAGAGAGAAAAGAAACAGAATGCAAATAAATTCTGTACATAAGACTAAAACTCATATCCAGCAAGCAGCCTGAGCCTGGAAAGTACAAACTCTTTTGATCTACCACATAACACGGAAAATAAAATGTCTCAGTAAACAGAAGATACAGGGAACTTCAAAATAAGAATAAAGCACATCTCAGGTAAGTGTCTGGAATGAGAGAGATTCAAGGTTCATGTCTAATTCTGGTAAGCCATATGTGACATCAATCCTGACATCAGTACCTAGGATAAATACGTTTTACACATTATGTGTCCAAAGGCAATGAAGTGAAAGATCAGTCCCTTACGTCTTGCTGACAACAACCCATGACGAGGGACAGCAAGACAAATCCCTGCATGCCATTTTTTCCACCAAACACAAAAGCTACTAAAATACCAGTGAGGACTGTAAGACCTCACACTGATCATCATCTGGTTGACCAAAGAAGCTGCACTGGAAGGTTAAAAAAAAAGAGAAAAATCACTGTGAAATGGGCACAGTTTAGTAAGGAAACACAATGGTCATGAATCTCATCTACTGAATTCAAAAC
Organism: Margarornis squamiger; assembly: GCA_035222235.1. Taxonomy (NCBI): domain Eukaryota; kingdom Metazoa; phylum Chordata; class Aves; order Passeriformes; family Furnariidae; genus Margarornis; species Margarornis squamiger. The sequence continues at coordinate 20,417,714 of JAWWTY010000160.1, forward strand.
AAAACCTTCAGCTCTGAAAGTAAATGTGCACATTTTTATAGTATTATTGCAGGTCTATGGACAAATCACATAAAGCAATGTTTTGTAAGTGCACAGCTAATATAACTGCTGAATTTACGTATTACCCCTTGCACTGGCAGAAGATACAGGAAGAAACACTCTTCCTTGTTTAAGAAAACTAATAGCTTCTGCTCCATTACATCTGATCTGTAATGATGGCAGTAAGTATACCTGCAGGGAAGGAATCTTGACTGGCATTCTGCTGAAGTACCATACAGTATGGGCTTTTTTCAGTGGAATTTTTTGACAAATCCCACCACTTAACTTCTTAAAAATCTGAACCCTACTATACTCCACTACTGTTTCACTGCCATCAAATTATTAAGACAAAGAGAATATCCTGCTGCAAAGATAACAATAGAAATAACAGAGATTCAAAATAAATACAAGAAAAATTCACAGGGAAAGCTAAAGAAACTTTTCAAAAAACCCCACCAAATTAAATGATCAGTGCCAGAAGCCAGCAGGTCTGCAATACAAGACTCCCTGTAGCTTGGCATAAAAGCCCAAAGGATAGAATGGGGGAGTATTTTTTTGTATCCCACTGCCATTAATATAGAACTGAGTTTTCTTCAGTTTTGCACTGTAGGGCTGCCCTGCAGGAAGAGATTGGTTTTAAATTCAAAAGATGTCTTTGTTTTTAACAGTTTTTGTTTCAAGAATGTAAAAGTTTAGCATAAAATGATAAAGCCACTCCAAGCAGAAGCACGTACCTTATAAAGACCAAGAAAGCCTAGATCTTTTATAACAGAGAGAGCACTGACTCTGGGTCCTGTAGTAATTTCTCCTGCTACCTGCAACCGAATCTTTACAATCTCCAGTGGATTAGTGAAGATGACCTGGGAAGCTCCTGCCTGCAAATCCAAAGAAAAAGAAAGTAAATTGCATTACGAGAGCATGTGGTGACATACTGACTTCTGCAAGGTGCTGAGCACCTTCACTTCTCACTGCATTGGCTGATATTCTCATGTAAAAATGCATGAGAGATACTTGATGAAGCACCTGTCTGGAAGTTAAAAGCCCCAGCTTAGAAATTATGAGTTTGTATAAAATAAATTTTTACATTTGTATGTTTATAGTCCACAGAGGTGCATTAGTTCAGTTTGTCTCTGCTTTTCTCCTTGACACCATTTTATAGAAGTTGTGGCTGTGTTTAAAAGTCTAACAGGTATCACAGGAAATACTAAACTAAAATAATCATTAGACTTGTGCCACTAAAGCATCAAACACACATAAAGAAGACCTTATGTTTATTCAATAATAATTCATCACCAATGTGTAGATGTGCTATTTGCATTTAGAAGGGATACTGTTTAAAAGGTAAATTTGCATGTAATGGTGTAATTTTAAATTATTAGAAAAGGTGTTTGGAGTTTTGTTTAGCAGTCTTTAATTGTCCTAAGTGGAAACAAAATATAAAATTGAAATAGGAAGAGTAACATTTCAAAATAGGATATTAGACAGAAACAGGAGCTGTATCACTGAGCTGAGCATGGCAGATTTTACCTGCAGGAAATATTCTGTTAGCAGAGTTGAAGGACTACCTTGCAAACTTCCTAGCAATAGTGTTGTAAAGCTGCTTCTGATTCCGCACTTTAACCAGAGACTTTCAAAGAACTGCTTTTCAGGTTTGAGAGAGATTCAATCTGACAGTTCAGTTTCAGAGACATGGAAACCAATTTAAAATGACATGTTTAGATTTCTCCCTGGTTTGCTCCAGGTACTACCATTCACTGTGGAAGAAGGACGTGGTTCATCACAAAACAGATAAATTTTGCTAAGCTTTTCCCCCCACACTTTTTCCTAAGCCACCCTTTTTCATTTAAAAATTAAAACCACTTCCTTAAAATTTACAGCATATAACCACTTGAATACAGCCAACTTCAAAAAGCCTTTCTTCCACAATATAAAAGCTCAGCTTCACTCTGATCTGTTCCTCCAATCCATCAAATTTTAGTGAACTAAATAGATGCGGAACTTCTGCAATTGAAATGTTTTACCACTTCCAAACTGCCCAGGAAATAAACCCTTTTTGTGCCACTGGGTGTGTGTGCACACGCGTGCAGGGGTGGGGTGAAGTAAAATCAAGTGTGATACAGCACCTGCAGGACAGCAGGCACGGTGTTCTCTACTAACTGATCAGAACTAATGAACACCAATCCTTTCTGCCTTAGCACAATCCTCCTCTCTCCAGCAGCAGGCAGAATAAAATGGAGATTAGCCCAGAAGCACAGTTGATTAGCTGGTAACCTGAGTTATTCTAGACTAGAGGCAAAAGAGCACTGCAAACCTCATCAGCTCCTGCTGAGAATGGCCAAGCACTTCGGCTGTGTCTACAGGATGGGGGCAGGAAGCACCAACACCTTCACTGCCCAAGCGCCAAGTACCTCACGGCGCCTTTGCCAAGCACACTGCCAGCCTGTTACTGCAAGCCCCACTTGTTACTTCACTCAATACTGGCATTTAAAATCATGACTGTTACAGCTTTACTGAAGCACCTTGACCCAAACAGTGGGAGAACAACCCCTGCTTCTGATTAATCATCTCCACTGTAGTAGTGACCATCTTTAATACTTTCCACTCAAATTATCAGTCTGTATTGTTAATGTTAATTTTACTCCCTCACTTCACTTCTTAGAAAGAAAACTAAAGACCATGTTTTTGTGGACATTTATTGCAACCATCAGGAAGATCACTAGAACTCCCAGACCAGCCAAAGTGACTCCCATCTTCTCTGCTCCTTGGACTTACTGCATGGTGTTTACTCAGTTATCTGACACCACTCATGTCCAAAGGCATTCTTCAGACTCTGTTTACTGCTCATCTCAACTTTTCCTTCCCAGTTCACACACACCTATGCATGCAAGATGAAATGGCTTCTTGCTAGGCAAGTTCCAATCTAAACACAATTTATAAAGTTTGTAGCTGGCAAGTTCTGTTAAACAACCTATTTTTTTGTTTGTATTGCATTAAGCAGAAAACCAATTTCAAATGTTTAGCACTTCCCTACATCATTTTAAAAAATAATTTCGGTAGATAAAATGTTAAGCAGCATGTTCCGACTATATAATACAATGGACCACACAAAAAAATTCAAATAAATTTAAATTGCAACATTAGGCTAGAAATTCACTTCTTCTAGGTAATTACCAGCTACCTGCCTATTAAATATGCATTATTTGTTTACATATATATGTGAAATTCCATTTTTTATTTTTAATGTTAAAAATTAGCATATCCTGCAGAGCAGCCAAAATAACTTCCTATTTGCCTAACACCCACCATAGAAACACAAATAGGCCAATTTGTAAACATTTCTATTTTCCACCCCGAATTCAATCTTCCTGCAATTAACATCTTCTTCTCCTAGGTGCACAACTGCCTACCTTTCTGTTAAAATCAGTAACAGCCCTCTTCTGGTACAGAAAGGAAAAGAGAAGACCCTTAACACATTTTAATAATTTAGCAGCAACACTAATTATATATACACGTTACAAATTCTATATAATTGAAACAGAATTATGTATTCCAATGATATTAAAACAGGATTTGATGATCAGGTTATTGAGCAAAATAAACTATAAGGAAAGCCCTATGCTTATATTACCAGTAAAAAACCAATTGAAAAGCTTGTTAATTACATCAACACTTTGAACATTAAGTATTTACAGTGTTGGCAAACTTCTCAACAGGCAGATTTCTCAGTAAGAGTTGTAACTGTCTGATACCCAGTTAAACACTCCCTATGAGCAATATGCACTTCTATCCAAGTCTTGACTTATACTGTTTGACTTGCAGCTGGACAAAATCTGCACAGCAGTGACTTGATTCACAGGAAGAGCGCTGCACTCAGGGGAGCTGCATCCGTGAGTTCAGTCCTTCAACATCACAAGTACAGATAAGACGAGCATTGACTTTAATACAGAACACATAACACAAGAGAACTTACTTTTTCCCTGTGTATTTTTTAAAGAATGAATGCAAGGTCTGTTTTCTGTTTGTTTATGTTTTCTTCTTAAGTAAAAGGTGGACTTTGTAAGAACGTGTGAGGCAGAGAGTGCGGCAGAAGAGCGCTCTGCAGAAGAGGATGCAGAGGAGAATGACACAACAAATCTCCAAATAAAAATGAACTGGAAGCATGCAGGGTTGGAACACCAATCTCTGTGCTCCTGTGCAAATCATTGGCAATCAGTGTCATTCTTTTTCAAAGTATCTTACTTCAGCTGTCAGCTGTGTATGTTAAATCCATGTGCACGTGTACGTTCACACAGAGGTATGCATTGCAGTCCTTGAATTTCTTTTGGAGATGGTGCGCTAAATCTAGATTTTCCCCCCCATAAAAACCTCTCTTCACACATAAATTGCAACAGACACTTTAAAAAAGGTTGACAAATTTGTTTCAGAATGGAGGTTATTCATACACATCAAAAATACCAGTAATAAAAGCTTCTACTTAACCTTAATGTCATCTAAAATAACTCTACAAGGAGCAAATAAAGGAACTAAATCTGACAGCAAAGGTTATGAGAGAAAAGATGTAGTTTGAGATCCCACAGCAAACGCCCCATGACATGCCACAGGCTGAAGGAAATACACAAATGACCCTGCAACATGAGACCTCTTGCCCTTTCCAATTCCACCCGAGAGGCATAAACTGCAAAGGGGGAGAGGCCTATTTCAAGCCCTTCCTTCCTTCCTTCCTTTTTGAAACCACCACATCCTGGACCACAGCTATGTCCCAAACAAGCAGCTGAAATAAGATGTTACTTAAAAGAGACTTTTTAAAAAACATAAAAAAAAACTTGCACTTCTTTCTCAAGGCAAAGCTGTCATTGTTCACGTACCTACAGTAAGCTTACTGTCTCTTTTATTAAAAACCATTTTCTCCCTGATTGTAAATGTCCACAACAAAGATAAAGTAGTAAAGTTTAATTCTGCTTCTAACTTTATCTCTTTAAAGTATAATAACAGAAGTAGAGTATCTTCAGAATTTTGAAAGGAAAGCAGACTGACAGCTATAATTCTGTATTTTTGTTTTTGTTAAATGAAACTATTAACATTTTAAATTATTTTTTCAAAAATAAATATTTGACACATTCCTATTTGCTTGATAAATATATATGCATGTTTGTATGTATGTATATATGCACAGATATGAATGAAAATTATTTTTCACAAGTATACAAAAATATTTAGACTAAATGTTAGATTTGATGTTTATAAAAGTTTTAAACCCAGTAAATTTGGACCTCTCTGTGTATGTATGTGCAAACAAACACCCACACACCCCCAATCCCTAATCATCAACAGATGCACTGCCCACACCTCAAGGAGGGTTCTTAGACTCTTTCTGCCTGGCACTCCACATCCTCTTCCTCCCTGCACCATACAGCAAAAGCATATTTCTGATGTAACACAATTCATCCATTCAAAATGCTAAGCACCATGCACATCACAGTGACTGGAAGAATCCATTTCTTCCTGTGTAACTCAGGAATTACAGCCTAAAGTCACAGCATCCTTGGCATCCTTGTATACTGTAACAGTAATGATGAATCATTTACTCAGCATTAGATGTCCTTCAACATCACTTCCCAAGCGAGGATGAGCAGTTGTCCTACAGCACCTTGCCCTTCACCACGTACCCACACGTGTCCTGTGTGTAAGCTCCTTTGGGAAGCACTGTCCACATCAGGCATGCACTCTCTGCTTCCCTGGCCCCCGTCGGGATAGAGGAATGCATGGCCAAAGCCTCGCTCAGTCTCCCTGGAGCCCAAAGCTAATGGTAGCTGAAAACTCCAAAGGCGGGAATGCAGGTTAATCACTGAATTATAATGAAATGTAATTCAATTAATTGCAGTAACAGTAGGGAAAGAAATTGTTTGCCCCGAACATGTGTAAGTGTGGATGGTGCTGTTGATGATTAACAAACCAGCATGCTCTCAGGAAGGTAGAAAGGCGGGATATCAGTTTCATCCATCAGGGACCAGAGCCCTTTCATTGACAAGTATGACCTGACTGCTGTAACTGAGCTGCCCCACGTAGCTGATCTGCAGTTTTCAAATACAGCTACAGCTTGAGAGCAGCTGGGAATATTTGGGCTTTGACAGAGCAGACCCTACACTTCCCAGTGACATTTACACTGCCCAGCAGCTAGCAGGTAGGTTTAAAGGAGCACAGGGCATGGGCTGCCTGCGGGAGGTCCCTGCCCTGCAGTAAAGCAAGGAAAGACAACAGACAGGCAGCTGACCACATAAACAGGCCACTGCCTGGGCAGATGTCTTTGTTAACTGCTGTGAGAATGAAGATGTTTCCTCTTACTGAGAATGGGAATTTATTCCAAAAGCTTACAGAAACTGAGAATAATTGGAGTCCGAGAAGTAAGATTTTGGCCGAAGAGATACAGTCTCTGGGCATTGGCAGTGCTGGAGGAGGCCCGTGCCTGTGAGTGGCCCCTTTGCTGGACGGTACAGCACTGCCTGCACACACTCCAGAGCTGGGGAGACTGAACAGCCTACACAAGGCCTCTTAAATCACTACTGTCTCAATGTCAAAGGTTTCACCTGTCCTCATGTGCAGGGCTTAGAAGACTGTAATACCATTCATAAGCTTTGATACAGCACTGCCATTCAGAGAGGAGAAATTGCTATGTCTGCTGGAACCTCTCCCAGGCTGCCTCCACTCCCTCACAAGAATTGTTTTGGTTGCTGTTTGAGCACTGTGGTATGCACAGTGTGCTTTTGTATACCTTGCAAGAGGGAAGGCCTTCAAAAGCGTGGAAGACCTCTGCTGTAAACTCTACAAAATGGCTGAAAATATAAGTCTTGCTCATCTTGTTCATCCACTAGCAGTTCCATAGCAGAAATTACTAAAAACTGCATTATTCCTGTTAATGAGGAGATGGCTCAACACTAAACTCAGGCAACTGGCCGTCAGAGACAGTAATACATACACCTCTGAGAACTACATACAGGCATAATGCTTATTCTTCTGATGTTATGACAACGTAAAACGTAGGTTTTAAATTTAGCCTATATCTGTAGTATACTATTAGCAATATATTTAAGTGTTGAACAGTAAGGAAAAGCCACAAAAAAACCGGTTACCCAAATCCAGACGCTGAAAATAATTTTGGCATGTATAAAACCCAAACAGTCCCACAGTAACCCACCATTTTGTACTGAGAGAGAAGGAAGAGAATAAAGGAAAAATGAAAAAGAAACACAGCATCACCCAAACACAAAGCCTTGTGTGCCCCTGCACAAGGAAATGGACTAAGCTTACTTGTGGCACTTCCTTGGATGTAACTGTCGGATACATCCCACAATATCTTGCAGAAAAACAGTACACAATGAACACCAAAACTGCAAAGATCAACACTATTTCCAAGCAAGTCACCATAGAAAAGAGCTGTCACAATGAAGATGAAAAGGTCTGAGGATGAGAAAGACTAACATCAACTTGCTACTGCTTTAGTCAACTGGTATTTTCAGACTCCTAAGTTTGGAGGCTTGCTAATAAAAATTCTGGTATTTGGGAAGAAGTGGATTTGCTAAAACAGAACTATGCAGCAGTACAGGCAGAAAGGTCATCAACTGGGAAGATTATCAAATAATCCACAGGAAGTTACAAAGAAACACCTCCCAAGTTGCTACACTGGCCAACACCTCTCCTACAATTTTGTTCAAAATTTTCCCAGATTGAGTGAGATAAGTATTATCTTCAAAAAGGAGATATCAGCTAAAACAGTCAACTAAAACAAAGGGTTGTGTTTGGACAGATTACAAATCTGGTCAGCTTCACAGAAACAACCAAATTTCTGAAAGCTTATCTAAAACTCAATTTCTCCCCCAAGTTTGCATGTTCACTACAATAAGATGATGAAGTTATCTTGAAAAAGGAGTACCTACTGTGAAGAGGAAAAGCCTTTAATGTAGCTTGAACTTAATATTACATATTTCAGTACAAAATAATGTAAAATAATAAAATTCATTATCAGACGCTTGATTTTAATCAAGAATTTAAACACTACACAGAGAAAAACGCTAATGAATTATATTTGCTTCTGTTACAAATGACCTGTATGTGCTTTCTGTGTTACTGAGCTTTCTAGAAAAAGGTTAGTCTTCAGCTAGCTACACATTATAGCTGCTTTCTCACATTTCTCAGAAAATAAACTTTGTACACTGACAGGTGAAGACTCAAGCATGTACCAGGCTGCCAAATTCAATCAGGCAGAACTCTAAGCAGCCTCCCTTCAGGGCTGTTTCTTTGAATTAAAAGTTTGCAGAGGTCAACAACCTTTCTGCCCCAGGTTTTGTTGTAAGCTGAGGAGGTTTTATACCAGCTTGTCAGCCTACTCAACTGGAAGTTATTAGTGTTCTCTGCTACAAAAGAAACCTAATTCAAGCCTTAAAACATTTTATAGGGTTAACAACTGTAGGAGAATCCCACAAATGAAATTAGCCAATGTGCAAAACCAAAAGAAATCTATCACCAATAGCAATTCAAACCTCTTACAGATTGCTAAAACATCCCCTGAATTTCAGCCCTCAATCTAAACAAAAACACAATATGCTTTTGAACTGTATTTAGATGAGGGATGTAATTAGCATCTGGAGTAACAGAGCTACATTTTATACAAAGTCATTTAAACGGACAATTCACTCATACCTGTTACCTGGAAGGGAACATTAATTTTTTCCACATTTTCATGAACAGAAAAAAAATCACATATAGCAAGTTGAAGAGTGTATTTCTTCTCCTTCTTAAAATCTTCAGTGAGAAATAACATTTTTTTAAACCAGTCTAGCCACCTCCACCCCCCCACAAAGGAAACTCAATCAGGTCTATAATCCGTTCTCAAGGAATACCTGTATCTTCCCAAACTAATGACCAACAGCAACCAAAGAGAACACACGGACAGGGAGAACAGGCACACTCTCTTGAGCCTTTGTGAATAAAACCACTGCTGAAACTGAAAGTTACATTCTGGGCCAAAAGAAGTTGTTTAAGCATGTAATTCCAAGGAAACTTGACTCAAAAGTACACAAAGCTTTCCAAACAGAAACAGTACTTTTTTTAGTTCTTGTGGCTGGGAATAAAAAGAACACTCCTGTTCAAATTGACAAAGCACACCCATTAACAGTCATTCCAACTATTCTGCATGTGACTGAGAACCAATTTTTCCTAGGAATACACAACAGATACTTACACAGCCTCCAGCAAGGACTTCTGCAGGAAATGGAATGGAACCATCTTTCTTAGTAAATTTGTCTCTGACAAAGTCATTAACCTAATAAAGATACAATATATTACACACTATTTTAAGTTATTTTTGCTCCTTATTAATATATATCAAGTACATCTGTAGCCATATATATTAGAGTGCTTGTAAGTGGTCATCTTTCACACATTTTAGGAAATAAATCCTGTGCATGTTAACAAAAGGATGCCAGGGAGAAAAAAAAAAAAGGTACGTACAGTTAGCTTAATAGCCTTTTCTGGAGCAACACCTATCAGCTGTGGTAACAAGCCTATAGAAACAAAGACATCATAAGGCAACATTATCTTCCTAATAGAGAAACTAGTATGTCATAACTGCTGTACAGAAATGCCTTTCTGCACAGGGGTTATCCTTTGAGGTGGATGGCATTTAAGTATGGGATGCTGCTAGAGCACTGCATATTCATACCAGTACAATTTTTATCACAATTTCTGTTGAAAATGATAAAGAAAATAGTGACCAGATCTCTCCTCCTCAACTAAGTCAAGCCTGATACTGTTGCTGTATAGAAGGAAAATAAAAGACCAAACATACACCTTGGATATGCCTACTACATAGAAGTTCGTTAAGACTTTTTTAGCCCCCTTAGCATCATTTTCCCATGCAAAGGTTTGCAATCCCTTTTTAAAATATGAGGGTAATTGTGAGATATACAAATGACTATGATAAATTATCAAATCACTTCTACTTGACTCACTAACCTGAGTTTTCTGAAGGCTCCAAGTCAAATAAGGATATAAAGGATTTTCCCCTGTTCAGTTCAACATGGTAGTATGAACTTCTTTAAACCTTATTCCTAGTAAGCATTTTTTATCTCACTAAGAGGAAGCATTAGCGGACAGAAACCAATTTTGACAAGGCCCCTGCTCCCAGAAAATAGCTACTATCAAAATGAACTGTCATTTGACAAAAGCACAGACACTTTTCTAGGAACCACTAGGTTTAAGAAAAAAATCAGTAGATGGCAGTCTTAACTTCCTAACATACCACATTAAAACTATTATTTTAAAATCCATTTTTCCCATGGTCACTTTGACATATGTATAGATTAAAAAACTTCAAAAGCTTATTTTTATTAGATGTGGTCACTTTCTAATGTTATTCCATGGTTATGGAGTATCACTTGTCAAAAGTGTTTGCCAGTTAACTAATTAAAAATTCCACAGCAACAAAACTCTATCAATGCAACTTTCCACTATTCATTAAATAAAAAGAATTATAGCTAAAAATTCACTTTAAATGTTCAAAATTCCCAAAGTACTCAGCCTCCAGATTTTTTTATACTACTTTCTTAAACGGAGGCTCAAAACAAATGTACCTGAAGAGACAGTGCAGCAGTTAACATATGCAGTGTAATGTTTTCTTCCAACATAGCGCTTTCTGTGTGATTTACAGACTTGCTATGCCAAGGAAAGGTACTTATTAAATACAAAGACAGGTTGACTATAACAAAAAGAAATGGTGCCCACCCAGCCTGAAACTCTCAAGTACCATGAAAAGACAATCCAGTTCAGCAATGCCTACACTTAAAAACCTCAAAACTACCAGACAAAACACCACAAGACAAACTCCCCACTCCCTTTTAAGCTGAACTCATTGGGCACACACATTTAGTGTGCCAGGGAACCTGGGACACTGCATGCTCTAGTGAGGGACCTTAGAGGACACTTCATTAGTTCTGAAGTTGGATGCCAGAACTCAAAAGCATCTTAATTTTCCTGACAAAAAATGCTAAGTTTTTATTTAGAATAACGACATTTCCAGTTCTATCTTTTAAACTGCAGTAAACAACTCCATTGTACCATTACATTACGGTATATATGTGTTATTGTATTACAATACAATTAGGATAATCCAGCTCAGGACTGTAAGAACCACAGAAGTTTCTGCTGTTTAGTCTAATAGTCTATGCAATTATATTTGCACAGACCATTTAATTCTGTGAGTCCAAAATCTTAGTAACCTAGTAACTTTCTACCATTAACTGTAACATTTTTAAAACAACTGTATGAACTTCTTATGCTAAACAATCTTAAAGGCAACTCTTAAACAACAGACTACTAAAAAGTTTAGCAAACTGACATTATTCCAAACAAGCGTATTTTTACTTAAGTGTAAAGCACTGCTTTTAACTCATCAGTGGAATCATCCTTGGTTTCAAAGAGTTTGAGAAAGGTTAGAAATCCAAATTAAAAATAATTAATGATCAGTTTTAGATATTCCTGTGGAAAAATGGGGGGTGGGAGGGGCAAGAGAAAGAAAACAGTACTGTAGAACAGCACTGTAGAAACAGTCTCATAGATGTAACTCAAGGAGCATTTGGTTTTGTGAAAGACTTAGCAACAAAAAAAGGGAAAAAAATTACCAGTAAGATGTAATTTTACAGAGACTACAGGTATTTCATTAACTTTTCACCAATTTATTCCTCTTCCTACTTACTTGCTTAGCAAAATCCTGCAAGACTACAAAACACTCTTTAGCCAGAACCCAGAGACGTCCACATGTATTTAGATACCGTCTATAAGGGACACTGTCCAGTGCCTTCACTGACAGAACACATCACAAAACAAAGCAAAATGCTGTGACCATCACAGAAGTGACTTTGCTCCAACTAAAAAAATAAGTGTGCCAATTAATAAATACCTTACTGATCCTCATGAAAATTGTGAACTTCATTATGTGACATTACAATTAAAAATAGGTAATTCAACTAAATACCAATTTCAGAGAACTGGCAGTCATGTACCCTGTATGTAAGTCACCTTACCAATGTGATAAAAACTCTTTCAGAATCTCCTAAGGTAAAACAAGACATTAGATAACTTTGAATCTAACTGATAAGGAGTTGAATTCTTAATCTGTATTTTAGAGTTTTATTCTTTTTTAAAATGAAAATTTTCTGAGTTCCACTGTTGATATTTTAAAGTAAAATAGAGTAAAATGATTCAATGGGAGGATGCAATTTTTGTTCAGGGGATAAAATCATAAAACAAGTCCCACTATTTGCAAAAATATGAGGCATAAGATCTGGCATACAGTTTACAGGTACATTTCAAAATTACTGTCTTAAGAAAAAAATATTTGTAGTAAAATGGATCTTTATTCCTCAGACACTAATCTGCTCCTGATGTTTGATGTCAGCCAAAAGCTCCCTCAGTTTGTGAGGTAACAATCTTGTCCACAACACTTACACACAAAAAGTTAAGACTTTAAACTTAAACACCAAGGAGTAAGTCAGTAACAACAACAACAAAAAAAAGCCCATCTCTTCCCAGCAATCTTTTGTGATGAAGGGTGCTCAATGCAAGATGACACTGAGCTCTGAAACTAAACCAAAATTGTACATGACTGATTTTCCCACAGGAAACTAGCTATTGAGGTTAGAAAAAGGGGGAGGGGGGGGCAGAAAATTACCAACTTGATATAGATACATCTTTTTTTTATTCACTTACCTCTGTAAAGACCAAAAAAGCCTTCAAAACGCAAAACCTTTTTAAAGCAGTCAAAGCTGTTTTTATACATCAACTCTCCTACGACGGAACCCGTGGAACGCTGATTCTGCATACGAGTTTTCACCAGGTCTATGGGATATACTGCAGTAGCACCAACAGCTGTAAGAAAGCATTTGGAGCATTATTTCTGCAACACCATTGTTGCTGTAGTGTGTAATCATTGTGATGATTTTCTACAGCATTTATTTAAACACAAAGCATACAAAAGCTGGTAAGATATGCTGGAAGTAAGAAAGAACAATACCGAAGGTCTACAAAAAGTGTCTCAAGGAGAATGCATTACACTATTAAATAAAAATTGGTGTACAGAATGAAGCAAACCAATCTGAAATTTTTTACTGGAGTAGAGTTTTGAAGGACTGTGAAGGGGTTTGAGAACCCAAGTCATAAGGAAAGAAAGGGAACAGCACAACCAAAACGGTTCCATCATCCAGTTCTTCACATGTATAACCAAGAAATGCACCTCAGATGAGACCAAATAGTCTGGTAAAAGTGTTAACCGAATCCAAGCTTGAAAACAGAAAGCAGAAATATTACTTACCTCCAGCAACTGAGCCCAAAGTAAATCTGTAAGCTGACTCAGCTACCTGGAGCCAAATAGGTCTGCCTAATTCTCCAAAAGATTGCTGTGTGGGGGGAAAAAAAAAAAAAAGCCTGAAAATCTGTATGAGAAAGCAAAGATACCTGTGAACTGGCTTTTGTAATGTTACAGAAAGAAACTGATAAAAATTGGTAGATTTAGATTAAGGAAGAATAAAAAATAATTACTATATAATCTCTATTACACCTAATGAAACACATTTTTCAAATACTCCTTTTAGAAAATATTATTGCTTTCTTATTCCTGGTTGTGGCAAAACCAGCGCAGCAGTATAAGTGAAACAACTATGGTCAAGAAAACAAGACAGAAACTCAAAACAACTTTGTTATTCCCGTTCTGTTGCCTTTTATTTTGTAAGGCATGGAACCCCCTTTTGACTCAAAATACCTCACAAGGAATTCAGTATCTCAGAGACAGGACCTATCAGTGGAGGGCATATTTTAAGATTACATTAACGCATAGCATAAACAAGACATTTCAAGTTTTCAAAATAAGCAAAAGGTCAATTATTCCCCAAAGAATCCTCCACAAGATTTTTTCAGGTAGTTAATTTACAGATAAAATACTGACCTCACTCATTTCAAAGATATGTACTACTACAAATGTGTTAGTGTTCTAGGTAAATACAAGTCTGCACAGAAAATATCTGCAGAGACTCATGATCATATTATTATATGGCTATTAGAAACAAGGCAACTCATAAAACAAGATATAGGTGTTCACAAACTTGTACTATAAAACATGCAAGATGGGCCAAATTTTCTTCCAAACATAAACAAGACGATTATTTGTATTATGCAGTATAACTTGTCTGACCTATATAAGGGGCCAAGATACTAACTGTGGAATTCCATATTAAAACAGACACTGAAGCCCCAAACACAAACCTGTTTTTCTTCAAAGTACCCTGTATTGTTAGCAGATGTGCTCCCAACAGCACAGCTGGAATGTCAGCAGACCCCAGCGTGCCACAGGAGGCTTTGCTCTGATGCACATTAGGAATTCTTCATAAAGATTATCCCATGCACACTTCCCAGCTAACTCACCAAGGCTACTGAACTAAGGTACGATCAGCTTTCTGAAGCTCTTAAAAGTGCAATACCCACAGAAAGATGTGTACCTCAGTGCAAGTTACTCTGTTGGGACTGGAGTTACACTGGAGGTGCAGAAACCTGCCTTTACTGCATAAGATTACACAGTGTAGGTATATATGCAATGTAGGACAAAAGCCTATGAGATCAAGAAACAATTTTTCCACAGAACAAAAAGATAAAGCTAAAACCACTTCCCTCCACATGACACTTTCTTCCCCCACAATATAGCTTAACAGAGGGGAATAGCGAAATTCTAGGTACCACCAAAATTACACACTGCACATGAGAACCAGCATAAAAAAAAAGAATAAATCTAATATACTGCCTTAACAAGCAAATAGAAGCAATAAATCTGAAGAATACCCTTAATATTTCAAACCCACTGTAATTTCTTATTAAAAAAATCAAAGGAAAAAAAATAGAAACAAAATAACCACAAAAACAAATTATAAAATACAATTCTGTGATTCATGTAAATGAAAAACACATTCAATAATACATCCCAAAAAGCCTTAGATGCAGAACTAGTTCTTCCACAAAAATTTTCTCCTGGTTTGGCACACCTGCTGCCTTTCAGCTGTTTTAAGATTATTCTTTATTTCAAAGCTTCACACAGCTCTCATCAAAACCCAATCATTGCATTTAGACATTAATCTTAATGAATACATCAGTGAATGTTAAAAATCAAATTCTTTCTGAAGGAAATGTCACTTTTATATTATTAAATAAGTGTTCACAAAGTTTTCAGTTTACTTGTGTGTTCAGATGGATATGTAAATGAATGTAATTAATGCTATAGCTTTCAAATCATGAATATTTATAAACAGAAAATTACTGTAGCTGTCATCCCCATAGGATATTCAGCTGCTAGGCTTTAAAAAAAAATCTTACACAATGAAAAAAAATTGACAATGAAGTAAACATGGTTGAAAGCAGGCTAATTTTCATTTCTACCAAATCTATATAGAGGTATTTTATGTAAAAATTTAGATTTTTCTTTACAAAGGAATTTTTAAATCATATAAAAGTGATTACGGAATTGATTTCATTTTTCAAGGACAGCTGGACCTCACTGGGATGGTATTTGCTCTTTATGACTGAAGGGACATCTTTCATTTTATCAATACAGTTAAGTATGTCAGTATAGGGTTCACTTAGGATGAAGTCTAATAAAAGACTGTTCCGTATAAATCAAACAAAATGGAATTACTTTACTTTCTGCTGTCTGGTCTTAACACAGAATGTAGAATAAGATGAAAATATAATGTATTACTTCAAGAGTGTGAGAAGAGTATATTATGTTCTAGTGATGAATGACACTTTTATCAGTGAGTTCATCTTATAACAGGTAGTTCTGAAGTGCAAAATAAATCAAGTCAGTATTTTTTCTACTCAGAAAGGTGAGTACAAGGACACTGCTAAAACCAAAGTTGGCAATTAGGAATGTTGTTACAAAACTTCAACAAAATATTAGCCTGAATAAATGTTGTATACACGTTTCTGGGTCAATCCAGTCCATCATTCTTGTTCTTTAGGAATCCACAGGCAGTTGGGTTACCACTAAGTAGGTTTTGGACATTTACTGGCTCGGATGTGTCTAATTGCCAAAGGACAACAGAGGACAACAGAGGACAACAGAGCAGTAGCATTAAGAACAAACCAGACACTGTTTCAGACCAGCTTGTTTGAAAGAGAACCGTATTATCCAAGTCAGCTCTAGTAACAGTAACTAAAATACACTCAAAGTCCCATATATACGAAAGACTTGCTATATTCTGCACAGGACTATTTTTCAACTCTATCAGTTGAACTAATTCAAGATTTTCCTGTCACTGATACATACCCTCGATTTTGTAGGGGATATAACTGCTTGAAGGAACCTCTTTGCAACAGCTGAGAAAAAAAAGACTTTATAAATGCAAGCTTTCATTTTCAGCTAGACTCCTGGGCCCCCTCATCTGCTGGCAAATACAAGACATTTATGTGGCAGAAAAGGTCACATCGGTGGTCACTGTGCTGCCACTTTATCTCAGACCACCTGCAGCAGTGCTGTCAATGGCATCACCAGGGCAGGGAAACTGAATTTCACTTTATGGGAGAGCACATGGCTTAGAATGGCTGACAGAGGCATTGCTGCCAGCTGCGTGTCCTTCTCCAACACCACAGGGGCTAAGCCACTTGGGCATCGGTTGTTGAATCCCTGTGATTCAGGAGCACCATTTTAATGCAATTCATCGCCAGCATCACAAATCCTGAGCTGCAAGA
Source organism: Margarornis squamiger (assembly GCA_035222235.1). Lineage (NCBI taxonomy): Eukaryota > Metazoa > Chordata > Aves > Passeriformes > Furnariidae > Margarornis > Margarornis squamiger. Next base: position 20,434,532 of record JAWWTY010000160.1, read on the forward strand.
TGTGACTGTTCAGCAGTTCATTTCTAAGAAGCTCAGCCATCTGTGTGCAAGGGAGGTATGGCCAGGGAGCAGAACCTAGCCCAAGCCAGGCTATGCCCACTCAGGAATCAGAGCCCTTGGATGTCTTGATAGGCATTCCATAAACTCTTAACACAGACTGAAGAAAAGTGAGCTGGAGTTGTTTGGACATTGGAAGAAAATGGGAACCCTTCGGGGTGAAAAATTACATTTATCTACTGAGTATGCAAAGATGTACTCAGAACTATGCCATATGTTCTCAAAAAATGTGCAGAACTAGATTGTCTCCTTCCCTTTGTGTATTACAGGGGGAAAGGAGATGTGGATACATCCTTGGAGCAAAACACACCAGTTCAGATGAACGGTACTGTCCTTTCTTGTAAAGCTTGTTCGAGAACGTACAGCTCTGTGTGGAACTGCAGTTTCTCACAAAGTTCTAACAGTAAAATATAAAAAAAAGATTGTGCATCAGAAACTTGTAAGATCAGATCCTATTTTTTATTATGAATACTAAATACTAATATGCAACTGGCCTATGTATATTACGATTGCGCGGCCATGTAATTCAACATGTATGTATATCTTCTGTTCTGAATCTGCTCTGTAACTGTGTTCAAGGATTTTCTTTAGTGCATTATCATCTCTATATTATTAACAGTTTAATTCTCTTGATTTATTCCTGTGAGAGCAGTCTCCTGCTAAATGCTTCAGAAAAAGAATTTCCCTAAAATATATCTTGAATTGAATGGAATGGAATATTTCTAGTAGCAGGACAGCAGATACCCCATTATGTTGAGAACTTCAATGGCAGCAGTACTTCAGATCCAAGGTTAAGGTAAAATTTAATCCACAACTTAACTACCATTACACGGATCTGCTTGCAGGAGAAAACCTCTCAGACTTTTGAACAAAAAATATAGTGAAGATAAGGCCCCAAAATCTAGATTTATTTTTAACACAACTTGAAAGCTATACTCTTGAAAGTGAGTAATATGGTATCCAGTAACTTTAGTGGAAAGTCTAAACATAAGCTAAACAACTATATAATGTTCAGTCCTGTATCTTTAGTTCTTACAGTTGTTAAAAGAGCCACTGATGTAAGAAACAATTTATATTCAACAGGCTACTGCACAGCCTGGGACTCTTATGTTGTACTCTACATTAGTACATTTATTAAGGAAACTATGATAAAAGCAAAGCTAGCAAACACAAGTGTAAAGGTCTGGTGAAATAAAGGGTTATCATTCTACTATGATATTTTTCATCTTCTAATTCTACCCTTTTCATCAGTCCCAATACATTTGAATCTTGCTTCTACTGTCCTGATCAGATTGCCAACGAGTAAAATTCAATTATTGGTTTAGAGGAATGGTTAAGCCATTCCATTTTTTAAGAGAGAACACATTCATAAGCTTTGCATTTAATACTCATAATTTTTACTACCTGTATTGAGTTTGTGTGGCAAGGCTGGGGGTGGGAGGTACGGCAGTGGCTTCTGTGAGAAGCTGACAGAAGTTTCCCCCATGCTGGACAGAGCCAAGGGCAGCCAGCTTCAGGATGGACCCACAGCTGGCCAAGGCCAAGTCCATCAGCAATAGTGGTAGTGCTTCTGGAATAGCATTTTTAAGAAAAAAAAACCCTGCACAATGGCAGCTGGAGAGAAGAGTGAGAACATGTGAGACAAACAATTCTGCAGGCACCAAGGTCAGTGAAGGAGCAGGAGGAGGGAGGTGCTCCAGGCACCAGAGCAGAGATTCCCCTGCAGTCCATGATGAAGACCATGGTGAGGCAGGTTGTCCCCCTGCAGTCCATGGAGGATCACAATGGAGCAGAGATTCCCCTGCAGTCCCTGAAGAACCCCACACAGGAACAGGTAGATGTGCCCAAACGAAGCTGTGACCCCAACAGAGGACCCATGCTGGAGCTATTCCTGAAGGATGGCACCCTGTGGAAGGGACCCCCACTGCAGCAGGTCGCAAAGAACCACAGCCCATGGGGAGGACTCACACTGAAGAGGTTCATGGGAGGGATGTGTCCTGTGACAAGCCTTTTCAGGAGTGAACAAATGTATTCATAGTAAGGAATCCAAGTATCTATACATGCTCGTATCTAATCAGGCCAGACTTCAATATGACATCCAATACCTGGTTTAGACACATACAGTGTCTGATAGTCTGCCCTGCTTCCACTGTTACAGCAATACACACAGCATGTTTCACTTGTTTAATGTATAGTACTCTTATTTTTCATTTGCAAGTACATGCAAACATCCACATAATTTCAACAATTTTACTCCTCCACCCACCTGCCTCTGGAGTTCGGCCAGGTTGTAAGGTAATGCACCTTCAGCCAGGGGTGCTATTCTCTCAATATCTGCCAAAGTTAAGCGCCTTTACACAAGGCAGAGAAAAGCAAATTACAGTCAGATAAAACATCAAACATATTCAATACAGTATGCCTGGCCACACCCCACAGAGTACATCCACGCTTAAAAAAAGACCTGTCACATTTGAATGCACACCTAAGAAGTCTGCTACACTGCTATAAAAAATGCTTGGAGATGAAGGGAGCTTGGGTTATTCAGAAGCAAGTTCTTGATTACTAGTAATAAGGAATATAATACACAAATGAAACTATCTCTAGCTATTTCTATCTAAGATCTTACATGCATTAAAGATCCATGCAAAACATCAGCCAGTGCATTGCAGCCTTTTGTGAGTACTGTATTTTATACTATTTTGCTATTTCATATGTACACCTATAACAGATCAATAAGTGTGCTTGACATACACAATTCACTTACAAAACACATGCACACACCAAAATCAGTTAACATTGCATAAATTATAACAAAACATAATGGAACATAAAACTTTTTAAAATTAAGATAAAAATAAATATTTTTCACACCGAAACCAGAAAAATAATTATTGCAAAATGATAAAATAATCATTATGTTACCCAGTAACACTGTATAAATCTGTAAGTTGGTAGAGAATATCTATTTCCAGTGGTGTAACTTGTCCAAAGTGGATTGCAGAGTGGGTAAATTCCTCTGGATTTATAAAAGGGAAAGAGAAATACAACAACGGTATTATTTGTCAAATTTCCCCTTTAAGCAGCCACAAATGACTTTAATATCATAAAAATGAAGTCTATCACCAAGAAGCAAAATCCATAGTGCTAAAGGGGAAAGATATCTTTAGGAGAAGATCTATCCTGAAAGAGGCCTTTGCAACACAGAGCACGTCTGACTCCGCAACTCTGATTTATGGTAAGAATTCATCAAAGACAACAAAACTCCTCATATGAGCATGCTTAATAAAATGACACCCACAATTTCTGATTCTTGCTTCTGAAGTTCTGCAAAACAGAACAGAACAGAATGATACTCCATTATTCACAGTGTTAAGGGCAATTGATTCATCTACTGCCATCATGTCCAGACTTCCTCCTGTTCAAGTTCTGAATGACCCCAAGCTTAGGTATTCATCCAGCCAAGTTGCATGACATGATCATGACGTAATTGGCAAGTTACAGTTAACGAGTCTGAGCACTGAAAACACAGCAGCCTTTTTCTCAACACATATCCAGGCAAGATGTATTTATGCATCTGTACCAAAAAACATTGCAAGGCAATTTGTTAGCACTATGTGGAGGGTCAAAACCAGAAATTTTATTCTCTCCTATGCAGAGCATAGGAATATAAGCCAAACAAAAAAGGAAAAAAAAAAAAACCTCAACAACTCAGCATGCTTTATACCACAAAGTGGTTTGACTGGTACCATCCATACAGGCAACAAAATTGGTGATAAAATCTGTCATAAAATGATTACAAAAGCAATCTGCTCAAGCCTGTGACAAGACTAAAATATGGCAACATTTAACATGCACAGGGATTTGCCATGTATAAAAAAATCACTCAGGCAAATAAGCACTAGGAGCTTATAAATTCATACAATTTTTCTAAAAAAGATTTAATAATGAATAAAGTAACTAGAGCTAAAACAACAGAGAGATTACTCATGATGGATTTTCAAACTTAAACCATTTTACCACATTCCCTAGGAACTTTCTATCTCTAAGCAACAATGCATCTCTTTCAAGGAGTTGTAAAATCCTCAATAATATATTGACTTGCAGTTACCCATTCAAACTAATAAGGGCAATACGACTCCTCCCAGAATCTTCTTTTTGATGAGCTAAATGAAAATATTTACTAACCTATAAGGATGAAAATCACCCACAGTTAAAAAAACACTTTCACAGTAGCCCTAGCCTTGCATACTATTCTGACTTGTCTTAACCATCACCAGATTGCAAAACAGACAGCATAAAAAAATTAATATACTGTAGGAAATATACTTTACCTTTTGTGACTTCAACATCTCTTCTTGTACCTGCTATATTACTGTATATCTTCCTAACAAGATCCATGTTATTCAAAAGGGCATTAAATGCATTGAAAAAGGAGAAGCTGACCTGATGTGAAACAGTTCCACCAGCTACCTTTAAAAAGTAAATGAATGCAGTTAAGTGCATTAAGCCCCTCTACAACAACTTATTACAAATTAAGAGAAATATTCATTTGAGCAAATTATGAAAGCATTAAAGATATCCTTCTATTCCTATAATTTTAAGGTATTTTTAATAGAAACATGAGGGGAGAATTATTAGACAGGATGCTATTTTTGTACTAAAAATTGAACATTAGGAAATGATTAGGAAATAATCATGTAAGTAGATTATTGTTCAGTTTATCTGAAGACACACTAAATGTGTCACTGAGCAATTTTCTAACAGAAAAATGCATGCAGATGCTACTTTAGATAAAGGTACTGACTTCTTGTATCACATACATCAATGACCATTTACTTCAAAGTCTAAAATTAGTAGATACTCTACATTTTATGGAAGACAGTATGCCTTATTATTGAGGCAAGGCAAGATTTATAGGTAAGATAGTAAGATAAAAGTTACTACTTTATCTTTTATATAAATTTCATTCTTATATAATTATCATACTATTTACTTTTAGTTTATAACTTGTATGTCATTACTTTACCTACAGATCTTGCCAAACTATCACAGCCGTAACCATTCTACCTCTAGAATCTACATACTGATTTTCCAAATTCTGATCTGAAAAAGAAAAGAATGCAAGAGTATATAAAAGGACGAAACTGTAAGTAGTCTCCAATTCTTGAGATCTGGCACATATTCAAATGCAAAAATCAGATGCTTTTGTCCTAAATGACTTCCACTGGACTTGATTTTAAGGGTCTTTTCCAATCTAAATGGTTCTACAATTCTATGATTCTTTCTTTGCCAAGAACACTTTGCCATGCTCTAGTGGAAAGTATAGTGGACTAACTCAATCTGCTTCCAATGGCACTTCAAAAATGTAAACCAGACTGCCAGCCTTTCCATTACTGCAGCCAAGGAACGCTGCCATGTTTCACTTCGACCACTCTGTTCTAAAGCTTATAATCTCTAGCACCAAGGCAGTGATAAACAGGTAGAACACGAAGTGGGAGAGAAGCAGTACCATCTTAAAACATTACAGCTGTTAAACACTGAAATCAAGGCACCCTTTTTTTCACACTTACTGAAACTAAATTTTCTTCCACAAATGGAGTTAGCATATGCGAGCGAATGGTAACCATGATCTCATTGAAATCCAGCCCAGTTATCAGACCAGTTTTGTTTTTATCCTTCATTGCAAAGGCTTGTCTTGCATGTTCTGACTGCAGCTCCTAGAATGAATATTCAGAGACAGCAGATTAGAAACAAATTCTGTAACTCATTGTTCAAAAAATTTTCACTAATTTCATGTTCTTATACTCCAATAGGTCTGTGCATGTAGACCACAGAACAACTACAGTTTAAAATTCAAGGCCAGCTCAACTAAAACAGAAGACTGCATACTGATTCTATGCACAGTTTCATTCCTCTCAAAGGAAAGCCTCAATTCAACTGTAAGGAAATATGCACTTTCACTAAATGATTCGAGAAAGAAACTTCACATATCCTTGCCCTGTCTGCTATCTATTCCTTTATTAAATACTTAACTGCTAGGGAAACTTCTGGTATTGATCTTAAAGACTCAAAGTGAGCTGATCTCTTACATCCAAGATGAGATACGACTGGCCTATTATAAACTAACTCATGGAAAAGTACTTGAAAATAAACAGGAGGACAGTGAAAATTATATAATATAGATTTAGATGGTCCCAAACAGCTATCTCCCATAATGTCAGAAATGGTCATTCATTTCAGGCAATTTAAAACTCCTATACAAACTGCAAAAACTTTCACATAAAGCACACTGTGGTAACCTAACCTCAAGATAATAATGATGGTTGTAAATTCTACATCCAGAAGAAGTTGTTTCCATCTATTCAACCAAACAATAAAAGCACATTCAGCTGTCATTCAGACCTCTAGAAGCTGCTAAAATAATAACCATATTCTGACAGACAGTAAGAAGAGGGCAAACCATCTAGCTTATATCACCTTTACAGTAATTTCTCAGCCCTCATAACCTCATGATCAATGTTTTCCAGATCCGGGTGCAACAAATGTGCTCTGATCCAAGTCCCAAACCCCAAAAGATGCTGTTAGACCAAACGATAAAAACCAACCTGATCTAAAAGAAGGGATAACAATATCCAACTTGTGTACATATTGAAATTACTGCAACTCACACTAGCCTTCCCTACTAAGGGTTTTTATTATATGATGACAGCAAGAGGTTATTTTATCCTACATGGCAGTATCTTGGAACAATAAACATAAAACCAGAACAGGTATTTAACACTTTGCTCTGAGTTGCCAACAACAAGGTTCTTCTCACTCATAATCTGGGGGTTGTTTACTGCACTCATGTTTCAGGTTTGTGCCTGGGATCACTTAAAATATGTAGTGTCAAACATGGGACACAGTTTATTCCTTGAAAGTAAGAATACTGCAGCCTTCAAAGACTGTGCTGAACTCCAGTATCTCAATACAAACTTCAGTTCCTATAGTTAGGTATGTTTTTCTAGAATCTGCTCTAGATCAAGACACAGCTCGGTACAGGAAAGACATGGACTTGTTGGAGCAGATCCAGGGGAAGGCCACAAAAATGATAGAGGGCTGGAGCACCTCCCCTATGAGAAAAGGCTTGAGAGAGTTGAGGTTGTTCAGCCTGAAGAGAAGAAAACAGAAGGCTCCTGGAAGACCTTACTGTGGCCTCTCAAAGAGGGCTTATTAGAAAGATGGGACAGACTTTTAGCAAGGCCAATTGTGATTTTAAACTAAAAAAGGGTAGATTCAGACTAGATGTAAAGATGACGTTTTCTACAATGAGGGTGGTAAAACACTGGAACAGGTTGCCCAGAGAGGTGGTAGATGCTCCATTCCTAGAAACACTCAAGGTCAGGTTGAACTGAGCTCTGAGCAACCTCACCTAGTTGAAGAGGTCCCTGCACGTTGCAGGGGGTGTTGGCCTAGACGACCTTCAAAGGCCCCTTCCAACTCAAACTATTCTGTGATACTATGAATTATTTTTAACCTGGACAATAATTACAGATGACAAAGTACATCTATAACTCCTTACTTTTAAGACAGTAAGTCCAAGCTTTTTTTGTACCAAAGGTCAGCTCTGGAGGCACATAATTTATCTTTCATGATGTTTGCTAGACAGAACATTACATCACGAGGTGAACATTGTATGTTAATTTATGGAATTCAGTGCAATTACCTACAATTCTGTGAACTCCTTTTCCATGAATTATAATGTAAATTCCTCCTACTTTCCTCTTTCTCCATCCTTTATAACTGACATCTTCCTTTACTTACTTCTAGTATAACATTCAATTTATATATGTTTATCTGCAACTTTTTGGCTTAGTACAAAGTGCGGTTCAACAAGTGAAATCCTTTAAAGCCTGATCCCTAGAGGATCCTTCAGCAACATCTCAGGAAACCAGATTTACCTCCTGCAACGTTGTCTGCATTTAAGACTGAATTCCCAATATATGTGTGGTAGCATGCATGCCAGTGAGAGAAAAAAAGAAAAGGTAAGTATTAGGATAATGTTTATAAAACTAAAAGAAATGTTACAGAAGTTAAAATCTCTAGATGGGAGGTTATATGGTCAGTAATAACTGGCTATATTAAGGATGATAATTTTCTCTGGTAGAGGTTAGTTTTGCTATTAAATTCCTATGACAGAAAAAGTAGACCCTCGATGGAGTTTAACAATAATCAGTAAAATTGTTAATTTCATAAACAGTGTGTTTAGTCTCATTCTTCTAAAGGGTGGCAAGTTAAAGCACAATGACTACATACTGCTTACAAAACTGGTATGGAGAAATAACAGCTCATCATAACTGTCAGGATTAGTATCATATAAGGATTACCACTACCAGAATAAGCTCAAAATTTATAATGGCGTTAGTGAATTATTAAAAGTGAAATGAATTTCAGTTCTACTTTGGAAGAAGGTTAATAACTGACCTGAAGAAACTGAGTGAACTCTGAATAGTTAAGGTGCTTCTTCCTGTTATGTCCGAAATGCAGTCGAATGAATTCACAGTCCCAGTTGAAGGGGATTTGAAGATGAATAACAGTTTGTTCAAATATTTCTTTGACATTTGCTTTGGGGAAGGGAAAAACAAAAAGTGAGCCTTGGGGTACAGTAAATCTACAAACATTCCAGGAAGGATACAAACAAACGATGATTTCAGCAGCTGTTTAAGAAGTGTTTTAGCTTGTTAAGAATAATTGCTAACTGAACCATTACAGACCTGTATAAGAATACATTTGAAACACAACATGATACTTTTTGTATTACTGCATAAAAGCTTGGAGTGAGTGTTTTATTTGGTTTTAATTAAGAAGCAATTTCCCTCATACGTGACAAATAAGAGCTATTTTGCATTCTGATATAAAAATCAATAGTGGTTCTCTGTCTCTGCCAGAAGTCAAATTAAGCCCTTTATCAAGAGCACGAATACCTGCATTACAATCTCAGGCAATATTTGTCATACTAAGTATGGTTTGATTGAAACTTGATTATTACAATCACACTGTCTGAATATGGCTATTGAAGATAGGTATAAGAAATGACATCTAAAACGTATCATTAACTCAGCAGAAAGCACATTATTAGATGCTTTTGATAAGGCCTTAGCACAAAAATCAAATCCTATAAAACATAATTGGTAGTCTCAGTTATTAAAATGTTTTAAGATAAGTGAAGACAGATATGTCCTCTTTTAAATCAAGTAAAGAAAAAACCTGCCATTTCAGATTATAGAATTCTCCACATGTACACTGTACAACTGAAATCTCAATGCCAAAAATATTATCTGAATTTGGTCAAAAACTTCATCTGAAAAAGTGTGCATTATTCATACACAGGATTGCCATGCTGCAAAACAAGGTTTTTGTGCAGATTATCCAGCCACACAAACTGTATAACTGGACATCTATCCACACCATGTGAACACTTCAAAATTTACCCCAAAGTACCTTAAATGGCTTGTTTTTGTCAACTTAGAGCCTGCTAGTACCGAAATAAAATGTACCATACCGCTTCAATGTAAAGCAAAGTACAAAATATTTTAGCTGAAAACACAACTTTGGTAAGTTTAAACAGTTCTGCTAAAGGACAAAATGCAATGAGAATAATCTTATTTGATAACTCCATCAAGAGCTATTTGGAGCAAATAGTAAATACTGCCTTCTCTATGCTAAAAGACTACCTGATTCATTCATTGTTTCAATTCTATAGCCTTTCTATTATTTCTAGATCAAATCCAGGCAAACCACTTTATGGCTTTATCTTTTCAGTGAGAAAAGGAAGGGAAATGTCCAAATATATCTCAGAATGGGGACACACAAAGTAAGATTTCTTGGTTAGATCACCTGCTTCACAGTTAGACCGAGATTATATATTCAAAGGGCAGATTGTGGCTAGGGATTTAACTGTAATGTAACCTCTACTTAAAGGTCCAACACAAAGTATAGTGAAAAACCTGCAATTTAAACCAGTTTCCACTGCCAGGTAGGCTAAAGGAGTTGTTAGGGTAAACAAGAAACCTAAACCACTATTCTGACTCTGTCAATTCATACCTACTCACCAGTATCAATATGCAAGGTGAGGGTTAAAAAAATGATAAAGGATCATAGTGCTAAACTATTTTATTTGCTGTACGTCCCTTTAAAGTTTTGTCTGCAGTACATTTATTCATCACTGCTAAAGATCAAGGAATCAAGATCGGTAAATTTAAACTCCCCAACCGACCACTGATTCACTGCAGCTTCTGACCAGGCTACCTGGAGTCTTCACGTACCAGACACGAAGAGGCCAGTGCAGCTCACTCTGAAGCCTGCAAAAGGGCACTGAAGGGTGGGCAGTGCAGAAGACAGGCTTCACTGGGTCTGTTGGCTTGGCTACTGATGCACAAACAGGCTGCCAGCCAGCAACTACTTACGTGTCTGTAAAACTGACTTCTAATACACATCGAGTTCCCCTAATGAAAACTTATGAAAGAATGTGCTGAAGCAGTCAGAGAATCTGAACTGTATTTTCACCTGTTTTCAATAATTGCTTCCTTTAACCTTAAAGAAAGGTAAAAAAATCCCAAAGTCTTTTTTCTTAAAAAGTTTTTTTCCTTACCCATCCATGTTCATAGAGACAGATTTTTCACTTACTTTTAATGAGACTTAAGCCCCTGGTGTTTTCATAACTCTTATTCAAGCATTTAATTGTATACTACTTAAACCACCAAGAATCGGTTTCTTAAACTATTATCTTCACAAAAACATTTACAACTAGTCATCAACATATCACAAGATGCTTCAGCAAATAAAATTATAATTAAATGATGTATATTCAATGGTTGAGTGTATTGGTACTTGAAGAAGTCGAGAAGTAACTACCTACCTTCAATAAATGGGACCCAACTAGCCTGTTGCTTCTCTGAAAAACAGGTGTCCTATCCATTTCTCTTCCCTGGGCAATCATTCACACTCAGTAACGTATACAGCATGTATTTAGTCTTGAGTTTAAAGATATGCTCTTATATCTAATGCTCAATTAATTACATGCTGGCTTTGTTTATGGAACACTTGGGGTACAGAGGCAAAATTGTGTACTTCTTCTGAACAATCCTAGAATCACAGAGTGGTTTGGGTTGGAAGGGACCTTGAAGATCATCTAATTCCAACCCCCTGCCATGGACAGGGACACCTTTCACTAGACCAGATTGCTCAAAGCATCGTCCAATCTGACCTTGAACACCTCCAGGCACGGGACAGCCACAGCTTCTCCAAGCAACCTGTGCCAGTGCCTCACCACCCTCACAGTAAAGTAACCGACACAGTTAAAACCACAGAAATACTAAACTATTTTCCAAAACCATGAGATTCTAAAACACCTCTCAATAGATGCCAAAATTTACTACGTCTACCCAAGAGCAGGGATGTTTTCTTCACAATATATCAAGTACCTTTTTAATGAAGTTTTGTTGGCTATTCTATTAAAGAAAATAGCTATTCCCACAGCTAACAACTTGTGTGATGAGAAGCAGCAAACAGCCAATCACATTTCAGAAATTATCTATAATGGGATCATCACCTATGCTTTCGCCACTCTGAATTATGATCCAATGTATAATTTTTAATTATTTTTTTTACCCACAGTAGAAGCAAAGCACTGACAACAAATAAAACAGGTAACATTAAGGTACAGATTTGCTGGGGTTTTTTATATCTCTCAGTCAAAACCCAGTTATGATTCTAAATTAATATAAACTACAAATGTTTCAAATTTCCAACAAGGCTATTCTGCAGGGGGCAAACAGTGACTTATTTTTAAAGCCTTTCATTCTAGTATGACATTTTACAGACTGCATTCATTGTCCTTGTCAATACGTGTTGCTCATTCACTAATGTCTTCAACTCTTTGCTCACCTTTCCACAGTGGAATTCTTTCCTACTGAGTTGATAACTTTCTTTCCAGGCTTATGGCAGTGTATTTTCTTCTCAGATAGGCATAGAAGTCAGCAGCCTGATGACACACTCAACTTACCATCAGCCCTGGGAACAATAAACCTACTACTCTAGTGCACTAGTACATTACCTCCAAGGCAACACACATTCTCGCAAGATTGCTGCAGAATTCCCCCACCTAATCATTTTAAACAAATTACAGATGCCTGGGACAGCTATCTGCAGGCAGTATACACTTAGCTGGCCCAACCTCCACCAAACATTGTTACCTATCAGGCTCAGACAAATGATACAAGTAAAACAAAGTTTCCAGGCAATACTCAATTTCATATAGGGAGGAAAAATAAATTACAAACACTATGACGTCTTGTTGGTAGCCCACTGAGAGGATGAGCTCAGTACTCCAAGTAAACCTTGAGGTAGTACCTATTATTTATTTTGACTTATCGAGTCCCCAAGAAGCAGAGTGGAAAGCTCACACAAATCCAGTGCCATCAACCTGTTAGCAGTTTGCAATTCCCTCTCCCCAGTGATGAAACATCAGCCATGCTTGTTATGGACACAAAAATTAAAAGTGATAAATTTTAAGTAGCAGCGTAAGTATACTAAAGGTTTGTTTTTTAACAGGGTCCATTTCACTTTTTCCAAAATCTGTCTACTCAGTAATCTACTGTCCCATTTGTAGATATTTGAGGCCTAATGAACATAATGCATTGTAACATTATATGTTGCTGTTCTTCACTATTTCTGCTAATAGCATATTTGCGCCTTGAAGCCTAAAATACTCACAGTTAAAGGCAGAAAGACTTTTTTGTAGCACCTCATGCCACAGTATATTGAATCATCCAAATACAATAATTACTTTGATGTGAGAAAGTGAAGCAAAACTAGAAATGGTTAAATTCTATTTCTACTCCTATTTTAAAAGGATTAGTGATTCCCTTTAAAGTTAAGATTAATGACAGCCATAACAAAAAATTCATTTTCTGTTCCCTTTTGTTGAACTATGGTTTTGAAGTTGTTACTGTTATTAAAAAAGGAGGGGTTCCCATCCTGCATTGCTTGCAAGTATTTTCAACTGTGGTTTAAGCCTGAAAAAATCAGACCGAAATAAAAGCATAAAAGAAAGTCGTACCATACAGTGATGTTTCCTACATTATCTGAATGTGTTAAACAAATGACACCTCGAAAACAGGCAACCAACAGAGAGCTACCAGGAGGCCAAAAAACAAATAGCAGTTCTGGTTTACAGCACACTTGATAAAACCATGGTGTTTTTCTTACGTCCTCAGCCCCATAGACATGTGATTTTGAGTACTTTTGTACTTTTAAAAAGGTTTCCAACCTTTACGGTTGCAAATAGTATTTTAGGAAGCAGAACTTTTAATATTAAATCCAAATCCCAGGATTTTCAATACAATTGCCCTTTTAGAAATGGTGGAGGAGTACTAGGAGGAATCCGTGTTTCCTGATGCTGAAAAACAAAGCAGTAGTAACAACGTATATTCAACTCCTTTCTCTACTTCCTCTCACTCACCTTCTTCCAGTGTTCTCAAACTCTATGTCCTGATTAAAGCCAACATGAACTTTCTCTCTGAGATTCGAATTTAAGAAAATCGAAGGACAAGACTTCAGTACCCCTGTAATACCCAGCTTCTGAAACTATTAAATTGATGTTTATTTCAGTTCATCAATATCATATAATTTTCACAGTAGCTGCATTACTAGGCATCTTATTGCCTTCTTCTCCCCAGTGCTTTTAAAAAAGATGCTAATACACTCTGCAAAGTATCTGTAATTAGATTTTGAGCTGCAGGATGTTTTTAAAAGCTTTATGTTCAGTTCCATAAATATTTTCCAATTATCTCCAAAATAATTCTGAATGCAGAAGAATCAAAAAGTATTTTAGCTCTTTCTATCCACACTAGCACGTATATTTAAATAAAAAAGTATCTCTGAAATTCTCCAGTTTATCAGAGAATGGCTTTCTTTGTGGTGAGCCTACATGGAACAGCTGGAAAAAGCCTTGAAATTGTACATTCCAGTTAAAAATGATGCAGTCCAGATCACTGTATCATATGCCAAAGAGATAAATTACAAAGAATCCTTTTATTTCCAGTTAGACAACCTTTTTTCAGAGAAGTTTCAGTGACAGTCACAAACTTCACCTTTTTAACCACAGTGAGGATTACCTGCTTCAACATCGGAAAAAAAACCAAAGAGACTGAGCAGATTCAGGCGTGCTTTAACCTGAATTCAGGTCAAAAGACTTGCACAGAATGTAACTAAAACCAATATTCCTTAGTACAATAGTATTCATTTCATGGAGTGTTTTCAAATATTTCACTAGTGTTAAGCAGCTTAATCAGTTACATCCCATGATCAAAAGAGCAAAGCACTTGTCAAGTGTTCTCTGGCTACAAACAGCAACTTGGAACAAGAAAAAGTGAGTGAGAAAAAAAATCACTTTTCTTCATCAGCTTTAGCTGTTACCTATTAACTATTTTATGGTTAGTGCAGTAGAGCGTTTCACCCAAGCTAGAAAGTCTTGACTGGTGTTTGCTCCCATAACCAACATGGTTTACCTGCAGACTGGATACATTACACAGTCTGTAACAGACCTGACTTGACTGATAGTGGTTCTCACACCAACTGCCTAAACTTATTTCATTTATTTCTAATAATTTACTAAAACTTTTAATTTTAAGACCTATTTTTCTATATTGTCCTGCTTTTACATGAAACTAAACTTTGTGCCTTTCTGTTTATGTGGTATGAAAGAGTGCAGGACTCATTTATAAAACAGCCTCTAAAGGCCACAAGACTGACTTGGAAATTGACTGCAGGGTTACCAAATTCTGAACATGTCATGCATCATCATTCACATTTTTCATGCATGTATTAATTTGCATGATATGCATATGAAGTAAAAAATTAGCAGCCCCTGTTACAAACAATTGAAAAAAAGGCAAAAGAGCAGCTGAAAATGTGGGAACTGCAGCACAAAAAAGATGTACCATGTTATGTTACAACATACAGTAATAACTGCAATATAATTAATTGGAAAAAAAAACAAGAAACCAACAGTAAATTTTAAATTCCCTAACGAATTTCCTATTCAAGACTTATCAGGCCTATAAAAAAAATTCAGCAAGAAAGATATACAAAAAACATGCAATTTTCTGTTATACAATTTCTCATTTGTGTTGTTCTTTCAGACTTTAATTTAATTATATGCTCATAAAAATAACAATCCTCAGCCTGACCGAGCAATCTGTATACAATCTGAAACGTATACAATTTTGTTCATTTATGGAACCAGCTATTTCAGGAGTGTTCATGAGAGCTATAAAGTTCAAATCCCCATTTTGTGAGATTATTAAATACACCCTCATTAACATGGTCACATTGATTGCAGTCGTTTGTCCAGTTCCTAATGACTGCACTTACTGACTTCACCTTTACATAAATTCTAAAAAATTTTCTTTTCAAGATGTTGTGTATCCAAATTGCTGAGTATTTGATCTTCAGTTAACAATGTAATTTAACAGACATCGTAAGTCAAGCAGTTTGTTTCCATAAAATGGCCCTGGCATTTTTTTCAAGAAGTTGCAACAATTTTCATAAGAATGACATAGTACAAACAGCAAGTGGTTACAAATCCAAGCATAGTTTGTATTTTCTTTATTAAGAGCTTTATTCTTTTGGATAGAAATAACATTTAATTCTTATTCCATTTTATTAAAATTCTTACCATTGACTTATCTAATTTTCATAAACACATAGTTTTTAAAATAAAGCCCAGTCCTCCTTAAACTGCAATGTTAATAACAGTTATTTAGCAATATCATAAAGCAGTATAGTTAGCCTGAAGAATTTTGTCTGATTATTAATTTATGTGATTAGGGAAAAAAAAAAGGTAACAGAACTAAAGGCCTTTATTTTCTTCCTAATTTTTCAAATATATGAACTAGTTGTAAGTTACACTTATAAAAGATTTGGTCCTCAAGAGAAGGAACACTAACATAGGAAATTAAAAGATTAAACCTCCTTAATTTCTACATTGTGCTCTTACTGTACCTAATGACAATTCTTCAAAGATGTGGAGATCCAGACTATATTTTACAACTCCCCCATCGCTGAAGCATGAAGTCCATGACAGAAAATTTTACTTAGCATGACACTGAGCAAAACATCACTGTAGTAACTACTTCTGGAAAATGAAAAATCTTAATTCAAAAAGACAGAGAAAAACATATTTTGTCTCTGTGTACTTCTTAAACTTGTATCACTTGGAAAACAAAAAAAGTTCTACTCATGCAAACTCTTAGGAAAACAGTACAGGACTGCACAATATGCATTTCTATGCACCTGTGGTCAGGAACCATTATTACGACTGATACTATTATAATCACTTTCTTAAACTGTTTTTCTTTAGGTATTCTTACCAAATGTTACTTCTCCATTGCCATTCTTGTCAAATAACTGAAAAGCAACAATGAATATTGCATCTGGAGTACACAAAACAGATTCAAATGCCAAAAATTCTTGAAAGGAAATTAACCTACAAAGGGAAACACAGAAGTTACAAAGATTTTAAAAAATTATTCACAATACGAATGACCATTTGCACTTGATATTCTAGAAAACTGTATAATCCAAATATTAAAATAAAATTCTAGCATAATTAACACTGTAGAAACTGAAAATAGTTGTTGCATTTAAGGAGTTACTTAACCTTTATGCAATTTTCTTCCTGAATTCTCCATATCCATCAAAACCAAAACATAATCCATTCTCACTGATCACCTATAATTTATTACCTTGTAATTATAAATGTAAACAGACAGCACTTAAAACATAAACCCACAGAAATTCTATCATCATTGAATTTACAGGTCTGTCATTGTATTACTATATATATATTTCTACTAAGAAAAGATATTTTTGTTCAAGTACAGGAACACACTATAAAACATAAATTTTCTTAAAACAATGTGTAACATTTATAAAAAACAAACAGGTTCAGAAAAAGCTATACTTTACTATGTATATGGAAAGAATATCACACTTCAAATACAACATGAACTGCCAAGTCATGCACTTGGGGACAATAAAGAACGTAGGAACATTTGGGCACAAAGAGAGATATGACAAGGCAGCAAAGGAGTTGAGTGCAACAGCAGATCACAAGATCTGGAGTTGTGTATGCAGGACAGTCACTAGACAGAAAACTGCAACTCAGGATGCATTAGGAAAGTTGTTCCTGTGCAAGATAAGGAAGCAGCGATAGCCCCAGATAAGGTTCCCACATCATCTCTGCAACACTGCACAGAAATAGAAGTCTTTGTGCTCACCACATATAAACTCAGACTTGAATGCATGCACATAACTTGTTAGGATAATAATAAGTAACTTTTCTAGAGGAACTCAGCTTATTCTGACTAACAAGAAAAAAAATGTGGAAGGGATCCTAATGTTTTATGTACAAACAGTTGCAGAAAGATAAGCTGTAAGCTAAGAAAAGATAAAGGATAATGTTGCCACAAGAAAATGGTGGGATAAATGATGTTATACATATTTTAGCATCAAACAAATTATCAATGGGAACAAGCATTTCAATTACATTTTTTAAGCAAAAAAATACTATTTCAGTAAATGCTGTTAAAACATGGAGTATCACTGCAGATGGTGCGTTTTCCTAGAAAATGTACATAATTGAAGTGAACTTAGTACTCTTCATAGGAGATCCTTGGCTTATAGTGATCATTTCACACAATATTGCTTACTGTTGAGGAGCCAAGTATAAATTCTGTTCCCCACAGAGCAAAGAAAAAAAAAAGAAGAAAATCAAGCTACACTATTCATTACTTTATCTAGTCTTTCTCTGTCGAAGTACACAGGAAAAAGAATTTAACATTTTTGCATACAGACATTATGCAGGAAACACAGAAAAAAGGATCTGTTATTTTGAAAATAAAGATATGGAAAATACAGAATTATTATTGATTTGTCACATTTTATCCAAAAAAATCAGAGATATGAAGAATGGTTCTTCAGATGCAAAGTCAATTTCATACACAGGATGACCTTGATAAATAATGGGTTAATATCAAAGAAACAGATGATCCTTTAAAATGATTGTAAATACTATCATTTCAAAATATACCTCACAGTGTAAAGCTGACATACAAATTAATTCCTAACCAGGAAGTTTTATAACTGACAAAATCAAGTGGCAATCTCTGTAGAATGCATTTGTAGAAGCCTGACCATGAAAGAAGACATCTTCAGAGGTCTCATTTTAACAGTGCCTACAGCAAAAGGAGATAGATACATTGAATTTCCTTTCCATATAATTAACTTGTAGTGTCTAAGAGCAGGGATACTCTCTGTGATCCTCCATCAGCCATTAGGGCAGAGAGAACAGGAGCTGGATTAAATGGAATGATGGAGCTTCCCACCCAATTGCTACTCAAGTATGATCCAGTGAACCCACTGCATTACCGAGCCCAGAACAGTATCAAATCACTCACCTCTCATTTTATTTGTAACATTTAAAAAAAATTTCTTATTTCTTCCATGCTATTACCCTTCAAAAGCATACGAAGTAACTCACGAGTTTACAATTCTTCTCTTATCTTTCCTTTTTTTCCTACTACAACTCCTTGCTCATTTTCCCCCACACAACACAGCTTTTTAGACGTTACGTATAGCTCTGTTGTAACTCTCCATTACATGAAATATCAACTCTTTCTTCAGGACATGGCTCAAGAATATATTTCCAGATTTAAGAACAATATGCTGATAAAAAGTGTACGCAGAAACAAGCAATTAAAATGAAGATTTTTTAATTACTGTGAAATTTTGAAGGTTTGAAGGGAGAAAAAGATCTTTTATTTTAAAACTGCAATACCTACTAATGTTAATTGACTTATATAATTGGGAAGCTGGTTTTGGCACATGTAAGTACATTATTCAGAGAGGGATTTATCCTAATTTCAAAACCAGTGCCAGGAGTCTGAAGACATGGCAATGCTTACAGCATCAATGAAATCCTGTTGTATTAAAAAGACAGCAGACAGGGAAGTTTAGGTGAAATTCTATTTAGAGGTCATTGCATTAATTTCTCAGAACATGCATTTGTAACAATGAGGAGTAAACATTCTAAAAGTGAACAATCATCTGTTTTAAGAACTGCTTTACTGAGTTCCACTAAAGCAAACCAGTCTTGTGCTGCAGTAATGGGAGAAGTGAATAGTACTCTGGAACAGATAAGTAGGGATCAAGTTACTATCAGAAAAAAAGTAAAAAAAACCCTTTTTTTAAACACATGCCTACAGAGAGCCAGTTCCAAAATGTGCTTTTTCTGAAAAGTGCCAAACTTAAACCTAAAAGAAATAAAAAAATATTAACAATGAAAGCAACCGATAACACTATTTATTTGAACAGGAAGCAAGGCTAAGAGATTATGACAGCAGATACAGGAATAAAATTTTGTAAGAGAACCCAAAGCTTCTCAATGACTTGCTGCATGACATTGGGTTGTCACTTAATTTATAAATGTATGTATGGAACAGGGCTTCCTTGGACTTCATAAAGTAATTTTAAGTTCTTGGACAGATGCAATGCATTCCGGAATTCAGCTGAAGAGTACAGTTACTCATGCTACAGCTCTGCAGATGATATAGTTATTAGAGTCTGGATTTTGATATATTACAACTCACTACAAAGGAAAGAATGCAAATCCAAAGTAACAAATAAAGTGATGATGATGGGGGTATAACAAATTCTTCACATGAAATACAGATTACAGGTAAATATAGATTAAAACATTTGGAAAAATAAGTTTCAGACAAGTATTCAGACAAACATTTTGCACTGCAGACTATATGGTAGTGCAAAATAAAAATTCCACTCTTCCCATACAGAAGCTGATAAAGCATACTTACCCATATGTGATTAACTCACCTCAAATATTTCCCAGATTCAAAAAAAACCCCAAAAAACCAAAACAACAAAAAAATCCACCAAACAAAAAAATGTCTTTGTATTCTATTCACAGGGAAAGCAACAAAAAGTGATGTCTCAAAATCCTGTTCTAGCAATAAAACAAATTATTGATTTCTTACTGCAAGAAAGATCGTTTTATAAGACATTTTCTGAAGAAATGCACACCATAAAAGATAACCAACAGCTTTCAGAAAAGTAAGATACTAAAGTTGTTGGTTTACTAGCCATCAAATAGACTAATAGTTCAACAGATACATACAAAATATCCTTTTCAATCCATCACAAAGCAACAAACTGCAGCCATGTACTGGAAACAGAGACAGGTCATTTCAATTTACTGAATGTATGGATAGTCAAATGTATTAGCAAAGTGCTGCAGCTTTATAAAAAGAAAAATCATGCAACATTACATCAAACGGGAGATCCTACTGTTGTTATTTAGTGTATAAAGCGTATATAATTCCACCTGTATACCACAGATACTGTGCAAGCTGCTCAGGATAATAAGCAAATTAATCTAATATTTTCAAGCAGAGCACAGGAAAACAAAAATATTTAAGTGACCAAGGAAGTTAAGGAGTCTCCAATTAACAGTGAGTTACATCTATATATTTACCAGTGTATACTATTTTAACAGCACATTCTTCTACACAAAATACTCACTGACTTCTGCATTCTTGACCTCTTCTCTGATTCATTTTAACCTTGCCAATTTGCTTTAACAATGTCCAAGCCTCCTACTACAATCCAAGGCCAAATCTAGAAGCCTACATATGGCAAAAGAAAAGGCTCCTTGGAAGACAAATGAGCTGGAGGATACTGCCTCAGCAGAGCAGACATTTTCTAAACTGGTTTCAGGGAATTGTCTAAAAGCAAGTAGGATCATCTGTAAGTAGCACTGGAAAAGCTTTATGTACTGTGACCTTATCTTCATTAGGCAAACATCTTCCTTCATAGAGTCATTCATGTCTCTCATTTCTATCAGTCAGCACTTTAAAAAATACCTGAATGGTTTGATTTGAAATGCACACTACATAAGCTCTTTCATATTTCCACATTAATAACAGGTACTGAAGACTCTATACAGTATCTAATCATGGATGCAGACATGCAGAAAAGAATTCCTTCAAGGCAATCATACGACACTGAACGTATCTGTGTTTCGACTTCCTCGGCATTTGTACTATTTATTAAAACTTCACTAAAATAAATCTTAATTTAAAAAAATCCATGTTAAACACCATAATTTTTTTGCCAGTTCTCTCTACAGACAAATCTATAATAGTCACCTTTACTTGTGAAAAAAAGTATTGTCTAAATAAGCTTGAAGTGTAATATAATCAATAACGTTTTTCAGAAGATGAAGTTATCAAGTTCATGCACTCACACATTTACTTGTGCATTACAAGTTTCAAAAGGAAAGCAAAACTCTCACCCATCCTTAGTCTGATCTGCCACTCCAGCCAACAGCTGCACTGTTTTAGGATTGTGATGCGGATCTGTATGAAGTCCTAGGTATTTCTGCACAAAATCTTCTGGGGTCATGTAATGCTCACCATCTTTCTCAACACTTGCATACTAGAGTAAAAATAGAAAAACCAAAACCACACAAACAAAGATTAATCCATTTAGATGCTAATTACCAGTGATTACCAAACCAGTACCTCTACTGAACATAACTGAGAACGGTGCACGACTGTCTGCACGCAACTGCTCTGAAATTAACGGGCTCGATTTACCTAACAGAGTTACTGTACTAGTTTTATACCACCACCAATCAGATGTCCCTGTAGAAAAGATATATTCACATAATGACTAATATCTTCTAATTAAAAGACAATTACATATTTTCAGAAACTGTCAGGTATCACAACCATGCTGCAGCTTTCCATTTGCTGAATACACAGCACATATGTTTTCCTACAACTTCTAGTAGCAGATATTTTCTGAATTGTTCTTGATTGTTACCATAATTATTTAGGAAAACACACATTATTTCTTTTCCCTTCTTGTGAGGAATAAATTTTCAGATTAATTTTTATCCTGAAACTAACACTTTTAAGTAAAAATTCGCACACGCACAAACAGAATTTGAGTAGACTAAAATGTTATTTCAGTTTTTACTAGCACTGAATTTCAAATAAAAATCACAGGCAGATTTCAAATTCTTTTATTTTGATTTGCATTAAAAGCAGTGATTTTTAATTTATTTGTAAAAATGTGTTTTGCTTTTCTAAGTCCTAGCCAACAAGCATTCTCTGCAGAAAAAGAAATGGCAATGTCTCCAGACATCTGTAGTGCAGTATCTCTACTAGTGAATTTAAACTTAGACTAATGGCCTTATCTGTAACTTTTCCACTATATGCTGCAGCATCTTGATTCAGTTGACACACCTTTACAAGAAAGAGCAACAAAACAGGCCCTTACTCTGCAAGGGACCCACAGGAATTAGAATATTAAAAAGTCAGATGCACACACAATACCTGTTAAGGTGCAACACCCCATTAGGATAAAGGAAATCATTCTCATGTCTCTCATACTTGTTTCACAACCAGTTGTCAGGACACACTTTCATAAAGGAGCTTGCACCAGCACCAGCATCTCCTGTATCTTTTCCACAATAGCAGCCCCTCACATACCCTTATCACCTCTCTCTCTTCCACCCTACAGCTGTGATGACAGCTGTTTGCAAGACTGCACTGTAAACCAGATTACTGAATTTATGCAGAATTAGAATAGATTATTTCCACAAAAATGGGAAGACAAAGCAGTGGACAGGAATCCTTTAATTCAGCACTGCTGCCAACACGACAGCACAACGGAACTGTGGCTTCCTTGAATCAACTCAGAAAGGTTCTCTTCTCAGTTGTATAGACAAGTGACTGAAAAATGCATTACGAAGCACAATTCTGCTGCAAGACATGAAATCCAAAAAAAATGTTATGTATGAAAGACCATCAAACATGCAGAGTATCGAGCATATTTTCAATAATAATGGAATTCACCTGTATGACAGTAGAGTGCATATCAAAGACAGTCAAAATCTAAACATCACCATCTTTTTTTCTCCAGACACCAGTTTATCTGAGTTTATTACAAATATTTATTTCTTCTACAATAACAAATGTTACTGGGAAGTTTTGTTACAAAAATTTTGAGACAAAAATAATTAACTGACAGATACCTTGAGCTCCATATGAGAAGGTCATGGCATTTTGGAAGAGCCTGGCAGCAAACCAAGAAATTAAGGCCTAACAAAGTAGCCAGGGATGTAAATACATTTGTCCTCAAGTTATCTTTTCACCATACAACTTAAGTCAAGAACTTTTTAACACAAAATAGGTAACTGTAAATTATAACCTAATTTGAATACAAAACACAACACATGAATTAAATCTGTATTTTCCTCAGTCCTGAACGCTATTACTTTATAACACAAGATTCTTACTATACATCTATAGACTGTCTTGGGTAAGCACTTGATGAATTTGCATGAGACTTTTTTTTAAACATCATCACATAAAATCAACACACAAACCTCCAGTTGTACAATCTAGTGCTAGGTATCACCACACTTTGAGAAATAATGCTTTCTTTTTAAAATTGGTTAGTTTTCAGTTTAAAGGGGTTTTCTATCCCAATGACTTCATCTGGGCAGAGAAGAGAGACGTTTCAAAATAGAAGAGACCTATGGGCACTATTAGCATTACTTCTTTAAAATTAAGCTAAGCCATGAGCAAGGGATTCAGGTAACTTTTAAGTGGTGGTGGAGAAAGTTTCCTGTACTAAAAAGGGAAATTTGTATTTTTTTTTCATTTCTCCTCCTTGCTGGGACAGGTTACACTTGAATTCAGCAGGCAGGGAATAATTCAACTATATTTCTCAAAGGCTGACTGTGTCTTCCCTAAGAAAAAAGAATGAAGGTTCACTAAGAAATCTGGTAACTTGTTCTAACTCTTTTATTGTTCAGTAATAATTTGTTATCAAATTTGTTCTTTTATGGTTGTTACTGGAGTCTGTGTTTAGCAAACACCTAACTTACTTGATGGTGCACAGACATGAAATTTCAATGTCTGCATTTCATAGTTACAGGATTACAGAGAAATAATAGCACATCTTTTTATTGCAAGTCAAATTTTGGATTTTTAACAGTTTAAAATAGTAAAAAGGAACATAGAGCACGCTTCAGAAAGAATTCTGAGATAAAGGTATATATCAAGCACCCACTACGATACAACGCAAATGGATGGACAGAGGGCACATATCACATTAGAAGACGTGCATAACAGAAGGAAATTTAAGCACACTCTCTATGATTAAGGTGGATGGTGACAAGGCCTAGAATTCACATCTTCCCTTCTAACCATTTCCAAGAGATGCCAAATTTAGCACGACCTTTAGCTGAAGCTCACTGAACAGGCGAGCACTCTCAGCAAAGAGCACAACATATCTGACCCTTGATGTGTGCAACATTAGCAGTATTTTATAACAAGACTCTCTACAACTTAAGTCTTACAAAGAATTAATCTCTTTTGATTTTTTTTTAAGCTTGCAACTAGTTTGATTGCTACCCATCAAACAAAAACACAATTTCAAACTCAATTTTAATCAAATATAATGCAAAATAAACTCTTTCTATGCTCTTTTTCTTACTGCAAACCTCAGATAAAAAAAGCTCTCCTTAAGTATTTTTCATTCCTCAGAGTAAAAATTAATCCACAACTTAATTTGCATGTTTCTTAGAAGACAGTAACACAGGACATGGAGAAAACGAAAAAGCTGTTTTAAGATCAGACCATCTCAATCCTAGGTCAATAAACATGTACTGTCAGAATGAAAATTTCAAGGTCCAGTTGTACAATGTTCTTTGTCTCCACTTTTCTCTGTATGGCCAACATCAAGGACTTCAATTCCTTTTTTCCAGAAAGAAGGACTTCTACTGACTGGAAGTCAAGAATCATAAGAAGTCCACACTTACAAGTTCAATAGAGTACTTTGACACCTTATTTCACTTTTTTTCCAACCAAACATGCAAATTATGTTCTACAATCACATTTTTGTGTTGTATTAATATATATTTTTGAAAATAGTAGTTTCATATTGCTAATTTTATTAACATGCTGTACCATATTCCTTATCTCTGAAAGCTGAATGCCATGAAATGAACCTGTGTTGGAAGGTTTTTTACTAGAAACTAAATGCTGGGCTTTCAGAGTTTGATGTCAGCACTCTTAAGTTTCTGCTCTCCAGCAATGTCACCGGTGTAATTCAGTATGCAAAAGCAAAAATCTGCAAAAACTAAGGTGGGGGTACAACTTCTATCTCTTGGGCAAAAATGTCTCTGACTACTTGTATTATGTGGAACTTTTAGATAATACAGCAGAACCAGAAGAAACATGTTAAAAATTAAATAATTACTTATAGTATTAACTCTAATATTAAATTTATATTCTTAACTTTTTGATACAAGCTTCTTGAATATGCTTAGTTAGCACTCAACATAAAGAGAAAAGAAGGTATTTTAGTCATCTTGAAATATCAGTAGCCCAACTATGGCCCAAAAACATAGTAGCTGTTGTTATTTCATATGTCTGATTATTATCAAAGTTATAGGATTGACTGGATTTTCCTTTCTGACTGTGTTTTACTGTAACTAAGGGAGGGGAGAAGGCTTTATGCTCTTATTTATGTATATCTTAATTATAAGGCCCTGCAAGGGATAGTATTATGGAATACATAAACCCTGAGAAATCAATTTTAAGTTCTACAAACATTGTCAGCAGTCCATGCATTTGTAAGAGGAAGACATGTAAATCCCAGAGACAAAACATACAGAAAGAATTTTTTCTTAATTTTCGAAAGGTGCATTTAAAAAGGAACAGTACCTTGCTTTATGCAAAACTTGTAAATACTTCAGAAAGTTATTTAATACTATAATTTGGAAGTGGTTAATCAGGATTTGTGTCACCAGCAGTATCTCCTCACTGCCTGACAGTCCCTTCAACACTGTGCCTGTAAAGTGAACTTTTAAGTGTCCCAGCAGCACGACGTGTTTGATGCCATGGCAAACCGCTGGGAGGGCCAAAACCAGAAGACTGTCACTCAAACAACACTAGACAGATCTTTTTACCTGCAAAAAAATATTCCGTAGCTCGGCGGGATCCGCTCTTTTGGCCGAATGCACCTGTAAAGGCAAGCGAGTTACTGCTTGGAGCCGTGTCCCCGACCGAGCGCGGACAGCGCGCTGTCAGGGCGGCCACGGGGGAGCCCTGCCCGCCACGGCCCCCGGCCCAGCCCCGGCCCCAGCCCCGGTCCCGGTCCCGGTCCCGGTCCCGGTCCCGGTCCCGGTCCCAGCCCCAGCCCCAGCCCCGGTCCCGGTCCCAGCCCCAGCCGCGGCCCCGATGCCAGCCCCGGTGCCAGCCCCCGGTGCCAGCCCCGGCCCCGGTGCTAGCCCCCGTCCCAGCCCCCGTTCCAGCCCCGGCCCCACCGCCGGAGCTGCCGCGGGGCCGCGCCCGGGACAGCTGTCAGCGCCGGGCTGCCTGACAGCCGCGGGCCCACAGAACAGCCCCGGCCCCACGGACCGGCCCCGGCCCCACGGACCGGCCCCGGCCCCACGGACCGGCCCCGCCACAGCCGCAGCCGCAGCCGCAGCCGCAGCCGCAGCCCCCGGCCCCGCGCTGGGCGGAGGCGGCACGGGCTGCGCTGCCGCTGCCCGAGGCGGCCCCGCCATCCCCGCCGGCGGCTCCCCCGGCCCCCGCGGGGCTCCCGCCGCGGCTGCCGCCTCCTCCCGCCGCCCGCCTGCCCCCGCCCGGCTCCTCCTGCCACAGGCGGCGGAGCGGCAGAGTCACCTTGACCGCCATGCTGCGCCCGCCGAGGAGGAGGAGGCCGAGGAGGAGGAGGAGGAGCCGCCCGCCCGCCCGCCGCGCCGCCGCAGCACCGCCGCCTCAGCGCCGCGCTGGGGAGCGAGAGAGCGAGCGCCGCGCACGGCCCGGCACGGCCCGGCCCTGCCCTTCCCGGGCCTGCCTTCCCTCGTCCCCTTTCCCTTCCCCTTTCCCTCTCCCCTTCCCTTTCCTTTCCCTGCCCTCCCCTGCTCTGGCCCGCCCTTTCCTTCCCGGCCCGGCCCGCCCTGCTTTCCCTTTCCCTTTCCCTTCCCCTTCTCCTTCCCCTTCCCCTTTCCTTTCCCTTTCCCTTTCCCTTCCGCTTCCCTGTCCCGCCCGGCCCGTCAGCGCGGTGCGGGGTCGCGGGTGCGGGTCCCGGTCCCGCCGGGGGGCTGCTGGCTGCAGCCCCCCAGTGCCACACCGTCCGTGCTGCCGGAGCTCAGTTCGGGCGTGACAAATGCAGCTGCTCCCTCGAGGGTCAGCTAAGCTGTACCTGTTGGTTCCGAGTGCTGAGACTCTTCATAGGCTGATGTTCTGGCAGCTGGGCTGCAAATTGGTAGGAGCCCCGTGTTGCAAAGGAACCAGAGGCACAAAGGAATCACTTCTGGCTGGAATTCAGTGACTTCTGACAGGGTCTTGCAATCCTTCAGCAGTAGAGCACACTCACTTGCTTTATACCTCAGAACGAAAAGCATGCAGCCCACGGCCTTAAGAAAGGACAAGTTCATATTTTAGTTGGACAACTCGATCACAGTAAATGCCTGTAAAACCTGACTTAAATAACACTGCATGTTTTGTCTTGCTGTATGATTTCAAGCCCCCAACAAGGTGTACTTTATCACGTGCCACTGGAAAACAAAAGGGCAGATTCTGGTACACCTCAACACAGGGAGATATAAAACTACAATGCAGTGGTCACAAAACAATGAGTCACATTTCTGACATTTAAACCAACTATTTTTCTCTAGAAAGCAGAACTTTTCTTGCCTACAAGTCAACAAAAAATTTCTGAATATAACTTAGAGTTCACGTACTATGTATGTGCATGTGTCCCAGCTGACAGGAACAGTTTTGACAGAAATCTGCCTACTGGATAAGCCAAGCCCCACACGGCCACTTGCTCACTGCCCCACCACCCGGATTGAGAATCAGAAGGGTAAAAGCTGGAAAACTCCTGGGTTGAGATACAGGCAGTTTAATAATAAAAGCAAAAGCCATATACAAAAGCAAAGTAAAACAAGGAATTAATTCACTGCTTCCCACGGCAGGCAGGTGTTCAGCCATCGCCAGGACAGCAGGGCCCATCCCATGTAACAGGTACATGGGACGACAAACACCATCACTCCAAACATCCCCTCTTCCTCCTTCTTCCCCCACTTTATACCGAGCATGATGTCACAGGGTCTGCAATATCCCTTTGGTCAACTGGGGTCACCTGTCCTGGTTGTGCCTCCTCCCAAACTTCCATGCACCTTCCCCTTCCTTGCCCGTGTGGCAGTACGACAGGAGAAAGGCCTCGGCTCTGTGTAAGCCCTGCCCAGCAATAACAAAAACATCTCCACATTATCAACCCCGTGTTCAGCGCAAGTCCCAAAGCACAGCCTCATGCCAGCCATTGGGAATTAATCCCACCCCAGGCCAAACGAGCACAACGAGTAACAATGCGCCTCAAAACCCAGTCTCTTGAAAGAGAATGGCAGAAACGCCCTTTACACAGTGGCTGTCACGAGCGTCTCAGATTGCGGGTTTTTGTTTTTACTGATGCTGCAGCTCGGGTTGTTCGCTCGGCTGAGGCGCAGCTGCGATCTGTGTCCGTGTGTCCATCTGTGAGGCGGCCGCTCTCGCACCGCCCCCCACGACACCTGCGCGCCCCCCCCCCACC
>JAWWTY010000160.1:20463335-20493059 GCA_035222235.1 Margarornis squamiger
GCGCCGCCAGCAGCGCGCATGCGCGCCAACGGGAGGGGCGGGGCGGGGCCGGGCGCGCGAGCGGCAGAGCGCGGGGCTCGAGGCGGTGCTGGGCATGCGTGCGGACTGCCCGCGCCACACGGCGCAGCCATTGGCTGCTCGCTGGGTCCCGGCGGGCGGAAGCGGAAGTGCGGGCGCGCGCGCGCGCGCTCAGTTCCGGCGGGCCGGCGGGCGGGTTGGCTTGGCTCGGCTCGGCTCGGCTCGGTCCGCGCGGGCGGCTCCGACATGGCGGGTGAGGCCGGGGCACAGGGACCGGCACAGGGTCCGACACTGGGGCGGGGGTGGGCCGCGGTGAGCGCGGGAGGCGATGGGGTGTGAGGGAGGAGAACTCTGCCCCACCCGGTTGCCGTGTCTCTGCCCCCCCGGTTGCCCTGTCTCTGTGTCTCTGTCCCCCCACCCCGGCTGCCGTGTCTCTGTGTCTCTGCCCCCCCCAATTGCCGTGTCTCTGTGTCTTTTCCCCCCCCGGTTGCCGTGGTCGTGCTGCTGCCGCGGGGTATCCTCGGGCTGGCGGCCCCCTGGCTCTGTAGTGCTAAGCCAGAACGTGTCTCCGTGTCCATGAGCTTGGTGGGAGTGGGGAGGGAATTAAGAACTCGACGTTGTTTTTACTCCAAGTTTGCTGACTGAAGTTACACGTATATGGTGATTTTTCCGGAATGAAGGGGCACTATATTTGTAAAGGACTTGGAAAATACCATAAGTGAAACATGTCTCCTGTGCTGGCTTTGAAAAAAAAAGATTAAATACAGTTTATTTGCTTTTTTCATCCCCATCCGCTCTGGAAGAGCCGTGGTAGCCAAATTGCTGGTGGTGTACATGCCACTGTAGTTCACGAGCACCTGTTCATGAAAATGACTTAAGGCAAATACCTGAAATGTCCTGACACGTGCTACTTAACATATGTCTTTTAAATAACGTGTTAGACTGAATTCCTACTTTCTTACTTACATTTTAAAATATATGTCTAATTGGTAGTAACTTATAACACTTAATAATTTTATGATAATGCCCTTAATTCTCTGCAACAAGAAAGAGAGGTGCTTGTCTGTTTTCTACTTTTTTCTAGCAGCAGAAAAGTGTTTGAGATAAATATATTCTCCATATTAACTCATTGTAGCCTATTATAATTTTTTTTTTAATCTATCTTTTTTAGTGGCTTTGTGTATGTTTTCTGTTTTTACAACTCTTTTTCTAATACAGTCTTTGAGTATTAGTGACACATAGATTGAACACCTCTTGAATCTTAAAAAACCTGACTTTTTCTTCAGGACTTACTGCTATGGAGAAGAAGCTGGCTGAATACAAGTGTAACACAAATGAAGCAATTCAGCTGAAGCTAGGTAATGTCACTTTCTAAATACTGTGCAATCGATAACTGGAGTATTTTAATACCTTCCTAGGAAACTTCCTTATACTTAAATCCAGCCAGGTATAAATATGTACTGTTAATGTGAATATGCAACTGAAGAAAAAAATACATGGTCTAGTTTTGCTGAAACTACTAGAATTAAAGTACAGCTATAGAAATTCAGTCCTGTCTCTGCATAATAATGTCATCAGCAGCTTATGAGCACGTTACCAGAGTGCATTGGAATTGCATCATCTTATTTTCTTGAAGTATTTATTATATTCTTGAGTTTCTCTTCTCTAATTTTTATGACATGGTATAATCCTAAATATGTGTTGACTGTAGCAACAGAACTCATTTCTATAGGGTTACAAATATCCAATTACCTATTTTTAACATCTTTCCCCTTCCTCTTTCTTTGATGGGTAAAAAAAAAGCAGGAAAAAACTGAAAAACATTGTTAGGTTGGGTTTTTTGTTACCCTTCCCTCCTAACATCTGGATTACACAAGACATTTTTAGTGACATTTGTTTAAAATTTGAATAGGACAAATACCAGTCTTTCGAGAACTGTTTATTGCTCTCTCTAGCTAATTTGCTTACTAGGATACTTAAAATGCAGTTGGAATTGCAGAACTCTTGGTGGACTTGCTTATATCTTAAACTTACAGGCAGCTGCAATAACTGGAAGAATAAGGCATACCTGTCTAATCTTTAATCTTTACAGCCCCTCAGCAATTTGTTCCCTTGAGCAGTACATGTACTATAATTTATTAAGAAAGTTAAAGTAATGAACCTGTTAAACACTTTTCAGAACTACTGTTAGTAATCTCTTCTGTATAGCTTAGTAGCATTTTAATACCCAATCACCTTCAGCTTGTGAGCCAAAATGTCATTATAAGCAAAATACTGAAGTATTATATATATATTTCTCAGCCAGTGCAATTGTGAATATTTCTTTCTCTGAAACTTGATTTCAAATAATAATTTTGTTACTAGACTGAATGTTTTATTTTCATCTTCCACCTTTCTAAAACCAAAATAAAGAATGAGAGATAATGGCATGAGTGAATTTTGTCTAGAAATCCAAGGAGCAACTGTATCAGGTTTTTAATTAAGGTGCCCATTGCCTGTTTCAACTAAAATTTTTTCCTTTTTTTTTATTCTTTCAGGGAGTTTAGATGTTCCACATACAAATTATATTAAGAGAAAAAGATGAGATGCTACAAAGTAGTACAATTTGAAAAAAAGACCAAACATAACATGTATTTTTCAAGGGATATAAAAGCAGCCATACATTATCATCTTCAGGGTCCTAATTTCTGATGAGGGTTGCCCTTTGCTTTTTGTTTTGTTTCTTCTTTGTTTGTTTTTTTAACCGTTGTTAACTCTGCCTCAAATCTGTTGCTCTCTGAATTAAACCTGAGAAGACAAGCAACCATCTCCATTGCTTTTGAGAGGATCAAACTTTTATCTTGTCACTTGGACACTCTTCATTTGCATTTTTCTCTTCAAATAATTCCTTTCTAATATAATCAGAAAAAAACTTTTCTTCATCTCTGCTTTTAATGGAGTAAAGCAGCAATGAAGCTGTAGTTCAGTATTCCATGGGCTTTAAAAAAGAGGCTTTGATAGCAATATTACTTCTTACAGCATTGCATACTCATGCTAATGTAGTATCAACTCATTCAACATTAAAAATGAGTAACAGTTGTTTTGAGCTACCTGTACCTTGTTAGTGTGGCTGAACTATATCTTTAATGCCAAAGTAAAGAGCTACAGCCCTTCTGATTCTAGGAGGTTGTTTTAGCTGTAAATACACAGAAAATGTTTAGGATCAAGTTTCTCAGTATTTTAAATTGTTTTCCTGAAAAATCCTCCTTTAATCTCTAATTTCATCCACTAATAACAAGTCATATATTTAATAATGGTGGAACTTCATAATTGCTGTGGAGCAACTGCTGTAATTCCATAAGTATGAATAAAACCCTTGGTCAGTAAGTTACTGAGTTTGAATAGGTGCCATTATAGTGAATATTTTTATATTATCAGAAAAAGCCTTTTTTATTATATGAGTTTAAAGAAAAGTAAAGAATCAGGAAGAAAAAAAATCACTAAGTGTTTTGGTAATATTAGTACGAGTACCAGTATAATGTTGCTGCTGTTTTGTATCTATCCATGCTGATTCTCCAAAATTTTGGTATGAATATAAATGCACATAAGCATTTCTTTCCAGTCATCAGTCCATGAAAGTCCTCTGCAGTGAAGCGTTCTCAGATGTATTTAGGAAAAGAATGACAGAAGAAGGCGGCAACATTGAGTACATGATCAATGTGCTTATTGTGGGGAAAGCCAGCTAGGCAGTGTCCTCAGTGTTCAAGATGAAGTTAAAGGCAGAAATATTCAGTAGATGTATGTATGAAACATATATATGTATGCATCTGTGTCAATTTCTCAGTTTTATTCTGATTAGTGATTTGATATCCTCAGATCAAATAACATGCACCTAAATTATACAGGATGTCTTTATTTCATTTGTATACCAGCCTAACATGGATAGTTTCCTAACTGGAGTTGTCTGTAGTAGAAGAATGCATGAACAGCTCCCAGGATATCTGGATAAACAAACCAAAGCTGATGACTTGGTCATGCTTGTTTTTAATTTTTTTCTTTTTCCCCCCTCAGTTCGCTTTCCTGAGGATTTGGAGGATGACAACACAACATTTAATCCAGAGTATAGCCATCAAGTGTTTGGAGATGAGTAAGTTAAAGTTTCCAGTGTCAAATTAATAAATCCAGAAGGGAAAAGTTGCTTCCAAATTGTTAGAAAACAAGAAATTCTGCTATACCAAGTACAGAGGGACAGTCATTGCCCTGTTCCTGCCAG
Organism: Margarornis squamiger; assembly: GCA_035222235.1. Taxonomy (NCBI): domain Eukaryota; kingdom Metazoa; phylum Chordata; class Aves; order Passeriformes; family Furnariidae; genus Margarornis; species Margarornis squamiger. Next base: position 20,467,606 of record JAWWTY010000160.1, read on the forward strand.
CCACACTATTCCTGATACAGGCCAGGATGTCTTTGGCCTTCTTGGCCACCTGGATGCACTGCTGGCTCATGGTCAGCCAGCTGGTGACCAGCACCCCCAGGTTCTTTTCTGCTGAGCAACTTTCCACCTGCTCTTCCCCAAGTCTGTCACGCTGCATGGGCTTGTGACCCAAGTGCAGCAGGTCAACTTCCCTCCCACCTTGGTGTTTTCTGCAAACCAATGGAGGGTGCACTTGATCTCTGAATTCAGGTCATTGATAAGGATATTAAACAGCATTGGCCCCAACACAGCCCAGGGGAACACCACTCATGACTGGCTACCAGTTGGGTTTAACTTCGTTCCCCACCACTCTTTGGGCTTGCCCATCCAGCCAGTTTTTTACCCAGTGAACAGTGCACCTGTCCAAACCTCAAGCAGCCGGTTTCTCCAGGAGAAAGCTTTAGAAATGGTGTCAGAGTCTTTATTAAAGTCAAGGTAGAAAAGTATTGTTTCTTTTATTTCAAGTATGCTGACTTAATTAGTATTGTAGGGAAGTTAGCCACTCTGTCCCTAGTGCTGAAGTGTCATTTAATATTTTCAGTAGAGTGATAGTCAACAATCTGGCTATAGTTCAAAAACAACAGCAAAAAAACCCCCCACCTACTAAGGAAAGTCCAGGTGTGCATTTCTGTGGACTTCTTGAAGTAGTTATGTTTCTTAATTTCCATTTCCTTTTAAAAACATTCTAAGTACTCTAATTAGTATGAACTACATATATTAATTGTAATAAATTAGTTATGGTATTACACATCTACTGCAGCTATTATTGGCAATAATTATAGTTCTAGTAATGGGAGAACTCTACAATCTGTTAATATAACTAACAAGCAAATTCTCGTTCTGGCACTTATATTTCAAGTTTTAAGTTATGAATGTGCTACCATTAGAGAAAAATTCCAGTAAAAAAAAAATTTAGCTATCCTTTAAAATAAGAAAAAAATTGTGCTTTTATTTTGTGAATGTTACTACTTCCTGCAGATTTTTGTCAGAAAAGGAGTTCTCTATACTTCATAAAAATACAGGGTTTGTGTTCAGGCAACACATACTTTCAAAGTGTAGAAAAGGCTTTTGTATTATGCACTTTTGTGTTTTGGGGTTTTTTTTTGCATTTGCTTGGTTCTGGTGACATTGGATAACTAAATAGAAACTGTCAACCAAAAATTGTCCACATATTGCCACGTCTGATTATCTGTGTTTTATACAGTATAAATTGCAGTAGTTTATTCAAAAATATTACGCTACACTGCAAAGTAATTTTTAATAAATGTTATTGATCAATTAATATAAATGTTAATGAATTTAAGCTACTGAAAAAACTTAAACACAGTATTAGCTATTTCAGGTGCTCTCTCCTGAGCTGTTACAGTAAGGGCGCAGACACTGCCGTACTGAATTCAGAAATATGTTCTGTTTCTCCACTAGAGGAGCAAAATAGTAGAAATAGTGTAAGGCATGATCTCTGTCTGGATAGTGCATGTGCAGTTTGATTCCCTTTTCCTACTAGGAAGCTTACTATACCTCACTGGGAAAGAGAATGTGAACTTCAAATGAGATGAAAGCACTGTGATGTGAATATTTTGCTTTGTATAGAGTTCCTGATTGTTCTTTGCTCCTTTCTCAGTGAAGTTGCTTTTGGCTACAAGGGACTGAAGATCCTTTTGTACTATATTGCTGGTAACCTGTCAACATTCTTCCGCATTGAATACTCATCTAAAGTCAATGAAAAGTTTGACTGCGTGGAGGTAAGTGCAGGTCTGCTTTTGTCTTTAACATAATCTTTAGAAGATTTACTTGGGTATGGAAAGGAATTCTAGAATTCTAGATTTAGTAATATCCCACCTAAACATGATCTACCTTAAAAGTGAACAAAAAAGGCATCCCTTGTTACTAAGCTAGAAAAAAGCTTTGAGCTTCATCTATAGGTTTTCCCCTTCTTTGACTCCAGTGCCATCACAGTTGTGTCAAACAGTACAGTCAGACATGAGGTGTTAATACCAAAGCCTGTTCCACAAGAAAACCTCAGCTTGGCAAATCTATATTTTCATGTTGAGTCCAGGAGGATGGCTAGCACTGGTGGTTTTTATGTTGGAGAATATTCAGTAAGAAGGAAAAGAACGTTTCTGTAAATACTTCATGAGATAGCATACTTGACTGTGTCTCTTTACAGGTGGAAAACAAGTAAGGCAGAAAAGAGATTATAAACTTGTGGACAGGTATCATGTGTGCTTTACATCTTAGAGGAATATAAGGTACAACTATCTGCAGGATTTTTTTGGGTTTTTTCTGTTTTTCTGAGTTTATAGAACACTTACAGAAAAGATTTTTTTCTCTCCTACTGTCTATATGCTCTCAGAATATGACTTCAAGCTGTATTTGAGTGACTAATTTGAAATTCATTGGTGTTTATTTAAATAATTGCAAAGAGAGGCCTATTGTAAAGGGAGAGCTACATTGGAATGACTTTGTTAAATGAATTTTAAAGATTTGTCCTTCCTTGTTTTGAAGGTGTGTTAGAATGTACTTAGTTCCACAGGATAAGTGCCTGGACATGTCTGAAATACTTTCAAGGCTAGCGCAACATATCTTAGGAGTGAAAGGTCGTGTTCTTCTTAAGAAGGTTTTTGGAAATAAAGAGGAAAAGAAATCTGTTGGCAGTGTAATAAGCATCTTAAAATCAAATGGTCCAACCTTTCACCAGTATAATTTCAAAATTCTGTCATGCCAGGAACCCACACTCATAGCACCTTTTTACTCACAGTCTATTTTTTGTACAGTTGGCAAACCCACTTTACTTTTCTGGAGGTACAAGCAAGGTAAATGAGGTCTGTCTTGCCTTAAACACACTGCAGCTTTTTTTTGATTGCTGAGAATGGTTGCTTTTTTCAAACCCTGTTTCTTATACTGAATTATTCCTCCAATTGCTTAAGGGATTGAGATGAGGATAATAAAGAGGATCTTTTTGAGTGAGGCTTCTGTACGCATTCCAGAGCATTTACAGGTTTTGACCGAATGGGAAGAATGTTGTTTATCCTGTGCTTTCCTTGGTGTTACTAACACTGTATGTACAAATAGGCTGCTCATATTGCTATATCTAAACCTATGTTGAAAAAAAGACATAGCTGTAATCAGTCTTGTTCTGCATTTGTATTTGCCATCAGTTTAACTACCTTAAGATATGAATTCATTTGCAGAGATTAAAACATAAGATGTCATTAAAGCAGGATGTTAATTTGAATGCATATTAACGTTTATTTTGCCAAGTTAACTGTTTGTTTGCTGATCTCTGCTCTTTGAGGATAATTATACTGAGATGCAGACTATCCACCACATGTGACAGGTAATCTTTTGTGCTGTGAATAGATAGCGTTTAGGAAAGGACAGCAGTTTCTCCCTTTAACATAACTGGTTGCAAGTAAGAGGTTGGTTTTAATGCTCCACACAGTTATTCACAGCTTAGTATTTTATATCTAAATGCCCATACAAGCCCATTCAACAGCAGGTGGTTTTATTCTGTGATACTAAGTTTGGTTTGCTAAAGCAGCTGCTACTGTCCCTTCTAGAGATTAACAGAAATACTTAATACCAATATTTTTTTTAATCCAAGATATTTTTGAACATGATGAAAATGCAATCCTGAAACGCCCAGAGCCAGAACTCCAGTCACGTTTGCGCATCTTAGCATGGTTTAGGTCCATCTTTAAGGAGATGATGTTGAGGAAGGCTCAGCAAAGTATGATCATGTTTTGAACAGAAACTAGCACTTCATTTAATGAAAACAGGCAGAATTTTCACTTGAATGGAGTTGTTTCTTTCAAATATCTGAAGAGAAGCTGCTTTTTTCTAGTGTAAATATTAATAGCCTTGACCTCTGAATTGCTGCTTTGAGATTTGCAGCTGTTCCAATATTTTCCTTTTCATCTGCATTTTATGATGGGGTGGGAGGAAAGTATTTCACTGAACTCTATATTTGCAGCTAGTCTGTACATTTGCTTTATACAAAAGTTAATGAAAAAGTGTTATTTCAATATTTGGCTTCTTTTTTTTATGTAATACTGCTGATCACTCCGTGCATATCATTATTAGAGAAATTCAGCTGTTAAATATGCTTCTATAATTATTTTAAATAAAGTCACTTTGAAACAGCATCTACATAGTATACAAATGTCATAGCTGCCTGTTAGTACAAGAAAAATCTCTATACTAAAATTATCCAGAGTCAAATACAATGTACAAAGACATTACCCACTTAAGCAGTCCTACTGCAAATCGAGTGTATTTACAAGCCTATTCCAAATTCCCTGTCATCACCTCACATACTTCTGATAGCACAGGTAATACATTACAGGCAGTGCTTCCATGAACCAAAAGCTCAACAGTTCTTGGCTGGTTTAATTCAGGGTTTTGCATGCTTTGTTTTGAGTGGCTTTGCCTATGTTAAGCATTGCTGTAGTAATCAGCAGGATTGTTGTTCTGAAGAGAAGCCTGTGTGTTATTGTGTATCCGTTCCTGTTGGTAAGATACGAGCGCCTTGCTCTGATAAAAGAAATTAACCTCTCAACAATATCAAAGAAATACACAAGGGAAGGTAGTAAACAAATTTTGGTAGCTCCTTGGATTATGAGCATCTCAGAAGAGTTTGGAAAGGGCCTTCTAAGTAATGAATGTTTCTGTTAAAAATTGCAGGTATTAATAAATTATTTTTTATGTTGTTGATATGTCAAGATTCCAGTATTCCAGGACTTACTAACTGAAGATTGGATCACTTAAACTTCTGCCACCACTCAAACTGAAGATTCTGGGATTTTCTCTCTAAGAGAGAGAAATCCTGTTAACCCTAAAAGTAACTAAAGACTGTATTTTCTTTCCTTAAATTATGTCAGATCCTGTTTCAAGGGGAGAGAATTTTTAGGAGTCAATAAGTGACAACATGTTGTAGTCATATAGAATCAAGAAGTATTATGTAATGCTTTATCTGCTAAGCCTCTGCCATCTTTTAATTCTTTCTATTTTACTGAAAATAAGATTTTTCTCTAGTGGCAGCCAGTGGTGGATGCATTATCTTACAGGCTTTCAGCAGGTGAAAGTTTGGCTTCCTTCTTACCACTAACAAAGGAACTGAAAAATGTGAGGGGGAGAAAAATTTCTTAAACATTATAGTACTTCATACTGTATATTCACCTTTTTTAGATAGTTGCCACATAGTCTGAGATACTGAACTGGTGCTTGGAAGTATTGTTTTACTTCTAGGTTATTTTTTATGTGCCTATTTCAGCTATATAAAATGAGTCACTATGGATTCTTAGTTGTGGTTTCCTACAGCTCTGTAAGCAGTGCAGACTTAAGATCTCTGTAAACAATGCATTTGCACAGTTAAAAAAAAAAAAGGCATTTTTAAAACGTATTCCATATAAATACATTTATTTATGTAATTCATTGATTCTGAAAAAATGGCTGATTTTGTGTCACGCACTTACTTCAGTAAGTGTAAAGAAAATACGGTTTAGTTAATACTGGTCTATGAAGAATAGCAAAGGCTCCAATAAATTATCTTTGTTTTGAGAATGAAATGGGTGTTAAGACTGTACACGTTTTAACTTGGTTCTTAGAGCAAGTATTGTAGAGCTGTATTTTAACTGCTTAATAGCTCTCTCTCCAAATATAAATATAAATGTTGGTAGTACCAAACCATTAAGAATAAAACTTGTTTGTACTGAACTAAATCCATCTTTCTCTACAATAAAAATGTAACTGAATGATAAAGTGCTATTCATTTGCAGGTGCATTGCTTCTACTTAAGAGCCTATGGTTGAAAGGACAGGAATTAGTAGCATGTTGTATTAGCCTTTTGTAGTGTATTTTGTTCTAAGCGTCTTAATTTCCCTGTTTTGAATGCTAAGTAGCAAGGGTCTTGGTTTTGAACTAATACCCATCATGCATGTAAACGGTGTGAAAGAGCTGCTTAGTAAGTTAACACAAAGTGTTCTTGTGTCCGTCCTTGTGGAAACAGATACAATACAAACATTACAGCTGAACTCACGGCAAACTCCATTAAGTAAAAACCTGGATTCATTGTCTAGAGGAAAGTTTGAATTGAATGTAAGCTCATTTTGTTGAATGTAATGTCAGGCTTTTAGGGGTTGTATTGAGGAGTACGGTTTTGTTAAGTTGAGACCAATTCATTAAGTTTTATTGCCTGGTGAGAAGCAGTAGTACGTTATTGTGAAACTTCATCAAATATTCATGGTTAAAAAGAAATAGTAAATGTATTCAATCAAGTGGTCTTCTGGGGGTCTGAAAAGGATTATGAAGTCTGCTCAGCTGATGGTCTCTAACTTTCACTTTGGTTATCTGAAAAGAGTAATCTCTGAATTAAATTTTGGTGTCAGAATATTTTATCTTCCAAAGTATGTTAGGCTACAGGTCAGATTTGCTGTCATTATTCTTAAATTGTACTATTTTAGGTCAAACTTTGTTTTCAAAACTGTCTATTAGAATATAGGACGTGTTTATCTAAGTCTGTAATGTGTTTTGCAGCTGATCCTATAGATAGACATTTCAAGCAGGAGGACATGAGAATGTGAGAGTGTGCTAGCTGTCACTTTCCTGTTTGGGAGCTACCATTTTTGATCTTTGTCCCTTCTTCTCCACTTAGATCTGCATCACCTAATACCTCTTGCAAGCTGCTTGTTTGGGAGCCTGAGTTCTAAACGGCTGTATAGCATAGCATGGAGAATTGCTGTCTGAAAAGTCTTAGCATCTGAGCATGCTGCACTTACAGAACAGCTATCAACACTCTTAGACAAACTTGGACAGATGTAGCAGTCTCTAAACATAATAGTATTCGTGAACTTATGCTGTAATCAAGAGCTTTTTGATGTTTACAGTGGCTGGATTTTGACCTTTCCAGTCTCACCAGCTCCTTTACTTGCTGGAAGGTCACTACTGAACAACAGGAATTCTTCTTGTTGTTTTTTTTTTTCTTTTTTGTTTTATTTTTTATTTTTATTCCTGCTACGCCATATCATCTCTCATATATTCATTTCTTACAGCATAATAATGAAATCAATGCTTGTCTTTTTCTCATCTTCCACTGATCCTGCCCCTTTTTGCAATATTCAGGCAGATGATGTTGAAAGTAAAATTAGAGAAATCATTCCGCCTGGTTTTTGCACAAACACAGATGACTTTGTGTCTCTGCTGGAGAAGGAGGTCAACTTCAAGCCCTTTGGAATGCTGCTACACACCTATTCTATCCATAATGAGGAAGCTGGTGAAGATATAACTTATCAGATATACAAGGTATGAAAAATAAACTTCTGCTTTTGAGCAAACAAATGCAATTTTATTTTGCATTTTCTGTAATGATTCAACCATAGTAAATAAATGCTATCATTTTATCCATTTATTAATCGTTGTAAACACGCTTTTTTGTATCTGAGAATTTAATTAGGTTTTGCATAATTTTTTTCCTCTTACATCTGCAATAGGTTTCACCTGACTTCTCCTGGCTTTTTCCCTAGGCTGACATGACATGTCCAGGCTTTCGAGAATATCATGAAAGGCTTCAGACGTTCTTGATGTGGTTTATTGAAACTGCTAGCTTTATTGATGTAGATGATGAAAGATGGAACTACTTTCTAGTGTAAGTACAGTTCTAAAGCAACAGTGGACCTTATTACCTCCACAAAGCCTGCATTTTAATTGTGGCTGGCCAATTATTGGAGCAGTATAATGATATTTTTCCCAGGAAAGAAAAACCATTGTTTATGAAGCTTGAGTTTTCCTCCATTATGCTTTGGGAAAGCTTGAGAATAGAGCTGAATTAAATGCTGTTGTCCGTTAGAGCCCTGAATGTAGGCTTAAACAGTAAAATGAGCTTTGCCTGTGTTTTCTTTTACTTGCCACCTATTCATCTTTATAATAGGCAAGTGCACTGAAGTGCTGTAAAGAGGTCTGATTTATCCAAGTTGCTGCACACCAATTAAGTGAATTGTACATTCAGAACATAGCAGGTGTACCCATTGGGCCCTCACAGAGTAGCTTGCTGACACTGAAAATTCAGTTGGAGAATGGAAAAGAAAATGGACACTGCATGGGAGCGCGACTGTAATTGACCTGCTTGGCTTTCTGTTTTATCTGCAGATTTGAGAAGTATAATAAGGATGGAGCTACGCTCTTTGCGACCGTAGGCTACATGACAGTCTATAATTACTATGTGTACCCAGACAAAACCCGGCCACGTGTAAGGTAATTGGCGGTGTAACTCGTGCCTTGCCTTTTATTTCAGAAGAGGGAACTGCTGAAGTTCCCAATACTTGTTTATAATGGTGTTGATTTGTTTAAAAAAATCCCCATTATTAGCTGTCTATGCACTGATTTATTTCATTGTTTCCTTCTTGAAGTAGAGGGAATCTCAAACAAGTTTTGAATATTTAACAATTTTAAAACTCCATTAAAAATTACATTTTAACATTAAGGTTGCTACATGTACTTTGGTCTAAAATGAAATACCATTTTGTTTTTAAGACTTTACATTATGTTTGCAAATGCGTAATTTAAACTGAAAATGTGTTCTTTTGTTTGTAGCCAGATGCTGATCTTGCCACCATTCCAAGGAGAAGGCCATGGTGCTCAGCTGCTTGAAACAGTTCATAGATACTATATGTCTTCTCCTACAGTACTTGATATAACAGGTCTGTGTTAAATTTTTAATAAGCAACTTGTAGCATTCACAGGTTGTTAGCCCACACGTTAACTTTTATGTTCATTTGTCAGAATTAAACAGCCTTTTGAAGATCCAACTTCCGCTCGGTTCAGCATTAACAGTAGCCTGGTTTACAGAAGAAGGGTATATAATGTAGCTCCTTAAATACTTTACTTAGAGAACAGCACACCAGGAAATTTCCATCCCTAGCACGAACAGATTACCAGCTAATTAGCCATTTTATTGTGAGATACACAGCTGAGTTTGCCAAGAGATCAAGCTTTGTCAAATTCCTTGTTCAACTTATTCCTGTTGGCCAAAACTCAGACTTGAGGGGGGACACAACACATCTAACTAAAATACCATATTAGCGTTCAAGATGAAATTTTACAGACAGTAGAACTCTCCAGAAGCATGTATTGGTGGCCAAAGGCCACATTAGGTGTATACACAAATACCTAAAAATAAAAGATTCTTGAGGAAATAGCAGAGGTGATAAAGGGTCCATGTCCATAACAAAAATAACATGAAAAATTGCCACAAGTGTGGCATCTGTCCTGTGGTTTCCCATCTAGTATAGGAAGAAATGTAGTTCAAACACAAGTTGACCATTCAATTCTATGTGCAGTCTCCTCCTAGTGAGAAATAACTCTCCATTATAATTAAAACACAATAGATTGCTTGCTTTCATAATGCATTGTTGCAGGATACTTCTAACAAAAAGTAATCCACCTCATAGTTTAAATCCAGTCCAGGGAAACCTAAGAAGGTATAACTGTTTAATGCAACAGAAAATCATGTAAAACCTGTGAGTCATGCATTTACTTTTTCCTTTTAATAGGGCAAAGCTTTAACTGAGGATGAATAAAGTCTTAACATGGTACTGCGTAAATCTTTTGACATGTTCATGGCTCAGTGCCTTAAACAAAGGGCTGTAACAACCAGTAAATGTGCATTAAAACAAGGTTTAATATTTTTATGGAATGAAGCAAGAGAAGGCTTACAGTATTCTATATGGCACTCAAGTTATGGAATTTAAGGCTCTTACAGAATTATTTCTTGTCCTTTTTGAGAGGGGAATCCAAATGAACAATCTTGATATTGTCAGGATATTTAATTATGTATCATCTAAAATCATGAAGTAAAGCCTTTAACCTTTCTGAAAAGAGGAAATGAAGACCTAGTAAACCTCTTTGAAACCTCTTTGAAAGGACCAATGATTTATTTAAAAAAAAATTAGGTTGGTGTTACACATTTACAGCAAATATTTTGTTCTGCTTGTCACTCTGACGCAAGCAAAATGTATGCTGATAGTGCTTATGGTACAGAAACTGCCCTATGTTTCTTTTAACTAATATGAGCTCAAAGGAATGGAGTTGATTAACTTTAGTGCAGTTTCTCCAATCTGTTTTGTAGAGTGCTAGAAGGCTTGCCCTATAAGGTTAGGCCCTTCACGCACAGAACATTTTAACTGATACAACCATTGTAAGTGTCCTCCAACCCAAAAAACAGTTAGTTGTGCAGTACTGCATATACATAGCAAAAACCTCTATCCCTGTCCTTGGCAACTTTTGCTTTTGATCATCTCAAATCTGCAAATTTCAACTATTTGCAAGTGTTCCTCAAAACTAAAGAAGGACACAGGTGGGATATAAGCTGGTTAGCAATAAACTCAGCAATGCTAGTTCATGGAAAAATGAGTGTTGGGGGGAAACATGGCCCTGCTACTTATTTGTGGTGAGCCTGTCTAAACAATCAAGGAAGAAAGAAATACATTCGCAGTGTTGTTCATAAATAGGAACAATGTATATGGGACCATGTTGATGTTAGCTGAGGCTCGTTCTCAACTTTGCTGTTTTTTTTCCTAAAGGAACAGTTTTGATAGCTATGCTATCATTTTAAGCAAAATGGAAGTAACTTGAAATTGTGATCCGCTGTTGCCTAGGTCCTTCCAGCCTTTTAATTCTGGATAATCTTGTCCTTTGGGTCCTTCTACCTTTTCCTGTCTTCCTTGCTAACAAAGCCTGTAGCTCGTAGTCGATACATATCTTCAGCTAGTTCCCTTGTATAGAGTAGAATATTTTCACCAGTCTTTTTCCACATAATTTGTTTGTTCTAGTAGTTCTGCCACTCTGTCAAATATAAAATAGATGGAAGACATAAGAAAAAAGATTTATACAGAGTAGTCTTCTTTTTTGAAGGAGTTAAATGGGATCAAACATGTATGTTGTCAGTTTCTTATAAAATCTTATATAATACTATATAGCACTGTACACACAAGATATTACAAATTTCTCTTTCTGTAACCTGCTTGATGTCTGCTGTCAAACACCTTAACCTTTGATAACAGTACTTAAAATTAATGAAGCACAGTTGTTTATATCAGTTTTCCGAGTTGGAAGGGACCCACAAGGATCATAGAGTCTAACTCTTACGTGAATGGCCCATAGGGGAATCAGACCCACAGCCTTGGTGTTACACTGATGAATACTGCATCTGCTTTTGTTTTCCATAGTTCTTTGTAATTACATCCCAGAGATGAGAAAACAAATAATGCTGATAGGCTTTTTTTATTCTTTCTAGCTGAAGATCCATCTGAGAACTATGTGAAGCTAAGAGACTTTGTTCTTGTAAAGCTCTGCCAAGATTTGCTTTGCTTTTCCCCAGTAAAGTTAATGCAAGGTTTCAGTCAAGAAATGGTGATGGAAGCTCAGCAAAAATTGAAAATAAATAAGGTATTAAATCAGAACAGTTGTAGTTGGATATATTCTTATCAAATTAATAGAATGATAATTTAAACTTAGGGAGACATGGAGTTCACACTCTGGCTTACTTTGACAGTTTTTTAGGATTTGTCTGGAGATACCTAGCTAGTGGTTTTATATAAATGCCTTTTTTTCCTTAAAAATTCTGTTGTTGTAATAGAATTTGACATGGTTTTGATTTCTTTCAAGTGTATTTATGTAAACAGTAAGTGTTGCTTGGGAATGCAGACCACTGAAGTGGTAAACAGCTGCTACTGAGGCAACTCTAAACACTTGGAGAACTAAACAGTTAAATTGAAAATTAAATTTGCTGGTAATCTCAGTAAGTTATTGAACTCATTTGTGAGTATGGTGGTGAAATGGCAGAAATGGCAGAGTTGCTTAATAAAAAAGGTATTTGAACGTGGTTTAGTGAAAACTGAGGCTTGAGGAAGGGGGAGTGTGAAGCCATATTTAAATGTGTTCATGAAAATGGTATAACTTGTATACAGAAACTACATCAGCAGCCTTCTATATGTTAAAATTGAAAGGATAAATGTTTCATCTGGGTTTTTTTAACAGTATAAAAACATATGCTAGTGTAGCAAACAAACCTTATCTATACTTGGTCTTAAATTCTGCTTTCATATAGATGCAACAGTTAATACTAATATAGAAACAACATGTGGGGTTTTTTCTCCCCAGATGTCATACTATCTTATCCTGGTACCAAAAGCACTTCAGTTTTTCATTTACTAATAAATTTTCTTCCCTAGTAAACAGAAAACTAAATATTTTTGTTTCATTTTCATATTTAGAACTTCCAGGGGGCCTTCTGAAGGGCAGTAGGTATATGGGGATTATTAAAATTAGCAAAGTAGATATTTGATATTGTTTAATGTCACTCTAGTTCCAGTCCTTCAGTTCTTTGAAGTATTTCTGGGCTCTGGCTCCTGGACTTTCTGCTAGCTATTAACAGCAGGTCCTTAAAGCACCTCTACAGCTGGTGCAATGCTTTGAGAGACCAGACACTGGCTGCACGGAAGAAAATTGTTTTGAAGTAAAAAGAAGAATGTTTGTTCCTTTAACCCAGCAGATAGGAGGATAGATTTGACAGATGCTTTGTCCATGCTTCTGACTGTCTTCTGATAAGTTGAGGAATTACTCTTGATATCAATTTCAACATTTCTCCACTTTGAGTTCTGTTGAGTGACCTCTTTATTCAGACATGGTTTTTATTCTCCCTTCTGTTCATTAGCAACACACAAGACGAGTCTATGAAATTCTCCGATTGCGTGCAACAAACATGGGTGATGCGGAACAGTCCAGGAGCTACCGGTTGGACGTTAAAAGAAGACTGATTGGCCCCTATAAGGTGTATATGACTTAAGTATCATTTAATACTTTCTTCAAGGCTAATTATACTTGATTTTACTTTCATTTCCATAAATTTAGTCGATGCCAATTATGTTGCCAATCAACTACTATTAGTTATGCAGTGTTCAACTGGCACGTGTACAGATGAGGAGAACATTCATACATTACAGTGCTGAAGATTCTGCATTTAGCTCCTGACTGTTTCCTGCCCAATTCCAGCAGGAGGTTACTATTAAGCTTATGCTATCTAGCTACAAGTGGCATTATGCCCAGGTAGGTTTAAGAGGAAAAAATTGACAATTTCTCAAAAAGGTTAAAAATACCTCTTAAATAGACAAGCCTAAAATTTGAAGAGAGGTAAATGCTGTAATAAGTTTACACTGCAGACTAGCTATGGTTTAGATTCCTGGTTTACTTTTTGGGTAGGTCTTAAATAAACAGCTTGGTAGAAGTGATTAACATAGAACTAACTCCATGCAGATGGAACAAAAATAATTTCAGTAGTAAAATTCAAGCAATTACTAAACTTGTACAAAGTAATTTTCTTAGCACCTATTAATTATGCATTCCAGGATCTTCAGTATAGTTGGTCTGTGTTGCATAAAGTGACCCTTTGAGATACATACTAAAAAAATTACAGTTGCTAATGCCTTCAGTCTTTGAGTCTTGATACAGAAAGACCACAAGTAAATCTAGGTTTATTGCTGTAACTAGCACATTAGCTACTCTGATCAATTAAGTAGTTGCTAAGCAAAGCAAAATCCTGTTGAAAACAGAGTATGAGGAGTACCTCGATTAGCTTGCAAGTCTTTTTAAAGCAGCACTTACCCTGTTATACCAAAACAGCAAAACTTTGATTGTAGTCATGTTGGGCTTTGCAGAAATGAGACCCCAGCACTGGATTAAATACTTGTCTGATCTGGAGATAACACCATGTCATGCTGAGTGGCAGGACTTTAATCAATGCACTTTGGCTTTCATGAGTGTCTTGTCTCATTTGCTAAATTTCACTCAGTGTCCACTACAAATCAGGTTATTTTTCAGCAAACAGTACTGTTACATGGTTTCAACTCATTCACTCAGCACTGAAGTCCTATGGGGGAAACCCAAAAGTCCGGCAGCAACTTCAATTCTAGTGCTTCTAGCAGGTGTTTCCACTTTAGTCTTTGCATGCAATAAATGCATGGATAATGAATGGATTTTATATTGTTAGTTATGCAATAGTGCTACTTTAGCATATTGCATTTTTATTTTTCTGTTATTTCAATGAGGATTCAAGGGAATCCTTAAAGCAGGCAACACCTCTTCCCCTGATTTTAAGTTCCATATTCTGAAATAGTAATTTTGTTTATGATAGTTCTACCTAGTAAAGATCTTATTCATACACCCATTTTAAACAATTTCCAATAAATTTTATCACAGTGCTGTTTTCCAAAACTTTTCAGAAATAAAGTTAAATTAACTTGTAATATATAGCGGGTAGTTTGGAGGGGGGGAAACAAACTTTAACAATCAGGAATGTTACTGCATACCCTTAATATTGCTATCATTTTATTATATGAAGCATATATTAGCTTCACATGAGCAGTGCTGTACAGATATAGAATGATTCTAAACTGTCACTACCTTAGTTTAGTAAAAATAATGTTGCATCTTACAGCTATTTTGTGGCTAACAGTAGAAGTGATAAAACTATTTGTGCAAACATGAGGGAAAAAACATGTAATACATATGTTCTCATTGAAGTCTTTACATTAACAAGATTGCTTAAAACACTGAGACTTTTATGTATACGGTACCAGTGGATTGTAATGACTAATACAGAAGGTTTTGTTGCTCTCTGTATAAGTAGTATTAATACAGGAAATTAAGATTTGCTATATTAGGGAACAGGGCATCACTCTAAGGTAGTTAGAGGGTGAGCAGCTTGTGAAATTTCAGTTTTACTGTGGTTCCTCCATTTTTTAAGAACTCTGCTTTTGATGCTTATTAGTGGACTGTCTCTTTGATCATGTCTTTGTTCTTCATATCATCCCTGTTGGAAGTAAATACCACTTCTGTGCTGATACTTTCTTTGGGTTTGCTACTTCAGCAGAATATACTTTTCTGCCCAGCCCAATAACTTGCTCCCAAAGAATCCTCTTGAAACTGCCCAGGTAAAATATTACTGATGGCAGTTTTCAGAATCTTGTGTACCAGGATATGCTGGTAGTATATTTGGAGGGAAATGGGTATTGAAACGCCTGGTTATCTGAAACATGCAAAGGGAGTTTGCTTTTTACTGGGAATCTGGAACTTAGAGATGGCCTAATGCTACATATCAGATGTAATAGACATTTAGCTCTGAAAAAGGTGTCAGCTTTTAATACTTAGAATCTAAACAGCTATTCCAGTTAATTAAGCAGACTTTGAATTAATTCTACAATAAGAAGGTTTTAGTTTTTCTTCCAGACAGAAGCTTGGTCAGAAGGTCCTCATCTCTCTTTTGATTTGGGCAGCTCATCACATGTTTTGAGTATCTTACTGATTTTGACTAGATAGAGCTAATGTGAATCTAGAATTTGAACATCTGAGCTGCTTTTGACATCCTTTCTACAAGGAAGGGTTTCTTGATTATTGGCCAGAAGTGTGCCTGGAGGCCTCATCAGGTCTTCAGTCCAGAATCTCCTTTTCTGAAATGCACTTTGCTTATCTATGAAATTATGAGAGATTATAAAAGTTTTTCTAATCTTACTCATTTGCAGTTTACTGTGGTCTTCAATCCTCCCTCCTGGCCCTCAGCATCAACCACAGAAAGAATTCAAATATTCCTTTGAGGGATAAATGTAAAATTAGAGTACCGAAGGAGTTTGATTTTGAGACTGATGGTAGAAATAGTTTTGTGAAACTGTTGTTTCATTAAACTCTGATTCCACGGGCATTACAAAGATTTATTGATAAGATGCTGGGCATACAAAATGCCTTTTTTTTTTAAATGAAATGTTGAATGACATTCTGCTTTTACAAAGCAAGAGAAGACTGAAGAATGGAAAGTACTTAAAGAACTGAGTACTTCAAAAATAGGTATCACCTGTATAAAGGCATATCTGGGAAAAGGAAATAAAAAAGTATTTGAGGTGTTTTTAAGAAACAGGTAAAAATACCACATATGTGACACAGCAAGGAGAACTCATCTTCTTGGTGTACAAATATGTTTATACTTGTAAATAATCTTCTTGCATTTCAATGTTGTTACTTCTAGTCCCTGTCAATTGTTACTTGAATAATTTCTAAGAATTTGTGAAACTTCTTATGTGTACAGAAGTCTTAACATTAATTTTTTATAGTTATGGGGAAATTAGTTGGCTAAGCAGCCACATAATGGGCCACCAGTTGATTAATTTCAGTGTAGAACTAAATAGTCTGGTAATTTTTCTACAGTCAACTTTTTCATGCCATACATCTTCAGTAGTTGGTGTACTGTTAGATCTAATCTGTTTGGTTAAGGAGAAAAAATTGAAACCATTTTTCACTTCACTAGTTCATTGGTAATACAGGAACTATGACTCTTGAACAGAACAGATGTACTAATCAAATAATGTTAATGCTTTTCTTTGGATTAAGGACATCTTAAAGAACTAGATACAGAACTTGAATAAATTTTAATGAAATGCTTGATAATTATTGGTTGTGTTCAAACTACTGTTTGTTTGATTGCTTAGAAAAAACAAAGAGAACTTGCCAAGATGAGAAGGTGTCTAAGACCAGAGGAGATGACTAATCAATTGAACCAAATAGACCTAAACATGCAGCGTGAACAGTTAGAAGAGAGCTTCCAACAGCTGGTTTCAGATTACCGAAGAGTCCTAGAACGACTTGCACAAGCATGAGGATCCTGCCTGTACAGGAAACTGGCAGATTTCTATACAGTGTTGTAAAGCACATCCTTAATTGCCACTTAACTGCAAAAAATCTCATGTGACGTTTTAATCACATTAAAGGTGACTTGTGTTTCTGTGCATTTTGAATATTTTCTATTTTTGTGTTGTAGATCTAAAAATGTTGTACTTTAGGTTTGGGGGCACTTCTTGATGAAATAAACAATGTAGATTCTCAGATACAGTGTCACTTCAATTCCATGAATTTTCTTTTACCCTTCTGTTTTCTATCAAGACTTAATAGTAAGTTAATATATAAATGTAAGCAATCTCCTAAATTTCTCCTAACTTGATTCTCCTCAGGCTCTTCTACTTGGATCCTGTTGTACAGTGTAGGACCTGTGCACTCTTGGGTTTAGTGTCATATGAGCAGGTTACAAGGTGGATTCTGTGGTCTTTCCTCTGTGCTTCCTGAGTACAGGCTCTTTACCCTTTCCTAAAAGTGGATCCTGCTGCCATAAGCTAACAGACTCATTCTGCTTAAGCCTATAAAGTGCCTTGACCACATTCTTTTAAAAAACACCAAGTTTTCAGGTTCATGATTTTCAGGAAAACACCTCACATTTGGAGGAACCAGCCAAGACTTTGTAAGGACTCCAATAGCCCTTCTACTAGTGGAAGAAAAAGAAATCTGTAGGAAGCAAGTGCCTTTGTATAGTTCCTTGATTCCATTCTGCTGTCTATTACTTCTCAGACTTGAGGTTAATTCTTAAATATCCTGTCTGTCCTGCCTCAAAAGAATAAATGGTTATCATTTCTGGTAGTTCAGACTTTAGAGGACTTAATCAGAATAAGGATCATTGAAATTTATTAACCATGTTTCATGGTCCTAGTGGGAATCAGGTTTAGCTTTCAAAACTGGAGTTTGTAGATTGACAGTTCTCTACTACCATCTGTTGTCATGTGGAGAAAGTGTAATGTTTTCCAAATGTTTAGAACTTGGTTTTGTATTTTCTATTAAGTTCTTTTTAGAAATTTTATTTTTTCTGGATTAGGATATCTTGTCTGTGTGATATGTCTTTCATATGTAGTATCTAAATCTATTATACTAATCAATGGAAACAATTGCTAGAAGACCTTTCATGATTGTAGTAGTAAGCCTGAGGCTAAGTTGGGGGACTTGGGGGGTTGGTGAGGGGTTTTTGTTAGATTGGTTTTGGTTTCTTGCTGAACATGTTCAGACGCTGGTGACAAGCCAGAAGGGGGAAAGCTGAACTGAAGAATTGTGCTTAAATTTGGTTCCTGCATAGAGGTCCAGGATACTTCTGGTGTTTTTGGGGAAGTCTGCACTAACACTCCCTGAGCTGTTGCATTACTGAGGCTGAACCCACTCACAAGGAACCTTAAGCCATTTAAGGAACTGTAGGACTGAGAAGAAGAAACACTGCCTAATGGGCTGTTTGCCCTCTTAGAAATTACTGAGGAAAAAGCCTAAAATTACTTTCTTTATTCACAGTTTCCTTTTCACCACTCACAAATAGTGGAACGTCTCTCACACAGTGACGAGAGCAGATTTATCTTTTCATAACCTATCACAATTTTTTCTTCTTTTATGTTGACATGGTTGAAAGAGGTGAGCTAGTGCTTCCCGTTCCTTTAGTGGTGAAGGTGCAGTCTTAGGCCAAGGATGGTTTCTCATTCCAGTATGGTCTTGG
The DNA here is from genome assembly GCA_035222235.1 of Margarornis squamiger. Taxonomy (NCBI): domain Eukaryota; kingdom Metazoa; phylum Chordata; class Aves; order Passeriformes; family Furnariidae; genus Margarornis; species Margarornis squamiger. Next base: position 20,486,042 of record JAWWTY010000160.1, read on the forward strand.
GAGCATTCTAAGCTATTGGAATGGGCCTGTGGACAGCAAAACTTAAGACTTGATTTACAGGATCTATTTTGTTACTAATTCTCGGCATGGAAGATAGGAATAAAAGACCTCATAGAGGTCTAGAAACTTTGAATCCTTCCATACTACAGCAGACTACAGCTTCTGCAGCTTGGCTGCCAGGAAAGGCCATGTGAGTACTCCCTAATCCATTACAGTTAATTAAGCCAATTATCTGAAGCAATCTTCATCAGCAAATTGAACTAGCCCTGCTGACTTTGCCTGAAGTGGTCTTAACTGTCTGGACTATCCCTTTGCAAAGAAAGGCAATAATCTTGTTTGACAGCTAGAAAACAGCGATGGCTCTTGTGGCACTGCTTGGGGAGCATATGCCAGCTTAGTTCAGTAGGCTTCTAGGGTGCATCTGTTCAAAGTAACATTTTAGAGACTGCATTAATGGTAAAATTGACTAAATACCCAGATTTCAGGATGCTACTACACAAGGTCCTATCTTGCCAGTGTGGGTATTTTGTTCCATGGTTTTCAAGAGAATAACAAAGTTCACCTAAAAGTGAACTGCAGGATTCTTGTCTCTAAAGTACACCCAGCAGCAACTCCAGCTGTTCAGTGAGTCATATTTATGAAATAAAAAGTTTAATGCTGTTTATAAAAGTTTACTACGTTCTGTGTAATGGTTATATTTTTGTATTAATGTAATTAAGAACAGAGACCTCCTGCTATATTTAAACAAATACTTTGTAGTGTAGTATGGAAGATAGCATAGATGCCACTAGTGGTGTGACTTCTGCATGCTGAGAGAGGACCTGCGAACTGATAACCACTGTCTGTATGGAATTGCAAGTAGATACTGGAAGGGTTCAATTTTGTGGATTTGCGAGCTGACAATTGAACACTGAGGCTTAGTAGCAACTTCTTCACTCTAGATGTTATGAGAACTGGATAACTAAAGCTGCATGCTATTAGAGCTCTCTCCTATTCTGGGCACAATATGACACTAAATCCTGGATTAAAAATATTTTTGTTCAAATGTTTAATCTGTTATCCTAGGTTTCTTAAGCTGCTATTGTTCTTCTTTTGAGTTATTACGGGAACTTAGAGGGAACAGTAATAATAGGTTTATTAATAATAGGTTTATGTGATTTAATTTACTTTGACTTTTTTCCTGCGTTTTGGTTAAATCCAGATTCTTCAGTCACTTCACTCAAACTTCAAGTGAAACTTTGCACAACATACTGATAAAGCATTTAAGAGAGGGGTTTTTTTGCATTTGGTTATTTTCAGAATGTACACAAAGATCTGTAAGTATATTTAAAGTTTTTCATTATAGATGCTGCTGGCATCAGAATGCTGGTTTGCCCTTCCCTAACTTACAAATCCAGTCACAGCATTGGTAAATCTACTTCAAGGAAACGCAGTAGGGCATCTGAAATGGTGAATTTAGTTCAATTGGAAGACACAAGTTTTCTTTCCATGTAAAGCTGTTGTCAAGAGTGCTAATCCAAGATTTTGTCCTAAGAGGTAAATAAAGCTCTGAAAATGTTTATGTTTAGAAACCTGCGTCAAACTTCTCTTTCATGTGTTTTGAAATATAAAAGTTACCTAATGCAAGGAAACAAATTCTACCTCAACAATTAATAGTCTCAAGAAATACAACAGAATGCCTATGGCTTCAGAACAGAAAGCAAGCTACCAGAAGCTGCAGGATTTGAAAGGCACTAACTGCTGTAGTTGGGGGAATAAAGGTCTGTGTGTTGCTGAAGGAGTGTCTTGGGCAGTAAGTGTCTGTGCCTCCCATGAACTAACACACAAAGCTGCTATGTGGCAGTTTAGGCAATTCAAGACTGACCTATTGTCTCTCTCTGCAATGTCAGCAGGAGGGTAAGCAGCCCATAATGTCTGTATGAAGGATTTGTGTCTGCTTATATGGATTTTTTCAATTCCTTTTTTGTCTCTCACTGAGACTTTGTTCCTCTTTATTCTTTTCCTTTACCATATTTTATGACTGTCAGACACTAGAAAGCTTGAAAAATCTTACGTTGCATATTTTCCATTTTACCTTTCCTCACAGTTCTGACCTGATTTCTTCAGTATCAGACTCTTAGAGCTAGAAATACCTGTTACATTCATAAGCCTATCACCTAAAACCTTGGAATTTCAGCTTTCAAATTGAAAATTATTATTCTCTGATGCTAGTGCTTTGTGAAACATTGCTTGCTAGAATAATTTGGACTCAAAAAAAGCATAGTAAAATATTAAAATGTGTATCTTTTAAGCAAGATATTTGCAGATATTTCCATTCTCTGAAAAAAAATAAAATTGACCTAAAGTCATTGGGAATAATTTTCCCCATGCTGTCAGTAATTCCAGCTGATTTACAATGCTACCTCTTTCTCCAATGATCAGAAAGATTTCAATCTAACCGAGTTCTTTCTATTAAAACATTTCATTTACAAACGGCTGTTAACCACACCAGTGGCAGTATTTGGAATTGTGAGGCTAAAAATTCAGTGCAGCCAGTAAAAATGGAAGGCTATTACACAAAGCAAAACAAATAGATGCAAGCTTGGCTCAGGCAGGGCATGCTATCTGCCATCCTACTGGCTTATAACTGTGGTGGGAAAATTGTAGGAATGGGCTTGCCTCCCTATCACTCATTTTTTACCATGTAAAAAGAAAAATAATGCAAATACCAGTTTCTAGCCATAACTACTCATTCAAATACATGCTTACCAGGTTCTTTGTTCCTTACACTAAAGCCTTCAGCAATACACAATGCAAGAAACAAGATTACAGACTGTGTATCAGAGCTTCTTTTTACATCTGTAATGGTACAAGCTAGTGTAAAAAGGGTCATTAATCTAGCAGTTTTCAGATTTCCATGTTTGAAATACTTTTAATTCTCCATACTAGAGGCAGAGAGAAAAGGCAAAAAAAAGTCCTGCTTCTGCTCTTCAAAGCTCATTTCAGACATAAGGCTCCCACCCAGATTGAAGGAATCTCAGGTAATGCCACAATGAAGACAAAGCCTTGGGAAGAGGATTCAGAATTCCCTCTTGGCCTTTACAAAAAATCTATATAGCAGGAGCAGTACTGTGCACTGTTTTTTCCCAAGAGTAGCACTAGCTTCTTTAGTAAATAAAGAACACGTAATGCTGTAAACATTCCTCACACAGGAGGTATGTGCTCCATTTGTGGTTGTTGCACAGTTTGAGCTGAAGAGATAGAACATAAAGAAAATCTAGATCAATGGGAAGAGCGTGACACCCCCTTTTTTGTTTCTAAATGGTACGGCAATAAGGGAAGTGTTCGTGTTCAATAGCTGCTATTTTTAGATGCCTCTCTTTCTTCCAGTTAAGCTTTTCTCTGAAATGTACGGGGTGTTCATGTCTTTAAAACTTTCATAGTTTTGTGGAAGAGAGAAAATCTTTGCCTAGAGTAATTTTTATATGATAGGGACTGTGAATATGTCATTTTGCTTTTCCTAGAGCTGTGATGTAAGTTTGGTGTAGCTTTACTTGGTTATATATACTTTGTATCACTGACCTAAGAGGTTTATGGGTTTTTGCAAGTTCAGGACTCCAAACTGTCTCACAGTGGATCAGAAGAACACCAGTGCTGAAAAAAGGAACACGTATTTGTGATTAGAGCAGGATGCAAACAGCACCAGCCTCATCAGCAAAAGCTGCTGTGGGGCTAAATCGCCTTTTATTTAAGCCTAAGCCCAGAAGTATCCAGCTGCTATACCTAAACTAGAAGCATACTTCTGTATTGTGCTTCATAAGAGTTCGTGTGTACAAAAGTCATAACTCTGTTGTCTTACAGACCGCTTTCAAGCTTGCATGTAAAAACCTAGCTTTATGTCTTCCTTAGTACATCTTTTGCTTATTTTACCATCAGCCTGCCCTATCTTGGGAGGAAATAATAAAGTTGAGATTCTACAATTAGAACTTGCTGACTCTGACAGCAGAGAGCCAATCTCAGTGAGATGGGACGTGAAAGACTCTCCTTGAAGAACATACAGACAAGTATTGAAAAGACCCTGGGCTGAAAAGTGATTTCTCCAAAGCTGCCTCTCAATCTGAAGCTCAGGACAGCTTGAGACATCACTGTCCTTAAACACTTCAGAGGATTTGTCAAATGTAACCTAAAGACAATTATACATGAGGGGAAAAGTGATGTATTTGCTTTTGGTGACAGAACCTGAATGCAGCAGAGTATGATTTTTCAGGTTTGCTGTGTTAGGATATGGTGTATCTCTTTTCCGAGATATTCATCCCCATTTTGCTGGCATAAAGCTCCTAAACCCTCTATCTCTTGTGTATGTTTGTTAGTAAAAGGAGAAAGCCTGCATCTAAGCATAAATTAGAGACTACTGAATAATGACTGTTGTTAGGCTCAAGATTCATCCAGAAACTGCAAAAATTACACAGTTCGCTTGAAATGTAATCGATTGTAATTTGATCGATCCCCTCTTGGTTTCTGACATGCAAAAAGAATTGGTCCAGTCTAACCACTAGCCAATACCTACAAGTATTTGCAAAATAGCCTGACACTTGAGGTAATTACAAAGGTGGTAGCAGCATAACTAGTATTGCCTCCAGATTCTGCATTCTGTTATGCCATCAACCAGTTTTCAGACTGTTACAATAAGGAATTTGGGTCTTACAGCTGCAGACAAAAGCCAAGCATTCACTTCATTTTCTCTAGCAGTGTCCTCATTCCACTGAGTGAGTAGGAAACACTGACTCAATAAGAAAGGTGAGACTAGGCTACTCTGTTTATCTCCTTTAGTGACAGATCAGGAAAAGAAGGTGTATTATTCACCATACATGGCTACTTTCACGTGAAGTGTGCTGTTCTCTTTAGGCACACACAAGCACATCCACTCCAGGATACACATAGTTGCTTAGGCCACACAGCACAATGTGTGATTGCTGAACACTGTCCATCATTGTTACAGAACCAGTGGTTGGGTGTCTGCATTCCTAAAGCCTTGCCAAGATACAAAATAGGATAAAATGATGTCTGATGAGATTCAAACTCCTGAAAGACCTAGTGTGTTGTGGAATTAGGAACAAGGTGAAGGTGTGCATTTCTGCCCTGCAAATGAAATGTGTGTGTACCTTGCACCAATGAACAGCGGTGCTCACGAGGTGTAACTGAGCAGCTTAGCAATGCTTTTTCTACATTCATTTCTATCTCTGTGTTTCTGTTGAAATCCTATCATTCCCCCCTTACTGAATAACGATGATGAAACGTCACTTGACGCAGAATGTAGCTGTAAGAAGTGGATTGTTTTATTTTTTGGAGGCAGTGCAAAGTATTGTATTGATCTTTAACCTACTGTGTGGTCTGAATATAAGCTACATGATGGCTGCCTATCGTGCTGTGGCAGCTGATTAAGTGATGTACTTTTGCTGGTGACATCTGTATAGGACCACTGAGAGGATCACAGCACATGTTTTTGATCAGAGAATGCTTGGAATTTACTCCTTAAAGACAGAAATGCTTGCAATGTAACTTTTACATTCATATTTTCTTCAGGAGTTTTCCAAAGTACAGGGAGGTAAATAACATCAGTATTCCCAAGCACCTTGGGGTTTGAGTCTATTCTTCTTAACTAAATCATAAAATTTGAACAGCAGAAGTTAAAAACTACTAATGGCTGTACCAGGAGTTAAATAAGTCTGGAGATAAACCTCAGTTCTTATTTGAGAATTTGCTTACTTATCCCACAGATTACCACTGTGTGTGTACATGTGCATGTGTGTAAGGACAGAAAGATCGTGATCTGTGTGAGGATATACTTGTATTACATCTACATTTTAGTTTCTTCCCTCTACTCTTGTAACCATTACCTTAATGCAAGCTATTCATTCTTTCATTTGGTGATTTCATTCCTTTAGTAGTTGCCTGCCAGCTGTTGGATTTATGTCCTGCAACAGTGCTTCTCAAACTTTTATGAGCCATAAGAACATAAGTTCAAAATGTGTTTAATTGTGCATACAGGCAAGCCAGATGCAGCCAAGGAAACAAAACAGTGGAAAGTACAAATTATAAGTGAGCATTAGAAGTTTAGTTTGATTTTTATTTGACTGAAAATGAAACCTACCACACCAAGACTGTAAGATGGTCTTTGGATATTTCTTTAAGGCCAGATGGTACCTGTACCAGAAAAGGTTGGAAAGATGCTACTCTATTGACAAGTTTGCTCTATTAGGTATTTTTTTAATGCATGAAGTTTGGCTGTGCAAATGTGAAATAATAAGTTTAGTTAGAAAAATATTTGACCCTTAGGGTTTAAGCATTCAGATTCTGTATAGGCCTTTACAACTAATGTAACAGCAAAAACGTAGTTCACAGAATCACAGAATTGGTGGGGTTGGGAGGGACCTCTGGAGATGATCTAGTCCAGCCGCCCTGCCAAGGCAGGGTCTCCTGGAGCGGGTGACACAGGAATGTGTCCAGCGGGTTTGGAACGCGCCCAGAGAGGGAGGCTCCACAGCCTTCCCGGTCAGCTGCTCCAGTGCCACCCTCGACGTAAAGAAGCTCTTCCTCATGCTGAGGTGGAACTTCTTGTGTTTCAGTTTATGGACATTGCTCCCTGTCCTGTGGCTGGGCACCACTGAGGAGCCGGTTCCAGCACTCATGAAACCCCTCAGGGCACCTCTGGGCAGCAGCGACGTGCGGGCAGGGCTCTCACGGCGCTGTGAGGGCACACACGGGGCTGTGAGGGCACACACGGGGCTGTGAGGGCACACACGGGGCTGTGAGGGCACACACGGGGCTGTGAGGGCTCTCACGGGGCTGTGAGGGCACACAGGGGGCTGTGAGGGCACACACGGGGCTGTGAGGGCACACACGGGGCTGTGAGGGCACACACGGGGCTGTGAGGGCTCTCACGGGGCTGTGAGGGCACACAGGGGGCTGTGAGGGCACACACGGGGCTGTGAGGGCACACACGGGGCTGTGAGGGCACACACGGGGCTGTGAGGGCTCT